>JANBPO010002596.1:6951221-7644452 GCA_024336825.1 Amorphophallus titanum
ATTCGATCTTGTCCCGGTGGTGCAGGATGCCCTTGGCGTGTTCGCTGGAAATCCCGCCCGCGCCGATGATGGCGAGTCGAACTTTGCTCATGCTGGAAAGAGTAGACCCTGCCGCTTGCGCAAAGTTTCTCCAATTGCCGCCAGACCTTCCTCCACTGCGGACTTATTCTCCACCAACTCGGCACCCTTCTTTCCGTCGACCATCGTGCGCAGCAGCTCCGCCTGCCCGACGAGAACCTGGTCGGATTGGATGAGCTCCTGCAGCGTTGTCGCTTCATTGCGGTAACGCTGCGTCATGCGGTCGTTCTCCGGCACCGGCTGGTTATTGATCAGCGTGACGAGCGCGCCGATCGCCTTCGAGAGCCGCTCCAGTGCCTGCGCATTGGCCACGGCGGCCGGATCGTGCTGCGGCTTCTCACGCGTGAGTGGCGGCAGGAACTCGCGGCGGTACTCGGTCTGCGCGGCCTCGACACTCTTGCGCGCGCTTCCGAGCAGGAAGCCGGTCTTGGCGCGGATGAGCTGGTCATCCGCGCGCAGTTGGTTTTCCAGCCGGTAGAAGTTGTAGCCCCATCCGTAGAACAGATTGATCGCAATCTGCCCGACTTCATCCACATCGTAGAATCCTGGCATGGCGTTCTCCTTTGATTATTGGTCGCGGCGCGGGGGAATTTCCGGCGGCGGATCTCCGAACGGCGTTTCTTCTTACAGTCTCAATTTTAAATCATCAATGATATTTTTCAGAGATTCATTTTCTTTTCTAGCATCTATCAAAGTATGCTTTACATCATCAAATTCAGCACATGAATTTTTCAGCATATCATTCTCAGTTTGTAAATCGACAACTTTATCAGACATGGTTTTATCATTCATAAGTAAATTGACTTTCCTCTTTAAGTGCCTATTTTCTTTTCAAATGTCATCTACTTTATCAAGCAGATCACTATAAGCATCCTCCCAATCAGAAATGGTATAGTGTTCAAATGGAGAGGATACCTCATCAGAATCTTCTTCTTTCTCACCATCCTTGGCCATCAGGTAGATTGGCTTTTCTTCGTCTTCACTTTCCGAGGTACAGCTCAATGTGCCCTCGTCCTCATCGCTCCATGTGCTCACCATAGCTTTCCCTTTAGGAGCTTTCTTATTTGATTTTTCTTTCAGCTTCTGGAGCTCAGGACACTCTACCTTCATGTGGCCGGCCTTCCTACAATGATAGCACACATTAGCATCAATTTTCTTGGCAGGGTTAGACTTATACCTTGTTTGTCTCCTGCTGTCATATTGTCTTCTTCGGAAATTCCTTCCTTCTTTCCTCAAAAATCTCCTGAACTCTCTGGTCAGCATTGCTAATTGATCTTTTTCAAATTCAGATCCAGAGAGGCTCTGATCACTTGACGATCCACTATGACTGGATCAACTGGAACTAGCCTTTAGCACGATTGGCTTCCTCTTCTTCTCTAGCTCTTCGGTCTTCAGCAAGTTTATCTCGTAGGTCATCAATGAACCGATGAGCTCATCTACCTTCATGTTCTGTAGATCTCTGACTCCTCAATAACAGTTGCTTTGGTGTGCCAAATCGGAGTTAGAGATCATAGTATCTTCCTTATAATCTCGTAATCTGAATACATCTTCCCTAGATTTCTGAGAGCATTGGTGATTATGGTGAAGCGTGAGTACATCTCCGTAATCATCTCACCAGGCCTCATTCTAAATGCTTCATATTCTGAGACTAGTAAATTAGCCTTGGTCTCTCTCACTTGCGAGGTCCCTTCGTATATGACCTCCAGTTTATCCTACATCTCTTTTGCTGTGGCGCACGAAGAAATTCTGGAGAACTCTGTAGGGTGAAGGGCACACTGTATGGTGTTGATAGCACTCCAGTTCAGAGTCGACTTGCGGATCTCTTCTTTTGTCCATAGATCCTCATTCTCAGACAAATTGTAAGGACCTTTGCTCACCACTCTCTAGATCTCAAAATCTTTCGCTCTCAGGAAATCTGCATCCGATTTTTTCAGTATGTATAATTTGAGCCGTCGAAGTACGGAGGCTTCGTGGTGGAATGTCCCTCAGCCGTCATCCCTCTAGCGTCCATTGTCGTTTCCTCTTTGGGATGTTGATCCTTACAAAAGAGTTAGGCTCTGATACCAATTGATAGGATGATCTAGAGGGGGGTGAATAGATCTACCACCCAATTAAAACATACTGCAGCGGCTACAGTGCGGAATTAAAACAGGCTACTGCAGGACGATAAGGAGACACTCAATCACAACCTTGAGAAACAGATCAATTAGATCGACCCTTACACGATCCTAAACATTCATCTACTGATCGATGAACTGAATGCAACGAGAACTCAAATCACAGAGCAATCGCATAGTAGACAAGGGATTTTAAGGTGGTTCAACCTCAATCCAGAGGTCTACGTCCACCCCACACTCAACCGAGCGTGGCTTCACTACTGATTAACAGCTTGCCGCTGATCCACAGCTTTAGGGATGAATCCCTATAATCTGCTGAGCTTCACAGCTTGCTGTCTAGAAGAATCCTCCTCTACAATCGCTGAGGATTACAGCTTCACCTGTCCAAAGGAATCCATCTCTACAACCGTTGACTCACAGCTTGAAGGAACAAGAGTTTTGAAGAAATCAAAAGAAACAAAATGAAGAATCAAAGCCCAAACGAGAATGTAGCTCAACAATGAGCAAATCAGCTCCGGTTCTGAACTTAGAGACTGATGATCAACAATTCTCTCAAGAACTTCTCTCAAAGCTTCCTCTTCGATCTACTCTGCTCTCTCTCAGTCTGGATCGTGCTAGCTCCTTTTTCTCTCTCTCTGCTTCTATCCTTTTCACACAAATTCTAGCTTAAATCATTTTTCACGATCAGTCTTCTCTTGAAAGAGAATCTCCTTATTTATAGGCAGCAGCAAAGAGATAGGGCGCGTGCTCACCACATTTTCCGCCCAAATGCCTTATGTAGATCTGACACTGCTCGGTCACGTGGCAGCATCCTACCATGACTACATTCCACATGTCACTATTATGACTTGTCCTTCATTTTGGATCACGTGCCATTCTTAAACTCCACGAACAAGTGTCCTATCAAAAGCCAGAATTGGAGTCAGCTTATGACAGTTAGACAGAGAGTAAATAAATGCGCAGAGTTGATGTATAGACAGAGATGAAGTGCAAAGACTCAACACGGCATTCAGTTACATATGCACGGACTCAATGTTCATGCAGCAAACATGTGCACAGAATTGATATGAATGCGGAGCTTAGAATTGCACAAAGTAGGTGTATGCAAAGTACAAGTATTGCACTTACCCAATGTGCCATGAGCAACCTTGCACAGACTTAATGTGTAGCGTGCCTTAGATTGCACAAACTCTAGACCTGTAAACCTCTAATGCACAGACTTTGCCACAGTAGTTTGCATAAACTTTATATGCACGGTGCGAGACTTGCATCGACCTGATCGCGTGTGATCGCAGTTGTTGCACAGACTTGACATATGGATGCACGGACTTGATCGCGTGCAGCAACGACAATTGCATCGACTTGACTAATGCATGGAAGACATATGAAACGACTCGATGTATGTATGCACGGACTATGTTCCTCGGAGATGTAGCATATGCAAAGACTCAATATGGAACAAACATGAAATTGCACCGACCTAGACTTCTACAATGAAACATGCACAGACTTTATACGCTTGAGATACTCCCCATGCACGGACTCAATGCAAAATGGACTAAGTGTTGCACAGGCTCCATTCTTATGCACAATAAAGATGCAAACATTATTCATGTGATAATCTGACATATAAAAGTCATCAAAATACACTCTTCATTATGTCAACATAAAATTGACAAAGTCAACTATGCAGTCAACCAAGTCAAACAACACTGTTGCCAATCATCAAAATATTCCAGCACAAAGTAGTACGCATACTGCTTATCAATTAGAGGAGACCCAACATTCTCCCCCAACATTCCATCTTAGAGGAGACCCAACAGAAGAATATACATATAAGTCATTATAGGAATGACTTTTAAGGAAAGATCATGATGTAGACCCATCAATGGTTACATTCTCGAGATAGAATAGCCTGGAGAGGCTAAAGGGAATAACATGCAATGAAACCACACAAATAACAATTTTTGAAAAGCTAGATAAGTGGCGGTCTATACTGAGGCCGCAATTACGCTAATGCGGTCTCACGAGAACCACAATAAAATAAGAAATGGTCTAGAGGAGACCGCACGAGAAACAAATGCGGTTAAAGGAAGACTGTAACATATCTAAGATGGTCAAGGCAAAGCCGCAACAGTGAAAAATGGTCTAGACTGAACCGCTAGCGCCGCTACTGGGCCAAAGGACGAAGCCCAGAGCAGAAGGGAAAAGATGATCCGCGTTGGGCCGCAACAGGGGAAAAGGGACGGTCCTCACTAGGCCATTTCAGATCAGAAACAGTCCTAAGTGGGCCACTAAAAGAACCAGGCGGTCTCTACGCGGCTGCTACTTGAGAGTAGTGGTCCGAGATGGGCCGCAACAGTAGAACAATTTCGATCTTGGGCTATAGAAACACGTGATCCGATCGAGTTGATACGTTCAGGTTTTGAGGGTACAACTTGCCCGACGTCGTAGTGATAATCTATGACTCGCGTGGTCTTACGGAGGCCTCGGAACATGAACATGTAGTCTGGCAAAAGGAATATCCAACAGAGAGGCATTCGATGTCCAAGATTAATGGATCAAAATCATTGGAAAAATGAAGGTGATCGGTCCCGCCGACACCACCGGAGTGACATGACCTTAAAACAAGTCTTAACTAAACAACAAAAATGAATTTGCAAACTAATCAAATATTTAAATATTTTATTCTACTCTCTTTTTAATCAAGTGATGATACATGAAGGATAATCATGAAAGGACAATATTTTAGAAGAGAATTATGAACCGTGTTCCTGCACTACAGGACCCAACATCCAGCAACGTCGACTCCCAACACAGGTCTTCCTCTATGGAAGCAGCAACTTCAATGTCCACTGTGGGTCCTCGGTCCCTCACTCCAGCCCCGCCAGCGCTCGATACAGGTTCATAACCTTGGGCTGCTGACACCCTAGCACCTTTTGTGATGTTGGTTCTCAATGCAAGAGCGTCACCACGGGCATCGGCAACACTTTTGTCGGCTTGGGTGAGAGCCTACACCCAAGTCACCTAGCCACCAGCTCCCGATACGAGCTTCATGCCCTGGGGGCCAATCCCAGTATTCTCGGCTGACGGCCCCGTGCCGCCAGCAACTATAGGTCGGGTCTTCTCGGTCTACCACCTTAGAATAGGATCTTCCTCGGCTCCCTAGAAGAAGCGTCGCCAAGGCTGCAAAGGCAGGCATCTCGCCATTACAACTAGTAGCTCCGGCAAGACCATTCTTGTCGGTGACCTGTGGATTCGCCTCAATGGGCGCAAACCAATCATACCTCAGGAATGGACCATCCCTATAGTCCCCACCACCAACTGCTTCAGCCTCCTGCGGCAAATGCGGGAGGACAAAGCAGAACGCAGGGAAGCGGGCGCCTCGACAGCAGCCCGGGGGCACCTGCACTAGTCTAATGCACAAGCTCCCAAGTCTCGTCGGAGGAACAACAACAAGGGAGACCAGCATATTAACTTGAGAAGAATTTGGGTTAGCCCAGAAGAAGCTCAAGCCATTCGGAGGGCACATATCAGAAACCCCATCCGAACGCTCAAGCGAGGCGTCAGACAAGACGCATCCAATTCCACAGTGGCACTACCTGACGATGCCCAGTCACCCAGTGTCCCTCGTCCGAACAGACAAAGATAAAGACAGGCTCATTCCAGGTCCTGCCAGCACCTAGTTCGAGCTCTCCTCAGGTCGACACCACAACGGAGGCTCCTCTGCAATGAACCTCGATCTTCGATAGACTAGGGGCACCCGTCCACCCTAAGAAGCATTCCGAGAGGAAGTGGATGGTCCAGTTCATCAATGACGTGGTTAGGGTGTTCGCGTGTTATGCCACTAGACACCAGCCAGAGACTTAATCTGATGATCTGAGCCAGCCTTTGGCCCAGCTCAGGAGGCCTCATCACCAGACTCAGCCTCCGGCCCCTGCAGACCATGTCAGCACTTCCACTGGACCTCAGGCGTCAGAACGGGCAGAAGAAGTTCCAGTCGAGGACCACGCCGCTCATGTCAGTGCAGAACAAGTCAACAATAATCCTCCAGCAAAGGAGGTTCAAGAGGTAACTCTCAAGACTCTCATGAAGGAGAACTAGCACTTGAAGGCCCTCTTGCAAGACCTCCTTCAGGAATGAGATCTTCACCCTCAGCCAGTAGCAAGGCCTTTGACCAAAGCACCGGTCCCACCAGCTGGGCGCAATGGTGCCAACGCCTCAATAGCGACTACCCGAACCCCGACAGCAACAGGGTTCGGCATGCCCCTAGTCGAAGCTCAACCACAAGAATCCAACATGCCAGTGCCCGAAAATCTCATGGCACAGTGCCAAATGATCGAGCGGATTATAGAGATGAAGTTCGCCCAATATGGGAATGGGTCACAATGATAGACCTCTACAGCATCCCCTACTCGCTACATCACCAGTTAAGGAAGCTCCCTACGGAGTACGCCAAGCCACTAAAGCTGCAAAGGTTTGATGAGTAGGGGTCTTCACATGAGCACTTGGCCTATTATATCACAAACTCTCTAGAAAATTCAAACTGTCACCAAATCCAAATCTAAAAATATCCTTGGTTTCCACTCGTGAACCTCTACAACGTTTCGGAAGAATCTAACTTTAGATTCGGAGGTCTACTATCTGGTCAATGCTGATTTATAGGAAAATTAGTTTCTGCACCTGCAGATCTGACTCTGTTAATAGCAAGCTTCAAAATTCGGTGTTAATAGCAAGTCCACAAGGTTGAAGTACTTCGGATCAGATTTCCAACGCCACTGGTCTCGCCTCGATCCGACATCGACACTGGTCGCAGTAACATTTTTCGTCGGGTCGCGCACTACCAAATAGTAGCTCTGGTTCGTGGGCGACACCCGGTGATCATCCCCGGAGTGACCGCCTCGCCTCCCGTGGAGCCAAGCAGCCCGTCACCATCCCCAGGACTGCCCTACCAGGAAGCCCCGACGCTGCAGCAACCTCTCGGCGTTCCCAGCCTGCCAACCAGGACGTGGGCCCCACGAGCGCTAGCACTTGCCACTGCCAAAGCGGCCCCGAGTGTAGCCCGTCAACCCGAACGCGATACTCCCGGACCCGTGTGTAGCCCTTTACCTCCCTGTGCGGAGTGGGCAAAAATCGTCACTTTTTGTAATATTCTTGATTGTTGTAATGGGAGTACGAGTTTCGACCGGGGTCGTCTTCCCCACGCCCGGAGCGTGGAGGTAACTCTGCTACCCCCTTGTAGTCGTAGTTATTTGCTTGCTTTGTATATGCTTTACTACCGCTGCATGTGAGTAGGTAAATCTAGCTCGTTGATACATTTACTTCACCACTGTGAGAGAGAGAGATACCATCCCGTGACCCACCCCGGGCACGAGAGAGCGAGTAGACCACCCTTGACTCATTGCCGATTTCTCAACAGTGCAAGTCTGACGCTTCCCTCACTATTGACGGGTGCGAGCTTGCTAGAGTCCCAAGCTGCATATCGAACTCTACGTCGAGTCCTTGTCTCGTCCCGCATCACATACGGTTCTTCCAGTATGCATAGTCGTTTCCATCAAAGTATATGGGCTTGGAAGTAGAGTGTCCCTCAACAGTCATCCCACTTGCATCCATGGCCATTTCCTCTTTAGGATGTTGATCCCTAAAAATGAGTTAGGCTCTGATACCAATATGTTATGTCAAATGGTGTGCTCTGATATCAATTGATAGAACTAAATGGATGCTATGATGCCTACATACAAGACTCTATCGACGATCTAGAGGGGGGTGAATAGATTGATAACCGAATAAAACTAACTACAACAAACTCAAGTGCAGAATTAAAACAAGCTACTGCGAGACGGTGGGAAAACACTCAAACCTGATCACAGAGTGCCAACTCTAATAGATCTGAACTTGAACGATCCTAAATAATCATCTACCGCGAGTGAAATAGATGAGCAAGACGCACACAAACCACAAGGCAATCACACAGTAGACGATGAAATTTTTAGGTGGTTCGACCTCAAACCCGAGGTCTACGTCCACCCCACACTCAAACCAGAGTGTGGCTTCCTGATGATACACAGCTTAACTGCTGATCCACAGCTTCTGGGAAATCCTTACCTACAGACCGCTGAGCAACGCAACTTGCTATCCAAAGGAGACCTCCTCTACAACTGCTGAGGAATTACAGCTTCACCTGTCCAGAGGATACCACACCTCTGCCCGCTGAGGAATTACAGCTTAACCTCTGCTGACACACAGCTTGAACAAGGGTTTCAAAACAAAAGAAACAAACGAAGAAACGCTGGACGATGAGAGAGAGCTCGGCCCCGCAATCCCGATTTACAAATGTGTCAAAAAAGATAAAGGAAGAGTACATATCACTTAGCCGGATCCTCTCCTGGGCCACCGCTGTCACCCGTGGCCTCATGCTGCTTCGCTGGCGGCTCTATGGCAGAACTCTCCTCCTCGCGACGGCATCGTCGCTCCTCCTCCTCGTTCCTCTGGTAATTGGAAGAGCTGGTGAGGTAACCTCGGTACGCATTACTCAGTGCAGCGCTCTGGGTCCTGCTAGACTCCGACCTCTTGCCCAGAAGTCGGAGGGCATCCTTCAAGCCCACTATCACTCCTCTCATCTCGATGGCCTGCCCTCGAGACTGATCTCGCTCACTCTTCAGCCGTACAACATCTGCTCTGAGTCGCTCCATCTCCTCCTCCTTAGCATGATGGCAGGCTACTCCTACCCTCAGTCGTGTCGCCTCCGCATGGAACCGCTCCGTATCGACTCGTGCCCGCTCCAGCTCTACCCGGAGATGGGCCACCTCTGTCACCTCTACTCGCCACCTCTCCGCCTCGACCATTACTGTGGTCAGCTCTCTCACCTACATAAACATTCAGCATAGTTAGGCATCATCATAAAGCATTCAAGTCTAAGGAACTCGATTTGGTTTTGCTTACCCTCTCCGCGAGAGTAGCTTGGGCCTCTTCAGCCCGAGCAACCACCCGAGCAAATTCAGCATCTCGCTCAGCTCTGCCTCCCGTAGGCTGTGACGAAGAGGATGGTGCATCCGATGCCTATCACTGCGCCCCCTCAGCTCGATGCATTTAAAGAGTTAAGGTCAGTTACATAGCATAAGCGTAAATTAAGTCCAAAGTTCAGGGAAGCTCACCAAAAGGTCCAACGCCCACTGGAGGTCGTCCCTCTGTTGTACAGTGGCATGGAGGAGTCCCTGGAGCTCCACTATCCTACCCTGGGGGTCTAGCTGCATGTAGCAAATAATGACGTCAGCACACATAGAGATAATTTAATTGAAAGAGTATGAGTTTCGAATTCATACCGATCGTCGGACGCCGCGGAACACCTGATCGCCGTACCTCTGGGCGTAGGCCTTCAAGTAGGCCTCGTCGCTGGTCACTCGGGACTTCACCTCCTGACCTCTCCGGGTCCAGTCTCGAACCTGGTCAAGCACCCGAGTGGTCCAGTCGATGTCACCGCTGAGTCCCTTCGAGGACTAACCGAAGTGCTCATCATCTCGAGCGGGGAACTCCACGTCTGGCTGGTGAACTCCCCTCATCCTCATGATTAGTTGATGATGCAGAGGCTCGATTTTGTTTAAGCAGTGTAGCCAGATCTCTCATCCGGCATATGCCTGGGCCACCTCTACCCAGGGCTGCCCCTCATGACCCTCGTCACGATAGGGTGTCCAGTGTACCTGAAAGGGCAATTGAGCCATTGTCAGCATTTAGATAAGCATGTAGTGAAGATGCATATAGGAAGTCCAAGTTTAGAAGCTTACTGAGCCATAGGGGAATGTGTCTATGTCATCCTGGATCGCCTGCACTAGGTGCCAGATCGATCCCATATCTCGAGTCACAACCCACCGTCTCGCGATGGGGATCTGCTCAGGGTATACCTCCTTCCCTCGCCCAATACCAGGGAGGTACAGGTACTTCATACCTGCATAAGTCAAATGTCAGCATATAGCAAGTGTTGTCCTCCTGGTTTTGATGATGTCTACCATGATGTGATTTATTATTTTGTTATCTGACACTTGATGCCTTGGTTGACTTTCCTTGACTGTCGGGTTCACCTAGTGGTTGAGTGATGGTTCACTCTGCCCAGAGTGTAGTCGTTGTCCACCACTTTGGTTTCTGTTTGTCTTGGCTTGATCTCGTGATTTGCCCATGACCCGTGGGTGTCTATCGACATCCTATGAGGGTACTGACCATGATAGGATGGCCAGGAGTGCTTGTCCTTGCTGTGCGTGTTTGTGTGTATGTGTCGTGTCGAGTTTCGGTCAACCCGGTGAGATTAGGGGTTGACATGTGACCTTGTGTGTGTCTCAACGACTTTGTCCAATTTGAGATCATGTTTCTGGATGCCTCGAGGTATCATTTTACCTTGATTTGCATATCTAAATGTATTGAGTGTTCTCGGTGTCCCCTCAGGTCTTCGCTTGTGGCTTCTTCCAACAACGTTGTTTCCTCTGGCTTAGGAATAGACCATTTAGTGACTTGTTCAACTGTCTGTGACGATCTTGCTCCTGAGTCATCTAACTCAAGGATCGTTACTTGAGTAGGTCTAGCTGCCTTGTCCTGAGTTGTCAACAGTGACTGTGCTGCCATTGGTGCCTCGGAGTACGTGTGATAGTGCTCTCTTGCCTGTCTATACTTTGGCAGTGATGTTTTGAGTCTCTATGTCCTGTGAGCCTCCACTAGTCATAGCCTTACGGCATGCTTCGGCGTGCTGGCTCTTGTAGCGGGGCACTTTCCCGATTTTATGGTTCTTAAGCTAGTTCCGTGGGCCCCTCGTCAACCATAGCATCCTTCGGAGGGGGAATACTAGCTAGAGGCCTGGCTTAGATGATAGCCAGTGTGTGCACACGTGGTCAGGGGATTTAGACTTACGTCGTTAGACGTGACCCTGACTAGTTACTCATGTTATGGTACTGTTCTGGTTTTGACAGTGTCTTGATCTTGGCCTAGTCCTTGCGGTAGGTAACATGGACAAGACGCTAGTAGGCGCAGCATAAGACGTCAATGGACGCTACTGGCTGTTCTTCTGGTTGTGAGGCACTCTAGTCACATGGCACGTGAATCTTCGTGGTTCTCTTCGCGTTTCTTGTATGTCTTGACCTTTCCGGGTTAGCCCTCTCGTGGCTGCACTCGAGGTCACTGTCCTGTCGTGTGCATGACATTTTGGTCATGTGTGGGACAGTGTACACGACGTGCTAGTCATGTTATCTACGTCTATCTAGGTTTTCCTAGGTTTTCTTATTGTTCTTGTAGGTCTTCATTCTAGGCCTGGCATCTTGTCGGCGAATCGACAACTCCTGACTTCGTCAGATCAGAGTCTACACTTCTGTCATTGCTTGGAGTAGTTCAGGGAGTGAGGTTAGTTCGGTAGTCGCGCTTGTTTGGTACGGCTCTTTCCCTTTCCTTTTTAGCTCCCCCATCTCTTAGCTTGCTCCCTACTCCTGCATCCCTTTCCTTTATAGCTTTGTAGTTTAGTTTTCCTACTTTACTACACCTGTTATTGCCTGCTGCTTACCTACTGTTTTAGCATGTTACTACATGTTTTCCAGTGGGGATTCGCATGACCGCTACTGAGCCAGTGACACGAGGCTCACCCCTACTTTTCAGGTGGGCTGTCGTCTGTGCTGCTTCCGCGGTTCCTGGTGTGTGAGTTCGTAGTTCCCAACTAGTACCTTCGTCGGGCTTCCCCTGACTTTCTGGTACATCTTTTCTGTTCTGTTAACTGTACTGTTAGGCTTGTTGTCTCTCCTTTGGACTAGACTCTGGTATATAATTATTAATTTAAACCATTAACAGTGGAGGTGAGAGGGAGCGACGATATAATCTGTCGTCCACCACTGTGAAGTGGGCCACTCTTGCTCGCATGCGTCGAGCCTCGAGGTGGTCGCTTGGGAGCTATTATCGAAGGAGGAAATTTGAGAGGGGGTCCATCCAGGAGGGTTCTTAGTCGATGGCGTTTACTTGGGGGTTTGGCTCATCTATGCTCAGTGCCGACAATTCTTCTATTAGGACCGACCTTGAGTTGGAGACCACGGTGGGTGACGTCAAGTGGGACACAGTGTCTGCTCAGACATTCTCCTCTCATGGGATATGGACCACCTCAAAGTGGGAGAACTCCCTTGCCACGGCCCTGGCTTGCTCCAAGTATTTGACCATGGCAGGTTCGCGTGCTTCAAATTGCTCCCTCACCTGGTTGGCAATGAGCATGGAGTCACTGTACGCTAGTACGCTGGTCGCCCCCAAGTGTTTAGCCATCCGTAGCCCTGAGAGGAGTGCCTCGTATTTAGCCATGTTGTTCATGGTTGGAAAGTTGAATTGTAAGGTGTACTGAAGTTTGAGCCCTTTTGGAGAGAGTAGGACCAATCCTACTCCGCTCCCCATGACGCAGGATGATCCATCGACGTACAGCTCCCATGTGGGTCCGGAGGATTGCCCGGGTGAGCCTTCAGCAGGTATGGTGCACTCGGCCACGAAGTCAGCGACGGCTTGAGCCTTGATCGCAGTCCCCGGGTGAAACTTGACATCGAACTCCCCCAACTCGATTGCCCACTTGATCAGCCTTCTCGAGGCGTCAAGGTTCTGGAGGATTTATCATAGTGGTTGGTCGGTGAAGACAATGATTGAGTGAGCCAGGAAGTATGGTCGCAGCTTGGGAGCAGCCGTGATGAGCCCAAGGGCAAACTTTTTAGTTTGTGAGTACCAAAATTTCGGGCCTTGCAACGCTTGACAGACGTAGTCGATGGGCCTCATGACCCCTGCCTCTTCCCGTGTGATCACGACGCTCATTGTGCTTGGCGTCACAGATAGGTACAGGAGTCACTCTTCTCCTTTTTGTGGCTTGGCGAGGACGGGAGGGGTCGCCAGGTAGCGTTTTAATTCTTGGAATGCCTGCTCGCACTCCTGGTCCCAGTTGCTCTGCCCCTTCTTCTCCGGCGCTTGATTGGCTTTCTTGATTAATTGGAAAAAGGGGAGGCACCGTTCGATGGCTCGAGACAAGAACCGAGCCAAGGCGGTGACGTGACCGATAAGGCACTGTACGTCCCTTACTCGCCCTGGCCGCTGCATCTCCAACACCACTCGGATTTGGTCGGGGTTGGCCTCGATCCTCCGTGGGTGACGAGGAAGCCCAGGAATTTCCATGATCGTACTTTGAATGTACATTTCACTAGGTTGAGCTTCATGTTGCATCTTCTGAGCGTGGCGATGGTCTCCGCCAGGTCGCCCAAGTGCTCAGTGGCTTGGAGGCTCTTCACGAGCATGTCGTCGATATATACCTCCATGTTGTGGCCAATCTGCGAGTCGAACATATGGTTGACAAGATGTTGGTAGCTCGCCCCCACGTTCTTTAGCCTGAACGGCATTCGGATGTAGCAGTATAAGCCGTGATCAGTGACGAACGCGATCTTGTCCTGGTCGGGTTTATGCATGCTAATCTGGTGATAACTAGAGTAGGTATCTAAGAAGCTCAGCATTTCATGCCCGGCCATTGCGTCGACTAGTTGGTTGATCCATGGTATGGGAAAGCTATCCTAGGGTGCAACTTTGTTGAGATCGCCCCCATGGCGGGGTGTGTGTCTCTTCTTCAAATGCCCCCAGAGCGGGGTGTGGCTTTGTCTTCTTACGTCCCCATGGCGGGGTGTATCTTCTGCTTCTTATGCCCCTAGGCCGGGGTGGATTCTCTTCTTCAAATGCCCCCAAGTCGGGGTAATGCAACACCACTACCTCAGCTGCTCCTCAAAAATCTGGCTGAAGTCTATGTCTAGTAGGCCCGTGTAGCTGGAATGCAGATGCTTGCCAACAGAAAGAAGAATGGAAAATAAAAAAGAAAAAAAAGAGAGAGAGAAGAAAGGAAAGGTCCTATTCTGGGGGTAGGCACCAAAAAAAAAGGAAGAAGAGACAAAAAATAAAATTTAAAATAAAATGAAGGAGGCCTTGATGGCTACATCTGCCAAGGGAGATACCACTCCCCTTATCACCTAGCCTGTGTCAAATAAGAAACTACCATTGTGCGGTTGGTATGGTGGAGCGAACCACTCATCCCCTCTCTGAGGGGATGAGTGCTCTCCCATGCACCCATCTTGGTCTATTTAAGAACAAATGGGTGAAGGGTAACGGCTCTGCACTGCACTGTCAGCGCCATTCGAGCTGTCCATAAAAAAAGGGAAGATAAAAAAAGAATGAATGAAAAAAAAAAGGGGGAAATCATGAGGTCAATAGGGCCTCACATCTGCCCCCATAGGCAGAAGGCTCCCTAATAGCATTGCATGCTGAATGCCCAAGGGAAAAAAAATCTCTATGCCATCTGCGGAGATAGGAAGACCCTGAAGCCGTAGCTTTTAAGAAAAAGGGCCAAGAGGATGACAATTGGCGTAAGCACTAGAAGCTTGAGCTGAGGCTGTTTGGAGCATCTCTTGAAGAAATCAATGACAAAAGAAGATAGTTGTTGATCTGAGGCATAGCTGTCACTGAATATCCCCAAGCGAACTATGTAATCAATAGTCCCACTGACGCTAAAGGGCCCTCATTGGCCACTAGCCGCTCATTTTAAATAAGGGTCCATGCCCATTAGGGGAACGAAAAGAACAATCCTTACTAAGTCGGCTACACCCTCGACTCCTTATCAAGCCAGTAAATAAACACCTTTCGACTTCTAGTAGCCTATCTCAGTACCCCTGGTCCAACCGAAATCCATGGTGCCATGCCATCTTCCCATCCTACGGGGGTACTCCGCACTTGTCCCACCGGGACTAACCCTCCACCCTTGATCTGGGACCTATGCTCCCAACCAATGCACTCTCATGGCCTTTCGGCATTCAGCTGCAACAATGCCATATTTGTCCCACTGGACTCTCGCATCACTGCCAGTTCGGATTCCTTGCCCAACGTCGGCGCAAAAAAAAAACTCCTTTTCTTGGCATAAGGCACTCCTCCCCTGCTGAGCTCAGAATTTTGCCCATCAGTCTGGCCGAACTGGGTTCATAAAATCTTCTCCCTTGGCCTGAGGTACTCTGCCCTCACCGGGCTCTAAAAATTGCCCATTAGTCTTGTCGGTTTGGGCCCATAAAACCTTTTCCCTTGGCCTATGGTACTCTACTCTCGCCAAGCCCGTCGGGCACTTGGACATCGATCCCTAGCCCCACCAGCACAATAAACAAACGAATTCATCAATAGTCCCATCGGATAAAATATCCCGCACCGTAGACGAGTCTGCATCAGGGAGCCTAACAAAAATAAACAAGCTGACCAACCAGTTTGTGAAAGCTATCGACGGCACGAAGGCAAAGATTCTCGATACGCGTAAGACGATTCCCGGTCGCAGACCTAATATGGCCGTAAACTTAGTTTGCACGGACCTTGCATTTTTAGGAATAAAACATGCACTGACTTAATGTACGCATAAACGAGTCTTCGCATAGACTTGAACCATGCACAAACTTTGTATGAGTTTGTCAAGAATATGCACGGACCCTAATTGTCAACTAGACAAATATGCATAGACCTTACTTACGTGCAGCACCATAATGTTGTGCCTCTATGGTTTTGATGATAGCATACACTTGAAGTCAAGTCACCATGTGTTTGCATATGAAAGATTAAATGATTCTGCATTAATGAGGATTGCTTGCTGTGAAGGTCCATGCATATTTACTACTCATATGCATGTGGTAAGAGTCGACACCATGAGTCGACATTGTCCTTCATGCATTATTAAGTTCGTGCACATTTGATCTTGGATTGTTCATCCTTGGAGTTGGTGCTCAACATGATCATCGCATTAGTATAGGTCAATGTACATCTCAGTTCAATGCATATAAAGCCATTGCACATTTTAGTTAAAGTGCATTTCAATGTCTGTGCATTCTCTGTTCAACTCAGTGCATTTTTGCATTGCACGATTAAGGTCTGTGCAAGGTTTATCTTGTGCCATATTAAGTCTGTGCACATTCTAAGTCCCTACAAAGTCTGTTTAAGCATGACTAAACTCTGTGCACATCTCACTCATGCAATAGAAAGTCTGTGCACTTCTCAAATGTGAGTCCGTGCATATCTCAGCTTTTGAGAGGCTAGGTCTGTGCATTTTTCAAATTCTGAGTCTGTGCACATCTCAGCCTTTGAGAGGCTAGGCCCGTGCATATCTTTGTTCAGAGTCTTATAGGTCCGTGCAATCTCATGTGTCAACTGCACGTATAGTCCGTGCATGTCTTGCTGCTTGTCTGTGCACACTTGCACTTAGGCTAGACAAGTCCATGCACATTTTGCTCTTCAACATCTAAAGTCTGTGCAAGTTTGAACTCGGTGCAATGTTTTATCCTTTGCTTTGTGCGTTCGAAGTCTATGTATTTGAAGTCTGTGCAAGGTTTGTCTCATGCATACTCATAGTCAGTGCATGTTTTTCCAGAAACACAGGTACAGTCTGTACAGTTCCTGATGTGAGCATATATATAGGTCCGTGCATATGCTTATAAGGTCTGTGCATGTTTCCTTTCAAAGTCTCATAAGGTCCATGCATATTTTCCTTTCAGCGTCTCATAAGGTCTGTGCATATTTCCTTTCAAAGTCTCATAAGGTCCGTACATGTTTTCCTTTCAGCGTCTCATAAGTTCCATGCATGTTTTCCTTTCAACGTCTCATAAGGTCCGTGCATGTTTTCCTTTCAGCGTCTCATAGGTCCGTGCATGTTTTTGCCATATGGCCTATGCGCACTTGCATTCATTACTTAAAGTCTGTGCAAACTTTGTAAACGTCCGTGCATATGTGTCTCAGACTAAAAATAAGGTCCGTGCATTTTTGTCCCATGCTAGAACAACGTCCGTGCATTCTTGCATTAGGCAGAACAACGTCCATGCACATAATAGTTTCATCTATGGTGAGGTCCATGCACATTTGTTCATGTGCTCTATCAAGTCTGTGCAAGTATGATATTTGACTAATTGTCTTATGCTGCCTAGGTGTTCGACACTTTGACATGGAGTTTTCTTAAAGAGGTCCAGAGCACCAGGAGATATATTGTTCGTGAACCTTAAGGAGAGCACGTGATCCAAGGGAGAATGCAAGCTACTACTAGTGACACGTGGAAGACGCGGTTCGTGTTTTGGCGATTTCGGCGTGGTTTAGTCACTTCGGCGCGCGAGATCTTCGGTGGAGGTAGGGGGATAGTTCCCTAGCTCATGTATTCTATTTTTTCGTAGTTTTACATTCTACAATGTGAGAACGGGCAAGTTTAGACTCGTCGGGGTTCTGTGGAGTTCGTAGGCTTCGTCAGAAAACGACGACAGCTCTGCAATCGGTTGGTGTCAATGGACTCCCTGGAACATCGACGTTCCATAGTCACTGATTTCGCGTCGATTAGCAGTCCCGTTTGACCGTGGGGAGCCTGGGAAGTCCGGTGACCCCATTTGGGTGATTTCGTTAGAATCGCCCATTTCTTGCGATTCATGTGTCGTTTTGACTTCGGTCGGAGTCCATGTGATTACCAGGGTGATTGTGGTAATATCCCCTTCGTCTCTGCATTAACGGGGCGTAGAAAGGCCACGATCGGACGAACCCCTAGGGTTACTTGCCGTGACAGTTGGACGGTCAAACCAGGGCCCATCCAAGGTATGGGCGGCTGGCTCTGGACAGTTCATCCTCACTAGTTTTGGGGCTTGTGCGGTCGGATGATAGACCGCACATGGTTTGGGCGGCCTGAAAGGGTCCGCCTATCCCCCTTTGGGCGGCCATCCTATAACCGCCTGTCTTTCCGTTGGGACGTGCGGCCACGTCCTGACCGACCATCCCAGTTGACATTTGGTCAACAATTGAGTGTCTATCGTGATGAGCGGTCTGGTCAAGACCGTTTTGACTGATATTGTAGTATGTCGGTTTGAGTCAGTGGTCTGGTCAAAATCGTTCTGACCGGAACCATTGTGGGTCGGTGGGCATGAGCGGCTAGGCCCTAACCGCTCATAGCCTTGGGCGGCTCAGCCCTAACTGTCCATCCCCCGTTAGTGTTTTCGGATCCATTCCCTTGAGCGGACTACCCTGAGCCGTTCATCTCCTTGAGCAGCTACGGGCAATCCGTTCATCCCCAGATGAATGGTCTGCCTTCGACCGTTCATCTTCCCTTGGAAGGTCTGTTCTAGACCGTTCATTGCCCTAAGCGGCCAGATCCAGACTGCTTATCCCTTGGACGGTCCAGGGAGGACCATCTCCTGGCTCTGAGTCTTCTGTGCTCTTGTGAGCATTGTATTGGCCTCCGGTCGACCCGATTGTGACCCAGTGGTCGACTTTCAGTCTCATGAGTGTCCTAGACACCCCAGAGTTTTCGTGTCCATGTTTTGAGGTGTCCGTGGGTTCTGTGTTACTGTGGTTTCAGACCTAGGGACTAGGCTAGATTGAGGGTGTTGTGTCATCATGTTCAACGGTCTTGACCCGAGTCTTGCGACTCAAGGACCATTGGGTTAATAGGTCTAGTGGGCTGTCTTTGGTGACCTCGAGCCACCTGTTACTTCGCGTTACTCGCGATGGGTGTGTGCGTGATTTTCTGAGTCCACATTCCGTGACCCATCTACTAGTCGTAGCTTCCACGGCACGCGTGTGTCGGCCCACCGGGAGCACTGATGTGGCGTACCCGAGTTAGACGATGAGTAGGCTGGTTACCGTAGGGCCCCCACATACCGTCGAGTCTGAGCTGGTGGGGGAATTACTAGCTAGAGGACAGACCTAGGGTGTATAGTCTGAGTGTGCACACGAGGCTGAGGGTTTGGACCTGCGCTGATGAGCGCGACCTCAGCTAGTCCTTATTTTGTGGTACTTCTGGTTACTGAGTGTGTCTGAGTCTCGTGCCTGGGGCGTTGTAGTCCGACAACATTTGCACGAGTTCGGCAAGGGTGGGGTTTGGAGTGGGGGCCTCATGGTGGAGTTGCTCATATTCAACTGGCCTAGGCTTGGGTCGAGGCTCATCTACGGGTGGAACTCTTTGCCTTGGACGTTGACCCATGTGGTGGGAGGTACTTGGGGAGAAGTGGTTGGGGGTGAATGGGTGGGACTGGTTGGAGGGGATCGGGTGGGGAAGGTAGATCTTTCGAAGCACATCCTTCATCTCCCTCCATGACTCAATAGGCAATTGCCTCCTAATCTCCCACATGCGCTCGATGCTCTCCCATTTCCAGACGACTTTGTGAACAAGTCTCTTTTGGGCAAAGCTAACTTGCATGGCATCGGACATAGTGTAACACTCATAATAAGTGTCCATGGTGGCCTCCCACTTGAGATAGTCACCCAGGTCATTAGAGCCATAAAAATTCGAGGCTTCGGGCCTACGGAAGGGGAGAGGATGGTTGCCCAACCCACGGGTATCATGCAGCCAATTGTGTGAGCCCATTGGACACTTGGGAACTACACTTTGGACTACCGACCCAGACAGACAAGACACGTACGTAGGAATGTACACACGACCACAAACCTAGACTTGACCCATATACGGTATGCGGCGGAGAAACCAATCCGAAGACCTTCTCATGCAAGGAGGCTACCTTCCAAATAAGCTTAACCTAGATATTCAATAACGCTTTTTGATATTCCGTGTATTGGGGATGCAATGTAATGTTAAAACACATTTTTTTTTTGAAAATAAGGATGATCCTAGACTCGACTTAGACCATGCAAGACTTAGGAAATAACTACCCTAGACTCAACCTTTCACTCTGATACCAAACTGATGCTGGATGGACACACGCCCTAGGACTCTAACTCGCGGGCGCCCCTAGCAAGGGATGCGTAGGACCGTGCGCGGTTGAGAAACCAGCAATGAGTCGGGTAGTCGCCTCTTCCGTGCTCGAATTGAGTCATGGGACGAGTCACTCACTCACTCTCGTAGTGGTGATAAAAAAATATACAAGCTAGATTAACCTATCACATGCAGCGGCATAAGAAAATATACGAGTAAAGCCAAAATGCCGAGAGAGAAGTGGACACGATACCTCCATGCTCTGGGCATGGGGAAGGCGATCCCGGCCAAGTATGGTAACTCCCGGTAACAAAATATTACAATAATTACAATGGTGAATTATCGCCCACTCCACGCAGGAAGGTAAAGGGATACAATGTGGGCCTGGGAGGACCGATCTTGGGTTGACGGGCAGCACTTTGATCACCCTGTTGGGGCGGTTCGGACGATGCAAGCTACTGGCTGCGGGGCCCACTTGCTGGTCGACGGGTTCGAGTGGGCCCGCAGTGGTACCGCTGTGACGGTGGCTCTTGGAGAGGCGCTTCCCTAGAAGGTGATCGGACTGGAATGTCGGATGGAGGCCGGGCAGCTCCGGTCACCTAGTGGGAAGCTTGCTGCCCACAGGCTGCAGCTTCTGTTTTACAGTGTGCGACCTGACGAGATCAGCTGCTACGATCACTCCCGATGTTGGATCGATGTGAAAACAGTGCCGTTGGAAATCTCTCTTGAATTCCTTCGACTCTTTATGACTCTAGGAATTTTAACAGGGCCGAAATATTGATGGCAAAATTTTGAACAGGGCTGTTTGTAGTCTCAGATCTGGTCTGGCAAACTGAGATCTGACTGAGAATAGTCGTTGACTGTGATGTAGACCCCCAATCTGGATGTTGAGGGTACACAGGGCCTACCCCGGCTCTAGCAACTGGCAGCTAACCCTGACCGTATGAACCACGAGGAACCTCGGACGCGCCTCCCGACGATCCCGCCTCACCTGAAAATACAGGGATGAGCCTCATTTCATAGGCTCAATAGGGATCCCGCGAACCCCCACCTCACGCAAAAGAAACAAGGTAAAAGACATGAACAAGCATGGAAGGTAACACTACCTAACGAGAGTACGGAAGAATCGACAAGTAATAATAAATAAATAAAAAAGCTCTCTACGACTAGCCGTACTATACAAACCAACCTCGGTCCAACAAAACACGAGTACGTACCTACCAGGAGACAGGAGCTCTACTCACTAGAAGCAAGTCCGGCTACGTCCCCTGACGTCTTACACCGCCCCCAAGTGTCTCCCTACTCGCCCCAGGCGGAGACTGAGACACACTCAACAAGTACCACGAACAAGGACTAGTCGAGGTCGCGCTCGTCAGCGCGGGTCCAATGCCCCCAACCACGTGTACACACATAGACCATGCGCCCTACGTCAGGCCCTCTAGCTGGTTCTTCTCCTGAAGCCTGGACTCGGCTGTGCGTGGAGGCCCTACGATAACTAGCCTAACAACCGTCTCTTCGGGTCACGCTTGCCACTACTCCCAAGTGGGTCTGGACCCGTGTGCGTAGGAAAGCTACGACTAGTGGACAGGTCACTGGAGGTGAAACTCGACTCATGAAAATCACCAGTTGAAAGGAAATGGCACGGTGGTCCACTCAAGACTGCCCCTGAGCCTAGCGGTCCTCTCTGGACAGCAAGGCATGACTAGCAGTCTCCCTGAGACCGCAAGGGTCAGCCAAACAGTCAAGCCATGACCACAAGGGCGCGAGCCATCAGGGGCCAAACGGTCTATCACCAGGCCTCTACCCCCAGCCAAATGGTCCCCACCGGATCGCAAGGCAACAAGAAACGATCATGCCCCTATCGTTACCCAGCACGTGGCTGGTTTCACTTAGTAACTGGGGGTAATGGCGTCTGATAAACGTGTACCCTTAATGTCAAATGTGTAAATCATCTGTGTAGTTTTTGATCAGAGACAGATATGGTAGTTTATGCTTAGTAACTGGGGGTACTGACGTCTAACCCACGTGTACCCTTAATGTCAAAGGCATAAATGACACCTGTCTGTTCAGTTTTAAAATCAAAATTGAGAAAAGATTGCTGTAACCCTTGAACTAAAGGTATGTGATAATTTGTTTAATCTCAATACATAACCTAGTCACTCCTATAGATGATCATTGGTTCTGACATCAGTCGGATACCTTTTTGACATAGTCTATCATGGTTATGTGACTTAGGTTCATTGCTATAATAAGGTTCTGCAACCTTATATCTGACATTCAATGAATTCACTCTACCTTTATAACTATTAAACCAAATATTTGTCTATTCAGTGAATGCACAATTTTGATTCTTATGACTAAAGACTTTTCCAATAATCTGCTCTTCTATTGAACTCTTGCACAGACTGTTACCATGTTCCATTCTTTCTCGTCTGGCAGTTGTGGACAGGCTTCGAACCATGTTATGAGTTCTTTAAAAACCCTTGAATCAACTTTTCTTACCAAGGCATAATTCTTCAGAAAATCATCTTCCTCATAATACAGTGCCCAAATTTGACCACTTTCATACATCTCTTTGGATCATTGAAATTCACATCAATAAAATTCAGAATCAGGATATACAACGGTTCCATCCATCACTCCTTGTTTGCTGATACTCAAATAAAATGGAAAATATAATGATAAGACTCAAATAAAATATAAAAACTACATGCTATGACTCAAAGAAATGTAAAGGACATGATGGTACATGATGACGATCCATCCGGGCTCTGAAAAGTGTGGAGGGGTAAATGATGTCCCCATCAATATTGCCTGGGAGTCATGATCGGCTGATCACTGAGGTGCTGCTGAAGGTATTGTTGCTGGCTGGCCATTGAGGTATAATGATAGAGAATGTGATAGACTGACCCTTATGGGTGTATTTATCTAGGGTTGCTGGAGACCATCCTTCGAGGCATACCAGTCTGTAAGGTATCTTGATTTGTTCATGTGGTTGTTGTTGTTGATCTGCCTGTGAGGCGTAGTGGCCTACTGCTGGAAAGTGGGAACCAGATACTAGAAGTCTACTTGAGTAAGGCGTACTGGCCTGTTGCTGACAACTGGAAGTTGGAGGCTGAGAACTAGATACTTATATTGGAGACATGCCTGGCTGAGGCATGTTGGTCTTTTGTCGAAAACCAACAGTTAGAGGCTGAAAACTAGAAGGTAAAAATTGAATACTGAGACTGGAGATTGTGACTCAGATATTAGAGGCTGAGTACTGGAGCTGAAAATTGGGAACTGGAGGCTAGAAGCTGGAAGTTGGAGCTAGAGATTGGGATTTGGATACTGGGCACTAGGACTAGAGACTGGGTACTGGGGCTGGAAATTGGGAGTTGAAAATTGGAATTTGGATATTGGACATTGAGATTGGGATTTGGATATTGGATATTGGGACTGAAGACTGGGTATCAGATTGGAGACTGGGAACTTAGAGGTCGGGAACTGGATACTGGGACTGGAGATTAGGATCTGGATACTAGGTACTGGGACTGGGGACTGGGTATTGGGACCGGATACCAGGACTGGAGATTGGAATCTGGCTACTAGGTACTGGGACTGAAGGCTAGGACTGGGAATTGGATACTGGACTTGGAGACTTGAAACTGGGACTGGGACTTAGACATTGGGGCTGGATACTGGAAACTAGAGATAGGAAATTGGATACTAGGACTGGAAGCTAGGATTTAGATAGAGGCGGCTAGGACTAGAGGCCTGCCCCTATGAGGCATGCTAGTCCAGTGCTGGAAACTAGAATTAGAGATGGGAAATCGAGAATGGGATGCTGAGAACTGTGGGTTGGATTTGGATACCGGGACCAGAGGCTGGGATTGAATACTATATACCAAGGCTAGGGACTGGGGGTTGGATGTTGGGTACTTGGCTTAGAGACTCGAAGCTGAGTGTTGGAGGCCTGCCCGGGTGAGGCATTCTGGCCTATTACTAGAAGCTGGGAGTTAGAAGCTGGAGATTATGGACTGGATATTGGAAACTAGACACTGGGGGCTAGGAACTGAAAATTGGAATTGGAACAGGATACTGGGACTAGATGCTAGCGGTTGGAGCTGGACCCGGATACTAGGAACCAGATAATGGGACTGGCTGTTGAAGCCTAGAAATGGAGCTGAATAGTGGAGATTGGACACTGGAACTGGATACTGACACCCGAACTAGATACTGGCGATTGGGTACTGGAACTAGGTCTTGGGGACTGGGGACTGGAGCTGGAGCTGGAGTTGGATGCTGGGGACTGAATACTGGAACTGGCTCTTGGAGGCTAGATACTAGATGCTAGATATAGGAATGGGATGTTAGAATATGGGTATGGGACTGAACCTTGGGGTTGGATATTGAAGGCAAGATAGTGGAAATAGGCACTAGAAATTCGGTATGTGAACTGAATACTGGGAGTTGGATGCTGGGACTAGATACTGAAAACTGAGTGTCGAAAATGGATACAGGAGGCTGGATACTGGGAATTGAAAGCTGAAAGTGAGATATTGGGACCGGAAGCTGGAAGCTGAATGTTGAAACCCAGAGGTTGAAAGCTGGATACTAGCAGTTGGATATAGGAACTAGATGCTAGAATCTAGACATTAGAACAGGAGACTGGAACTGGATGCTAGAAGCGGGGTACTGGAGCTGGATACTTGAAACTGGGTACTGGAACTAGATGCTGGAGGTTGGGTACTGGGGCTAGGTACTGGAAACTGGATACTAAAAGCTGGATATTGGAGCTGGGTATCAGGAATTGGATACTGGAAGCTGGATATTGGGAGCTGGGTACTAAAAATTGGATATTGGAAGCTAAATGTTGGACGCTGGGTACTGGAGGCCTACCTAAATGAGGCGTGTTGACCTGAATGGTTGGAGACTGGAAGCTGGAGGACAACCCATAAGGTGGTGTTGGCCTGGAGGACTGGGAACTAGAAGCTGGAGGCTGACTTGCGAGAGTGCATTGACCTATGCTACTGGAGGGTGAAGGCTGGAGGCTGGCCCGTAAGGGTGTGTTGGCCCGTGTTGTTGGAAGTTGGAGGCTGACCCATGAGGGTGTGTTGGCCTATATTGCGAGAGACTAGAGGCTGGAGGCCAGAGGCCGACCCATGATGGTGTGTTGGCCTAGGTTGCTAGAGACTAGAAGCTGGAGGCCGACCCGTGAGGGTATGTTGGCCTATGTTGCTAGAGATTGGAAGCTAGAGGTTGACTCGAGAGGGTGTGTTGGCCTATGTTGCTAGAGGCTGGAGGTTGAAGGTCAACCCGTAAGGGTGTGTTGGCCTGTGTTGCTGGATTTGCTGGTTGATCCTGAGGTATGTCAGCTGAAGATCGATCTCAAGCAGACTGGTCATGCCAAAGATGTTGTACTTGGGGGATTGGACCTGGGGCTGGCCAGCTGACTACTGATGTGTAGTAGCCGAAACACTGGGACTGGAGCTGGGACTAGAGGTGGCTAGCTAACTGCTGACGTGTGGTAGTCGGAAGACTGGAACTGGTCGGCTGACCGTTGAGGTGTGTAGCCAAATGCTAGAGCTAGAGACTGGAACTGGAGCTGGTCAGCTGGCTGCTGATGCATAGTAGCCAGAAGACTGAGACTGGTCGGCTGATCGTTGAGGTGTGTAACCGAATACTAGAGCTAGACACTGGAACTGAAGCTGGCTGGCTGACTGCTGATGCAAGGTAGCTGGAAGACTGGGACTGGTCGGCTGACTGTTGAGGTGTGTAACCAAATATTGGAGCTGGAGACTGGTGATGACCGACCCTTGGGGGTGTAATGGCCACCATTGTTGTGGAATAATGTTGAGCTTGCCGTCAGCGGGATGTCGCGGTTGATGGCTTTCGTCAGTGAGGAGGAGAGAGGAAGATCATTTTTTTATTCTTTTTACCAGCTCTACCGCTGTTGTGGGTTTTCACCAGAGCTAGCCCCCTTTGACTTTTTCCGGTGCTCCCTTGCGGGTTTTCGCACCGAGAGGTCACCTGATTGTGCCCGAGATGCCCCCACGGGTTTTCACCTCAGTTGGGTTGATGGTAATTTTTTGCCCTCAGTAATCTCATAGAGGGAGTTAACTGAGGCCGTCGATATATCTCTATTTTTTAACCCCATTTTTTTAAATATGGGAACCTTGTGGCTACCCTCTGAAGCGTGCTGCTGTCAAGGGACGTGACCTGAGGTTTATGTTGTGTATAGTTTTTCATGATTGTAGCCATGGTTGTGACTTTGGCTGGTTATCGAGTAATCTTAAGTTTGACCGGTGAACTGGGAACTGGTGAGCCTTGGTGGCGTATTACTGGAGCTTTGACTGGGCTCTGGGAACTGGTGAGCTTTGGTAACATATTGTTGGCATCATAACTGGGATCGTGGTGGCTTAACTATGATGGGACGGTAACTGGGAGTTTTGGGTTGATGAATTTTTATCATAGATGGATCCAAGATTGATGCGATTTAGAGGCCAACCGAGGTGGTGTGTAGGTTGAGGTTTGGTGGAATGAATGGCTGGGATGGTGCATGAGTTGTTGGTGTATACGGGTCGACATTGGTGGTGTGAGGCCGGAGAAGGTGTGAGCCAACTAGGGACGTGTATTGTTAACTAGGAAGCGTAATATTGACGACCTGGAGAGGTGTACTAGTTAGGGACTGGTATAGACCAACCAAGGAGAGGAGTGGCCCAGGGAACTGGCGCAGGCTGAACGTGATGGTATATGGCTGACAGGGAGGTCCAAGATTTACAAACTGGAGCAGGGCATTAGTTGAAGACTGGTATGCACCAATTGGAAAGGTATATGGTTACTGGAAAGTGGGTGACTGGCTTCCCCGGATGGAGGAGGAGAGAGTTTTTGTTCTCTTTACCAGCTCTGCTACCCTTTCAGATTTTCTCGACGTCAGTCCAAGCCTCTGATCACGTGTGCACACACTGACTCATCGCCTTGAGCCAGGCCTCTAGCTAGTTTTTCCCCCCAGTAGGACACTACTGACTATGCGAGAGGGCCCACAGAAACTAGCTTATAAACTGTATAATGGGAATACCCCGCCACCTCTCCTGGGTGGACCGACACGGACGTCGCCGGGCTACGACTAATGGTTCCATCACAAGGAAAGAGAAAGTTGCTCTTATGGGATGTAGAAGAATGCCACAGTGTATAAAATATTCTAAACATGGTGCATATGGAACATGGATTGCATAGAAATTACACATGCATGCTTTTGAAATCTCCAGGTATATAACAGACTAGCAACACCCTGTTACATACCATAACAGACCAAGACAGGACCACTATGCTTCACAGAACTCAGAAAATCCACAGGAAAATAGAACTATAATGCACTAGGAAAGGCGCGCTATAGGACTATAACGCACTGGATCAAGGGCGTTAAAGTCAATACGCACATAATACGACTGACGGGGGATATAACGGACAAAGGTGGGATGTCATAGTGAAGATAATGCACCTCTCAAGGGCCGTTATACCCTCCAGAGCGACTGAAATCCATAGGAAACCACGGCATATAATGCACCTCAACAGGGGCGTCATACGAATTTAATGCATAGGGGTAGGGATGTTAAAGGCAACGAGCCTTTAAATCAATAAACAGGGACCATAACGGCCCAGGGCAGGCATGTTAAAGCCACCCGAACATAAAAATACACAGGAACCTCAGACACGGATGATATAATGCACTAGCAGGGATGCGTTAAATGACCATAACGCACCGGGACAGGTGCGTTATGTCACCTAGGTTTTGTGACTCCAGAGTTTGGAATCGGAAACCCCTCCCGATCGATCGAAATCGACGGGGGATGCGGCGGAATACAAAACCTGCTGAACCTGCCAACCCATATCGATCATACAAGCCTAAGCATGCCACTAGAAATGAAATACGATACCCATGAAATTGATTTCAACCTTAAAAGGCTAAAAATGAAATAAAATGCACTAAATAGGAATATGCATGAAATACGAGGCAACGGGCATCGGACCACGACGCAAGTGGTACCGGCGGTGTCCTAACACGATGAGGTATCCATCCCCCTACCTGGATGACGATGAAAATGGTGATACGATGGCGAACCGGTGAGAGGGAGAGATGGCGCCTCATGGTCCGGCTCGACTCCGCGCTCCGCGAATCGAGGAAAGGTGGGCGTCAATTCGATCCTCGCGACGCGACCAATCCAACGGTACCTCTCTGGATTCGATCAGCAGCCGTCAGGACCAAGAAATGAGAGAGGCGCATAAACTGAGAATAAACCCCAAAATCTCCCAAAAGAAGAATTGCACAGAAATCGAGGAAGATGGCGACGGATGGCGATGTAGAGGGCGTTAACGGATTCCTGGAGAGATGAGGCGTCAACGGATTCCGCGAATCAGTGCCTATCGGACGATGGGGGCCACGTCGTCTTCTAGCTCGCACGCGTCTCCACGCTCCACGATCCGAGGGAAGAAGGGTACTGGCATGATCCTCGCGTCGAGTCCGTCCTGTCGGTACCTCCCACACGTCGATCGGAGTCCGTTTGGATCGCGAACCAAGGAAATGGGGGTTGGAGGAGAGAGAATGTGGGATGGAGAGAGAGAGAGCTTGAGGTGGAGAGAGAGAGAATGTCGAGAGAGTGAGGAGAGAGAAGGGGTGAGGTGAGATATTTGATGCATGCGATAGGCCTCCAAAGCCTTTGGTTGGCTGTGTTAGGTCTCCCTTTGACCTTGGAGGGTTGAAAGAAGTGTCTTGGGGTGGGGCCTCAGCCCTTTCACTGGGTGCCATGTGGCGTGGCTTGATGTTGGGGCGCCCCCGGGTGGCTTCGAGTGGCTACGTAGGATACGGGCAAAGCCCGTATGTGAGTCCCCGGACAGTTGCTTGTGTCGCCGCGTGCCATGGCTAGCTGGTCAGGGCCCTTGTAGGGACCCACAGGGTTGTAGAAAGGGCTAGGTAGCCCATGCCTGCAAGGTGTTCAAGGAAATGCCCGAGTCCTTATTTCTTGTGGTTATGCCTGGAAGTAGTCTGGGTACAACAAATGCCCCACATGGGCCGTGCGTCGGAGGCGAAGACGAGGGCATACGGCCCATGAGACCCCTGTTCTAGTCTGTTGTAGTTGTATTTTGACACTTCATGTGCCTTTATTTTGCTGTGTTCTACATGTTGATTTGCTGATGTTCTGATCATTCTTTGTGTGCCCTTTCGTGTAGCTATGGCACGCTTTGGCAAAGACGGGCGAGTCTCGAGGCGCGTGGCTCGGGAGGAGGACCACTGGGTGCGGCGGACCGAGTGACAGATGCCCCCTTTTGGCCTGTCAGTGATCACTGTGGCTGGTGTAGAGCTACTGGACCGGGGCCATGCGGTGGTGGCTGAGGGTCCTATTGATTATAGAGCAGTCAGAGTTGGGACTGTGGAGGTGGCGAGGATTCTGGAGGCAGACGATTTATACACCTACGACCAGAGCGGAGGCTACCCCTTGGAGTTCCCCCTAGATCGTCACTTGTTCGAGTTTATCAGGAGCTATGTCCCTCCTGGCGTGGAGGAGGGCAACTCGCAGATTGCAAGGGCCCGTCGCCAACTTGAGTGGGCTATCTTGATTGACAGGGACAGCCTGCATGGTGACTACTAGAGGCAGTAGTTGTTTCCCAGTATTGAGTGCCTAGGGTTCTTTGGCCTGGCAGAGCAGTCTGGAGTCAGAGTTGGGTCACTAGGCCCTACTTCTTGGGACTTGCACGGTCACCACCGCACAAAGACAAAGGGGACCGCAAGGTTGGTGCTGGAGCCCGCGGGCTTGCAATATGCCAGAGAGGGCTACGACGACTACAGCATCCTAGATGGGGTTATGCGACAGGCTGTCATCAGTTGGTATGGTCGCTGAGTGGTGATCCCGTCACACTACTATCTCCAGGGTGCTACTAAGTGGCTGATGGGGATCGTTCACCACTACCAGGTGCTGCTGGATCGGGTTGGGATGAGGTATGCAGTGACTGCCACTTTGTACGCGTACCCATCCTACACTGGGCTGTTGCAAGGATTGCTGGAGTGCTTCAACCGCCGATGGAACATGGTGGCGACAGTAGAGGGAGAGACCTCGCTTCACTTGTGGTCTCTGTTCTGGATTTCAAGATTGTCGATCAATGACGAGGGGTATGAGGAGGTAGTACTAGATGACTTCCACCATAGCCACAGTGATGGACTGGGGAGATACTGAGTACCTTACAGCTACCGGTATCTCATGAAGACTTGGAGGGATTTAACCCTAGCGGGGAGAGAGAGAGCTGCATAGACTCCCTGAGTGCCGCTAAATGTATGGGTCTGCCACTTCTACAACGGGCCCTTTTATTTCTACTAGGAGTTTGCCAGGGATCAGACTCCATGGGAGGAGTATACTGAGGTGGAGCTTCATTTCTGGACTTACACCAGTTACATCTACGCAGCAAATCAAGGAATACCTCCTCACCCCTCCAGTCTTGGGGGCACCTGTTAAAGGGAAACCCCTCATACTTTATATTGTCGCCATGGATGCCTCATTGGGGGCTCTGCTGGCGCAAATTAACGAAGAAGGGAAAGAGCAGTCGCTCTACTACCTCAGTCAAAAACTGATCGGTGCTGAGTATCGCTAGTCCCCCATGGAGAAAGTATGCCTGGCATTGGTATTCACCGTCAAAAAACTATGACACTACCTCCTATCTCATCGGGTTGAGCTCATTTCCAAGCACGGCCCCTTGAAGTTCCTCCTCATGCAGCTCATTCTCTTAGGCCGACTAGGGAAATGGGCTCTTCTACTCATGGAGTATGACATCATTTACGTCCCTAGAAAAGCAATCAAGGGACAGGGCATGGTTGAATTCTTGGTAGCCCATCCAGTACCGGACAAATCTCCCTTCAACATGGAACTTCTGGATGAGGAGTCTCTTGCTCTTCACCAGCAACAACTGGCTAAACAGAGTGGAGATGTCTTGCATTACTGGCAACAAGAGGAGTCTCTTGCTCTTCACAGCCAACTTACCTTACTGGGAGCTACACTTCGATGGCACCTCTCAAGGTACTACTCAGAGCAACCTCAGCTCAGGCATCACGGCAGGTGTCGGAATCGTCTTCCTGACTCCTCAGGGTGGAGGTTTGTACAACTCTTGTGCCCTCATGAAAGCCCTGACTAACAATGAAGCTGAATATTAGGCTCTGATCATTGGACTCCAGATGGCCCTCGACATGGATGTCAAATGCCTCAAAGCCTACGGGGACTCTCAGCTAATAGTTTGGCAAGTCCTCAGCATTTATGACGTACGGAAGTCAGAGTTGGTTCCATACCACACTACTGTCACCCGGTTGACCCAGAAATTCTATTTCTTTGAGATAGATCATGTTCCTAGAAGCAGCAATGCCCAGGCTGACGCCCTACAAAATTGACTGCGGCCATTAAGCTATCGCCCCAGGGTGAAGTCGACATTACAGTCAAGCACATAAGACTGATGCCGAGCTCACTCAAAGGCAACTCCGGTCTCACAGTCTATGAGGCCCAAGAGCTCGACCCGAATGCCGTTTGAGAAGAAGATTAGTGTAAGCCTATCATCAAATTCAAGAGGGGATGGCTCCCTCCTGACCGAGCTCAAAGGGTCCAATTACTTCGCCAAGCAGCATCATATGAGTTGATTGGCAACTCCCTATACCGACTCATCCACGAGAAGGATAGGTCCGTTCTCTTGAGATGTGTCTCCTCAGTCGAGGCTCGAGCCATTATGCGTGAGGTCCACTCTGGGCTCTGTGGCACACATTAGGCTGGAGACAAAATGAAGCACAACATCAAGCTCAACGGCTTCTACTGGCCTACCATGTACACGGACTGCATCTAGTATGCTCGTACATGCCATCAATGTCAAGCATTTGGCCCGGTACCTAGAAGATCACCTAACCCACTGCGTCTCACAGTCCCCACCTGGCCATTCGCAGAGTGGGGTATAGACATCGCGGGGCCTTTCCCGCCATCATCTAAGGGGCACAGGTACATCCTGGCTGCCACCGACTACTTCTCCCACTGGGTGGAGGCTGTAACGACCCAGAGCTCAGGGTACCAATAACCCGATACAAGTATCGGACTACCGCTACCAAGAACTGGGGATGTCACCCAAGAGGCTGATGAGGCCCTTGAAGGGTTAGTGGGGGTTGTTGAGGAGGCGTATAAACAATTGGAATTACATTTCCATCAGCGGCGACGGTGGAGGATAAGAGACTTTCCCTATTTTTTCGCCGTTTTTCCTCTTTGGACTCTTTACCCAAATCCAATCACTAGAAGCATCCATTAACCCTATAAATAGAGGGCTTTCAATCCCCAGAAATCCTATTTGCTCCGGCAGTTGGTGGCGTGATCGATCATGGCCGAGCGAGGATGAATTTAGGCATTCTAGGAGTGGCGTATTAGGGTTCCGACGACCCCCCTTTTTCCTTCTTTCTTTTCTGTCGATCAAAGGTAGGTGTCTCTCAGGCTGAACTAAAAACATAATATACCATCTTGTTCGTCTCTCTGAGCTCTTTCTATGGATACCAAGTTGCCCAAATTCTATGCACTGTAGTGATCTAATTTCATCATTTACTCCACGGTATACTTGAAGGGTTACTCTTTAGTTCAACTCATTTTATGTTCATATAAGCCACTCTAAATGCAAATTGAGTCATGCTATCTTATGCGCTTTTGTATTATCTACATTTTTATAGTAAATAGCCTAATTTTCATACTGTAACTAGTAGTTAATCAGGCTTTTATGTGATCAACGTCTTGTTCCTTGCGTTTTGGGCTCAGGTTGACCTAAACGGTCCTACCAGAGACAGCTGGGCCTCCAACGGTCTAACGATAGATCGTTTTTGGTGCTCTGGCGGCCCAACGATAGACCGCTTAGCGGCCCTGCGTTTTCAAAAAGAATTTGTTATATTAGTATTACCAAACGGCCTTACGATAGACCATTTTTCCCTTCAGACGGCCTACATATAGACCATTTTTAGCCTCTGACAATGAGATTTTTAAACTGATTTTATGCGTTTTTCAACTAAAAGTACCCTGATTAGTATGGTCTTTTGACTAGTCATGATGCAAAACATAGTACTAATTTGGTATCATGGTTATATACCTTTAATTTCACTATCTACATGAAAGTTTTCCTTTAATTATCACAAATTGAACGATCACGTGAAATTAGTAAATTTAGTCATTAACCTTGTAATCTTAAGCCATGCTATTTATAAATTATTTATATTATGATATCCTTGTTTGACAGTCATGCCACTCCGATGGAATTGTGTAACATCCCAGAGTTCAAGGTACCGATAACCCGATAATATCGAATTACCGCCACCAAGAGATGGGGACGCCACCCAAGAGGCTGATGAGGCCCCTGAAGGGTTGTGAGTTCGTCGAGGAGTTGTATAACGAATTGGGATTACAATGCATAAATTAATTTAAATAATAATTAATAATTAAGTGCGGAAGCAAAATAAACTAATAGCGTGATAAAATATATACAATAGTGTAGAATTTACAACAGTATAAGTCTCACAACTGAAAAGAAAGGTCCACAAGTACAACTACAAGGGGCATATCCCGGTGAAAAGTACAGAAGGAGGACAGACCGACTACTGCTGGTGCACTAGACACAACCGCCCAAAAGATCGGAACGTACGGTCTAAAAGTCGAGGCTGCCCACCTGCAAGTAGGAAGGGTGAGTCACAGCCAGACTCAGTAGGGGTCACGCGGATCCCTATCTCGCAACTAACCACGCAGGCATGCAAATATAAAAGTAATTAAGGCATGTAATTAATTAATACACAGGCAAATGGCATAATTAAACACAACATAACAAAGCTGTAAATCTACCTAAGCAGGGAGAACAACTAATCTATATGCCAATTATTCTACATGCCAAACAATTTATATAACAATACAGTATAATCTATAACGTTAAACCAACTTCTTGTCTCTGTACTAGTTGTGGACTACTGTTGTTGTTATTTATTATTATCTTGTGGACCATGTATCATGTAAAATATTAATTTAATTTCCTACTTATTATATAACTACTTTAATTTCTGTAATTATTTGTGATACTTGTGTAGTCTCCAAACCATCCTTGTAACACTTCCGAGTCTTCGGACTCGTGGGTGGCGGTACGAGTCTCGGGTTATCGGGCCTTCCCGGTAATCGGATTCTCGGGTTGTTAAACCAGCCATCGCCTTTGTCTCGTATTCAGCTCTTTCTTAGAAAATAAATATTTCAGACTCTTGTGGTCCAAATAGACCGTAAATTTTTCTCCATAAAGATAATGATGCCAAATTTTTAAGGCTAATATGACAACGGCCAGTTCCAAGTCATGAACAGGATAATTCTCCTCATGTAGCTTCAATTATCTTAAAGCGTAGTAAATCACCTTGCCATTTTGTATAAGCACACACCCTAGGCCAATGCCGGATGCATTTGTATAAACTTCAAATCCGCCACCTTCAATAGGCAATGCTAGTACATGTGCGGTGGTGAGATGCTTTTTAAGAGTCAAGAAATTTTCTTCACATTCTTTTGTCCACTCGAAGGGATTTTCTTTCCTGGTGAGTCTTGTTAGAGGAGTGACGATTTTGGAGAAATCCTTGATAAATCGCCTATAATATCTAGCCAAGCCAATAAAACTCTGAACTTCCAATATGGTGTTCGGTCGGCTCCAGTCTTTAACAGCTTCAACTTTGGAAGGATCTACTGTGATACCTTCCTTAGAGATAATGTGGCTAAGAAAAGAAACTTCTTTTAGTCAAAATTCACATTTACTCAATTTTTCATAGAGTTGGTGTTCTTGTAAGGTTCGCAGAGCAAACCTTAAATGTTCCTCGTGTTCCTCCTTTGTCTTGGAATAAATGAGGATGTCATCAATAAAGATGACCACAAATTGGTCAAGATACGGTCGGAACACATTATTCATTAGTTGCAAAAATGCAGCAGATGCAATGGTCAAACCAAACGGCATGACTACAAATTCATAATGTCTGTATCTACTACGAAAAGCTGACTTGTAAATGTCTTCCTCCTTGATCCTCAGCTAATGATATCCTGACCTGAGGTCAATCTTGGAGAAATACTCTGCACCTAAAAGTTGGTCAAATAATTCATCAATACACAACAATGGGTATTTGTTCTTGATGGTACGCTGATTCAATTGCCGGTAGTCAATGCATAACCTCAGGGAGCCATCCTTTTTCTTGACAAATAAGATCGGTGCATCCCAAGGGGAAGTGTTAGGTCAAATGAAACCCTTTTCTAGAAGTTCTTGAAGTTGCCTCTTTAGTTCCTTCAATTCTGTAGGGGACATCTTGTACAGGGCTATTGACATAGGTGCTGTTCCAGATATGAGTTCAATGGTGAAATTAACCTCTCTTTCGGGTGATATGCCAGGTAGTTTGGAGGGAAAAACATCCAGAAATTCTCTAACTATCGGGATTTCCTCTATATTGATTTCCTTAGAGTCAATAACTGTCACGGAAGTAAGACAAGCTTCACACCCTTGCGAAATAAGCCTACAGACGCAAAGAGAAGAGATGAGAGTAGGGTGCTTCCTGTATTTGATGCCAAGAAAGGAAAATTCTGGAAGACCTAATTTTCGAAAAGAAATTATCCTACTATAGTAATTAATATAGGTATCGTGGTCTACAAGCCAATCAACTCCTAACACTACAAGAAAAAGAGGCAATTGCTCTCCAAAAAAACAAGACAAGTTTGCCCCTATGTAAAGGGGACAAATTACAAACAAGACTTCACTTAACCTATTTCTATTTGGCATGATAAATAAAATAAAAACACTTGACAGAAATGCCCTTATGGTTGTCTGCGACAGCAGTCTCCCTCAAGCTGAGTGTAGATATCAAACATGCTCAGCTTGCTCAGGCATTTCTGGAAAAGAGCAACGGTCTGTCCCTTGGTAAATATGTCTGCAATCTGATCTTGCGATTTGATATAAGGAAGACAGATTTCCCCAACATCTAGCTTTTCTCTAATGAAGTGGCGGTCAATCTCAATGTGCTTTGTGCGATCATGCTGCACGGGATTGTTTGCTATATTAATAGCTGCCTTATTATCACAATAAAGCTTCATTGGAAGGCATGTTTGAAGTCCCAAATCAGTCAGAAACAATTTCAGCCATATCATCTCTGTAACACAACTAGCCATTGCCTGATACTCAGCTTCAGCACTTGATCTTGCACAGACAGCCTGCTTTTTGCTTCTCCAGGCAACCAAATTGTTGCCTAAGAGCAAGCAATAACCGGTTGTGGATCTTCTGTCATCTCTTGAACCTGCCCAATCTGCATCAGAGTAGCCTTCTATCATCAGTTTCTCAGTCTTGGAGAAAAGAAGACCTTTTCCTGAGACAGGACTTGATGTACCGAAGTATTCTCTCAACCGTTTTAATGTGAGGTACCCTGGGTGCATGCATGAACTGGCTAACTACACCAACTGCATATGTCAAGTCAGGACGAGTGAGACCAAGGTAAAGCAATCGACCCACCAGTCTTTGATACTTCCCCTTGTCTGATTCTAACAAGAGCTCACCATCTGAATCATTTAAACCATGGTTTGATTGAATTGGTGTGTCTGCTGGTTTACAACCAAGTTTTCCTGTTTCTGTCAAGAGATCGAAGACATACTTCCTTTGGCAGATGTAAATACCCATTTTGGATCAAGCCACTTCAATGCCAAGAAAATATTTTAATTCACCCAAGTCTTTAATATCAAGACTTGTGCAAGATCTTGTTTCAATTTTTCAATCTCCTGAGTGTTATCACCGGTGATGATCATGTCATCCACATATACCAGGAGAACAACTACTTTCCCATCCAACCATTTGATGAAAAGGGTATGATCAGAGTTCCCTTGAGAGTAGCCAAAATCAAGCATGGCCATGCAAAATCTGTCAAACCACGCCCTAAGGGATTGCTTCAGACCATACTAGGCCTTTTTCAGCTTGCATACTCTCCCCTTACATCAAGTCCTAGCGGAGGCTGCATATACACTTCTTCCTGCAAATCGCCATTTAAGAAGGCATTCTTTACATCAAGCTGATGGAGGGGCCAAGAGAATTGAACAACAAGTGCCAACACTACTTGGACAGACTTAAACCAAGCAACAGGAGCAAAGGTCTCGGAGTAGTCAATGCCATAAGTTTCAGTGAAACCCTTGGTCACCAGGTGTGCCTTATATCGTTGAATAGGTCCATATGCATTGAATTTGATGGTGTAGACCCACTTGGAACCCACCGGGCTTTGTCCAGCAGGAAGATCCACCAAATCCCAAGTGCCATTTTTGTGCAAAGCTTCTAATTCCTCGTTCATTGCCTGCATCCACTTGGGATCTCGCATAGCCTCAGAGTATGATATGAAGAAATAGTAGCCACAAATGAAGAGTAACTAGGGGACAAACGAGAATAAGAGATAAACCGAGATATAGGGTGATGAGTGCGGCTCCTCAATACAGGCAATAAAATCTTCAGAAATAAATGAATAAGAAGCACCTGAATCAAAAAGAACACGAGTTGCATGACCATAAATCATAATCGTACCTTCCACGAGATGGGACGCCATGGCTTTAGCATGGGTAATATGAGAAACCTTCCCTTTCTACTTTTTGCTAGCTGTGAAAGACTACTGAGAAGAAGTTGAAGCTTGAGTATAGAACTGCTGAGGTTGAGGTGGTGGAGGAGGTCTGAACTGCAACGACTGTGGTTGAGAAAATTGAGAAAACTACACCGACTTCGGCCTCAGAGGACAGTCTCGAACCACATGCCCCGGCTGATCACAGCGAAAATAGACCACTGGCAACGAGCACGGCTTGCCTGGGTGGCTACGACCACACCTCAAACATTGTCTCAGCTGACTCACTCCTGAACCTTAACGATGTTGAGAAGAAGGCACTGACTGCTGAACAGTTCCTAAAGATGCCTGCTGATCAAACTACTTCTTAAATTTCTTGAATGTCCGCCTGGACTTGGCTTTAGAGAAAGAAGCGCCACTAGCAGTAGGTGCAGCAGACGGGACTCCTTTCACAGACGGCTGACTGACCTGCTGATATTGCACACTGGGCCGAACAGAGCCAACTTGAGCACGACCTCGAGATCTTGCCATGTCAAGCTCTAACGCTGCAGCTGCCTGATACACTGCATCCATCTCGGCCACACGAGTCACAATCAATGGCTGCCTCAACTCAGCTTTCAAACCACGCAGAAATTGCTCAGTCTATAAGGCTTCATTAGTAAGATGTAGACACCAAACTTCTCACCTAATGTATACGTGCAGGGGAATAAAGAAGAGAAGAAAAGAGAAGAGAACATAAAAAGAAGAAAAGAAGAAAAGGAAGCCACACTCCAAGTGCCTTACCCGGCACGCCCCCTCGAAGCCCTCAGCGGCACACCCAGGCTGGCCTTCGGCGGCACACTCCATTAGGCCTCTGATCGGCACATTCTGTGCTCCCCCTTCGGTGGCACACCTGCGAATGCCTTCAACGACACGCTCGTGCTGCCCCTCCGGTGGCACACCACAGGGCAGCTCCGCCCAGCGCGCCCAGTAGATGGCCTCACCGGCACACCCTGCAGATAGCCTCAACGGTGCACCCATGAGGCCCTTCAGTGGCATAGCTGTCTAGCCTCTCAATGGCACACTTTGCCAACCCTCCAGCGGCATGGTTTCTCAGCCTTCTAGCAGCATAACTTTCTGGCTCTCCATCGACACACTTTGCCCTCCTCTTCGCCCGGTGCAGCCGGCAAGCCAAATCTCACACCATGACCTACGATCCTTGGCGCGCAATGGAGATCGTGCAAGGCTAGCTAAGGTGTCACCCAGGGAAGGAGGCACGCAGGCTACCCCCTGCCACCAAGGATGGGAGAGGTCAAACTCATTTAATGCCCATCGTTCCCGCCACTGGCGCTCATGCCTGGATGCTCCCGCTGACAGGGTTATAAAAGACCCCCTCTCCGCTGCGAAAACGGAAAGAAAAAGACACACACGTAGAGACCCAGACGGGCGTAAAGGAGAAGAAGAGAAGAAGAGAAGAAGAACAAAAGGCCTGCTGCTCCGACCGCCGCCCGAGCGAAGAGAGAAGGCAGAAGAGAAGAAGAGAGAAATGGTGAGAGATAGTGAGAGAGAGAGGGCGAGGATTGAGGGGAAGGAGCCCGGGGTCCCCTCCTCCCGATTGTATCCCTCTTCTTTTTCTTCTTTTGTTTTGTTTTGTGGATACCATGTTTCCCACCCAAACTTTCACGCAGATATAATCCTTTGAGGTTCCACATGGCAGAGTTATGATGTTGTAGTAATCCACGTGACTGAATCTCCAGGATGTGTACTCCTTGGATCACGTGCCTGTTCTCATTTCAAGCTCACGTGCTTCTTTAGTTCTGCCCGTAAAGTGTTTGATCGTTAGCCTTATCTGTCATGGCAAGGAGCAAAACATAATAGTCATGTGTTATGAACTAGGAAGAGTAGATTTTGCACAAACCTTAACTCATAGATGAAGTGACGTGCACAGACCTCCATCTGCCTAGAGCAAGTGTGCACAGACTTTGAATAGCATAAGCCGAATGTGCACAGACCATTTAACAAGACAAGCACAGACATGGGGTATGCACAAGATGATATATGCACTGACTTAGCATCGCACAAGAATGACGTATGCACGGACCTTGTATTGCACACGAGAGATGTGCACAGACCTTGTGTCGTATGAGTGAGATATAGTGCATGGACCTTAGTGGTGAATGTGCGTAGACTTTAGTCGTGCATAAACAGACTATGCACTGACTTTGGTATGCATTCTATCAAGATTTACATTGACCATGCAAGCTGAATAATAAAATGTGCACGGACCTTACGATAGTTAGCATGTAGACGTGCACAGACATTATGAAGCATTCAAGCACAGGCCTTATGAATAAGGTAGAACGTGCACCGACCGTATCCTGTTCAAGGCAAAGATTTGCACAGACTTCATATGCACAATGCAAAAGATTGCACCGAGTTTATATGGACAAATGAAACCATGCACCGACTTCGTTATGCTTAAGAGAGGATTGCACGGACCTTGGAAGACACGTGCACAGACTTTGTATATGAAGTAAAACCCTATACGGACCTTATATCGTGAGTGAACATGATGTGCACGGACTTTATAAGAGCATGCACTGACTACCTACAATGTTTGCACTGACTTTTGATTGCCAAGTCAATACTAGCACCAAGATAATGTGCATAAAGTAAATAATGCGCAGACCTTCTATATGCTAGATGGCCTATATGCACGGACCTTAGAGCCTGAATGAACATGATATGCATCGAGCTAAGTGAGAAGAACAACCAAGTGTACACAGACCTTCTGTGAAGGAGTAGAAACGTGCACCGAGTTGAACAATGAGAGCACAGACATTGAAATGCATTTAACTAAAATGTGCACTGAGCTTCATTGCATGAGGGCATTTTCCAAACCACCAAGTGTCGACATTAGAAGTCAACATTTCTCAGAGTAAAGTCAAAGAAAGCTATATATGAAGAATGTATGATGATAGACTAATCATGTTTGACTTATAGTGTATGACATAATCAAAACTATAGAGATGCAATAGTCTCCCCCTTTTTGATGATGGCAACACCATAAGTCAATCAATGTCAATGTAATCATGCATGCAATATCACACACTAACTCCTGTCAAAAACTCTCCCCTTGTGACACTCACACACTCCACCAAGGGCTTCTCCCCCTTTGGCATCATCAAAAGGAGATGAAAGAGATTCAGTTGAGAGAAAAATGTAGTGTCTTCACAGTGTAGAATGACCCGTGATCATATCTTAAAAGATTAAATAGGAGAATAAAAGCCAGAATAGAATTTTCAAATCCAGTAATCAAGAGGGACCAAGAGGGAGAGTGAAGTTTATCTACGTACATAAGATAGGATGAAGAACAAGGATGGACAAGTATGTCAAGAGAGATCTGTTCAAAACGCCACGGAGATCCCGAATCACTGAACACTCGCATCAATACAACGGACCGCTAAATATAACCACGAGCACGATCTGCATAAATAAAAGAAAACCAAATAAAAGTTCTATACATGTATTTCATGAATAAAAGAAAAGTCCTTGCACGCATTTCATGAATAAAAGGAAGCCCTTTACATGCGTCCCATCAGTAGAGGGGAACCTCCCCTGAACAAACCTTGGTCTGGCACACCCTTAGCCCTGCCCGATATGCCTTTGGCTCCGCCTGCCCTTACCTAGCACACCCCGCAAGCCTTCTAACCAGTACGCCCTCAGGCCAACTTCCCCGGTGCACACCCACTGCGCCCTGTCCGGCACACTTCGAACACCCCTGACCCAGCACGCAGCCTTGTGTCCCTTACCTGACACACTCCTAGTGCCTCTTTACCACCACGCCTGTTACCCCGCGCACATACACTCCTCACCCGGTGCACCCCTTGCCCGGTGCACTCCTTGGACTTCGTGTGCATAGACCTTGGCCAACTGGCCCTTCACACATTCCACAGGTGCATCGACCTTCCTCGTCCTGCACATGCCCTGACTTCACCTTAGTCTGGGTAGACTTGCACTGACCTCAGGGCTCACCTTGCACCGACCCCAGCTCGCATTGCACCGACCCTACCCCTTTATGGTCTGAAAATTGCACCGACCTTCCCTCAGCCCAGGCATAATGTGCACCGACCTTGTCCAACCTTAGGGCAAACTCGCACCGACCTTGCCCCAAACCTGCACAGACCTTGCCCATGTGCACCGACCTCAGGGCGAACCTACATCGACCTTCCTTTAGCCTCTGGCCCAAGTGCACTGACCTTAGGCCGTATGTGCACCGACTCAATCCCTCTCTGCACCGACCTCAGCCCCTTGCTGCACCAACCTCATGCTGGCCTAGGGAAGACATGCACTGACCTTGTCCCCTGCATGCATAGAACCTGCACCGACCTCAGGGCGAACCTGCATCGACCTCCCTCCAGCCTCTGGTCCATGTGCACCGACCTCAGTTGAGATCTGCACAGACCTTAGCTGCAGCCTGCACAGACCTTGCCTGAACCTGCACAAACCTTGGAAGCCCAGCCCTCAAACCTGCACACAACTTGCACCAACCTTGCCCCAAACCTGCACAAACCCTGCCCACGTGCACTGACCTCAGGGCTCACCTTGCACAGCCTTGCACGGACCTCACCCCGTCCTGCATAGACCTTGAGCCCCCAGCTGCACAGACTTTGGACCCCCCTAGTTGCACGGACCTCATCCCTAGCTTGCACAGACCTCGCACAGCTTTGCTCGGACCTCGCCCTGAACTTGCACAGACCTAACTCCTAGCTGCACAGGCCTTATCTGAACCTTGCACAGACCTCGCCATACATAGAACCTGCTCGGACCTTGCTCGGACCTTGCCTGGACCTGCCCAAACTTTGCCTAGTGCACTCTGTCCAAGCCCCCAGCCCGATACACTCTGTCCAACCCCCCAGCCCGATACACCCTAGTCCAACCCTGGCCCGGTATAGCCTAGCAATGCCTCGCCTGGCACACCCCAACTGTGCCTTGCCCGACACACCTCGCCCAGTCCTTGCCTAGTACGCCCTAGCCCAACCTTGCCCGGCACACCTCCAAACTTGCACCAACCTCCCCTCTGCCCAGTGCACTTGCAATCTCTTCCTTTCCGTCTCTGCTCTTCTTCTTCTCTTGACCTCTCTCAGTTCTTCTCTTGATACTTGGCGACGAAGAAGATAAGAGCATTTTCTTGCACTGGCATGATACTCGCTACATAAGAATTTGTGTCATGATTTTGTAAGCACGATTGAAATTCTCATTGCATCTCGAATGCATGAACCTAAAAAAAATCCCAGTCGCACACTTGCAGAATTCAGAAAATGCACCCCTGATGCACCAGTGTCTAAATTCTCACCATTTACCCCACCTACAAATGGGAACAACAGTCCATGGCCCAGCGCTAATATTGCCTCACTGGAGCTTTGTGGAAAATGCAAGCATAATACTGAGTCGACAGGCTGTCCAAAAGCCAAGAATCGTTGGCAGGAGATGAAAGATAAATTAATTGATATATCAAATGAGCTTCTTGATAATGGTGACGACCTCAACCCTCAGCACTTTGAGGAGCTACGACAAGAGAGATTACTGTTGAATAAGCAAATTCAGCCACTGGAGAAATATATTCAGAGCTTGGCTCAGAGTGAGCAAAGTCAGAGACCGCAAACATCCTCAACAGTTGCTGCACAGAACTTCCAACCTGAAACTCCAACAAGCACAATACCACTGGATCCTTTTAGGTCTAATTTCCATATGCATAATGGACCAGAAAGCTACCAAAGTTGGAGTTCTTCGGTACCTATTTATGCTATAGACAGTTTAGTGCTGGACCATGCCATGTGCAAAGAGAAGCATTCACCCCAAAACTAATTGAAGTTAATTACATTGAAGGATTAAATGATAAGACATGGAGCAGTAAAGATTTTACATGGACAGAAACTTGAGGCCAACAACAAAAAAGTATTTGGCAATCATTCCTTCCTACCCAAATCAAAGAGAAGAAAGACCAAAAAGGGACTGCATTTCTATGGTGGCTATTATATAAGAATCTATGTCATGATTTCGTAAGCATGATCAAAATTCTCGCTGCATTTCTACACCTCTTGCACATGTTCATTGAGTTTGCATGAACTCGGGTAGGTTTGCCACTCATTGTTCAAATTCACGCGTGACATCTCCACCTTCACACATGCATCACTTGACATGTGAATTCTAATTGCAAGAAAAGCTTGCATGTGCATGATATTTCTTGCATAAAAAGACCTCCTCTACGCATTCGGTTGAAATGGCACCGACAGGAGTACCTCCCACTAGAAGAACGATCGGATGCGTCCACTAACGTCTTATACCACGTCACCAGTGTCTAGCTACCATGCCCCGGGTGCGAGACTCAGACACACTCAAGTAACCACAAAGCGAGTGACTAGCTGGGGTCACACCCATCGATGCGTGTCCAACTACGCCCAACCACGTGTGCACACACACACCATGCGTCCTAGGTCTGGCCTCTAACTGGTTTTCCCCTCAACCAGTCTCTGGCTGATGGCGTGGGGCCCGACAAAAACTAGTCTAAAAATCATCCTCAGGGTAGCCGTCCCACCACTCCCAGGTGTTTACCAGCACACGCGTACTGGCGGGCTACGACTAGTGGAGTGTCACTAAAGGAGTAGACTCTCATGCCATGAAAAATAACATCCGAACCCGACGAAGTACGGGGACCGTCCCATGTACCAGCACAGTCTCAAGGTGACCACAATCAGAGAAGAAACGGGACTGCAACCCACCCGGTGCATCCCAAAGCCTGGCGGTCCTACCCAGGCATGCCACAGGCTCTGACGATCTACCGCTGGGCCGTCACAGCGGTCTGACGGCCCAACACAAGGGAGTCAGGCCAACGGTACAAAACTCCCTGTGATGCTCCAACCCTGGTGCATCACAGTCCTGTGCCTAACCCAGTGCGTCAGGTGATGAGTGAAAACAAGCTGTGACGTACACCACTCGGGGCATCACAATCTCTGACGGACCCTCCTTGGTGCATCAGGAGACAAGATGAAATCAGCTGTGACGCACACCCCTCGGGGTGTCATAGCCTCTAACGGTCCTACCTAGGAGCGTTAGGGTGAGGGGGCAGTGTTAGCTCTAACGCTCCCTCACTGGGGCGTTACAAGGCTCTGACGCCCCACCCTGGGCGCGTCAGAGGCCTTAACCCACCCAACGATCAGAAAGCCATAATGGTCGGATGCCAACGGTCGGATCATCACTCTGACGGTCCACTCTAGGCGCGTCGCACGCCCTGGCGGTCTATCGTGGGACCGTCAAGCCCACGGGCCACCCAGTTGGCAAAGCCACATCCTGTGACGCGCCCACCCTGGGCCGTCACAAGGTGTGACGGTCACTAGAAGGACCGTCACACCGTTCCGACGGTGAACCAGCGGGAAACGACCAAAAACATCAACCACGCCTCCATACCTCCATGGGAGAGGGGGAAAACAAGGGGCAAGCCCCCTAGGGACCCCTAGCATGCTTCTAGGCCATTAAAACTCCGAATCACAGCTTAAATCCATAGATCAGGCGAACTCTCCCCAAATCATGATTTTGCCCTAACCCACTCAAAAATGCCCCTCTCGGCTCCCATTCGGCCTACAAATCGCGAGGGATGATAGGATGAGCATAGGGATTCATCCCCTTATCTTAATGGAGTGAAAGCTCTGTCGAATCATTGTCAAAATCAAGGAAGATGCTTTGAAACCCTCATCTCTTCATGATCTCCCACAAACTTTACGCCGCCACGATCACCTCACCGTCGCCATCGTCGCCACACTGCCGCCCTGCGCCATCTACAGCCAGAGGGGATGTGCCGCCATGATCGCCGGATGGAGAAGAGGAAGAGAGGAGGCGCTCATGGTGGGGAGGAAGAAGGAAAGTGGAAGAAGAAGATGAAAAGGTGAAAAGATTAAAGAAATACCCTTATTTATAGAAAATCTAAAATTTTTAGAAAATATCAAAAAATAAAAAATCACATTTCCACGATCCTCAGAACGCACCGATCGCAACAGTACCACACTCGCCTGGGTGAACGACTTGGTTCGCCCGTAGCGGAGTTCTGCAGGATTTGCCAAAGACTGGGTCGGAAATCGAAAAAATGTGCGAAAAAAGTCACGGAACGCCTCCGGGCCTTCGAAACAGCTCCGGATCGCGTCGATCTGAACACAAAAAATATCTGACACGCATAATCAGACACAACGAAGCCAGACGCTCTGAGAAAATAGATCTAGGACCCGAAAATATTGATCTGAAAGGTCCAGGATATTACATCTAGAATCATCTCCTAGGGGCAATTCCTTCTCCACATTTTACGTCAATCCACTATGCGAGTCAAATATGTCCTCTTTTGATCTTCCCCATTCCTAGGAGGAATCTCTTCCTCAGGGCCTTCTGGAAGATCCATCTCGGGTCATCTCTTTCACGTCTAGAGAGGGGTCCGTCCCTCCTCCATCCTTCGTCTCTATGGAAGGTGCGCAGCACTCCCTTTCTTCCCCGAATTTCGCCAGTCACGTCCTTCAAATGATGGCCCAGTTGGATCTGGCCCAACTTCAGGCGGTCTATCAGGCCTTGCAGGGGTCCAATGCCTTGTCTCCCTCGATTGCACAGGGTCTATCCAATCCTTCCATTGTCCAGGCTAGAATTGATGGGCCTGGGGTCTCACCCATTGCGATTGATCTTACTCCCGTCCAGCCAAGGACCATTCGATTTTCTTGTCTGGAGGCGGGTCAGTCCTCTGGCTCTGCCCATCAAACTATAGACAAAGGGAAGACCGTCCTCCCTTCATCTGTCCAGGCTGATTCTTATAGGGCCGTTTCGTCGGTGCCGCAAGTTCTCATCGGCCCATCTGACTTCACTCGCCCTCAACCAGGGGCAGCCTAGGTCCATCCCAATTTGGGTCATACTCCAACCCAATATCCTTCTTATGGGCCTCCCCCTCCTTCTGTTTATCCCTCAGCTCCTCGTCTTGAGCCTACTCCTTTTATTCTACCTACCCCATCCCGAGAGCAGGAACTACTTGACAAATGGGCCACCATGCAACAACAACTCGATTTTCTTCAGAAGCGGGTTGGCCCACAATCTTTAGCAGATGTTTCGGTTCTTAGTTTCCACAACATCCGGTTCCCTCCACAATCTGAGCTCCCAACGTACCACAAATATGATGGGAACAACAATCCCTTTATTCATGTGAGGGATTTTATGTATGATTCGGCGCAATTTCAATATGATGATCGCCTTATGGCGTACTTATTATGTCGATCACTAGAGGGAGTTACCCTTGAGTGGTTTTACTCTTTACCATTGGAAGATGCTGAGAGTTTTAAGGTGGTGAAAGAAAAGTTTATTCAAAGATTCCAAGACCGGGTCGGCCCGAAATATTCCTTTATAGATCAGCCTCTCCAATCCACAGCTTCTCTGCTACCTTCGAACTAAGAACTGCAAACTGAAGATGATGGGGGGAAATGGGGTATATGGAAGGGGAAATGGGGTGGATGGGTATGGGGGTGTGACGCGGGATGAACCCGGTCGAGACACTGGGACCTAAGCCAGCAAACAATGAGCACAGATCGTCTAAGTGACAAGGTAAACACTCACGTGAGTAGCGGACTCCACGAGACTCGTAGTGATGGTTCGGCGAGCTGTGGCTCGTGAGGAGGTCGGACTTGATCCGAGCAGCGAGGAGGGTGGTAGGAAACCACCCAGGGAACAACGTAGTAGGCACTGGACTCAATCGGGCGGACCGATACCGAGGGGATCGATTCAAATGTACACTCTCTCACTGGCAGCTAGTACTCTCGAAAAAAGTTGAAGTTTGGTTCGGGCACTCTTCTCACGGGCGCTGCAGTTGGAACTAATACTAAGCAAGCAAATTGGAGTGGCAGCCGCATATACCTAGCCCGTCTGAAGGACCAGTTCCGATCAGAGACGAGGGCAAGTCGGGGACCGTGCGCACCCGGCGGACACGCTACGTCGAGGAAGCTCGATGATGATCCCTGCTATTGCAATTACTACACTCCACGCAGGGAGGGGATCACGGAGATGGGCAAACCATTACATGCACTACCCTCGCATAGGAGGGGGGAACAAAGGGAGGGGAAACCAAACTGTCGATCTACGCTTGCTTGTTCCGTAGCATACGCCTAGCTCTGACGTCCAATCGAGCTGTTGTCAACACCTGGACGAAGCCTGGGGAATGCCAAAGGATGCCTGAAAGTCTGACGTCGAGCCGATGTTGCTGGAAGGTGGAGGAGGTTGCAGCCGATGGCCTGCACAGTTCTGCCTTGCAGGACTAGATGGCGCAATCATGGTGCGTCGATAGGTACGCTCACCGTAGAACTTCAAAAGTGACGGGACCAACTCGTGGGCGTAGAAGACAGAGAGCACTACAAACCCTCAAAAGCTTGCGGCCATCAGATCACCACGTCGGTCATGGTCGCCAAAATGGTCGGCGTCAGGTTCCTGGGCGAACAGTAGGACAGGTCGACAATGGCCATAGTGGAATCTTCTGTGCTGATGTCAGAACGAGATGAAACCACTTGGGTTGGCTTCCTATCATCGAAAGTCACAACTTTGTAGAAGGGCCGACTATGTGGCAGTCTGTCCTTGGCGAACAGAGAGTTCTAGATCTGGCGCGATTGAGGAAAAATGGATGCCCCGGGTGAAGGCTTTGTCAAAAGAAGGCAGGACCACCTCTGATTCGTCGACGCTTCGAAGAGGAAGAACTCTCATGAAGGGAGTTCTAGCTGATTCTCACCGGGGAAGTCAGTGTCGATGTTGCCAAGTGGCACTCAGGAACAGGTATGGTTCGGGCATAGTTGCACCGAAACGCCTGTCACGGGTGATGCCGATGACAAAAGGAGGCAGGACCACTTCAGGAGCATGGCCGACTCGAATGAGGACGACTTTGCTAAAGATGCCTTGAGCCGAATCTCACTGTGGACGCCGCTAGAATGCCTACCGATTGAGTCTCTGCTGCTGACTTGCAGTAGAGTGTAACAGAATGAAGCTTCTTACTTCACTAGGGATGCAGCGATGATAGGGCGACTCCCAGGATTGCTGTGGGTGCACTGAGCAGAGGGGAGGAGAATGTGGGTTGCAGAGGGAGAGGGAGCTGGGCCGTGGGGTGCTAGTGAGGGCGGCTAGGGTTTGGTAGTAAGCAAAGAATAAGAAATTAAAAAATGACATAGAAAATGAGGCTAATGGATGCACAAGAATCAAGGCACTGGCTGCACAGAAATTGAGGCAAGAGGCTGCACAGAAATCAAGGCTGAATTTAAAATACAGAAATTCAAGAGCAAGAACCCTCCAAGTTGAAAGAGAAACTCAAGATACATGGTGGCACAGAAAACGAGACAATTGACTGCACAAAAATCAAGGCATGTGATATTACTGATGGGAGCACAGAAAACGAGACAACTGACAGCACAGAAATCAATGCAGTTGGCAGCACAGAAATCAAGCTGAAAACTGCATGAAGAACTAAGGTCGATGCACATTAGTATTCATGAAGAAGTAAGGTCGATGCACATCTACTTTCTAGCATGCCAAGGTCGGAGCACATCTGGCTAGCACAGTTACTAAGGTCGATGCACTTTACTATTTCTGAAGAACAAAGGTCGATGCACATGCCAAAGCTGAAGGACTAAGGTCGACGCACATTCAGGCCTTGGAGAAGTAAGGTCGATGCACATGCCAAAGCTGAAGGACTAAGGTCGACGCACATGAACATTTGAGGCTACAAAGGTCAACGTACGTTGTTAGGTCTGTGCATAAGTGACTATCAAGGTCGGTGCATATATCTTTTACTTGCCAGGTAAGGTCGATGCACATTTATTCTCTGGCATATGATATGAGGTCGATGCACATATGCATTGTGGCATACCAGGTCGATGCACATGTTTAAGTCTGTGCACATATAGGTCTAAGCATGTCTAGGGTCTATGTATATGATGCATCCAAGTCTGTGCACATGTAGAGTCTATGCACATATAGGTCTGTGCTCATTTAGGATCTGTGCACATGTAGAGACCAAGGTCTATGCACATGCATTCTATTTGATGGAATGCCTCAGTGACCCCAACCCAACTGCATTGACCTCTCTTGCTCAAGTCCTTTTATGCATCGACCTCAATGAAGAAGCAGAACCTGTTTGATGAAATGCCTCAGTGAGCGGCTCCCAAAGACATTTTTAGCAAACCTACAACTTTTTCTATGAAGGATCCAAAGAGCATAAATAGGAACCACAAATGCCCAAAAACACATCTTTTAAGGTCTGGAAAGGTGTCCTTGGTCAGTCAACCATCCTTGTCATCATTGACTTGCTATATCTGTCCTTTTGGTCAATGGAAAAACATATTACCATTTCTGGGAGTAGTCACCTTTCCTGGTACCCAGTCTTTTGCCTTCAGCCAATCAGATGCTCTGTCACTGAGATTGCACAGGACGAAAGGACGTCCTTGATAGTTCAGCCAGCATAAGAAATAGATGCTGCACATTTTACTTGGGAGGCTCTACTCACATACTTACTGGTACTATTATGACCAATCAAGTGATGAAGACTCCAGGCCAATGGGGAAGGATTCACATATTTACCTAGTACTGTAGGACCGTCTCCAAGCTGGCACTTCGCCATTTCTCACTCAACGTCCATCTTAGGATGAGATTTTTGAAGCCCAAGATTCAAGCCTAGGTCCACTAGACCAGAGCCTAACTCCTAGGTCTCTGAAGTGATCCAAAGGATCGAACAGCCCAGCATTCTTCTTATGAGCTCAAGGTGAAGATTCAAATGCTAAGGTCAAGAATTACATACCGTGAACCTGGGTTCTCTATATATATGCTAATCCTTCCACCTGGGAAGAGTTGGCCGAGCATGCTTCAAGGTTACATCCTTTAGCTCGTCCTCAAGAGACAAAGAGATCTATTCACCCCCCCTCTAGATCTACTCAGCCCATACACAACATCTTCTAGCATCACACGGGCCTACTGACTATTTGCTCTCTTTTCCTTAGCTGTTTGTTTATTTGCAATTGTGTTATGAATGTACAAACATGATTTCACTTGCATAACCTTCATTTCAGGTTTACCCCTTATCTTATATGTATATATTTATTTTGTATTTGGTAATTCTTTCTTCTTTTCACTTTTCATTCATTCTTTAAAGATGATATGTAGCGCCCAAGAATGCATGAATATGTAGTTTTGTCCATCAAGGTTACTATGCCCCCCCCAAAGCTATAGGAAATGGATTGCAAACATTTAGAAACCAACGCAAGCATGGGGTTCAATGATGCATTTATGCAACATGACCTTGGTACAAGGCAGAGTTATTTACTCACACATAGTGGGAGTATCCAATTGGGCATAACCCAACCTTCTTCCACCCACCATTTGATATATTACAAGTCACGACACTCAAGCATGCATGGGTAACATATCCATGGAGTTCAATTCATATGCATGATACATGCATGATCCAACATGAGTGCTGATGATTTATTCAATGTTGAAGAATGCAGGAGAGAGTGAGTTCAGCCTTGCTCATGGAAATTCAGTAAGAGTTAATGTGGATTGCATGATGCACGTAAGGTGTTTGACTTATTTCTCAGCAAATTGGCCACTAGGCAACAGTCGACCCAGGGTGTCGACCCTTGGGCAATTTTGTTGCATGAAAACAGTGGGCAAAGCCCAGGCCAAAGGGCGTCGACCCTCAGAGTCGACTCCTCCCATAACAAATCCAATGTTATCTCTTGTTCAAAAATCATGCAAATGTATATGCATAAAGCATGCTCTCTGTATGCTTGTATACTTTCATTGTTTAGTTGTTTGTATTGATTTTTTATCACTTCTTTCTTTTATTCTTCTTTTCATTTCCTTTAAATAGTTCTCTTCTATATTGCTGAAAGGATAGTATTTTTTTCATTTTGGTCACACCATTTGTGCAAATGTGTTCTTTCAACATGGTTCTTTCATTCTGTCCATTTCTTTCTTTTGTTCTTCTTCTTCTACTCATTTCTGTTTCATATCTTTTATCTGCCCTGATGTGACACCACCTTGGTGTAGACAGGAAAATGTGCCTCCTTCGACTTTTTTCCATACTCTCTTTCCCTTATAGTCACTTCTTCTACAATCCACTTGTTTTTTTTTTACACCATTGCAACACGAAGGGAAAGACAGTTAATAAATGAAGTGAGGGAAGAAAATACTGACCGTGATCGCCACCCAGATGCTGGAGTGTAGAAGGACACGTCCACGCCTGAGAAAAGTGGAAGCACTCACCGAACAGCATAGGGAATGGGACGGTGGAACAGGGACCGCTCTGTGAGTACACGGTCTATCGAGGGGCCGTTCGTTCGTGCTGGGAAGTACGCGGGAGGAAGGCTCTGGATCCTTTAAACAGTCTTCAATGAGCCGCCTGGTCCACGGGACGGTCCTATTAGAGCCGTCCAACAATCCAAGTGGACGAGATAAGACCGTCCTATTGCGCCAGCTGCCAAGTTGTGGTCCTTTACCTCCACCCTTTCCGACCGGCCAGAAAGGATGGGCCTCGTGCTGGATGCTTGCTGACCTGCAAAATAAGGTGTAGACAGAGAAAAATAGACCAGAATTAGAACCTTCAAGTGTAGCAAATGCTAAAGAAGACGGGACTAAAGCACAATGACATGAAAGGGGATTCACCTGTCCCTTTCTTCTTCTTCCTCTTTTCTTCTTTCTCGTTGGAGCGCCCTCCCCACCGCGGCCATTCTTCCTCCCCGGGCCTTCGTGGCGCGGCCTCCTCCACTCCGGTAGTGGTGTGGTAGTGGCGACGACGAGACAGACGCGGGAGCATGCTTTTCGCGATGAGAGGCGGGGCGATCATGGGAGAAAAAGCTCATTCTTGCGATTGGCGGTGATTCGGCGGAGCTTGAGCTCCATTGAGGTAGGGGGACAGATTCCCATGCTCATCCCTTCCCTTCCTGCGATTTTTAGGCCGAGGAGAGACCGAGAGGGGTGTTTTTGAGCCGGGTGGGAAAAATTCATATTTCGGGTTTGAGCGCCGGATCTACCGATTCGGGGTCATAGATGCATGCTAGGAGGGTTGGGGGAGTTTCCCCCTTCGTTTCCCCCTCAACTGGGGCGATTTGGGTCGTGAAATGGCATTTTCCGGTGAGGTTCGTCGTTCTCGAATTGTCGGGATGTACACGGCCCTAACAGAGACCATGTACACCCTTACGCGGCCCAGCGATGGACCATTTACAGCCCAGGAGTGTCGGTGGGGTACGCGGTGTATCGTTCGACCGTGTCTCCCCTGGATGGCTCAGAGGTCGACCGTGTGCCTCGTGGAGCCAACGTGACTCCCGAGGCATTTCTGACTGTTACTTTTTGACCATTGCACAGTTCTAGATCTACACGGTCAGAGGATGGCCGTGTACTCCCTTGTACGGTCCTGAGTTGTGCCATGTATGTTTCCACTAGTCACGAGCTGACCGTGTGACTCTGTGTGTCGTTGGGTGACTGAACGGCCCAAATGGGACCGTTCATATACTCACACGGCCTAGAGTTAGACCGTGTACCTTTGAACGACCTGAGGAGGTCCGTTTATGTTTCGTGCCGTTGGGTAGCATAAGCGGCCCCTGGAGGACCGCTCAGCTCTCAAGCAGCCTATCATTGGACCGTGTAGGTCCTGAACGGTCTGGATAGACTGTGTGGTTTCTCGTTCTGCCCAGAGCCTAAACGGTCCCTGGCAGGCCATTCACTCTCTGGAGCAGCCCATGTATGGACCATGTATAAGCTACACGGCCCAGGGAGGACCGTTTACTGTGTGTGGTCTGACCGATTGATTCTTCCCTATTGATTGGAGTCCCAAGTGAGTAGACCTCGATCCACGTGCTGACCCGTGATTTGACTGATGCTGGAGATCATGTGGGGGCCATGTGTTAGGGTGCCGTGGGGTCTCAGGAGGTTGTGTTCTCAGCTTGTGTCATCGTGAGTCGGTGTCGGTATGAGGAAGCGGTCCTCGTACTTGTCCAGTTCAGGCGTTATTTTCTCACTGACTTGAGGGTCTTTTCCTCCAGTGACACGCCCACTAGTCGTAGTTTCCATGGCACGCATGTGCTGGCCCATCTAGGAGTGGTGGTGCGGCTTACCCGACAGAGATGGTTGTTAGGCTGGTTACCGTAGGGCCCCCACGCGCAGCTGAGTCTGAGCTTTGGGGGAATAACCAGCTAGAGGATATGCCTAGGGTGTATGGTCTGAGCATGCACATGAGGTTGGGGGCGTCGGACGGCGCTGACGAGCGTGACCCCAACTTGTCCTTGTTTGCGATACTGGTTACTGAGTGTGTCTCTATCTCTGCCTGGGGCGTTGTAGCTAGACACTTGTGACATGGTGTAAGACATCAGGGGACGCATCCGATCGTTCTTCTAGTGGGTGGTGCTCCCATCACGTGACGTGAGTTGTCGTGTGAATGGTTGGGCGCGGGAAGGAAATGGAGGACCCACTGGGCTGAGTGGAAGAAGATTCCCCATCCTCCGGGTGCAGTGAGGGCTCATCAGAATTGTTCACAGGGTCGGAGGCCTGCGCATCAACACAGCCAAGGGCAGGGGCCCCGTCATAGAGAGTGGTAAAGGTTGTGGTGTTGAGTGAGTCCTGGAGGCTTCTTGGTCAATTGTCGAGAGTTGCCTTGGGATATGAGGCATTGTTGGCCAGGCGCGTGGCCTTAATTACCGTGTGTTAGCGACAGTGTCATGCTACTATTGAGAGTTGGGTAACATGGTGGTAGGAGTCATCAGATGTGAGTAATTGTACGCCAGCCTTTTCATGAATTGTATCGTGTGGCTCTGAGTGGAATTGGTTCGTGATGAGTGTTAAGGATAAGTATTGGCCATTTGGATTGGTTATGAGGTGTAGGTGCATGTTGCCAAGAGTCAAGGCAGTGATTTGATTGATTTTGATCGGTGTGGAGGTCCTCAGAGTGGATTCGAGGAATGGATCTGGTTGGTGTCAAGGGTGTGACCCTGTGGGGATGCCATGAGTAGTCGAGGGAGCTATTCAAGTTGTCTAAGCGCCCAGGTAAGCGGTGGTCTAGCATAGTGGTAGTCGACGGACGTGGTGTCTGAGGCCAAATAAATGAGGTGTTGGCTATGTATGGAATGCTCGGGTGCAGCAAGACTCGAGAAAGTTTGGAACTTGGTACTTTTAAAGTGACACTGACCGGATCGTGGTGCTAAGGCCAGAGGTTTCCCCTGGCTCGGGAGGAGTTGTGCAAGGGGATTATGTGTGAAGTGAGCAGTTGTTTAACCTAAACGGTGTGATGTTCAGGTGGGGGCTGAGAGTTGGTTGCCATCGGTTGGTAGTTCATGGGAACTACGAAGTCGCCAAGTGAGGATTTGACTACTGTAGGGAACAATTGTCTCCTCGATGAAAGAATCCCTCGAAGTACGTATACAAGATGGGAGCCCCGCCACTGGGAAAGTGTTGGAGGCAGTGGGCCCCAGATTGATGCATTTGAGGAATTCGAGGTTCACGCGAGTGACCTTGTTGTTCTTTCCCCCTCGAGAACTTGGTGTTGTCTGGAGGGCCATGGAGGCCTAGAGGGTGCCAAGTGGTGCGTGGCCAGTGTTCGGATGAACCGACTGGTGGCCCTGCTAGAGGACCATGAGAGGATGTAGTCAAAGGACTTCCGGTGGATGTGGGACCGGCGGCTAGCAGATGAGTTTCTGTGGCCGATGTATTGCCTCTTGGGTTGGCCATTGTGTGATGCGAGTTGTGGTCTATGAAGTCTCTGATGGTTGATTGCCGTGAGTTTTGTAATTATGGGTCGTGATAGGTGATTTTTTAGGGCCTCGAGATTGGTGTTAATAAGTGAGTCTTAAGGTGTGTTGACATTGATTGTGATGGATGCTGACTGTGTGAGGTCGGTGGAAGGGTCATGATCAACCGTGATGGCAGTGTGAGTGGTGTTTGGCATTGGGGTGTGATTGTGCTCCTTGTGAGGAGTGCTCGGCGTTCAACGTTTGAGGAAGCCAATGAGTGTGCTGAATGACTGTTCGTGCCCTAGAGAGTTTCAGGAAGCTGAGGTGATGCCAGACTTGCTAGTCTATGTGTATCCCGATTGGTCTGACGATCGGTGTGATTTGGCGTAGTAGAGAGAGAGAGAGCTTTCCCAGTTGGATTGGTCTAGCGGTGCTCCTTAGAGGAGGTTGCATGAAGAGTGTGGCAGTCGTACTCTCCTTTACCGAGTATCTCCGCTACCCTGTATGGGCCTTCCCAATTTGGTGCCAGCTTTCCCGCGGCCCCCCTTGGGTCAGACACGCTTGCTCGCCGTAGCACCAAGTCTCCTGGGAAGAAATGTCATTCTCTGACTTTGGCATTGTAATATTGGGCCAGCTTCTATTGATACGCCACAAGCTTTATTTGGGCCTTGGCCCTGTCTTCCTCGAGCAGATCTATGTTTTCTCGTAGCGCTTGGTTGTTTATGGCCTAAGCGAAATGTCCCACTCTTAGGGAGGGGTTGGATATCTCCACTGGCACCACTGCTTCAGTGCCATAGGCGAGGTGAAAGGGTGTCTCCCTGGTGGCAGCTCTAGCAGTGGTCTGGTGGGCCCACAAGATGCTTGGGAGTGCGTCTATCCATGACTCACCTGCCTGATTCAGCCTGGTCCTGATGCCATGGAGGAGTGTCCGATTGGCATTCTCTACCAACTCGTTAGCCTGGGGGTGTCCCACCGAAGTGTAGTGGTTCCAGATTCCTAGCTTTGAACACTTCTCTTGAAAGTCGGTGCTCGTGAATTGCCTACCGTTATCAGTCGTAAGGAGCCTAGGGATCCCGAAACGACAGATGATGCTCTGTAATACAAACTTCCAGACTGCCTCCGTCGTGATCTTCCCTAATGGCTCGGCTTCGACCCATTTGGTGAAGTAGTCGATGGCGACGATGTGAAATTTCTTTCTCCCTGGGGCCTCTGGGAAGGGGCCCAGTATGTCAACCCCCCAGCTAGCAAACGGACGGGGCTCCGTGAGTGCATGGAGTGACGTGACCGGCTGGTGGTGCAGGTGTGAGAACTTTTGGCACTGGGGGCACCCCCGGGCATAGTCGAGACAATCTTGCTGCAAGGTGGGCCACCAGTACCCTTGGCCTCGCGAATGCTCGCCCCCCTATGTGGCTTCCGCAGAGTCCTTCGTGGACCTCTTGGATGACCTGGTCGGCCTCCGTGGGGAACAAGCATTTCAGTAGTGGCGCTGATAGGGAATGGCAGTACAGTCTGTCGTTTATTATTGTGAAATGAGCTGCTCTTGCTCGCGTTCATCGCGCTTCGGTGTGGTCACCCGGGAGCTATTGTCGGAGAAGGAAATCCCAAAGGGGATCCATCCAAGAGGGCTCGTAGTCGATGGTGTTTACTTGGAACACTGGTTCGTCTATGCTTGGCGCCGACACTTCCTCTACCTGGAAGGATCTCGAGTTGGAGACCACGGTGGCCGACGCTAGTCGTGACAAAGCATCTGCTCGGGTGTTCTCCTCCTGCGGCATGTGGACTACTTCGAACTGCGAGAACTCTTTTGCCGCGGCCCTGGCTTGTTCCAGGTATTTGATCATGACGGGCTCACGTGCTCCGAACTCTCCTTTCACCTGATTGGGGATGAGCATGGAGTCGGTATATGCTCACACACTGGTCGCCCCCAGGTGCCTTGCCATACGCAGCCCCGAGAGGAGTGCTTCGTACTTGACTACGTTATTCGTGGTCGGGAAGTTGAACCGTAGGGTGTACTGCAGCTCGAGCCCCTCTGGAGAAAGGAGGACCAGTCCGGCCCCGTTCCCCGTGGCATAGGATGATCCGTCGACGTATAGCTCCCAGGTGGGCCCGGAGAGCTGCTCAGGTGAGTTCTCGACAGGCAGAGTGCATTCGGCGATGAAGTCAGCGAGGGCTTGGGCTTTGATGGCTGTCCTCGGACGGTACTTGACGTCGAATTCCCCCAGCTCAATAGCCCAAGGAAGAAAAGAAGAAAGAAGGAAAGATTCATGGGCTTGCATGCAAAAGTATGTATGTGAATGGTATTCTATTTCAAAAAGGGAAAGTCTACATGTGCTTCGGGGCATACCCCTGCTTTACATGTCAATGAAAAAGGGGGAGGATGCTTAATCTACTCCCCGAAAGATTTTCTCAAGAGGAAGAATCCCAAAGCAAGGGAATTCTGCCACGTCACACAGTCGGTTCCTCTGTTCTTCGAGGCGCGTTAGCTCAGACGTGACAGACGCTGTCTCGACTCTGGCAACGGTAAGCTCCTCGATCTCTCTGACCAAAGCCGCCTCGGCTTTAACCAGCTCGGCCTCGGCCGTGACGAGATAGCCCCTCAACTTTTCTATTCTGCTTGTGAGGGTGCCGACATGACGGTGGCTTTCGTCCAAGGCCTTTTCATGCTGCTCTTCATTACCTTTTCGCACCCCCAGGGCCTACAGGTACTCGTCCTCCTGAGCACTGATGGCAGCAAACTCGCTAGGAGCCCGGGCTTCAAGGAACTCGCGACGGTTGACGTATTTTAGTAGCAGCAAGACTCGCAGCGTCCATTCCTCTAGAGGGTAGCCCAACATCTGCAGTTCCCCGGTCAGCTGCGCCACCATGGTGTGCACCTCTCGATATGTGAGGGAGGGGTCGGCGAAGATCATCGACCGCAATGCCAGCAACATCTGTCGGACAGGCGCGTTCGAGGTGGCATGGCCGGTGGAGGGCATAGCCAGAGGGTCAAACTGGACCAAGCTATCCACAGCCGCCCACAAACCTGCGTCCACCACGCCCGAGGAGGACGGAAGAGTCGAGGCCAGGTCTCTCGAGCGTCAAACCTTGACCAACGACTCCCCGCCGGTCATCGCCAGAGGAGCCGACAGAGCTGTGACTAAACCACCCAACTCTGTCATCGCGAGGGGCTGCTCCACCTTACTCTTGATTGGAGGAAGGGCGTGGAGCGGAGCTAAATAAGATTTTATTACTGAAGGACTTACGGCCCTTTCCACTTGTGCTCCATCCTCTCAGGAAATCGTGATGCTTGTCAGTGTTTTCCCCAGAAGCTGGTCCTCCTCGGGCGTCATGAGTAGTCGGGGAGGTGGAAGAGGAACCATGAGCTTCAGCCCTTTCCCCGATTGCAGGAAGGACACCAGGCGCTTCACCTCTGATTCTGAGAGCAGTTGCGATCCACCTACCCCCACAGCGGTGGCTGGCTCCCCCCGCTTCGCAGCGGCCTTGTGAGCTCTAGCAGTGGGCGCCTCGGGGAGCCTTGCCTCCTCCTAAAACATAGAAAATGGGGTTAGTCTTCCATCGATTGAGGTGAGCTACCCAAATCTTAAAGAGATGCAAGAGAGGTCTCGGAGGCCCCATATTTACCTCCGTCACCAGAACTATGCTACTTTTCGGTGCTATTTCCCCCCTCCTCTAGAGCCTCACCAACTGATATTACGGTCCCCACGGCTGCTTCCTGCCGCAGGACCTCGAACAAGGTCGCTAGCTTCTCCAAGCCAGCGTCGACTCCCCTGGGTCACTCTATCGACATGTCCTAGTGTGGACGCGCTTTATGATATTATTATTTAGTTGTTTATTTATTATTTATTGGCGTGCCAGTCACATGTGTGACAAATTTCTTATGTGCTCGATCTGACTTGGTCAGTCGATTATAAGGTTCGGGTCGGGACCAGAAGTCCGCCATACCATAAAGGCTGTGGCGTTAATTATGCCCTTCCGAAGAAGGACCACCCTTCCACAGGCAACTAGAGTTTTGTCTTTTTTTACTGGTAAAAAAGTCTTGAAAGGAGAAGACTTGGGTCTTACTTATAAGCATATGCCCATCTTTGTAATTTTCAATATGAGATCTTTTGAGCCTCCTTCTTAAGCCTCTACATCTTTCAATTTCCCAAATAAGACCATGTAGATAAACGGGAGCACAGTTAGCTTACATGCTGATATGCTAAAAGGATCTTTGTTATTCAGTGATACCTTGGGCCCTAATAATTGAAAACTCGACCAACAAGCTAATGTTACAATCACATTTTCTTATGAAAGAAAAAGTTGAGAAATAACCAAGTAGAATGTGTCTAGCTAGTACCATATACAGGTTAGCATACAGTCGTTGATAGGAGATATGGACCTTAAATCAGTAAAAAATTCAGTAGTCAGGCTGAAGCCCATGACACAGGTAGGTTTGAGCAAGGTGTAGAGTTGATACTTTGATACCCAAAATAATCAACCAAAAATGGATGCTTCGTCGCTCATACACAAAGGCATATCATGCAACAAGAACAGCATACTGCAACTACTGCTTGTAATTGAAGCAACCGGAATGGCATCCTTAAACCCTGCATCCTCAATATAAGCATCGGACAATACTACTAGCGCATCAATGGGAAAAAGAACCGACCTATCATTCAGAAATGCAATGCTCAAGTCTGTTAAGAAGTTAAGAAAGCAGCAACAATGGCCAGTGGCTTCCAAAGAAATCCAATGCCAAAGTACGAGAGAATATGGGAATCTGTTAACCAACCTTTAAGTACAGACCTAAATAACAAACACAGACTGTCAATCTTTCGGAAGACTCACTTACCCAGGATGAATATAAGATCTGCAGAATTATCACCTACAAGAAATCAACTATCAATTAAAAGAAGAGAAAAAAAGCTCAAATCTTGAGACAGAAATCAGAAGTTCTTGAGGAACGAGGGGGTGAGTTAGCGTCTCAGAAACCAGCGATGAACCGACACGGCTAACAGGCCGACAGAGCGGGATAACAGCTATCCAGGAGATCAAATCCGAAAGAAACCTTATTACTAGAGGTTACGAGTACGATCTCGGAACGGTGAACCGGTGGAAGAACTCGGAGATGGGATGGGGCGTGGACGACCAGTCCACCTCCTGCAGCACGTCCACCAGGTCCTCCATCGTCACGTTCCCCCAATCCATCCATGCCACACCATCACCTCCCCTTTCCCTACATCCGCCCCAGCAGCAGCGGAGATGCTCCCCCGACCCTGTGTGCACCTCCGATCTTGACGATGATGGTAGTGGCGTGCACAAAGAGGTTGGCACAGATCGAAGGGGGCAACAGCTGTGTGCGCATCCGATTCTGTGTTCCTAGGACTGCCAGAAGTGGACGGCCCGCTTATTCCTCTTCGTCATGATGCTCCCCTCCTCCTGGCGCCTTCTTTCCGCCTCCACGATCTCCAGACTTGGTTCCTGATTCGCCTCATCGTCGCTGCTACTGCTACTGCCGCTGCTCGATGACGTCGCCGGCCAAGCCACGTCCTCCTCCCACAGCCTCTTCGCCCTCTAGTGCGGCCCAATTTGGGCAGAACTACCTGTGGAAGTCTCCTGCTCCTGCTTCTGCGACGGCGGTTCCTCCGCCTGCGAGAGGAAGGGGGAGCCCGTGAGCGGACCTCCGCCGACCGGGGGGGCAGCAGCGTCATTTGGCCACGTGGGTTACGTTGTTCCAACTCGGAAGGTGGAACAATTTAATCGGGTTAAATCAGAATTCCCGAGCGTGGAGGTACACCCGCCTCCCCCTTTTTGTCGCTTTGCTTAGTTAGTATACACTCTTAATGCCGCTGCTTATAAGTAGGTTACTTTCTTAGCTAGCTCGCGATACATCACTGCTGTGAGTTGTGAGTGCGAGACCCATCCCGTGACTCATTTTGAGCGCGAGAGCGAGCCGATCACCCGAGACTCAACGTCGGTTACTCAACCGTGCAGATCATCGTGCTTCTGTCAATGGGGATGACCATGAGTTAGCGCTCCTTGTTTGGGGCATATCGCCTCTTCTGGAGCTCGTTTGGTGCTGCGTTGTAGTGTCATTGCTGGTCACGTCGTCTTGCTAGCCGTGTCAATCTTTAGAGTCCAAGGTCACAACCCATCCGTGTCGAGTCTCATAGTCATCCCGCATCAAGTTGGGTCTACATTAGAGAGTCTAGGTGCTTGCATTAGTCTTGCATAAAAGAAAAATAAAAAAAAAGAAGAAAAGACAAGTGTTCCAATGCATGCCCATTCCTAGGGGAACCCAATCCCATCTTTTACAACTATGGCCAACCCATGCCAACCCGTCCAAGACAATAGGTCCGTAATTGACTACATTAAGGACTTCGATGAGTATCGATAGCAATATGGAGTCGGAGAGGATCGGTTGCGGTATGCAATTGGAGAGAAGAGCGTGATGATCGCTCGTGAGTTCCAGAGAGGTTTGTGGCTTCACTTCCAGTTTGAATTACTTAGCAGCCACATGACCACTCTGTTGTACTCCTATATGGTCACTCTAGAGGTCTAGCCATATGAGTCTAGGTTTGATGCTACCCTACGGTGAGCAGATATTGCCCTACGGTGAGCATCCACCCATGGACAAACCCATGAACCCATGAGGCAGGACGCTCTGGCCCCTCGGCCTCGCCCACCTCAGCCAAAGCTACCCGTACCTCTAACGGGAAAGCTATACATAGGTGAGCCACTTCTTAGCTATCTTAGGACAGGTTTGGTCCCTACCCCACCTTCCTATCCACCTATGGACCCCACACTGTCAATAGTGCCCGTCAACTCCTACCACACCACATTCCAGTCTAGTCACCATGTTGATACGTTAGATGACCTTATGTTGGGATTAGACACATAAATGAAGTTGACGCATATGTTGGCCCAAGGCTTCGACCAGCCCACAAGTCGTAGCTTCACCCACCCCGCCTGAGAGTCCATTACCTCCATGTACACCGTGATTCATGTCACCATGGAGGTCTTTTTATTCCTTCCATTGCCGACTGAACCTACGTTCATTCCATTCATCCCAAGGGAGGAACCATACCTCATACCGATGACCACCGTCGCACCTACTACCACATATGAAGGTGACCCTCAACACCTTCTAGGATTCCACACATGGGACCATGAGATGAGGGAATCCATATCGAGGGGTCACGCATTCTTTGATCCCTTTGATCCCTTCCTCAAGATTAGAGAACCCATGTCGAGGGGTCACACATTTTTCGACCCCTTCGATCCCTTTCTTAGTGGGCCTCTTCACCCACGACCTCCATTCCATCTCTTCAGGGAAGTCCCCTACCAGACCCCTTCCCCACGGGCTGCTCCACCTATGGTCATCAAACCCATTCATTAGCTAGAGATGCGTTCGTATATGGGTGATGGCAAAGGTGACTTTGGTTCTCCTGGCCCACCTAAACCACCCAAACTTCCCGAACCTCCCACACCCAAGTCCCATAGGAATCCAATGCATGACTGGTACACACTTGGATGCCTAATAGAACGCACCAAAACACCAGTGTGATAAACCACACCAAGGAGAAACCCACGCAAAAATCCCCTCAAGTGATGGGAGACTAACCCACTTACCTCGAGATCAGATGCATCCTCTGTTGACTTATACCACAGCCTCACGTGTCTCCCTACACACTTTCCAGTGGAACTGAGACACTAACACAGAACCATAAGAAAAGGACTATCCGGGGTCGTGCTCATTAGTACGCGTTCACTGCCCCAGACCATGTGTGCACACGTAGACCATTTGCTCTTGGTCGGCCCTCTAGCCAGTTTCCCCCCAGCAGGACTCTGGCTACATAGGTAAGGGGCCCTCAGGTAACTGGCGTAAAAACCACTACACGGGACAAGCCTCCACCACTCCCAGGTGGGTCGGCACACGCACATGCCCAGGTCAGCTATGTCTAGTGGGTAGGCTTACCGAGAACTCGCCGCACTACAGCAACTACCGGAATACCACCGGTCCACACCAAGTAACCACAAGGTGGATCACTAGCACGTGAACCAAGGACCATCAACCTCACAGCCCAACCATGACTGCCAGTCCACGGAAGACCAACCAAGCATGAGACAGAATGCTAGGACCATAGTCCACACACCTACCAAAGCACCTAGCTGCGATCACAGCCCTCATGTGGGAATACACCTTCTACAATCATGAGGATCTCGCGGGGATAGTCAACACAAGCAACCCGACACAAGGACTGTCTAGAACAGATAGGGGTGGCCCTCAACACTAATCCAGAACTACGGGACACACTGAACCACTCAGACACATAAACCACAAGGCCACCTCTCCTATGAATGTTCTAGAAGGCCAAACCACGGAGCCCTGTCACCCCCGGTTGAAGGGGACTAGGCGGCCACATCACTGGCTGCCCACAGTGTGGGGCGGCAGGTCTCTTGGATGCCCAATTGGGCTGGGTGTCCAGCCAGTTGGCCGCCCACCGCTGGGCTCAACAGGCCTGGGCGGCCACGGCCCTGGACCAGGGTGGCCAGCCCAAAGGCCACCCAAAGGGCAAGGCAGCTAGACCACTGGCCACCCTCCTTGGGCCTGGGCGTCTACTATTCTGGCCGCCCAGGAGCCTAGGCAACCAATGTAGTAGCAGCCCAGACTAGGGCTTAGGAAGGAATGTGCAGAGGGCTAAATGGCCAAGGTGCTGGCCATCTGAGCCCATGGACGGCCAACCCACTGGCCACCCAACAGACCTGGGCGGGCGGCCAGGCCATTGGCCGCCCAGTCCAGGGCGCAGTGGCCACCTCTGTGGCCACCACCTACAATTCCAAAGAAAACACATCTGAGAGCTCCTCGAGAGCTCAAACCACAACCCCAAACACTGTTGGACGATGGGAAAACAAGGGGAATCCTCCCCTGATCATTCCACCATAAGAAAATCCAAGCCAAACCAACAATCACGGCCTACAACGGCCAAAACTGCCACTCATCCCCCGGCTTGCTCACAATCCTAAACATGAAGAACGCCCCATCTCAAGCTCACCGGGCATGGAAACAGTGGCAAAACATGCAAGAAGAAGTAGGGATCTATCACGCCCCGAGCGCGGAAGGAACCCGGTATGCATGACGAGTTTATATCAATCATGTCAATCAGAATACAAGTGTATTCGACACATAGATTGATTGCGTAAAAGTAGAGATAACGAAATCCTTTATTCATGATAACCTTCAGGATAATTCTAAGGACAATCTTGACACAATAAAAAAAAAATTACAATGATTGACTCAACGAGTGAATCAGGGTCGGTCGTCCCAATAACCGAGCTAGTTTCTACACGGGGTAGAGTCAATGGCCTGTTTTGAGAGTATCAGCCGAGCTCGTACCGAGTGATCAGATTGTACCAACGAAGAATGTAATTTTATTATTATTATTTTTCTTTTACCTTGCTTTGTAATGGCCTTGTCCTATCTAATGTATCAAAGAAGAGTTAATAAGAAGAAGGGGAAAGTTTTTGCTCTATGTTACTTACATGTATATTTCTGAGAGAGGCTCAAAAATAAAATTTATGCAGTGTTGTTGCATTCCACATCCGAGGGATGGGTGTTCCTTTGGTACACCCCTTTTCTGAGCATCTCAACCACTCTGTAGGGTCCTTCCAAGTTGGGGGCTAGCTTGCCCGCCGCCTCGAGTGGTCGAGAGGCTTCGACTTTTCTAAGGACGAAGTCTCCCTGCTGGAAGTGTCTGTCTCAGACTTTGGCATTGTAGTATCGAGTGAGGTGCCATTGGTACTCCGTTGCCCGGATACTGGCCATCTCTCGAACTTCATCTGCTAGGTTGAGGTTCTCGAATAGTTTCTGTTCATTTACCTTGGGTGAGAAGCAGATGACTCGGAGAGAGGGATCGCTGATTTCTAGCGAAATTATGGCCTCAGTGCCGTACACCAACTAAAATGGGCTTTCATCTGTTGCCATTCTGGGAGTCATTCTGTGCGACCATAGTATGCTTGGCAATTCCTCGAGCCAGCTTCCCTTGGCCTTACCGAGCCTAGTCTTGATGCCTTTTAATATGGTTTTATTGGCATTTTCGACTAGCATGTTAGCCTAAGGGTGGGCAACCGAAGTGAAGTGGTTGCAGATGCCTAGGTCAGCGCATCTGTCTCTGAAGTAACGAGAATTGAATTTCTAACTGTTATCGCTTACCATCACTCAGGGGATGGCATAGTGACAAATGATTGACTTCCAGATGAAACTCCACACGAGTGTCTCAGTGATTCTGGCCGTAGCTTCGGCCTCGATCCACCTAGTGAAGTAATCGATGGCCACGATGATGAACTTTTTGTGGGCCTGAGCTGTAGGGAATGGCCCAAGGATGTCGATCCCCCACTGAGCGAATGGATAGGGCTTAGTTAGGGTGACAAGCTCTGATGCTGGTTGGTGGACCAAGTGGTCGAAGCACTGGCACCGGTCGCATTTCTAGACGTATGCTGAGCAATTGCGCTGGAGAGTGGGCCTCTAGTATCCTTGCTGAAGCAAGATTCTAGCAAGTGACCGCCCTCCCTGGTGTGCTCCGCACATGCCTTCATGAACTTCTTGCACCACTCGGCTGGCTTCGTCGGTACTGATGCACTTAAGGAGGGGGGTGGAGAAAGATCTACGGTACAAAGTGTCATCCAGGAGGACAAAGCGTCGAGCTTGGTATTTCAATTTTCGAGCATCCCGTGGGTCAGGGGCCTCTCTCAAGTCTCGAAGCCAAGACAGATAGGAGGTATGAAAGTCACTCAGGGAGGCCGAGTCAATGGTCATGAGCTCCGAATCGATTCTTGGCCGCTCTAATTCCTCGAGAAGAACTGATCGAGTACCCTCGGGGTCCAGAGAGGAGGCCAGCTGAGAGATGGTGTCTGCGCGGGAGTTTACCTCCCGAGCTATCTGGACTACCTCAAAGCCCTCGAACTGTTGTGCCAACCCCTTAACCAGTTGGAGATATTTGATCATTGGTTCTTCCCGAGCCAAGTAATCACCGTTGACTTGGCTAGCGACTAACTGGGAGTCAGAGTAAAGAAGAAAAGAAAAAAGAAAAGAAAAAAAAAGAAGGAAAGGAAAGAAGAAGAAAGGGGAACTAGGGGAAAACATCTCCCGGTGCCGAATCATTGCCGCACCTTGGCGAAGATGTCAAGAGACAAACAAACCATGTCAGTTCCATCACCCCGGTGCCATCGACAAATGAACACCTTACCCGGGCCTTACGCCTGGAATAAGAAAATAAACCTTTTCTTTGCGGTAGCACTGACTCAGTGCTGACGAACCCTTCAAGAGACAAACAAACCATGTCAGTTCTGCCACCCCGATGACGCCGATGAATGAACACCTTACCCAGACCTTACGCCTGGGATAAGGAAATAAATCTCTCTTTGCGTTAGCACTGACCCAGTGTAGATGAATATCTCAAGAGACAAACAAAATCATGTCGGTTCTGCCACCCCGGTGACACCGACGAATGAACACCTTACCCGGACCTTACACCTGGGATAAGGAAATAAATCCCTCCTTGCATTAGCACTGACCCAGTGCCGACAAATACCTCAGGAGACAAATAAACCATGTTGGTTCCACCACCCTGGTGATACCGATGAATGAACACCTTATCCGAGCCTTATGCCTGGGATAAGGGAATAAATCTTTTCTTTGCGTTAGCACTGACCCAGTGCTGACGAATACTTTAAGAGACAAACAAACCATGTTGACTCCACCATCCCGGTAACACCAAAAAATGAACATCTTGCCCAAACCCCTCTTGGGCCGAAGAGCAAATACCCCCATTTTGACTTGGACCTCTCGTCTAGGTCATTTGGACCAATAAACCCTTCTCCCTGTCCCTTCGGGTGACGAATACCTCCCTTTGATTTGTACCTCTCGTCCAGGTCATTTGAACCAATAAACTCTTCTCCCTATCCCTTCGGGTGACGAATACCTCCCTTTGATTTGGACCTCTCGTCCAGGTCATTTGAACCAATAAACTCTTCTCTTCGTCCCTTCGGGTGACGAATACATCTTGACCTGGACCCCTTGTCTAAGAGCATCGACCGCAATGCCAGCAGCATCTGTCAGACCGGCGCGTCCGAGGTGGCGTGGCTAATGGAGGGCATGGCCGGAGGGTCAAACTCACCCAAGCTATCAACAGCTACCCACAAACCCACACCTACTGCGCTCGAGGAGGACGGGAGAGTAGAGGCTAGGTCACTCGAGCGTCCGACCTCGATGAACGACTCCCGACCGGCCATCTCCAGAGGAGCCGGTAGAGCTGTGACCGAATCACCCGACTCCGTCATCGCGAGGGGTTGCTCCACCTTGCTCTCGGTTGGAGGAAGGGCGTGGAGCAGAGCTAAATCAGACTTTATTACTGAGGGACCTACAGCCCTTTCCATTTGGGCTCCCTCCTCCCAGGAAATCATGATGTTTGTCAGTATCTTCCCCAGAAGCTGGTCCTCCTCGGGCGTCATGAGCAGTCGGGGAGGTGGAAGAGGGACCATGAGCTTCAGCCCGCCCCCCAATTGTAAGAAGGACACCAGGCGCTCCACGTCTGATCCCAAGAGTGGTTGCAGTCCACCTACCCCCGTGGGGGTGACCGATTCCCTCCGCTTCGCAACAGCCTTGCGAGCACTAGCGGCGCATGCCTCGGGAAGCCTTGCCTCCTCCTAAAACATAGAAAATGGGGTCAGTCTTTCATCGATCGAGGCAAACTACCCAAATCTTGAAGAGATCCAAGAGGAGCCCCTGAAGCCCCATATTTACCTCAGTCACTGGAACTATGCTGCTTCGATGTGAAATTTGGCAGCCAACTGATATATGGCCTTGTTCTTAAATGGTGTCCCATTGTCAGAGACTATGCGACTTGGAGTGCCAAATCGGTAGATGATGTTATGTCGGATAGACCTGGCAACTACCTCGCCTGTGACTTCCCGTAGAGGAAGGGCTTCTGCCCAGCGAGAGATGTAGTTGGTGGCGACCAGAATGTACTTGTGGCCTTTGGAAGATGGCGGGAAAGGCCCCGCAATGTCCATATTCCACTTGGCGAATGGCTAGGTAGGGGCTGTAGGATGCAGTGGGTTAGGAGGTCTTCTAGGTACTGGGCCGAAGACTTGGCATTGATGGCATGTGCAAGCGTATTGGACGCAGTCCGTGTACATGGTAGGCCAGTAGAAGCCTTTAACCTTGATGTTACACTTCATTCTGTCTCCGGCTTGATGTGCGCCGCACAGCCCAGAATGAACCTCACGCATAATGGCCTGCGCCTATGCTGGGGAGATGCATCTCAAGAGAATGGACTTGTCCTTCTCGTGGATGAGCCGGTACAAGGAGTCGCCAATCAACTCATATGATGTTGCTCGGCAAAGTAATTGGACTCTTTGAGCCCGGTCCAAGGGAGCCATCCATTCTTGATTTTGACAATAGGCTGACGCCAATCTTCTTCTTCTGGGGGAGCATCTTGGTCAAGGCCTTGGACCTCGTAAACTGTGAGATCGGAGTTGCTTTCGAGTGAGCTAGGCATTAGCCTTCTGTGTTTGATTGTGATGTTGACTTCACCCTCAAGCGGTAGCTTAATGGCCGCGGCCAACTTGGCTAGGGCGTCCGCCTGGGCGTTGCCACTTCTGGGAATGTGGTCTATTTCGAAGAAATAGAACTTCTGGGTTAGTCGAGTGACAGCAGCATGGTACGAGACCAGCTCCGATTTTTACACGTAGTAGATGCCAAGGACCTGTCGAACTACCAATTGAGAATCTTCATAGGCTTTGAGGCATTTGACGTCCATGTCGAGAGCCATCTAGAGTCTGATGATCAGGGCTTCGTATTCGGCTTCATTATTGGTCAGAGCCTTCATGAGGGGGCAAGAGTTGTACAAAACTCCACCCTGAGAAGTCAGAAAAACAATTCTGGCACCTACCGTAATACCTGAGTTGTGGTTGCTTCATGTAGTACCTCGAGAAGCGCCATCGAAGTACAACTCCCAGCAAGGTAGGCTGGCTATGAGGGCATCTTGTTACCAGTAATGTAAGACATCTTGGCTCTGTTTAGCTAGTTGTTGCTGTTGAAGAGCAAGAGATTCCTCATCTGGAAGCTCCACGTTGAACGGAGAATCTTCTGGTACTGGATGGGCTGCCAAGAATTCAGCCATGCCATGCCCCTTGATTGCTTTTCTAGGGACGTAGGTGATGTCGTACTCTATGAGCAGGAGAGCCCATTTCCCCAGTCGTCCTGAGAGAATGGGTTGTCTGAGAAGGAACTTCAAGGGGTCATGCTTAGATATGAACTCAACCCGATGAGACAGGTGGTAGTGCCACAATTTCTTGACGGCAAACACCAATGCTAAGCATACTTTCTCCACGGGGAAGTAGCGATACTCAGCACCGATCAATTTCTGGCTGAGGTAATAGAGTGGCTGCTCTTTACCTTCTTCATTGACTTGCACCAACAGAGCTCCCAGCGAGGCATCCATGGTGGCTATGTAGAGTATGAGGGGTTTACCCTTGACAGGCGCCCCTAGGACTGGAGGAGTGAGGAGGTACTCCTTGATCTGCTCGGGAATTGTGGATCTGGTCTCTACGGTGCTCTTGACCATCCTAAGGTCTTTATATATATCAAATGAGGGTGAGAAGATAAGGTGGAGGTGAGATCTAAATTGTGTTTTGTTGGTTCTAACCCTTGTGAGTGTAGGGTCGCAGCAGCAGCTCTCAGCTCCACTTCCACCACATTCTGGAACTGATATTGAAGGGGCGTTTGGGTTCACTGGAGGTCTCTCCGGGAGCAATCCAGCCATTTCCCGCCATGAAGCTCTTCTGGGAATGGTAGGAACATGTCTCATGTAGTCTGCTACCGGTGTAGGGGTAGGGGGGATCTCCATCGCTCCTGTCTCTCGCCGGTAGTGAGCCAGGGGACGTTCGTCTGACCGGGTAGGTCATTCGCGGATGTCCTGCGGGGCAGTCCATCCCGTCGGTCCAAGGGCAAGGATGGTAGGGGTTGCCTGGAAGTGGTGGCTCTAAGCAAGGAGGTGCTGCTTGGGAGGTTGGGTTGGCTGAGGCGATGCCTCAAGGTGGAGGTGGTTGAAGGGTTTGCGCAAGCAGGCTGGGTGCAGTTGGTGTTGAACAGGTGGGGCTTTACTGGTCAGGGCTGGGAGGTGATGCCAACTGGCAGTGGAGTGTTCCTTGCAGTGGCCAGCAGTGAAGACGATGCAGCAGCTTGGGTCGGCGGTTGCGGCGGTGGAGGGCATCCTGCCCAAGTTAAAAGCTTGGTCGCTCTACACCGGCACATATGATCCTAGAGGCTGCGGGCCAGTGGTGGGCCGATGGGAGACTGGCGCAGGTTCCCGGCCAGGGGGAAGATGGGCTTTCAGCCAGAGGTGCAGTCCATTCTCTAGTGGGCTGTGGGAAGAGCCCAGTGGGCACTAGCGATGTGCAATCGGGCAGCGGGTCGAGTGCGGGTCGGTCCTGACCCGTGACTTACCCGTTATCGGGAGTCATGGGGCTATCGGGCCCGAGCATTCCGGTAAGGGTCACCTCCCCAACTCAGTAGGGCAACCCTCTTGCCCTTGTAGGTGGGCTCTTGTGCAGGTCACCGACGGTGTCTTTCTTCGGGGCGGGGGAGCCACGACGACGACGAACATGTTTAACTCTGTTATGGGCGCCCTTTGCATTTGTCAAGGCGGCTCATCTCCATCGCTTTTCTCTGGGGCTCAGGTCGGATCCGGTGGTGCGGCGTCGTGCTCCCTCACTGTGAGCGAGGAGAGTGGGGGGCTATTCTTTGCTACGGTGGCGGATAAAGGGCTAGTCATTCTAGGGTTGTCTCGTCTGGTGGAGTCCCATTCACTTTTCCCGGCTACCGACTGGAGGAGGCAACTGTAGGTGTTCCTAGGCGCACTGCCAGCGGCTGTCAGCAGGCCATGCAGTTGGCAGGTAGAGTTGCTGCCCCTTGCGGTGTGTGCTGGTTGAGAGCTCCTAACTGTGAGTCATGCTCAGGACTTGCTTTCTTGCATTCTACCGCTGGCCTATGCTGTTTTTGCGGGGACTCCGCCTTTGGAGGTGGAGCTGTTGCAGCTAGTTCAAGTGCCATGCTCTGGTGATCCAGTCTTTGACCATGTTGGCTCCCTGATTGGACTAGAGCTGTTGTTGGTAGATGAAGAGAGAGGAGGGGTAGTAGGGGTACAACCTGTAGGGGAGGAGCGAAGACGTAGGGTTGTTGTGGGTATGGAGGAGGTGAGGGAGATGTTAGAAAAAAGTGGAAAAAAATAGTAGGGGAACAGGTGAGGCCGTGAGGGAGGTGGTGAATAAGATGTGTATCTCGTATGTCAGGCCTAACGACCCCTCGCGGGAGGATAATGGGTGACGGGTTAGGTGAATGAGTGATAATGGGGGGTGTGACGAGCACTGGTGTGAGGATGGGTAAAGCGGTGGGCAATGCGGTAGGTATAATGTGGGGTTTGGAAGGAGTGGCAGGTGTGGTGGAAGTTAAGATGGCAGGTTGAATGATGTTGGGAGTAGAAGGCGGTGGGGTGTTGCTGTGGGTATGGTGGAGGGCCAGAAGGTGAGCAGGAGTCTCGTCATCATAAGACCACCCAGCATTGGGAGCTGGGCAGTGGACAATGTTTACTTGAGCCAGTGCTGGCGACTGAGGTTATGGAGCTGGTGGGTGGTTTGGCATCAACTTCTGATGAATCCCTAAGTCTTGTGCAGGCAACTGCTGCTACTGAAGTTGGGGTTGCTGTGGCTGTTGCTGCTATGGTGCCGACTGCTGCGGCCTCGGCGCCTGTCTTCTTCTTTCTTTAATCACTGTACTCAACTTATGCATCTTTGCCCAGTCGATGCGCTGCCCCTCGTACAAATCATAAACAAAATCACAGAACTGGTAGCACCTCTCAATCGTATGCCCGGTCTGTCGATGGAATATGCAGTGTCTGGACTGGTCAACAGTTGGATTCCAATTCGGGCATTCCAGGGGAAGCTTGAGATCACCCATGTACATAAGGGCTGAAAAGATGTCTGGAAGGGTTTCTGGTAGGGGAGGGTAATGAGCTCTCTTGGGACCTAGGTGAGCAGGTGCATAGCCATTTGGTGGGGGAACATTATGGTATTGGGGTGACTATTGTGGTTGCTGAGGCTGCTGAGGAGTGGGGAATGATGGTTGGGCAGCGGGTGGAGCGGTGAACTGGGGTTGCAGGGGGGTTGCTGGAAGCGGGGTGGAGCTGATTGGTTGGGGAAGTGGACAGCCTGCAGCTGCTCATTCGTTTGGACTCCCTATGGAACTGGGCCCTGGGGTTTCCTAGTGGGCTTGGGCTTCTAGGCCTCGAAAAGGGAGTGAATGGGGGAGTCTTTAAACTAGGTCTAGATGAACCTGGCCCTACTATACAACTGGTGCATATTCGAAATGTCATTCATAGATAAGATGTTCCGGAAGGTGAGGGTGGCATTGGAAATCAACAACTTGACTTTCTCATCTTCCAGTATTTACCCAGGCACACAGGAGGCCATCTGCCTCCATCTATCAGCATAAGTTGCAAAGTCCTCGTCGGCCTTCTTTTTTTCGGCCACCATGTCAGTAGAAGAATACTCCGGGCTCACCCGATCTTAGAATCTCTGAATAAACTTCTCCTTAATAACCTTAACACTCTCTGCTTCCTCAAACGACAGAGCATAAAACCACTCCAAAGCTACTCCGTCTAGTAAGCGACAGAAAAGATATGCCATGAGGCGATCATCGTATTGGAACTGTGCCGACTCGTGTAAGAACTCCCTCACATGAATGAAGGGGTTACCATTCCCATCATACTTTCAGTATGTGGGGAGCTCTGACTGGGGAGGGAAATGGATGTCATGGAAATTGGGAACCGGGATGTCTGCTAAAGACAGTGGGCCGACCCGTTTGTAAAGGAGGTCAAGCTGCTATTGCATGATAGCCCACTTATCGTGAAGTTCCCGTTCCCGATATGGAGGAGGCAGGACTGGAAGGGTGGACCCGGTATGAGGGGCCGAAGGATAGGTAGCCAGAGGGGGAAGCCCATAAGAGGGGTAATGGGCCAAGGATGGGCCCATATTTGCATGGGCAGCCCCTGCTGATTTTGGTTGGTCCGATCAGATTCTGAGCTGACCTATCCCGATCCGTTGTCGGGATCGGCCGAATCGGCTTGGATCGGCCCAAATCACTCTAAATCACCACCCATCCTTGTCGTCCTCCTTCATGTGCCGCAGAAGCGATCCGACGTGATCCCCCCACCCATCCTTTTCGTCCTCCTTCCGATGCGGGACGTATGGAGAATTGGATCGGATCAGACCGGCTGATCCAATCGGATTTTGTTCTATCCGATCGGATTTTGGTTGGTCCAATCAGATTCTGAGCTGACCTATACCGATCTGTTGTCGGGATCGGCCGAATCGGCTTGGATCGGCCCAAGTCACCCTAAATCCCCACGCATCCTTGTCCTCCTCCTTCATGTGCCACAGAAGAAGAAGATCCGACGTGATCCCCCCACACATCCTTTTCGTCCTCCTTCTGATGCGGGACGTATGGAGAATTGGATCGGATCAGACCGGCTGATCCAATCGGATTTTGTTCTATCCGATCGATCCGATCGGATTTTGGTTGGTCCGATCAGATTCTGAGCTGACCTATCCCGATCCGTTGTCGGGATCGGCCGAATCGGCTTGGATCAGCCCAAATCACCCTAAATCCCCACCCATCCTTGTCGTCCTCCTTCATGTGTCGAAGAAGAAGAAGAAGAATAAGAAGAAGAAGAAGAAGAAGAAGAAGCGATCCGACATGATCCCCCCACCCATCCTTTTTGTCCTCCTTCTGATGCGGGACGAAGAAGAAGAAGAAGAAGAAGAAGCGATCCGACGTGATCCCCCCACCCATCCTTTTCGTCCTCCTTCTGATGCGAGACGACGATGCGAACTTGGGACTCTAGCTCGCGGACGTCCGTAGCGAGGGAAACGCGTGGATCTGCGCGGTTGAGAAACCGGCAATGAGTCTCGGGTATTGGCTTTTCCACGTGCTCGGATCGAGTCACGGGACGGGTTCCACTCACTCGCTCGTAGCGGCGATGCAATTTAAACGAGCTAATTTACCCTAACACTCATGCAATGACATATAGAAATAAATATACGAGAAAAGCAAATGCCGAGAGAGGGGCGGGCACGATACCTCCACACTCCGGGCGTGGGGAAGACGACTCTGGCCAACTCATACTCCCGGTGTACAGTAAATAATTAATTACAGTAGTGATTTTCTTGCCCACTCCACGCATGGAGGTAAAGGGCTACAATGGTGACCCGGGAGTAACAAGCTCGGGTTGACGGGTAGCTTCTTGGGCACCGTCGACGGTTCCGGTGCACTGCTACTCGGGCGGCAGCTAGCTGTCCCGAACTGGTTCTTCTGTTTCAGCAGTGCGCGACTCGGCGAGAAAAACTACTGCGATCAGCACGGACGTCGGATCGACGAGAGACCAATGCCGTTGCGAAGCTAGCTTGGAGATCTACGACCACCTGGTGTTACAAGAATTTTCCTGTCTCTGTATCCTCCTTGGTGGAATTTAGAACAGACGGGCCTTCTGTCTTAGGAAATATTGGGCAGACTGGGATCTGCCTGGGAAGCAGGTTTGACCGAGGCCCAAACTATGGATCTGGGAGTGGAGATTTTTATGGGAGATAGAGAGGAAAGTAAGGAACACGAGAATAATTTTTGTGTATTTTTCTGAAGTGGTTTGACAGGGGGAATGGATTTTATGGCTGGGGTGGTCAGATCTGGACTGCAGAGCGCAGAACAAAATCTGATATGAGAACTAATTTTTCAGAGGGGTAAATGAATTCCAAAAATCGTGAAGCCAACCTCATCAGCCGGGTCATTGACCGAAGCATTTCATTGCCACCCAAGTGCCTTCAACTCTCGTCCCAACGGAAAGAGTATGAAGTGGAGCAGTTGAAGACCTTCACAGTCTCCTATCAGCGGAGAAAAAAGAGCAACAAGGGCAAGAAGGAAGACAAGCCGATCATCTTTTACAAAGGTTATCTCGTCCCACCATGCCCTCCTGAAGATGATTTCGACTAGGATATTCCCACGGATGTGGTGCCAGAGCCAGTCCAAGAGATGGACGACATGTCGAAGCACATTAGGGAAATGTGTAAAAAGCAACACATCCTGCAAACTCAGGACCCCGCGTGAGCGGCATACTTCCATCAACTGTGGAATCCTCCGTAGGTCCGTGGGCAACCTCCCTTCTCCCGCAAAGACACGCGGGGGCTCGGCTATGACCAGGAGAGGGGGCTTCGAGGTCTATTTCACAGTCAATACAATAGGACTGCTACCTCCTCATCACGGGCAAGCTAAAGTTGAGCCCAAGACTGATGACTCTGTAAGGGAGTCCGGTGAGATGTCGATGACACCATCACCTTTATCAGAGGTCAACAATGACCACCCCTCAAAGGGAGAAGCGGCCCAGCCTGCCGACCATCAACAATGCAAAGCAAGCACCTAGACTTCAAGCCATGAGCAAGAGTGCTCTGAAGAATTTGAAGTCTATGAAGCAAACACTGATGATGAGGGAGACTTTGTCGACCTCCAACCAGCTCCGCCTGAGCTGGAAGACGGTGGTCAAGCAACTGTGGATGAGTTGATTGAGATCAATCTCAGAAGCAAAGAAGACCATCGGCCAACCTTCATAAGTGCTCTCCTCAGTGAGAAAGAAAGGCAGTCGTATCAACAGCTCTTAGAAGAGTTCAGGGATTGTTTCGCCTGGACTTATAAAGAGATGCCCGGGCTCGACCCTTCTGTGACTGAACACGAGCTCGCAATACTTCCAACAGTCAAGCCAATCAAGCAAGCTCAAAGGCGTATGCGCCACGAGCTAGAGCGGAAGGTCAATGCGGAGGTTGACAAGATGCTCGACGTGGACTTCATAGAGCCTTGCATGTAACTTATGTGGCTCGCGAACATAGTCCCAGTGAAGAAGAAGAACGGCCAAGTCCGAGTCTGCATTGACTTTAGGGATTTGAACAAGGCCTGTCCGAAGGATGACTTCCCCGTCCCAATCACCGAGACAATGGAGGACATGACCACCGGTCACGAAGCCTTGTCTTTCATGGATGGGTCATCGGGCTATAATCAAATCCGCATGGCCATCAAAGACAAAGACCATACGGCTTTCCGATCTCCTAAGGGGACCTTTAACTACAAGAGGATGTCGTTTGGTCTGAAGAATGCCGGTGCAACCTACCAAAGAGCGATAACCAAGATCTTCGATGAGATGCTGCATGACCTTGTCGAATGCTATGTCGACGATCTGGTCGTCAAGACAAAATGGCGGGAAGATCACTTGGTTGACTTGCATCGAGTCTTCGAAAGGCTTCGACAGTACCAGCTCAAGATGAACCCAATGAAGTGCGCCTTCGACGTCTCCAGCTGCAAGTTCCTTGGCTTCATCGTCAGATATCGGGGCATAGAAATCAACCCCGATAAAATCAAGGCCATAAGAGGACTGCCTCCGCCTAAGAACTTGACAGAGCTCAGATCTCTTCAAGGAAGACTCGCCTATATTAGGCAATTTATCTCTAATCTCTCGACGAGATGCCTACCTTTCGGCAAATGCATATTACTCGTATGCACAGTTTGAGTCCGTGCACATTGTTATCTGGTATATGAGGGAGTCCATATTGGTCACGATAGCACTGTGATGTAAGTCTGAGCATGTTGTCTTTTTTGCATTCGAACCTCATACATACTAGTCATAAACATACCGTTTCGATGCTGACTAGGTGTTCGATCAAATGACAGGGACTTCCTGAATTGTTGGAGCAGCGGTCTGGAAGGTAAAGGAAGGGCACGTGATCTGAGATGCGAAGACTCTGACACGTGGCAAAAAGGGTGAACACTTTCTGGATGATTCTCGGGGTGGGAAGTGTGATCTCTACACTCCCATTCCTCAGTGAACTCATATAAAAGGATGTTGCTTGTACGAAGGAAGTGAGAGGACTGAACCAGAGAAGAATTGAGCTGAGTGAAAGGGAGAATAGAGAAAGAAGATTCCAGTCCTCCATCTCTACTGAAGCCTCTACATCTGAGAAAGGAAGGAGAGTCCTATAAGGAGAGGAGAGAGTCTGATTGAAGTACCCTGCTTCTACGAAAGATACATTTCTCTCGAGTCTGAGAGATCACTCATGTGTTTTATTTCTCATCTTCGGATTTTTTTTGTTCATTTCGGTTATACAGTCCTGTTACCCTCTGAGGTCCATCAGAGGAAGGGAGAAGTTCTCTAGTTTCCGTATAGTGTGCTAGGAGAAAGAGAGGAACGTTCCTCTGGTTTGTAAGTTACTGGGAGCAGCTTACGGGGAGCCCTTTGCAGGTTGCAAAGGAAGGGAGGTTGGTCCTCTAGTTGGTGCTTCTGATTATCAAAAGGTCAAGGAAGGTGTTCCTCGGGGCAAGCTGTTCGGCAGCGGTTGTTGGCAAACTGAGTTTGCGGTTTTTCTCATTGCTTAGTACAAGGAAGCCTTACTTCGCAGAGTAAGGGGTGGATGTAGATTGCGGGTTGCAATTGAACCACCTTAAAAATCCTTTGTCTCTGTTTGGTGGTTTGCTTACTACGTTCATCTATTGGAATCTGTGCACATCTATCACTCGATGTTTTACCGCTTAGTTCAACTTCCTGTTATTTCTCTTCTGCCTCATTGCTTTCAGTGGTTGTTTTTATTAAGAATTTTTAATTATGGTGATCTATTCAACCCCTCCCATTCTAGCTCACCTTTCACACGGTTTATCAACCCCCTCCGCCCAATAGCAGGGTGTCTAGGGTAAAACCCTAGCCGCCACCGTGACGCAGGCGAGGGGGGAGCTCCCCACCGTGGTCTGCCACCCGATGGCGAGTGCTCCACCGGCCACTTGGGGCTACTCCACCACCGTCACCGGTGATCCCGAGTGCCTGAGGATGCTCCCGCCATGAGCATGGCGCTCGTCCATTCCTTACGCAGAGAACGTCGCCATCCTACCTCCTCTAACCACCCCACACCACCGGACGCCACCGCCAGCCATGGGAAGCTCCACCGGCCCTCAAGGGCACAAGCAATCAGCCTTTAACGGCCTCAAATGGCCTCCTCCGCACGCCACGAATGGCGATCACGGCCGCGAAGATGTGATCAATTCGCTCTCCCCGGTGGGTCAAACACTGCATCATCATGTACGTTTTGATCCTCCCAATGCTGGGAACAATTCCCTAGCATCAATCGACCGATGCTCATCCCATGAGCAACCCAATCGAGCAACGAACATAGAGCCCTATACAAGAATGTAAACAATGAAAATATGACAAAATCACACCGATTTTGATCGAACCAGCAACCTAGTTCTGATACCACTGCTAAATTCAAAATACAGAAATTAGGTGATGGGATAGCCTGGAGAAATATAGAATTGTTGTTGCCCACTCCTTCGAGCCTTGGAGAGCCGCTCGACCTTAGAGAAGACGCTGCCGTGAGAAAACCTGAGAGAGAGAAATTTAGAGAGAGGGAATAATAATAAAAAAATAAAAATAGAAAGAGAGATAGAGAGGGAAGATAAAAATAAAATAAAATTATTAGAAGAGTGTGTTGTGGGGAGATAGAGAGAGAGATGAGAAATAGAGAGAGGAATAGAGAGATCGGGCTCGTAGTCAGAGAGAGACGTGAGAGAAAGAGAGACAGAGAGACGAGATGAGAGAGAGAAGGTGAGAGGGTAGGAGCACGTGCATGCGGTGGCGAGGAGAGGGGATCGCGGGCAAGTGTGTACGTGAAGAGAGAAAGGCAAGGAGAGAGAGAAGTGCAAAGAGGGGGTGGGGAAGGGAGAAGCCGCGGTGGTGTGGGTGAGAGATGGGAACACGGCGAGGGGAGCAAAGCTCCGAATGGTGGTGCGGGAGCGGTGGTGGTGCTGTGTGTGTGTGAGAGTGGAGAAGAGAGGGAGAGAGGTAAGAGGGTGTGGCCGGTGGTGTGTGAGTTACAGTGCCGGTGGAGAGAGTGTGAGGGAGAGCGACAGCGGCGCTCGCGGGAGAGACAGCAGGGAGAGAGGGGAGTTATGGGAAGGGGGACGCGATGGAGATGAAGAGAAGTAGACGAGAGGGGGGTTTGCAGGTGGTGAAGGGAGAGACGTGGTGAGGGCAAAGGTGTCGTAAGATAGAGGAGACGCGGGAGGTGCCGCAGTGTTGGTGAGGGCCGAACGGGAGAGAGAGACACGATGGTGCAGGTGGGGAAGACAAGGAGAGAGAGAAGATCGACGGGGGTGAGAGAGGAGAGAGATGTGTGAGCGCGGGACGTGGGGACAACGGCTGCGGTGCAGAGGGACGCCACAGTTAGTTAGAGAAGAGAGAGGGAGACATGGCGAGGGAGGCTGATGGTTGCGCAGTGTAAGGAGAGGGAGAGAGGAGTTTGGCTGGTGGCTGTGGGTTAGAGAGAGGGAAGAGGGAGACGCTGGCAGAGGAGGATGGGGTGGTTTGCAGAGAGAAAGGGAGAGAGGGATGGAGACGACAACGGCGATCGCGGTCGCGGCTGTTAGAGAGAGAGGGGAGAAGAGAGGAGGCCCGGGAGGAGGAACTGACGGGGGAAAGATGGGGACGTGCGGAGAGAAGGGTGCCGCAGCTGGGGTGGTATCCGTAGTAGATAGAGTGGTGGTGATGGGGAGAGTGGTGCGAAGGGTGAGAGGGTGGTCTCAATGCTGTGTGTATGAGAGGAAGAGAGGCGGGGGTTGCAGGGTGCTTGGTCGCGGTGTAAAGGAGTGGAGGGACGTGGGAGTGTTTGTATGCTGTGGAAAGAGAGAGATGGTGAGAGAGGGGTTCATGGTGTGGCTAGAGAGAGAGGAGGTGAAAGGGGGGTTAGAGAGAGAAGACACGGAAGGGAGGGGGAGGTCCGGTGTGGAACGGCCTGTGCGTGTGCTGTGTTTACAGAATAGAGAGAGGGAGAATAGACAGAGGGAGAGTGATGGAAATCAACACCGAGCACTAATATTTTATTTTATATTTATGTCCTTTTAGTTTACTTTTATATCCTTGGGAAAGTATGTTTGCAATTGTAAGACTTTATAAGCCAATGTGTCATTCCCTAAGGATCTTTGGGTTTATTTACAAAAGTGTAGTAGGTCCAGCAAGGGGGCCATCCATCCCTATCAATGCCCCCAGATCCAATTGCCCCTATAAATCAAACCCTCGGCCGACCTCGAAACCCTGGTTGCTGCGACGACTGGCGAAGAGTGCGATCCAGGAGGGATTTCTGTGAGTTCTGGAGGGTGTTCGTCTCGCGAACCCGACGACCTTCATCCTCTTCTTTCTTCGATTAAGGTAGGTAATCGTGGGCTAAACTCAAAGTAAAATATACCATGAGAAGTATCAACTCCTCTTCCTGTCAGTAGTAAAAGCCCAAATTTTTATTCAGCAGATCATGCGTGTTTCTTGGGTTAGTAGCAACATGTCATAGTTAGGGTTCCGACCATGTCCTATTCTTTTGATTGATTCAATGCTTGGTATAGGCAGGCCATAACTCTAACTGAACATGATATACTGTGCATTATTATGTCCTCTTTTTGTTCATTCCATTTTGCCTAATTTTTATGCATTACATCACCCTAATTAGTTCCTAGAGTTGGGGTCTATCGGTGTTCGCCGGAGGCCGGAAGCAGCGAACAGGTTACAGTAGTAACAGGAGCCGCATCGGATCTCGGCGGTCTCGCGACTAGCCATTTTCCTAATTAATGGTTTTGAAACCAATTACATGTTAGCGGCCCCACGATAGACTGCAAGGGTTTTGGTTGCGGCCAGTTCCTAACCACTTTTTTCCCTAGTGGCCGTGCGACAGATCACCTAAGGCCGTGGTTGAGTTTGAAACATCATGCCTGAAAGTAGCCTCGCGATGGACCGCCAAACCTCCTCTAGCAGCTCTGGGCAGACCGCCTTTGACACGCAGTTTATACTTGGTTCCATGCTGTGATAATTATGTTGATCTTGTTAAATTATGTGTGTAGGGTAGAAACATACTAAATAAATGGATTATATGGAATAGTGTAATGCCTGATTTAACTATGATCATCCACAATCATATCTTACTTATTTCTCCTCTTATTAAATATAATACAATTCAATTGTGAAATTATTACTCCAATGCTAATTAAGATTGTGTAAAATTTACTAGGTTTGTTTGACAGTCATGCCACTCTAGTGGTGCTGGCTAACCGCTATACTCTCATTTTTCGATGTTTTATTAGCCCCTAATCTTGTAATAGTTGGGACTCTCCGTTGGATACTCCTTCCATCGGACTAGGACCTCTATTATGAGACCTCCGTCAGTCCCCATGAGCCTCGGATTCCCACTATGACGCCGGGCAGGTTGTACCCCCAAATCCTACACCTATTGACTCGATCGGATCGCATGGTTTTACAGCCCGAAATCGGGACTACCCTATTCAAATTACGGTCCTTCGAGGACCGTTTCGATCAGTTTGCAGCCTAGGTTTGACCGCCTAACCCTTGAAGTGGCCCCTTATGTGACCACATCTAACTGGCTAAGTGTCAGGTTCTACTGGTCGATTTCCCTTGAATTTCAGTCGACCTAGCCATGTTTGAGTCGACCTATAGCCTCTAACTCTACCTGAGAAGAGTGGGCTGAACCCCGGTTCGGTTCCACCATGTCTTGAGCGGGTTACGAGGCCGTTAAGTCGACTGCTTTAATCCTTATGGGCCCAATCTAGTTGCGGTCATCTCTGGACTGCCATGGCCTCTTAGCGGGCCTCTGAGGACTGCCTCAGTAATGAGGCAGCCCAGTAGAGACCGCAGCCATTATGAAGTGGCCCAGGGTCAATTTTGATTGAAACGACCTGCTGTGGACCATTTTCCTTTGGTAAACGACCCGTCCAGGACCGTCTTTACCTTTTTGTGGCCCATTAAGGACCATTTTCATCCTTCGACACTGGGCTTGTCCCTCTGGCCCAGTATCACTTGAGGCGGTCCATGTTAGACAATTTTCACCTTGTTGCGGCCCAGATATGACCGCAACTCATCCAGAAGCTTGTTTTCCACGTATTTCTTGTGTACCTTTATTGGCGATCCATGAATGGCCCGTACTACAATCAAATCTGGAATGTATTCCTTGCTCTTGCAAGCCATAATCTTATGGCTTCCCATTCAATTGTTGAAATTTTACTTGCTCCCAAAAGATAAGCTACATCGCTTGACCTTGGAATTCCTAGCCGATTCTAGTGAATGTCTAGATATTACTTAGGATATTGGATCCACCAAATCAATGTCAACGCATTATAAGGGCCCGGTCTGGTCCCGGGAGGAGCGTCTGAAAAGTACTAGTGTCCCGGGGAGTTGTAATGACATGGTGAGGCATTGCACTGAGTGTATGACTAGCGTGTTGTCTATGACATTCATTCCTTTCCCTATACATTTCCACAAGTTACTAAATTCCTATATGGGATTTATCTCTACATAACTTGCTTATTTGCGTGCATGATCGACCAATTCCTAGAAATGATTTATCTCTGTTCTACTTATTCTGAGTAGTTCTTTTATTTCCCATCATGACTGTTGTTAATTCTATTTTTATTTATTCACATGACTTCTAATGAAATTGGTTAATTACTTAAACTTTGCCTGCTATTCCCTACTGAGCCTTCACTCACCCTATTTTCCCCCCCTTTTCAGGTAGTTCTGGTGATGAAGCGCAAACAAACATGGATGGGCAAGAGTGAAGACCCGGAGTGGACCCGTTAAATGTCAATTTGACAGTGTCTTAATAGAGTCATGGATTTGGTCACCTAGTGGTTTAATGAGTCTTTGTGTAGTGATGTCATTAAGAGTTGTCGTTAAGGGTTGTAATCTTTTTTTTACTTCCTTTTCTTTGAGTCGTGATGTAAGGATTATGAGGTTGTCGGAACCATTTTATTCTCTTAGTTATAAATAAACTAGCATTTTTGGAGTATTCTTTCTCTTGCGATTATATGTTCTTTTAATTCTGTTATCGCTCTGTTTATCATGAATGTATATAACTGTCACGTTCTGATATTCCACGTCAGGGCATGACAAGCCCCACCTCCAGTTCAGGCGGAGGAGCAGCCTCTACCTCCTCCTTCACAGCATGCAGAGCCAGAGATGCCACCACAGTTTCATCTTGGGGAATCATCTTCCCAAGGCGCTGGACAGCCCTCTTAGGTAGACCTCGAGGGTGTTGATGGGCGTCTCAATAGGCTAGAAACCCGTGTGGATACCTTTGTGGACCAACTTTCTGACTTTGGGAGTCGAATGGACACATCTTTACACCAGCTTGACACTTTCATGGACACCATGGCTGGTCAGATGGATACCTTTTCCCACGCCTTGGACACCCTTTCTACCCATATGGCCTCTCTCACCTCCAGCTACGAGGATACTCACCAGGCCTTTCAGACTAACAACCACACACTTCTCCACATTGATCGTCAATTGGAGCATCAAGATCTACTTTTGCACTCCTTTAAGAGCCGTCTTCCTCCGCCTCCACCTCCTCCTCCTGCTACTGCTGACGCCTACGAGGATGAAGATGATGCTTCTGATGATGATGATGACGATGGGACTTTGGATCACCCTGCTCCGTAGTCGTTCTTACATCCCCTAGTGTCTCTTTTCATCCACTACTTGTATATCCCACTCCCTCTTTTGATGATGCCAAAGGGGGAGAAGTAGCTAGCTAGGTTTATATATATTATGCATGATGTATGCCCATCTGTGTTTACCATTTGGCATTTGCATTTCATATGTGTGTCTTACATCCATGAGTCAAGGAGTCATCTTCACTCTAGCTAGTCTAGTCACTACGTGTCAGTCTTTCAGTGTCCATGTGTCAATGTCAATGTAATATGTAATACGAACTTCAATGAATAAAATGCACTTGGTATTAGCACACATATTAGTCTAATTTTCTTTCAAAACATATTAGGCACATATGGATGAATGAAATGGATTTAACTTGCTTGGCAGATTGTTTTGGTTATTGCCCTTAATTCATTCTAACGGCACGCTAATGCATTTTCTATTCTAGAGTTTTGTCATCATAAAAAAGAGGGAGATTGTTGAGTCTCCCCAAGTGATTTTGATGATAACAAAATCTTAGACTTAGTTTTCATCTCGTGCCGTGTCGAAGTGATCAAGAGCGAGCATTGAACGTGATTAAGACCAATTTGTGGATTGTCATATGCTCAAATGTTTAAAGCTTTCCAAATGCATATACTAAGCTAAATCAAACCCAAAATGAATGGAACAAATGAGGACATATAGATCTTATCATATGGATATATTTTATTGGGCTAACAATTTACTTTAGCAGGTTTTCAAGAGTTCGGTCGACCAATTGTCTTGGTTCGATCGACCAAAATTACTAGACAGGGGAGAAAGTCGGGAGTGGGTGGTGGGCAAGGTGCTCGGCAATGGCGTGCCTCTTGATCGCCTTCTGACTGACGTGGGTGATATCAAATTGATTGAGAAAACTTTGCCATCTCACCAAATGATCAGTTAATGCGGGCTTTTCTAGCAAGTATTTAATGGGATCCATTCGCGCCAAGAGCTTCACTTCATGTGCGAGGAAATAGTGCTTCATCTTTTGGGCAACCCAGACGACGACCACGCAAGTCCTTTCAATGGAGTATATTGTTGCTTAGCATCATTGAACGGCTTGGACAAATAGTAGACTGCGCATTCCCTTTTGGCATCGTCGTATTGGGCCAACACTGCTCCAACAGATTCTTTTGTGGTGGAAACATAGAGCAGTAGAGGCCGACTCGGGACCGGGGGTGCCAGAATGGGAGGGTTCAAAAGATAACTCTTTAGGTCATCGAAGGCCTTTTGACATTTGTCATTCCATTGAAACTTAGCTTCTCCTTTCATCAGGTCGTAGAAGGGTTTGCATCATTGAGAATGGTGAGATATAAATCTCCTGATAAATTGCAAACGCCCAATTAGACCTCAGACTTCTCTAATATTCTTGGGAGGAGGCATCTCGACAATGGCCTTAGCTTTGTTAAGGTTCATCTCGATCCCTCTTTTGCTGACCAAGAACCCTAAAAGCTTACCTGAGGAGACCCCGAACACACACTTCTTGGGGTTCATTTTAAGTTGGTGCTCCCACGACCGCTGGAGAACTGCCTGGAGGATCTCTGCATGGCCATTCCTTGTCCTAGATTTGACCAGAATGTCGTCCACATATACTTCCATATAGATGTGCATCATGTCATGGAAGATGGCTATCATGTCCCTTTGATAAGTTGCCCCTGCATTCTTAAGACCGAAGGGCATGACGACATAGCAATAGGTCACCCACTAAGTGGTGAAGGATGTTTTCTCCTGGTCTTCCTTTACTAGGTGGATCTGGTTATACCCCGAGAAGCCATCCATGAAGGAAAGCATCTCAAAGTCAACGGTGTTGTCTACCAAGACATCTATGTGTGGGAGAGGGAAATCATCCTTTGGACAAGCATGATTAAGGTCACGAAAATCTATGCAGATGTGGACCCTACCGTCCTTCTTCATAACGGGGACGATGTTAGCTACCCATTGCAGATACAAACTACTGTGATGAAGTTGGCCTTATGGAGCTTGTCCACTTCTTCTTTGACTTTGAGTGCGAGCTTCAGATGAAGTCACCTTAATTTCTGTTTAACAGCTCGCGCGTCGGGTTTCAGGACCAAACGATGTTCAACCAAAGATGGGTTCGGACCCGGCATGTCCTCGTAGGACCAAGCAAAAGCATCAGAAAATTCCCTTAGAACCGCCACAAGAGCAGCTTCCTCCTCGTCAATTAGATTGGCACTTATCAATATGATCTTTGGATTGTCCTTGGTGTCGAGATTGATTTCCTTGGCGGATTCATCAATGGACACATTAGGTTGATCAAATTTCATAGTTCCCTTGACGAAGGAAGCTATAGGATCACCATCGTCTTCTAATGGCTCTTCTTCTTCTTCATTGATGTCATCATCTTCTTCTAAGACATACACCCCTAGATCGTCATCTATTGGAGATCCGTCTACCTCAACTGTCCCTAGGGGAATGGGAGTGGAGGTGAGTTTAGAGATCTGATAGAGCTGTGTGCATTTATCGGCCAGCTGGCTGATATAACGCACGGGAACTTGACGGACACTAGACTTCGTATGTCAGTCATATGAGAGTGAAAAATAACAATAACTTATAGTGTTAGCTATTATCAAAATCATGAGATACAAATGACCACAGGGACACAACACGTACCTGGTCCACCGCCCAGGTGATCCAGTCGATCTCGCCGGTCAGCCCCTTTGAAGACTACCCCACTCGCTCCTCATCCCTCACCGGGAACTCCACCTCTAGCTGGTGGATGCCTTTGGTCCTCATGATCAGGCGGTGGTGCAGTGGCTGGATGATGTTCATACAGTGCTGCCACACGTCTTGTCACGTCCCGAGCACGGAAGGAACCCAGAGAGCGTGACGAGTTTGTATTCTATCATGTCAATCAGAGCATTAAGAATTTCGACAACGACAGAGTGTGTAATAAATTAAGACATCACTAACAATCAATCTAATACCATCAATGTTAAATCATATATCCATAGTGTCAATAATATCCTTAACTGATACCAATAACCATCAAACCAAACGTTACTAACAGCGGAAGACTTTGAAGGAAAAATATCCTGAGGACATAAGCCTCTTACAACATGACTCATTTAAATAAAAGGGAGACGAAAGGACCAAGACTCTAAAGGGAACACGATGCCGCAAGTCTTTGATAGCAATATGTTGATTTTCAGACATGATGTGACTTTCGCTGACACTGGGGAGCTTCTACACTCATCACTCTTGGTCATCCCCGTCTGATTGCGAGTCAGAGTCTGAGTTACCTGAAAAATATTGGAAAACACTTGATGAGCGAATACTCAATAGGAATTAAATCTCTAGACCAAGACTTGCTTTAAGTGATTAATACATTAGGCAACATGGCATGTTCATGCATGAAGAAATGCAAGTAAATTGATGAGAGTGGAATGACAATACATATCAAGAATGAGCTAGCGAGATATCATGTGTATCAAGTGAAATTTATCAAGGGGACCAAGCATGTAATATCAAGTCATGTCACGAGATAGTGTCGACTTTTTATTCGAGTACTACCCATACCGGGCCCCGCAAGTCACGCTCGCATGTAATATCATGTAAAATCACGAGAGAGATGAAGGGTTGGCTACTTATTAATTCAAGTACTTGCCCATACCGGGCCACGCAAGTCATGAAAGTCAAGTCAAGCACGAGAGAGAGAGAGATTGTGGAACGTCATAATCAAGATAGTCATGCACTCCGGTGTAATGTCACACCATAATCATTTAACTCCCATGGGCACAAGAACTTTCGGGTGCTCCTCCGAGAACCAGATTGGGCCCTATATGCGCAGGCATTGGTTGCGCGATTTGACATCCACTATAGTTTTAGTAGCCAATAGAATTCCAAAGGAAACAGATCATTGTAGGATGTTAAGATAGATGCACAGAATTTGAAATTCAAGGCAGATATTGCGTGTAGAGATGACTTAGCTAAAAATCTGGTACATATTCATAAAACTGGGTAAATGGTGTCCGTCAGGGAAGCTGCAGAATAGAATTGGCATCCATATTAATGGGCGCTCATTCTGGAAATAGATAAGTAGGCACGAAGTAAATAGCATCCTCCAAACAGGGCGCTATTTGTAACTGGCGTATGCTACCCTGGGTGCAGATTTCTAGAAAGTAACAATTTCCCATAAAATGTTAGAAATGACATTTTATGAGGGCTAGGCGTCATGTTTCTTTAGAGGGACATGACTATGACACCGTGAAAAGAGTTTTTAGGGTACAACCTGCTCGACTGCCTTGAGGGAATCCAAGACTAGAGGAGACTTCCGCTGGTCAAGACCGTTTTAACTAGGAACTGTTCTGGGTCGAGGGCTTCAGCGGCCAAGGCTTGACCGCCCATCCCCTTGGGCGGTCCTGCCCTAACCACCCATCCTCTTTAGCCTTTAGGGGTCCGTCCGTTGTGTGGTTAGTCCCCCAACTGTTCATCCCCCCTTGAGCAGCCCCATATGGACCGTTCATCCCTTTGAGCGGCCCCCTTATAACCGCCCATCCCCTTGGTGTTTTTGGTTGTCCGTATCAGTTTGTTTCATGTTGGTCTATCTTAGGTTTGTGTTCTAGGACGGTGTCTAAGTGTCATTTCCCGACGTACTGGTTTCCATGCATCTTGGCGTGACCTTGTGGTCTACCCGTCGTCCCGTGGATGTCTCTTGATGTCCTATGAGGGCTATGACCATGATATGAGCTGGCCAGGAGTGTTCTTGCTGTGAGTAGTCTTCTGTATTGCCTTTTAACGTCGTTGTCTGGTTCTGGTCAACCCAGTGTGACCCAGTGGTTGACAGGTAACCTTGTGTGTGTCTCGACGATTATGTCCAGTTTGAGACATGGTTCTGGATGTCGTGAGGTATCGTCTTACCTCGGTATGCGTATCCAGGTGTATTGAGGGTTCTCAATGTTCCCTCGGGTCTCCGTGAGTCGTTTCCTACGGTGAGTCATTTTCTCTGGCTTAGGATTAGATCGATTGGCGGTTGTTCCGCTGTGAGCAATGATCTTGGCCTAGAGTCTGGTGACTCAAGGATCATTGTGCTAGCAGGTCTAGTTGCCTCCTCCTGAGTCTGTCGGCAGTTTCTGGTGCTGCCATTGGTGCTTGGTAGTACGGGTGACAGTGCATGATTAGACTGTCTGTACTTCGGCACTTGCATTTTAGAGTCCGTGTCTCGTGATCCTCCACTAGTCATAGCCTTATGACACGTTACGGTCTGTCGACTCTTCTAGCGGGGCACTTTTTCAGTTTATTTTTCTTAAGCTAGTTTCTGTGGGCCTCCTTGCTTTGCGGTAGCATCCTACTAGGGGAAAAACTAGCTAGAGGCCTGGCTCAGGGTGATGAGTCAGTGTGTGCACACGTGGTCAGGGGCTTGGACTGACGTCGACGGGCGCCACCCTGTCTAGTCACTCATGATTGTGGTTACTATTCTGGTTCTGAGAGTGTCTTAGTCTCTACCTGACTGTGGTGGGTAGTGTAGACGAGACGCTTATGGGTGCAGCAAAAGACGTCAGTGGACACAGCTGGCTGTTCTTCTAGTGAGAGGTACGTCAGTCATGTGGCACGTGACTCTTCGCGGTTCTCTTCACGTTTCTCATGCGTCGTGACCTTCCAGGCTAGCCCTCTCGTGGCTGTACCCGAGGTCAGTGTTGTGTCGTGTGCACGACGTTCTAGTCGTGTCATCTAGGTCTACGTTTGTCTAGGTCTTTCCTAGGCTTTTGTCTATTTTGTAGGTCTTTCAGTGTCAACGGATCGGCAACTCCTGACTTCGTCAGTTCAGAGTTCGCCCTTCTATTGCTATTAGGAGTAGCTTCGGGTGCTGAGGATAGTTCAGTAGCCATTTGTTTGGTACGAGTTATTCCCCTCGTCCTTACCTGCTCCCTACTCCTGCTTCCTTTTCTTTTACAGCTTTCTCGTATAGTTTTCTTGCTTTACTACCTGTTGTTTTACTTGTTCCGTGTTACTGTGTAACGACCCAGAGCTCCGGATACCGATATACTGATAACATCGGTATACTGATACCAAGAACTGGGGATGCCACCCAAGAGGCTAGACCTCATTCTCCTCATCCAACCCCTTGGAACCCCCCCTCCCAGACCCCCTAACAGCCAAGGGTCACCCCACACTCAACCACCCCCATTTCACCCCCCCTCCTACTCTATTTCTCATCAACAAGTTGCAGACCCTATCTAGTTCACAGATAGATCTGGGGTTCGTGAAAGTCGTATCATCTCCGAGCCTTCCCAGAACCATCTGGTGGCAAATCATATACCACTAGAAAGGTCTTCTAGAGAGCTTTCTAGGTGAGGTAGTTTCGTCATCATCCGACATCCGAGCTGATCGTGGCAGCAATTCTTCCTCGACTGTGCAAAGCCACTCAAGCAGCCAACCAGAGCCTCAGAGAACATTCGACCATGGTTTCTCCTTAGCGAATCTGGGTGTCAAACTTGGCTGTGAACATCCTCTACTAGTATTCTTTCATCCCTAGAAGCGGAGCGATTTTTGGATCTCAGTAGCAGGAGTTTCGAATTTTCTCCCAGAAGTGCGCCAGGTTGGTTCCCTAGTTCCTAAACTATACCACTCCCACCATTCTGGCCACTACGATGATCCCCGACGTTAGAGGAGGTTGTCGTTAGTCCCGTATGAAAGGAAGCTTGTCCGCAGTCATTTTGGTACCAGTCTCACCTCCAACCGAGTTTGTGACAGTCTGTGGTGACTTCTTCTTCCAACAATAACACCCTATGAGTGGCCAGAACCAGAACTGTCCAGCTCTGTTCCAAATCCATCACCGGCCAGCCGTCTTCTCCAGGTGAACCACAAAAATTCAGGCGTCTTCCTGGGTAAAGTGGGAAAAATTTGGCCATGGTCACAGGTCAATTGGAATTCGGGAATGTCCATGGTAGTGCCCTCTTCATCCAACTATCCAGTGGTTCCAGAAGCAGGCAGAGTTAACGCCGTCCATCCATTCAGTTTTCGTTTGGTCTTTTCATCTCCCCCGCTTGGCTGGCTGAAGGCCTCTCCCTGCGTGGAGGTAGTTTTGGCTATAATACCTTAACCCCCACTCGAATAACCCCCTCCTGCGTGAGGAGTAGTGTTATATCCATTCTATTTTCAGGTCAAGCTTCATCGGCACAGTGTGCGGGGAACCTACACTCCCCGCTCACCCTCATCTCCGGTCGGGATCGGCGTGTTCACGCCGATCAGGTGAGATTTGGGTCCCTCTCCTCTACTGGTTTTATCATTGCTTGGCTTAGTATTATTTCTGGTTGCCCGTCAGATGGCAAGTGAGTGCCCACTCCAGCTTTCTATACATTGAGTGACCACTGCGGAGTAAGGCGAGAGCAATCCCTTACATCCCACGCCCTTGGCATCCTGGCCGCTGATGAAATTCGGCATCCCAGACCCTTAGGGGTTCAGCCATATGCTAGCCAAACCTCAGAACTGTGAGGTCTCACTTCGGACCCTCATCCCCATCGCCAGTCCACCTACGGACCTGAGTGTGCACTTCTCAAGTAAATCCGCGTAAGAGAGTCCGCCATTCCGTTTGCGCTTGCTTGCTAGGTCCGAGGAATAGTTTGTGTCACATCAGTTGATATCAGAGCAAGTTTTAGACTTATCTCTATGAGTCTAGTCCTAGGGCATTAGCATTTAGGTCTCCCTAGCATCATGTATTCTATCGCTCCTTTGCATGACCACCCTAGGGAGACATCCCAAGTACCCATGGACCGATTTAACACTGCCATCAAAAACCTTTGTGATGAGCTAGATATCATTGAAGCCCGAATTGACCGGGTTGAAGCTAAGAGGAACCATGTGTATCGGGAGAGCGGGACTGTGGGGGTTCGCAGGGTCGAGGAGAGAGAGCCGCCCTCGAGCGCGGGGGGGGGTGGGATGTAGGGGGAGATGGTGACAGTGTTGCGTGGAGGTGGGAAACAGAGGTGGTTGCGGTGCCGGCCGGTGGTGCTGCATGCAAAGAGAGAGCATGAGAAAGAGATGAGAGAGAGTGAGAGACTACGTGAGAGTTACTGTGTGCGTGTAGAGGAGAGAAGGGTGAGAGGGGTAACAGAGAAGGGGCAGCGAGGAAGAAGCCCTGCCTTTGCATGGGAGAGAGACGGCCGAGAGAGCGGGTGTGGGAGAAGGTGCCGGAGGGTTGCTATGTGCATGGGAGAGAGGGGGGTGCAGCAGACTCAACGAAAAATGGGGGCGAGATGCGTGGGTGAGGGAGAGAGAGAAGAGAGACCTGTGGCCAGGGGAGAGTGCAGGGAGGAGAAACGAGGGTGGTTGCAGTGTTGTAGCAACGGCTGCGGTGCTTGCGGTAGGTAGAGATGAGAGGGAGCGATGGTGCGTAGATAGCTAGTAGGAGGGGGAGTGAGCTGAGAAGAGAAAAGTGAGGAGAGGGTGACCGGGAGGAGAAGTATGGTGCGGCCGATGTCCCTATTCAAAATAGGGGCTCCGGACGCGGAGTGGGGGCCACTGTGCGGTATGTGTAGAAGAGTGGAGGGAGAGAGGGAGAGCAAGTGGGATGAGAGCAATGTGAGCAGAGAAAAGAAAGAGGTAGAGGCCGGTGTGAAGAAAGGTGAAAGGGATGAGAAGGGAGGTGAGAGGCCTGGCGGTGCCGCAGAATCCAGAAAGAGAAAGAAGTAGAAGAGTCCGGTGGTGCAGGGGTGAGCAGTGAGGAGAGGGATGCTACGGAGGTTGCTGGTGTGATGTGTGTGCAGAAGAGGGCCGAGTGGGAGTGGAAGAGGGTGAGAAGAGGGAGAGATCGGTGAAAAGGGGGGGAAGAAAGAAGGGCCGCGGTGTGAAGGCTACGACGAGAGAGCAACAGCAAGGAGAGGTGGGCCGCGGCGAAGGTTAGCTGGGTGAGGAAGATGCATGGGACGTGTGTGCAGGGGAGAGAGGATTGAGAGACGGAGGGGGGTGGTCTGCCATGGTGCGGTGAGGTTAGAGAGAGAAAGAGAGAGGAGGAGAAAGGAGAAGGAGAGGAAGGGGGAGGGGAAGAGAGTTCTGGAGAAAAGGGAAGAGGTGTTCTTCCAGATGAGGGGAGGCCGCCAATTTTATAGAAGCCAGGGGCGAGGCCACCGTTGCCTCTGCCCAGCTTCGCTGCCTGTCTGCACATGCACCACCATCGCCCAGCATGCGTAGTTGCCGTGTCCTGCTCGCGAGGGCCCTGCCTTGTCTGCTGCTCGCTCCTGCACACAACACGCGAGAGGGCTACGGTGCTGCTGTTGCGAGAGACCTGCGAGCACGCTGTGGGACACGCCGTGCCAACACGCCCGCCAATGCTGCCAGGAGCTACCCCTGCTCCACCAGTTGCGCCGTCATGCCACTGCATTTGCACCGCCTGCCACTGTGTAGGGTACGTGCTTATGGTTGCTGTGATCACACAAGAGAAGGGGGGGCCAGCATGCCTGTTGCCATTTCTTTGCCCATGTGAGCCTGCCTTGAATGCCCACTGCATCGTGTCTCACGCGAGACACTTATGGAGAGGGGGCAGCTCCAGCTAGCCTCCTATTCACACAAAATAAATATATATTTTTACACTCCTCGATAAATTTTTTTTAATAAAATGATTATGAACAAGGCTGTATACCAGTTGGCGGCCAAGTTCCACATCAACTGGAGGACTTCTTCGGTCTACAACCCACAGGCCAATGGCTTGGCCGAAGCCTTCAATAAGACTCTCTGCAAACTCTTGGCTAAGATCGTTAGCCACTGGAAAAGTGACTGGGGTGAAAAGGTCTCCGAAGCATTATGGGCCTATCAGACGGTCTACAAAACCCTCACGGGATGCTCACCATTCTCCCTTGTCTACAGGGTGGAAGCCATCATCTCTGTCAACATCCAGCTAGGATCCTACCGCGTAGCGGTGCATACAAGCTTGGCTAGCTCTGATGAAAATGAAGACTTGAGAAGGCTAGAAGAGCTTGTGGATCTAGAAGGCAAACGGCTCGAAGCCTATAAACACTTACAAGTATATTAGGCCCGCATGGCGCGAGCCTATGATAAGCTCATCAAGCGATGAGCTTTCAAGCAAGGTGACCTAGTCATGATTAAAGAAAGAGAAGTCATGGCAGGCCGTTCCAGTGGCAAGCTTTAGCCGAATTGGTGTGGTCGGTACATCATCTGCAACCCCTATGAGGGTGGGGGCTACACAGTCATAGACCACAAGGGCCATAAGCACATAAAGCTGTACCATGCACTAGAGCACAAATTCGCATACCACACTAGATAAGGCGTACGCTCCCAGTCCCAGCCATTGGAACTAGTCTTCTCTCCGAGAAGACCAAACTAGTCACTCTCTCCAGCTAAGCTACGGGGCCAACTGGACCCCTCCAAGACTCATTGTCATACACCCTTAGAAGACAGCTTCCTTCTTTCGTCCTCGCAGCGACCAAAGTAGGGGCACCACGACATCAACCACAGCTCACTCGCTAGGCTCTCAGGTAAGTAAACAAAAAAAAACACAAACAAAAGGCAAAAAAAACACTACAAAACAACAACAAAATTGGGCTAAAAAAAGAGATGCCCCAGCAGACCCAGTCGTTCCCCTCCGTGAGGAGTCGGCTGGGGGCAAAAAGGCTAACAACCCGACTAAGGTGAAACCCGCAAGGGCATCTTAGGAAAAATTGGGAAATCCCTCGACGTGACAACCCGCAAGGGAACATTGGAAAAAGCTAAAGGGGGTCAGTTCCGGTGAAAATTTGAAAGGGCGCTGGGGCCAATAACGAGAAAACATCTCTCCCCCTCCAGTCACGGTGGTCTTCACCAACCTTCTAGTAGACTGTGGGATCTTCCCATTACAGGTAGGAAAATTACTCTTCCCCTCTCTCTCCCTTGCTTATGTTATTAAAAATGTAAATGTGAAAACCAACAAGTAAATAGGAGCAGGAGAGAAGAACTAACTGTGATCGCCACCCAGGCGTCGGGATATGAAAGGACATGCCCACGCTTGAGAAAAAGAGAGAGACACTCGCCAAATAAGCACGGGAAATGGGACGGCTGGAAGATGACCGCTCTATAGTTAAATGGTCTGTCAAGGGGCCGTTCCACCGTGCTGGAGTGAATGCGGGAGGAAAGGCTTCGGCTTTGAAACGGTCCTCGAGGAGCCGCCTTGTAAACTGAACGGTCTGGATATAATCGCCCTATGAACCGAACGGACAGAGGATGACCGTCCTGTTCCACCACCTTCCAAGATGGAGTTTGGTGCGGACACCCGAGCACTTGACCGGTCTGGGCCGACGAGCCACCGGTACCGTACGTGGAGCACCACGCGAGCCACGGCAGGTTCCATTTGGCTCGGAGACAGCCTGGAGACGCCCCCATGAGTCTCGTCATTTCGACCGGGCCGACAAACCCTGGATATAATAACCTATGTGTAAATGTAAATAAGAGTGACAAAAATTATATATATATATATATGTATTGTCAATAAATTTTCCAAGGAGGGGGCGAAACGGTCAGCTCAGCAGGCGGTTAACAAGTCCAAACCAGAGCTTTTGGAGGGACCATGGCTTTTGGAATTCGACGAAATTAGGACCCCAAAGTGCATCACATCACGGGCCGTTAAATCAGGCCGACAACTCTCACGTGGCTCCAATACGGGGGATCCAGCGGCCACTGTGCTTTTCTTAGGTGGATTCCACCCTGTGGAGATAATCAAATTTTTATTGGCCGTTGATCATTGATTAGTTTAATCACTGTTAACCAACCTCAGAATATTAAGTAGTTATAGTGAATTAAAATTATTAGTCTGGGGCACCGACCTGATTCAAATATTTGAGAAGTGAACCTGATGGAACCAAGTTCTAAACTCATGTGAACGATTCATGAATATTTTCTTCCATTTCAATCGTCACAAGATTTGAAAGATACGGAAACAAAGTTTTTTGCATATAAAAAATTGTTAAATCTAATTGTAAAAAGATCATAGTTAGAAATACATTAGTAAAGATATTCTTAATTTTGTCAAAATATATAGTTCAAAAATATCACCGCTGCAATCTACCATTACCAGTCGTGAATCTAACTCTGGTTAATTTTAACTTAAGACGAGAATGGATAAGAATACCCATAGGTTAAAAAAAAGACAGAGATGTCACAAACACCCCCTCGCTTCCACTTCCACCAAATCCCTAGCTTTGGCCCCTTCTCCGCAGCCTGCCCCCCTCCTTCGACACCCTACACGACCATAGCATTCACAGCTCCCACCCCCCGCCATCGTCATCGCCATCACCATCGCCGGCCAAGGGATCTCCAATGGAGTCCACTACCGGCACCAGCAACGGCGGCACCATGGAACCCTCTGCCCCACCCCTAGCAGCGCCATGGACTTTGAGGTCGACACAAACGGCTCCACCTCCCCTTATGGCGGGGTCATCTAGGTCGGCTCCTGTAGACGGCACCAGTGGCATCTCGAGGGCCTCCATCCTGCTGCTAAGGAGCATTCCAACTTTGGCACCTTTGATGGAGACATCAAAGTCGACACAGACAGTTGTACCTCTTCTAACCATGGGGTTATTTAGGAACTCTCAGAATGTGAACCTTTCAGCCGCTACTGGAGTAAGTGGTACCCCTCCCTCCTAACACTCGCCATCTTTGTGTGTCTATGTATGTGTATATATGCTTGTGTGTTTGCTAGGACTTAGTGCAATGGAGAAAAGTATCTGGGAGACGATGATTGCCTTGTTCTGAAACTGTTGACCAACTAGGTGACAGTGGCGGAGTGGAGTGAGGGTCTGACAGAGGTGATTAGGCACATCCTCATTGGCAGCAGCCTAGTTAGGGGACTACAAAGAGGTTGATGGCATCCTCGTCGCGCACCAGGGGTGGTTAGTGGCCACCATCTTATGGTTTGGCAAGACCATCTCGCACCACTCCCAAGCTACGATGAAGGAGGCGTGGAGGATCGACTTCTTGACCTCTCGATGGATTTGTCCGGAGCGGGGTTGAAGGGTCCAGCGGGGGGGGAGGTTGTAGGGTTTCGAGCGAGGGGGGTTTGTAGGGAGCGGTGGTGTAATGCCCTGGGTTTTTCGAATCTTTTTCATAGGTCAGAGCGGAAGAGCGTCGTGGAGGGGAAGTGGGTTGTTGGGTGTGGGTGGCGGGAAAGCTCCGACGATGGAGGAGGGTGCACCGTCCCAACATACGAGGGACACCCCCTCTCACGCCAGTGACCCAACCGGTAATCTACCCCCGCCCACGGTGGAGAGGCAACCCCCTGCCGGGAGCACGGACCCCCTCCAAACCCTCAACGTAAAACTGGATAGCCTCATTGATCTAATGAGGACCTAGGCGGCCAGGGAGGAGCATTCGTGACTCCGCCAGGAGAGCCCTCGTCATGGGGATGCTTCCTTACAAACTGCAGTAGGCCGCTTCATCCTCCGGGGATGACAAATAATTCACAACCGGTCAGGTGGACCATTACAAGCCCCTCCACCGGAACAAGAAGCCTCCTCTACTCTGAGGAGGGAGAAGTCCAGAGTGCGCCAGCCACCTCTGGAGACAGAAGCTCTCGAAGGGCATCGAGGCAGCCTCCGGGTGTGCCCTCGTAGCCCCTCGACCCATCGACAATCGAAGTTGTCCCTCTGGCTACGAGACTTTGAGAGGTATTTCGCAGAGCAAGAGTGCGCCCTCCGCGCCTTGTAGAAGACCTCTCCCAAGAAAGATGAGGAGAAATCCCCATTCTCTGATGACGTCTTGAAGGCAGAGATCTCACCCAAGATCTCCCTCCTGACCTTCAAGTCATATGATGGCCAAGGTGACCCGGCCGACCACTTCGACAGCTTCGACACCCTGATAACTCTCGACGGGGCTTCTGATGCCATCAAGTGCCGAGCATTCATGACCACACTAGTCTAGGGCACTCAGGACTGGTTCAGAGCCCTCACCCTAGGCAGCGTCCGGGACTTCAAGCAATTTGAGCAGGTCTTCAAGGAGAGCTTCGCCGGTAGCGGTCCCCCTAGGTTGGTAGCGGGGCTGTTGGCACTCAAACAGGAGCAGGGGGAGAAGCTGCGGGCCTACATTAACCGATTTAAATTGGAGGCCCAACGCATCCCCCACTTGGATGTAGCCTCGGCCATAACCGTACTAACTGGAGGCACCCGCGACGAAAACCTCGGGCGTGAGCTAGTCTTGCATCCTCCCACCTCCCTTGTTGAGCTAGTGACCCTAGCATTGTGCCACGCTGAATGTGAGGAAGTCCTCAGCACTTGCCGTGGCACAACTGGCTCGGCTCGGGAGGGGGACAAGAAGTGAGCGTCTGAGCCAAGCTCGGGCCAAGAAAAAAGGTAGAACTGAGACAGGGAGCACAAAGAACCATCTCGGATGTACGAGTGATACACCACCCTAACTGCTCCAGTTTATAAGATCTATGAAGACATAAAAGGCTTGGACCTCCTCCGCCAACCCGAGCCTATGAAGGTGAAACGTCTTAACCGCCGCAAGTACTGCCTCTTCCACAGCGACCACGGGCACCACACCGGCGACTGCCATCAACTCCAGGATGAGATCGAGCGTCTCATCCATTAGGGGCACTTGTCCCAGTACGTGTCTGGGCAGACGGAGGACCGCAGCGCCCCAGAGGAGATCGACAACATCCCCCTTGGGGTCCACATCAACGTCATCGCTGGAGGAGCTGTGTCAGGAGGAGATAGTAGCCGAGGAAGGAAGTGTCATGCTGAGCGGGTGAGCCGAGCCTCTGAGCCCTCTAAGGCCCCACTAGCAAGCGAGCAGGCCCTGGTATTCTCTGACTAGGACCTAGAAGGGTTAACAACCCTGCACGATGACGTCCTAGTTGTATCGGCCATAATAAACCATTGTAATGTAGACAGAATCTTAGTCGACAATGGTAGTGCCCCTGATGTACAAGGAATCACTATACTCCCTTAGAACCTTAATCAATTCCTCTTCAACCTTTGGAGGGAGATTAGCAGCAATAATTATGGGCTTGGGGTCCTTATTAGTTCCAAGATTAACTTCCTTTGTAGGTTCATCCATTGTCGACAATAGTTTATCAAATCTCCTCAAACATTGCGCATATAAGTCGACAATGTCACCTTCATCGCTATCCCCAAAATCCACCAGGTCTTTTTCATCCACGATTTCATAGACACCTAATCTGTCGTCGCTCCACACCTCGTCTTGCTCCTCTTATTCCAACACAATCATCATTGCTACGAACTCCGGACATTTGAGAAGAGCATGGCATCGCTAAGCTAAGTCCTGCAAAAACCTGTCAGGGATAGAATTGGAATGAGGCACTGGCGGGTGCGCCTCAGGCATGGAGGAAGGGTTGGATGCACTAGAATAAGACCCTACTTCTCTAGACCTGACAGACCCTACTTTCCTAGACTCAACGGACCCTAAATCTAACCTAAGAGAAAGGAAATCTAATGGAAGGGAAGCAGGGGTCTCAAGCCCTTGGGAGGAGGACGGACAGAACATAGCATAATCTTCGACTGAAACTTTCGTTTCGAAATTGGTGTTTTTTTTGGAGATCGGTGGAGATCATATAACAAGAAGGAGAGGAGGATGGAGGAGGAAGCGTGAGAGGATAATCAGATGGACAAAACAGATCGAGAAAGGGATCAGATGAGGAGAAGAAAGGAGTAGAGAGATCAATGGGTGGGCAGTGTAGCACCCTGGTATATTAATGAATAGAAAATTACGAGAAGTTAATAAGAAATTCCTTAAGAAATATGATAAGTGAAATTTTGACCATTTTATAAAAATCTAGAAAAATTATAATCTTGTATAGGATGAAACGTTTAGTAAGATTGTCTTCTATGACCAACCCAAATAAAATTCGAAAATAAGCCGAATTAGCATATTAAGGCCGAAATCAACACTTAGTTTAACCGGACCTTAAATCACGAAATTAAACCCCAATACTCGATCATTTAGGCTCAAACCAGATGCAAATAAATGGTGAGGATTAGTAGATCATTTTTCCTCTCATTATTCTCTAAAACTCTAACCCTAGAGAGAGGATTTTAGAATGAAAGGCGGCTGGACCCTATCCGGCGCGATTCACGCACGACCGCGGTGCGTGGACTCTATCTCCATGAATAGAACTCTCCAGAATCAATTGAACCTATATAAACGAACCTTAGCCACCCTAGAATCATTTAGATGCTGTGGCGGCTGGCGAGGACCTCAGACAGAGGAGAATTCTGGCAATCATCGGCGGTGTGTTCCTAGCACGATCCGCATCCCTCTTCCTCCTTCATCCTTTGATTAGGTAGGTGATAGCAGACCAAACCCTAAGTATTATATATGGATAGAAGCGTCATCATGTCCTCTTTCTTTTGATCTAAAAATCCCTAAACTTCATGTAGTATCCTACGAGAATTTCAGGTTTTAGTGGAAGCATGTCATAATTAGGGTTAACAATGTGCCACCTTGGTTAAGTAGGGATTGCAGGCACTAAATATTCAATTCATCATGCTATCTTGTATAACTTTTTGTGCTCATTCTATTGATTATAAAAGTCCCAATTTTCATGCTTCTTATAGAGTGTATTTAGCTATTGTTGCTAACCCTAGCCAAACTCACCGGAGGTGGGCAAGGCGAAGGTAGCAGAGATTGTTCTGGGTTAAGCGGCCATTCGATAGACCACTTGTCTATATCTTCGCGGTCCATATGTAGACCGCATAGGTCCGTTTAATGGTCCACCGTTAGATCGTTTAGGTGGTTTGACTAGTAAGTCAGTTGTGGGTTGACTGTGTCTAGCGGCCTATTATGCGACCGCTACAGTCATCTCGTAGTGCATTCTATGACTGCTTAAGTCTCCTCGTGGCCCACTCTTTGACCGCCACTTGTTTAGGTTCTTTAGGTAGTGTAGCGGCCCATTAATTGACCGCTTATGTTGTCTAGCGGCCAAGAGATAGACCGCTTATGCCCCAGAGTGTTATTTTTCATTGTTTTGGCTTCTAGTTGTCTTGGCTTAACCTTTTGGTTTGCCCATTGTCCCGTGGATGTCTCTTGACGTCCTATGGGGGCTGAGACCATGTTATAAGATAGCCAGGAGTGCCTTTGTGTTGATTTGTCTCCCGTGCCGCTTCAGAGTCATTATTGGTTTCCGGTCAACCCGTTATGATCCAGTGGTTGACACGTGACCTTGTGAGTGTCTCATCTATCTTGTCCAGATTGAGATATGGTTTTGGACGCCTTGAGGTGTTGTCTTACCTAGATTTGCATGTCCATGTGCTTTGAGGGTCCTTGTGATCCCTTAGGTCTCCATGATTCTTTTTATGTGGATGTTTAGATCCGGCTGTCTTGTGCCGTTTCCTTTCTCAGTGTTTAGGCTGATTGGCGGCTTATTTTCACTTTGTACGATGATCTTGACCTAAGTCTCGTGACTCAAGGATTGTTGTGTCAGAAGGTCTAGTTGTTTGTCCTGAGTCTGATGGTAGTTTGGTGTGCTGCCTTGTGCCTTGTGCTTGGTGCTTCATAGTATATGCGATAGTGCGTTCTTAGCCTGTCCGTACTTCAACACTCATATTCTCGGAGTCTCTGTGTCTAGTGAGCCTCCACTAGTCGTAGCCTGATGACACTTTCCTGTGTATTGGCCCACCTAGGAGTGGTGGTAGGGTAGTTCCTGACTTAGACGATTTTTAGGCTAGTTTCTGTGGGCTCCCTTGTCTTGCTGTAGCATCCTGTTAGGGGAGAAAACTAGCTAGAGGCCTGGCTCAAGGCATTAAGCTTGTGTGTGCACACGTGGTTAGGGGCATTTGGATGAGCGTCGATGAGTGTGACCCTGACTAGTCACTTGTTACTATTGTTCCTTGTACTTGGTTGAGTATCTCAGTTACTGCCATTCCAGATGTGTAGGAGATACTTGTGGCGCAGAGTAAGATGTCAGTGGACGCATCTGGCTATTCTTCTAGTGAGGAGGTGCTCTTGTCACTTGACGTATGACTCTAATATTTCTCAGAGTTGTGTCCTTCCCGGATTAGTCTTTTCTTGGCTTTACCCGAGGTCAGCTTTGTATAGCGTGCACGACGCTCTAGTCGTGTATGCGCTAGTGTTTCTTATCTGTGTAGGTCATTTGTAGGGCTTTTGCCTATCCTCGTAGGCCTTAGGTTTAGACCTAGTGCCTGGTTGATGGATCGATAACTCCTGACCTTGTGAGGTCAGGGTTCACCCTTCTATCACTGTTTGGAGCTTAGGGAGCCGTGCGTTGTCCGACAGTCATGTTTCTATCCTTTACAACTTTTCCCTTTTCTTTTAGCTATTTTTACTCCTACTTTTATAGCTTTCTTTTACAGCTTTTCTATTGTAGCTTAGCACTGTTGTCTTCCGTGTTCTTCCTGCTTTACGATTTTGCTATTTAGCTGTTGTTTAGCGTGTTACTGCATTATTTCCAGTGGGGATCCGCGTGACCCCTACCATGCAAAGTCTAGACTAAATCTAAAATACAATATAAAACAAATATGGTAAACTATGATATATGAATTAACTACAAAACAATTAGGGATGCAACATGTAAGATTAACTAGAATCAAAGAAATATAGATAGAAGGCTCGGGTCTGGTGACTTACTAGGATGCAATGCTCTCAGAGGATGCCTTCTAAATGGGGTCTCTATGATTGCCACATTATGAAAAGAAAGTGGTTCCTATACATGTTGTGTTCAACCAGGGATAGAAAACTGATAGAAAATAAATGGAACAACCATGGACAATAAACCTATGATCTGAACATGCTCTCCACAGGGGCCACATTCTAGGGAATGTAGCCTCTGTCCATACCATGTTTATAACAGTGATTAAGAACAAATAAAATACTAAACAGAAAAGTCACAAAAATAAACTAAAATCACACACCCACATTAATCAACAGTAGGAACACAGAAAACTAATGTGATGGGCACTAACGGTCCCATCATGATCACCAAAAGATATAGATATAAAAATATCAACAATCAATATAATATATGTCCAATCACAAATAAGCTAAACAATCATGGTGGTAATAAGTGATAAAAGGATGAAAATAGATAGCGTGATCGCCACGAAGGAATAATAATAAGAAATTAATATGGAAATTACAGAGACATGCTACTTACCTCAGAATAAGAGAAAATTGACCAAAAGAGGCCTCAGAAGGAACATAGTTGTCATGGTGTGCGCATTCAGGACATGGCTACTATTATGAACGCATTCTTCATAATGCAGTCTCTATGGATGATGCGTTCAATCAACAATGCAAGATCTTCTGAATTCCTTACTTCCTCGCTCCAAGGCCAGCTAAGGAGTAAGGACTTCACATCTATTCTTCAACCTAGACCTGCAAAAGAGACAGCAATAAAAGAAACCCATCAAACTTTGATCAAACATAGAATCTATCCCTCTATTTGATATGAACATGCAATTGGGAGGAAGATTACCTGGGGGTTGGGTTTTTAGACCCCTATGGAGGGTAAAAGATAGGTTTCGTGTGTGTACGTGTGATTGATAAAATTATGATTTAAAAATTGAGAATGATATGCTATGATTGGGCGAAAATAGTAGAAAGAGAAAGGAAGAGCAATGAAGAACAAAAGGAAAAGAAGCCCTAGACTACTCTCTCATTGAACGTAGGTGAAGCAGAGGGTCCCCAGAGCAACATGGCTTTGCCCCTCCTCCGTAGTTGCATTCCCTTGAAACCCTAGCCAGAGGGGTCCAATTTATAGGGTGAAAAGCCTAATTCATGTGAGAGCAAAAACCCTAGAATCGGTGGCTCAAATCAAGTTAATAATTTTGAAAATTGGCATAGGAAGAATCCTAGAGGGATTAGGAACCTTCCTGGATCGAAACAAACCCTCAAAATCTTCTCAGATTGGACTCTAGGGAGATTGAGATTGGAAGAACTAGTTTCGGCCAGACTGGGTTTCCTTCTGAGAACACAGTATACACAGTGATAGCGATCTTGAAGAACATAATCACACGATGGATCACACTTGGGCTGGCTCGGTCAAACACAAATTTAGATTTGAATGAACGCGGTCTAGGTAATGATTGTTACTTGATTGGAGCACAGTTGTACAATACGTCATGTTCTGGTCGAGTTGACCACAACGTGAATTTGACTTCCAGTGCATGAAAGATGGATTGAATGAGCTCTCAATGGGCTAGAGATTCAATCAAATGATGACCAACTTAGGGTGTTACCAAGAGGAATAAGAGAATGGCTCAACTCACAGGATGAAAATGGGTGTCTACACAGGTCAGTCAACAACTCCAACAATTCAGACCAGCACACCCCCATGGGTCAGACTCTAGCAATTCAGACCAATACAGTCTCATGGTTCGATCTCTAGCAATCCAAGCCAACATAGTCCCATGGGTCAGTCTCTAGGAATCCAGACCAACAGACCATCATGGGCCGGTCCCCAGCAATTCAGGCCAGCACACTCCCACGGGTCAGCCTCCAGTAATTCAGAATAGCACACCCTCACAGGTCAGTCTCTAGCAATCCAGGCCAACACACCACCATAGGTCATCCTTCAACAATCCAGACCAACACACCTGTAGCCACTATAATTGGCCGGGAGTGTAGTGGGGTGCCAATCGATGGACAGAAGCACAAGGCTGAACCCACAAATATAGAACTCCACCATGCCAAATTCTAACACTACAGTGCAACATTAAGAAGTGATCGTTGTAGGCACTGACGAGATGGTGCATGGCGTATGTGTGTGGGAGAAGATGAAGGGTTGAAGATGGTGAGAGGTTGGGCGAACTCTCCCTCTTACACCCTCTCCCTTCCCGTCGTATTTCACATCCACACTCCTGCAACACAGGGGGTTAGAACATACAAATAACGTGATCGCTAGAGGTGTTTACTTGAACCTCACAGGAACAAGGTGATCCCTTGGGGAGGGCCTCAAGTGGGGAGAATGTTGGGTCCCGACTTCTTCATCCTCAGCCGGCCAAGGGCGGAGAGCCTTGCTACGTCTCGAAATGCCAAAATCCTACAAACAGTCACGAAGGCTCACAAAAGCGAAGAAAAGAAGGCCATTGGTATTGCGTAGTGTAGTAACAATCCTAATAATCTATGGGAGATAGAGTATGGCGGTGTGATTACCTAGGGGTGGTGGGAAGGGGGGATGGTCGAGGCTTTCGACCACCCACCTTCCCATTTGTTTAAAGGAAAACCTCTTGATAGGGGTTCTAGTAAATGCTAATATGATATGAATGCAAATGGAGAAGGGGCATACAAGATGAAATTGGGAATAGAGAGACAGATGGATTAAACCTGGGGGGTGGCCAGAGCTCTTGGCTAGCTATCGGTGGTTTGGAGAAGGTGGGGAGTAGCATGCCTCAGAGATCCACTCTAAGTTCCATCTGCTCCCTTGCTGGAGATAGTCTCCACCACCCTCGTCCAACCTACAACACAAGCAAGAGAAAAGCATGGAGACTCTCCTTCTCGAGCCCTCCGATCCTCTAGAGACCAGCAATCTCTCACCCTCATTGCCAACCAATTCTCATCCCACACTAGCCAACTGCCCACTCTATCCACTTGGGAGGAGTTTTGTACTCTAAGGCTCGATATGGAAGTCTCGGAGGGGTCATGGGGTTGATCGTGGGTGACGAGGAACAAAGGTGCCGGATGTGGCGGGAGAACAACCCATGTTCTTTGACCAGCAATTGCCAGAAGGCGGCTAGGGGGCTTGCCTTCTACCATGGGGTAGGCGGCCAGTAGGATGGCCTTCCATGGACTTGGGCGGCCAACATAGTGGCCTTCCAGATAGGGGAGGGTCACCAGGAGTTGCACCTTTTGTCAACTTGGGCGGCCAACCCAGTGGACTTCTAGGGTGGAGGGTAGCCAGGAGATTGGCCTCCTAGGGGCAGAGGACGGACATCGCCCTTGCCTTTTAGGGGGATGGGCAGCCAGTGGTTTGGCCACTCAGCCCATGGGCCTTCGGCCTCTTTAAGAAAGAGTGGCCCATTAACGGGATGTGTTTGGGCTGGACTTTAAAGCATAAAACGTCAAAAAATCAGGTAAAGTGACCGCGTCACTTACATGATGGCCTAACTGGGGATCCGCAGGATGTCTGAGATTAGGCATCTACAAATGCCCCTCTGGAACACCCGTTTTGCAAGGGAGCCCGGTAGACTAATAAATGGGTGTTTCGGTAAAGAAAGAAGCCTAATAAGGATAGCCCGCTCAAGGAAATTCTTGAGTAAAAATCGAGCTTCATGTAGGGCCCCATGAGCATTAAGCGATTGGATAAGTCATTGGAAAAGGGAGGAGGGACAATTAATCTAAGAGGACTTGTGTCTGCAGTCGCATGGGACCCCTTAGCATAGCACTGCGGGACTTGAGGGGACAAACGCAATCTAGCTCAAGGAGATATAAGACCTAAAAACAAGGGTAAATAAAAATCGGGATAGGAGAATCAATGACCTGTCGAATCTCAGAATACTCAAAACGGTCATACACAAAACCTATTTTCAACTAGTTGAATGGGAGTGGAATCACATAGACACATTCACCTAAGTTCGATGAGATTGGGAAACACAGGAAATCGACGCGAGGCCAAAAGATCATGGGGTGGTCAAAGCAACGTGACGTCCCCTGCTTCGCTTGCAAATTCCCCGGATGTCATGGATGCATGAATTTTTTGTGTTTTCTTGTTTTGTGCCTTTTTTTTTATTTTTCTTTTTACCTAAGATTTATGTAGATCATTAGTGATTTTACAAGAATATTGTATATGGATTTGGAAGGTTGTAATTTACCTTTATGGCTTATCAATTAGTGTTGTAAACTTCATTTTGATGGAAATAAAGTATCTTTTTCTCATCTATCTCTATCTTTAGAATTAATATGTACATGCTCTGATCGACCCGAATGTTTACGACTCGCTCACGCCCTCGATATTCCGCGTCGGGACGTGGCAAGAACTAAAGGATATTTTTCACAATGCAGACATACAATATATTATTATCATCAAAACCATCACAAAAGACAGAGAGAGAGCGCCATGAACCTAACAATAATTTATTTCATTTTCATCTTTCATCATTTCTTTCCACACACACACACACACACACATACACACACACACACACACACACATGTATGAAATTTTGAGTTGCTTGTTTCATGCTCGCGAAAACCTCCAGGTGTTTTTCGCGGCGGTGACACACACTCGCCTGATGAGGAAGGCCGACATAAGTCGATTTGGCATGCTAAAATTCTAGGGGTATTGATGAGGATATACAAAGAATGACATAAACTCATAGGGACTAGCGTGATTAATCATCCTAGGTGACAGGAACTGGGATGACTGGGTGGAATGCGAGTGTGCCAATTGATTTCTCGACGATCACCTCCGAAACCAATGTTTTGACCGGGGAAGTGCCACCAGGGCACAGCACATGGGCATAGGGTATCAGGCAACATGTGGAGAGAAGGAGGTTCCGCTAGTACAAGTGTAGACGATTGTGGGGATTTGTGTACAAGACGTCTTTTCCCACCGACCACAAGCAGTCGGTGTTTATTTTACATTGGATTAAATCTGAACACATTTGTTCTTTGCTGAAGGAGGACTAGAATGTCTTTGAAGCCATTGATAGAGGACAGGATATGCATTACAGCTATAGGGTGACCGTCGCACTCGACTGGCAGGGTTGACCCGACTGAGCTCTGGAGGACTGGTGGCATATGGGCCGCTGTGTGGGCTATGAGAGAACACGGGTGCAGGTGTGTGTAAAAGACCAGATTGCTAGCTATTCTTTCCATATAGATGCCATCAAGGCTTTACAGGTAGGCACTGAAGGCCTGAGTACATCTGGTGTAAGCCATGGGAAAATTCTGACATGTGTGTCGACCCCTGGGTCAATGAAGGATAAAGTGGATGTTCACGTATTCTTTTACAGATGGTCCCCACGGGGAACTACAGGAGGGGCTGGACTGGATGGGAGGGGCTGACACCGACTGGCGCATGAGGGAGGCTAGACGCGACTTGAGGTGAGCAATCAGGTACCGTCTCCAAAGGCCAAGTGTCGACATGCCGAGGAGTTAGATCCGATCCCGGGAATGTTACTTTTGGGCCAAGGTCTGGCTAACTCGGGTCAGTGGTCGAGACCGTCAATGGTCGACTCAAGGAGAGCGACGAGCACGTGGTCCTATGGCAGGAGCAAGTATGGCATGATGGCGTCCGCGTCGTTATCATAACATGCCATACGTAGGTGGACCTAATATGCAAGTATGCTCACCGTTATCATAACGCCCCATAGGCGAAGAGATCAGCTTGGCTGAGATAGCTAGACGCCATGTGAGGGGTATATGTTCGACATACCCTTGACGTGTACTAAGCCAAACAACAAGCCAACCAACGCACCTAGCTCCTCATGCTTGCTGGAGTGTTGGAGGCCTTGGATGCTTGAGACTGCGTCCATGTATCTCCATCTGTGTATAGGGCCTTCACACTTCTATTGTATGGGGTGTGTCAAGCGGTTTGGCCTGAAGCCGGTGTTCGGTCGCAGGAGGTCGACCGCGCGTCATGTGTGGCGGGAGGTATGGGGCGGGATCAGTTGGAGGTCGAGGACTTCTTGTACTTCTTCGGTCTGGGGTAGGAGATGAGATCTTCCACGACTGCTATCGCTATACAGATTGTGCATAGCAGGAGCAGGCCTTCTGCAATCGACAGGACCCAAAACATCATGGATCCATGATCGCAGGCTGCGGAGGGGGCCGCAAGCAAGCCGGTCCATGGCTGGGCGGTATCCGTTGTGGGGCGGGGCCGATCAGGCGCCGGTGGCGAACCAGAAGCCGAGGATGGTGCCGATGGTGGTGTAGGCGAAGTTCTTCTGGGTGACGTTGAACTTTGCCGAGAGGATGAAGAAGAGGCAGAAGGGGATGAAGAGGATGGTGAGGCCGAGCTGGACGTAGAGCTTGAGGTTGTTGGCGGGAGCGGCCGCGGGTTGGGATGACTCTGCGAGGACGGTGGCGGCGTGGATAACGGTTTTGTTGCTGGCTTTCTGGGCGGCGAGCGCCTTGGTGACGGTGGTGCTGGGGACGTTCTCGATGGGGGCGGCGGTGTGGAGCTTCATGCGCTCTTCGGGGGCGACTGGGGCGGGGGCGACCTGGGGGAGGATCTCGGGTTCGGAGGCTGCGGCCTGGATCTGCTGCCGGGCGATGGCGACCTGTGGGGCCACGGATTGGGCTGTCTGGTAGCGAAAGACGACCACGCTGGCGATGGCGAGTAGAGTGAGGATGAAGATGATGGCGGGGAGCTTGCTCATGGGAAGCCTCGGTTTCTCTGGGATGGGTACAGGGCCGGAGGGGACGGATGCAGATAGGTGCACTGTAACGGGTTTGCCGCGAAAAGAGAAGACGAGGTGGGCTGCGATGATGGGAGCCTGCGCGGTGGCCGGCAGCGAGGAGTGACGATGAAGGCGAAGGTGAAGAAGAAGAACGCTCTGCTATGGCTCCTCGAGCCACTGCTGGACGATCCGCGGTTTGTGCAGCGGAAGCTGTTCAGCTTCGATGCAGCGTACCTGGATGGGAAGCTGTATGTGGCGGTGAACGATGGCGAGGAGCCGTGGTCCGGGCTGCTGGTGTGCACATCGAAGGAGCACCATGCGGCGCTGGTGGAGGAGTATCCGCAGCTTACGCCGCACCCGGTGCTGGGAAAGTGGCTGTACCTGTCGCAGACGCACGCCGAGTTCGAGACGGTGGCGACGGACATGGTGGCGCTGGCACTGCGGCGGGACAGACGGCTGGGGGTGGCGTCGTCCCTGCCGCAGGTGCTGCGCTGAGGCTAGCGTGACGGCGGCGTGGAGGGCGGCGGTGGTGCGGGGCCGCGCTCATGCTGCGGTGGGGTAAAGACGGCGGGCTTGGCCATGCCGCGATGGCAGGTGCCGCAGCTGACGCCGTTCTCAGGCTTGGGGTCGGTGAGCTGGGTGAGGTAGTCGGCGTTGATGGCGTGGGTCATCTTCATCATGACGCGGGCGCGGTTCTTGACGGGGTTGGCGTCGGAGGCGAAGTTGAGGCGGCCGGTCGTGTCGTCCTTGGCGTGACAGTAGTTGCACTCGACGCCGAGCTCACCTTCCCACTTGTGCATGATCGCGACGACCTGCTCGCCGGTCATGTCTTTGGGCAGGACCTGGAGGTTGGTGGGGTTGGGAATCTGGCGGTGGGGGCGGGGAGCGGCGGGGGCGTCCTGCGCGAAGGCGGCGAAATACCTTTGGCCTGGTAAAATTACCAAAATACCCCTGGGTTGGTAAAATTATCAAAATACCCTTGGGGTCTAGAAAATCTCCCTTCACTTCAAAAATGCCTACGGCTTTCGCACTTTTGCATCCCTACTCTTAAATCCTAGCGTTTTACCCAGACTTAACCCTAACCTAGTCAATGTGTTGGTGGTGAGTGAATGGACACTGTAAGCTCTTCGAAACGGGAATGCCCTTAACATCTGAACCTATGGGAAGGACTTTGGAGTTTCTTTGACAGTTAAACAAAGGTGTCCGAACGTTAGGCCGATGTAAATCAACACTGACTCTGGTCAGTGGGGAGAGGTGCAGCACCCGAACTCAAATCGTCTGATACTATGCGCACCCACAGAATAAGCCTCTACACAGAGGGAATGTTTCTTTTTAACAAGAACATTTTTAAATCTCTATTTTATCTACGATAAAATAATTTTGTGGTCTCACAATGTCATACATGTCTCAGCCGCTTTCCAACTCTCGGAGCCGAAGGAGGGAGGGGTCAGTTCCCAACCGCCCAAGTCCACATTATGGTATCCAAGGTGGCGACCCTCTCATCAGTGTACTTTCCCCCAAGGAAGACACTGAGAAGATTTTCGACAAGCTTCTGGAAGAAGGTCAGGTGATGACGCATGATCCGCCGTCCTACTATAATGAGACGACCAAGAGTCATCCCCGCTACTACAAGTATCATGTCAAGGTGTCACACCCCACTAGGGAATGCCCGGAAGTCCAAGATTGCATTGAAGTCCTCATCCAAATAGGGGAGATCGATGCGTAGGGAAACTCTACGACGAGGCGACGTCTTAAAGAGGTCGCTGAGTAGATTCTCTGACAGGCTCAACAGGAGTAGACCAAGCCACGGGAGACTAAGCCCACCACCGAGCAAGTCCAGGTAGGCAAGTCTACAGGCGGCAACAATTCTCAGCCAAACCCTAAAGGCAAGGCTATGTGCGAGAGAGGTCTAAGGCCCAAAGCCCAAAAAGCCAAGCCGCAGGAGGTGGTTCCAAGTCCCTTGCCAGGCTAAGTCAACAACTAGATAATAAAGGCAAAGCCAAGGTGAGAGAGCCTCAAGCCAAAGCTCTTGTCGAGCCAACAAGGTCGTCAATTGTAGAAAAACCTCAACAGCTCGAACCGACAAAGGCGCCAGTCAAAACAAAATCGGTGGAGTTGCAAAACCCCCAAGGGCTCCACCTCGGGCTTGCAGAGTTCCAGGAGCTACCACCTAAGATAATTGCTCAGGCGATTAATGCCACCTTTCAGGTGTAACTAGAGGAAGCTAACTGGACCCAGGTTGCTCCCCGAAAAAGCCGCAGAACCAGGGCTCCCAAAGAGCTAGTTCAGAGTAGAAAGTAAAATCCCGGGGGCAAACCAGTCCCACCTCTAAAACAAAGTCCACTTTCTTCTCAAGAGGTGGCACGCCAAAAGAAACAAGAGAAGAATCGTAGGAAGATTTTGAAGAGGAGGTTGAAAAAGTAAATTGAGCAAGCCGCAGCTCTGGAGGCCCCCAAGGAACCAAGTCAACCAACTCCTTTGCAAAAGTTACAAAAGCTCATAGATGAGCTGGAGTACACTCCCCCTCGTCCTACCAGGGTCGTCACTCTGGGCAAACACATTCCCTGGGACAAGTTTAGGCATAAAGCCCACCTTCTTCAGTGCCTCCGAGAGACGGTTCACCGTCTTGAAGAAAGTGAAGAGTTTCCAATTCCGAAAGAGCTATTTTTATTTTACGGCACGAGATTCCTCTCCACCAAGTGGTGAAGTGGCTCTAGCTCAGGGTTGATATCGCTTAATAGCGCTTACCTTTGAGAGGAGGGATCCCCAGGTTTATATATCGACTCATGAATGTAGGAGCCCTACAAGGCGAGGAGTTTCAGCGGAGGTTATGACTCCTTCGGGAGCTTATTAAGACGCGAGGGCTCTTAATCGCCATTATCCCCACGATCTCCCAACTCTTAAAGGGCACATAACGGTCGCATGGATAAGCTTCCGTCAGTCGGTCCAAGCATGAGGCGCTGGCTTCAGGGGGTTTCCCTGAGCGATAGGTGCAAGGCTCAGGCGGGAAGCATTGGACTTCCCATTACACAGAGAAATAGGCATCACATCGCTTGATTTTGCTACAAGAAATTCATACTAAATACATTAAACTCTCTTACACAGTGAGATCGAAGATAGACCTAGGGAACTACAATTATCTCTCACTTAAGTTCATTAATTAATGTGGTTAGAGCAACTTGGAGCAAACTATGTCACATGAGAGGAACATACATCTCTACATTGGTAATTTGCACTAGTGCGACGTACGACTACTTAGTTATTAATTATTTATCTTATCACATGTTCATCCGTTCATTTGCTCAAACTTGCATAAAATAAAAATTGCATGATCATAAATAAATGCATGACTATATCACAGCATGATAGAATAAATAATTAATCATGAAAATATCCTATATTTTTAAAGAATCCATTAATCATGCTTGACTATATGTTCACAAGGGCATATATACAATAAGTAAAAATAATCCTTAAATATGATTCTAGCATCACGATCAAAATAAGCATAGGTAACCTCAAACCACCACTTTATGCCCCTTAGTGTTATCATTATTAGTCATGGAAGGGGTGCAAACTAATGTCCTAGGTGCCAACATGGCATCCAACTAAGGTGCATAGGCCGCCAAGGTCTTGGGGCGCAATGCTGACTAACACGCGGAGGCACCCAAGATCTCGGCCAACGCATAAAGTGCCAACGTGCTACTGGTCTATAGGGCGCATGGTAGCCATGTCTAGTAGGGTGATCCATGGCTCGGACCAATCCTCCATCGGCCAGCTGGATAGGCCCGACGCTTATGTCCTTCATCGTCGGTCTAGGGGTTGTCCAGCAGGCTACAGTCTCCACCACGCCGCTAGGCACCACAGGAGGGGGTGGACTATCCACCACGACTGTCGACATGCCTCCCTGCCCACCAACACGCTCACTAGATGGGCCGCTCCTCGGCCTGGCCAATGTCCAAGGGTCATCGTTGGAACCCTAGTTGCACTAGGCGTCTGCTGCTAAGGTTGGTCCTCAAAGGTAGGTAGAGGGATATGATGGGATGCAACACCTCTTGAGGATGCACCAGTGCCTGTGTGTATCCCGTCAGCTGCCTAATCGTCGGCTACATCGTTGCGATAGATTGCATGGGGTGATATATAAAAATCTTTCTTTCTCACCGAAATTTCTATGAGTCTATTTGATTTAAGAATATGATAAAGGAGAATAGCTAACTGATATGAGAGAAGTGTATATGAGTCTCACTGTACGTTTCTCGTAAAGGAAAGTTGATAACCAGGGTGAGGTGACGTATTCGAATATACCCCATCGCACCCCACTCCATCTTCAAATAGGGACTAAAAAAAAAAAGAGAAACAGGAGAAAAAAATAGAGTTCCATCCTCGAGTTACAGGCAAGCTTTCCTATGCTAGAACAAATATTTTTTCCGGAAACGTACCGATATCTCATGAAGACCTGGAGGGATTTAGCCCTGGCGGGGAGAGAGAGAGCTGCACAGACTCCCCGAGTACCGTTGAATGTATGGGTCTGCCACTTCTACAACCAGCCCTTTTGTTTCTACCAGGAGTTCGCCAGGGATCAGACTCCGTGGGAGGAGTATACTGAGGTGGGGCTTCATTTTCGGACTTACACCAGATACATCTACGAGCGACAGGAGGGGTGGAACCCCCACGGTTTACCGGACGTGACGCACCTCACCGCCTACTTAGCGTACTGGTTGGCGATGTTTGTGGTCCCAAACAGAGAGGACGGGCTACTGAGAGTTGAGTTGCTGTGGATAGCTTGTTTGTTGGCGGAGGGGCGATAGTTGGCCCTGGCTCCTGCTGCGTTGGCCAACATATACCAGGGACTAAGAGTTCTGGCAGCACACTCAGTGCTGAGAGAGAGGAGTCTAGTCCTGTCGACCCACTATCTTAGTGTGTGGGTCGGGCTACTATTTCCAGGACTGGTGACGCGAGGGACCGTGGCGAACCTGATGGCACCACTTCTGTTTAGCTTCACTGGCCAGCTTGACGTGGACACAGAGGCCCAGCTGGAGGGGGCTAGGAGAGCCCTTTGCTACCTGCCCGCCCCGGGCGAGGAGGGGTTACCGTTTGACAGTGCCGCAAGAGACTGTGGTCTTTTTCTGGGGGTTTCAGGTGGAGGGGCAACTAGCGCCCACCCCGGTCAGGGGGCAGCCGGTGCAGGGCCACAGACTGAGTGGATACTGAGCACCTAGTCAGCAGTGTTGATGTTGCACCGGTCAGCGACGAGTTCCTTGGAGCCGTACTACCCGTATCGATTTACAAGGAACTTCGAGTATGACCAGGGATCCCGTCGAACAGGGAGTTCCCTTTGACGGGCAGATAGTACAGGGGCAGGGATACCCACCTACTCGCGGCAGCCTGGTGGGACTTTTACTATCGTCGAGAGCTAGAGCGATTCTTGATGCCAGGACAGGGACGTCGGGGGCAATTTGACGTACACTACGCCAGGTGGTGGTTTAAGCACAGCCACCTATATCGACAGAAGGCCTCCGCGATCAGGAAAGCGGAGGAGAGTCGCTTGCTGAGGGAGGATCTGCCTCTTTTTGCGCTGGATAAGGGGTACCTGAGGACCCGTGTTGCTCGGATCCGCCGAGAGATCGAGCGAGTTGTAGAGCAATGGCCCCGGAGTGGCCGAGGTTCATCTTCTGAGAGCCGGAGCAACGGAGGGGCACTAAAGCCCCTGAGACAGGCCTCGACAGTAGCGACTGGAGCGAAGGTGTCTCGACCGAGGGCACCTAGGGCGTGGTGGGCTTAGTTCTTGGCCGATTGCGGCTTTCAAAGCAGAGGCTCGCTGGACCGAGTGCTCCCGCACGGGAGCTTTGCTAACACTGCGGTCGATGACTGGAGACGACACATCGCTCATGCGATCGGGTCAGCTGGGCCAGTGGAGTTTGTGTCCCAGATCGAGTGTGCGCACACTCTACGAGATATTCGGGAGGCCGTCGCGATGGCGGCTTGGGCACTGGCGTTGAGACCGGAGCAACTAGTGCCTTTGCCGTCGACCCCCTTCGGGGCTCCAAGTAAGGCTCTTTCTTTTAGCACTTCCCGTCTTTACTTTGTTATTTTCCGGGTGTGCGACTGGAGCATTGTATAATGCTATGTTTGTGAACAGATTCTGCGACAGTGGGGGATCAGCCCTCCACGGAGGCATCCTCAGGGAGTGGGGATGGAGGTACACTCCCGCATGCAGTTTACTAATGGGCTAGAATGGGCAGCCAAATTCCAGAAGTGTAAAGCTCCAGGGGCACTCATAGGCACTTTTGTCAGTTGCCCCCTGATTGCAAAAAGCTGGTCCGACACCTGCTAAGGTTCGGCACTAGCAAACTCAAGCATCCTGGGAAATAGATTGGATTACTGCAGCATCCGGGGAGCATACTCGGGGAATAAAGAGCACACCTAAGCATTGAAGAAGTGAAGCGGACCTATAGTCCGCAGATTCCTGGGGAGACGTGTATAATGTAGATCTCTCAGCATCTTGTAAATCAAGCATAAAGCGGCCGGGTAGAGTGACAGCTTCACACCCCACGCCATTAAGCACGCTGGGTATATAGCCTCAGCGCGAATCACTGTCTCATCCCCCTGCGGGAGAGCGAATGTACACAGCCAATATGTCAGATAGGCTGCGTAATACTTGATAGGGTCTACTCCCGCCAGGTTAGGGCCACTTCACCGCCCCTTAAGGAGAGAAGGAGACAGATGGGTCTTTCGACGGGCCCGCTTCTTTAGCCTACTTGGAGCTACTCCGATAGAAGGAAAGTCTTTGTACTGCTCCTCACCTCCAATGAAATATTCTAGCCACAGCCCAAGCCGCACCCGCTTCCTTTCCTTGCGCGAACAGGTGTGGGAAGAAGAAGTTTTTGGGACTTCCTGAATGGACAGCCACAAGGTCTGATACACTTTCATGAGGTATCGATATGTGTACCCAAGATAATATTGGCCTTCACTGTTAGTGCGGTCTTTGAGCCAGTCTGGCCAGGATACTTCTTCGTACGGTTCACTGTTGACAGGGAGACCAGACAGCTGATGCAAGTTCCACAAGTCCAAAGAAGTCTCCCCTTCTGTTGTGTCAAAGGTGTTGTACTCAGGGCAAAACACCTACATCATGCAGCAGCACAAGCCCTTTGAAATTGGGTACCGGAAATGAGAAGCATAAATGCTTTGATATACTCCGACTCTCACCAAAATGGGACCATAATGCTGAAGCACATATTCCGTGAATTCAACGGCTCCGTCTCGAAAGGCATGGGTGTCAGTGGCTTTGAAATTCGTGAACCAGCTAACAGCGATCTGATGTTTGAATCTGATCGCTAAACAATCTAAAAGGAATGGTTCTTCTCTAAACCCCCACTTCAACGGGGCCAGGAAAAGGCCGAATATGTGCTTCTCTTTGTGGAGATTCTTTGCTGATAAATCCCACTTGGCAGGGGTAAAGTCTAGGGCTCGAGTTAGCAGCCCTTGGTCAAGAGTTAGTTCCAACACACCGGTGATGGCTCCCCTCTCGCGGGCTTCTCCCAGGAAATAAATCGGCTCGCTCCTCACTACTGTGTCGATCATGCTATCTCGGCCCAAGAGTATACTATGCTCTATTGCCCGAACAGCAAGAATGACTTGCTTCCCCATAAGATTGAAGCGGTCAAGAAAAGGCATTAAGTGCCTATCTTTTGGGAAGTCCTTTCTGTAGCCATGGTCGCGTTCAAATGAAAATTGGCCTCTATCAGAAAGAGTCAGTCGCTCCACATCCATGGAGTCTGCCTCCAAGTCAGAAGATTCTGATACCACTACTATATGTCTCCGACCTTGGTCGAGATCGTTAATATTCTGCCAGGTGACGACCGGGCGCACATCGGATGAAGCATCGGTCCCTTTTGCAACCGTGGAAGAAGCTATTGAAGCCATCACCCTACCAGCAATAAAGAGGGGCAATTAAATTAGGAACGGGTCGGTGCGGATCGAGGCGGGACGACAAACCCTGTTTCAAAGAAGATATCTCTAATTTCTACGTCTACAAGATTAACTCCTACTTAACCCGTTATCAAAGTAGATCTTACTAGTCACCTCAAATCATTTGGATAAAGCCTTCAAAATTTAGGAATAAATTTTAAGATCGTAGGGAAAAAAAAACACCTAATGTTTGTGGGAAGGTACCATTGCAAGGGTTCAAAAATAAATATGGGATTTGGGGGGCATGACCTTTAAATACCAAAGTTATAGGAGTTGAAATCTAAAGAAACCAATTTTTTTAGTTATCCATACATACACGAAAAGATCATAATCCTATGTGCTTGCGGCCGGATCTATCGTAGCCCAATGAGCGACCGATCTCGCATCACTGCCATCACCCCTGAACGGTGTGTCCTCGCAGATAACGCCAAATACTAACGATATTTGTGTCGACACTCAGAGGCGCCACGTGTTTGCTCCGACGTGGCCCAATGAGCGCACGATGTCGCGTCACCTCAGAGGGAGGTGTATTACTGTAAATAACCCAAATGGTAATGACATTTGTGTCGACACCATAGAAGCACAAGAACCTGGAGACTATTTACGCTCTCTCTTTCTCTCTCTCTCTCTCCAACCTTTCTGGGAAGAACACTCTGGGGCTTGCATGGCCTGCTAGGGTTCGGATTCGTGTTTTCTTGCTCCGCTTTCGCATTCTCTTCAATCTGTTGCGAAGAGGAGGGTCCTTCGATTTCTCCTTTTTTTTTCTCTTGTGATTTCTCGGTTGGAAGGGGGGGCATATGGCGCAGGCTGTGGAGGAATGGTACAAGCAGATGCCGGTCATCACGCGGTCGTACCTCACGGCCGCCATCGTCACCACGGTCGGGTGCTCTCTCGAGGTGAGGGAATGTGTATTTGGAAGGGGGAATTGGTGAACCCCGCTGAGAATTTGGGTTACTTCGTTTTGCTTGATGGTTTGTAGGGTTTTGGGAAGCTGTTGCTGTCTGTGATTCTGGGAAGTCGGGTTTCTTGTTCTTGAGTGGTTATGAACTCGCATTGGTTCTGAATTGTGTTGCAGATTATATCCCCTTACCATTTGTATCTGAACCCAAAACTCGTCCTTCAACGCTACCAAGTCTGGCGTCTCGTCACCAACTTCTTGTTCTTCGGGAAACTGGGTATGCTCTTCCCTTTTTATTTTGGCTTTTCTGTTTGCGATCCTTGCTCTTTCAAATTGATAGTGGAGGTTAAAGGTTTGCATGTTTTCATGGTTCCATTTTGCATTCCTTTTGCATGGAGCTGTCAATTTGTATTTGGTCATATGTTCCTTGTTCATTTCAAGGGTTAACCAATGGTCCATCTCTCGTACTTTGTATTTTCTTTCAGTTTAAGGTTTTTCATATTTCTTGAGCTAAATCAATGTGTAACCTAATTTACATTGCTGATTTTCATTTAAGCAACGAGAATAAAAGAAGAATTTGGCAAAGTAAGGACCATTTTAGAGGACATGAAAGTGAGGAGGATGTGAAAGCCCATTTAAATGAGGAAAGGAGCATAGAGGCTAAGGAAACGATTCTTTTTGCTTTATTGAGATATCTCTGGGCATGTTCTTTGAATCAGTGACTTCGGGTGGTGTGACGGGCTATCTTTTTTTTCTCGATTTAGTGGACACATGTTTCTGTACCGTATACAATTTAGAGGTCTCTAGGTGGAAAGTCCAATAAACCCTACTATCTCAAACCTTTCTAGTGGAAATATGGTGGCGCCGATTCAACTCTGTTTCTCGAAAATCGAGTTTCGACTGACTTATTTTCAGGTTTATTCAAGCGTTCCAAAAATTTTTAGGTATTTGTTGAATTAATAGTGCACTGGGTCGGTCCCGGATAGCTCGGAAGTCGGGTCACAGGCTCGCGCGAGGTTCGTACTCCAGCGCGGCAATTATTCCGAGTCGAGTCGGTCCATTATGTTGACTTATTAGGCGGCCTTTATGCTTACTCGAGTCAAAAATCTGACAGCATCTTCCCATCCCGGAGGGTGTGTCGGGGAGAAACGGGGGAATACTCACGTAATGGAGCAACCCCTAAAGAGCCGGGTGGCACAACGGTGGCCGGCAAAACCCGAACGGATAGGAAGAACCCCGAGGGCTAGCCTACTAGAGGCGCCAAGTCCGTGGGTGAGCGTAGACGAGTAAAGCAACCCATGGTGGGAGCGAAGACCCCGAGGGCTAGCTTGAGAGGGGTACGCGACCCGAGTTGGTACCATGTCCAAATCGGGACGACCGATAAAGAGGGAAACCCCGAGGCTAGCCTACGAGGGGCGCTTGTCTCACTGCCACCACGAAGTCCGCCAAGGACCGTGGATTTGATTGTATTGAGATTAACCCATTTAATGTTCACTCACTAATCCATAAGTGAGCCCATCACTGGAAGACGGTCCCCTATGGACAGAATGGAAGCACAATGAATCTGGGGAATGTTCCCCTCTCCCCGGTCATACGACGAGCGCGTATAGTCCATATACATAATAGGAGGGTCGTCCAGTCGATGAAACTGACTACGAATAATTATGTATAGAATAGGGGCTGGTGAACGTGCTAGCAGGCTAGGAACATCAACCGGTTAAAGTGAAAGTCAGTATGTTAGAGGAGGGAACGCTCGAGTAGTTAGTGGGTAATCAATGATGAGGCGTTGATGTCGTGAAATCCTCCACGGGGGCGGCCCCCATTTTCCCCAATTCATGACTGGGAACGGAAGAGGATGAGGGCACCGGTCCGGGGAATTAGCCAGAAATATGCATTCATATGACTCCGGCATCGGGCTCATTACAAACTCGGTGAAGAGCCCATACCAACATCTCCCTAGATGCGAAAACCCCCGGGGAGGAGGATATTACTGTTGCCCTTCTGGGAGCATCCCAGGGCGTATCCGATGCTAGAGTGAAGGAAACCCAATGATATGCACAGCTCGTGATGAATTTAGAGATGGGGACGAAGGGATTCAAATCGCCAACTATCGTTTATTGAATGCTCAATTACATACATGGATGATCCGAAACCCCTACATACAGATGGCTCGGCGTTGTCATGCAAGACCAACGCTCAGTTCGGCGAGAATCGTGAGCAGAGATAGACGGGGAGCAGCAGATAGAAGAAAACTTACAGGCTCATATCATCGCCCAAATAGTATAGCACCCACGAGGGTGATTTTACATGAGGGGGAAAACAGAAGAAGAAACAAGACGATCACTCTTCCACCCACCTAATCCCTTTACGACAGAATAGAGTATCGGGGTGGGTTCCCTCTCTGGCTCTGGGCTTGCTCAGACAGACAGACGGTGACGGTGGAGACCCTCTCTCCCCCTCTGGCTCTCTCACTCAGTGGAAGGAGAAGCCCCTGACTTGTTCTCCAAGCTCTTCTCTCGGATCCCTTCTTCTCTCCGTCTTCCTTTTTCTTGTATTCCTCTCTCTTCATTTTGACGAACGGAAACCCCACCTTTTATAGAAGCCAGTTCCTCGGTGCCATATCAGTCCGCCTGGCTCCCATGAAAAATGGGCATTCCTGAGGGGCATTTGTAGATGCCTGATTTTGGACATCTCGTGGATCCCTAGTTAGACCGTCATATGTGTAACACGGTTGTTTTAGCTAGTTTATCATAGTTTAATGCTTTTAAGTCCAGCCCTAACATGCCACGCTATTGGTCCACCCTCACTTGAAGGGGCCAAAGGCCTATGGGTTGGGCGGTCAAACCATGGGTTGCCTAGGCCCCTGGAAGATAAGGGCGATGGCTGCCCTCAGTCCCTTCGAAGGCCATTTGGTTGGCCATCCACCACATCAGAAGGCCACCTTGTTGGCCGCCCAGCTCGCTAGAAGGCCCCATACCTGGCCGCCCTCACCCACTTGGGAGGCCATTAACCTGGCCACCTAGGCCCTTGGAAGGCCATACCTCTGGCCACCTACCCCCTTATGGAAGGCCAAGCCCCTAGCTACCTTCCTGCAACGGTTTTGTCAAAGAACATGGCCCGATCTCGGGCCACGCTTCGCACCAACTCTCCCTCGTCACCCACATTCGATCCCACGACATTTGAGGCTTCTAGAGTGAACTCGAAATAAAAAACTCCTCTCTCTATCACAAAAAGGGGGTTCTTTTTTTGGTTGCTTGGTAGGTTGGATGGGGGGGTGGGGAAGTTTTGGAGATCGATAGACGGGAGACCAGAGCTGGGAGATTAAGGTAACTTTTGAGCCAGAAGAATTTGAAGATTGGAGTAAGGCTCTGAGGCTCAAGGATTGCTCTTCACCTTCTCTGATCCACACTTCTGGGCAGCCATGAGCTTGGCTACCCCCCCTGGGTTTGATCCTTCTCTCTCATTGTTCTCTATTTCGTTTCCCAATTCCCCGCCCCGTCTGCATCTTAGCATATTAGCATCGATCAAAAGCCCATCCAAAGGTTTTCCATTTTAAACAAACTGGATGGCAAGCGGTCGAAAGTCTAGACCATCCCCCCTTCCCACAACCCCCAGGTAATCACGCCCCCATTTTCCTCTTCCTTAGCTGCCGTTAGAATTTTTTCTACACTTCATAGAAGGCATCTCTTCTTTTATTTTCCTAAGCTTTCATCATTATTTGCAAGATCTTTGGTACTTTGCGACGTAGCAGGGCTCTCCACCCTTGGCTGGTCGAGGATGGAGAAGTCGAGATCCCATGTTCTCCCCTTTTAAAGGCACTTTCAGGTGATCATCCCATTCTTGTAAGGTTCAGGTAAAAAACCTCTGGCGATCACGTTGTTATATATATTCTAACCTCTTTCGTTGTAGGAACGTGGACGTACACATAGACGTTCATCTTTCACAGTCATGTGGGAGTGAACAAACCCACATTAGCCACGTCGAAAGAGGAGCATAGGACGGGGAACCTTTTCCCATCAGCGTCTAGACTTAATCTAATCCACCTCCTTCCGGCGCCCACACTAGTTACTGACTGCACTGGACTCCCTGGACTCATAATCACTACATTGTCTAGAATTCCCATGCATTTTCACAACCACGCTCTGATACCATCTGTAATGACCCAAGATTCAAATACCAGGAATATCCCGTTACCATTCGAATCTTGAATCGCCACCCACGAGCCGGGAGGCTCGGAAGGGTTAAAGGGATGGTGTGGTCATACATTAAAATTCTAAACAATAGCAGGAAACTAATTCTATAGAGATAAACTACAATTCTAATAGAAATAAATTACATTTTTATAACGATTAAATAACTACAGTGTCGAGTCCACAAGTACAGTCAGGGGAAGGAAACGTACACTGCCTTGGGGTACTCCCCGGCAACCTGGTGAGCCAAAAACTAACGAACCTCCAACTGGAATGCTCCACTCTGAGGAGAACGTTGTAGCTGAAAAGTAGGGGGTGAGTCTCATCTCATAGGCTCAGTAGGGGTCCCACGGAACCCCACTACAACAAAAGTAGTAACAGGAGTGCAGCAACAGAAATAACAAAAATAAAGGAAAGTAGTAAGAGCAACAACAATAGATGCAATAGAGTAGGAATGTCAGCATACATGATGATAGTGTCTAGCAATAGGAGACCGTCAACCAGGGGAAACACACACATAGGCCCTCTACACAACCCCAACCCCATGGTCGGGTAGGCTGTCCTAGTCGACAAAATCACAGACAAGGCCATATGGCCACATGCTGAACCAACACCCTCGGGAGAATCTCCCAATCCTGAGCTAGAACCAGTAGAAGAACCACGCCCCACACATACAGGGCAACACCAGCCCAATAGTCGAAAGGGCCACGATAGTCCAATCAGTACCTCCACCTTCACGGCACAAGGAAAGAACCACGCCCAACACAAAATGTAACAGACTGAACTACCAGTATAGTAAACCATGCAGAAGAGAAAACCCACACTGAAAACTCTCAGGTGATAGGAGTACTACCCCACTGACAAGGAGACCAAAAGCGTCCTCCTATGACTTACACTATAACCTCATGTGTCTCCCTACTCACTCTCAAGCGGAAATTAAGACATGGTACACTGTGCCACATAACAAGGACTAGTCAGGGTCATGCTCATCAGCACACGTCCACTGCCCCCAACCACGTGTGCAGACACAGGCCATCTGTTCTAGGTCAGTCCTCTACCCAATTTTTCCCCCACCTAGACTTAGGCTATAAAGGCAAGGGGCCCTCAGGTAACCAGCCAAAAAATCACTACATAGGACAATCCTCCACCACTCCCAGGTGGGTCGGCACACAACATGCCCAGGTCAGCTACGTCTAGTGGATAGAGTCACCAAGGGTGAGAACCCGTCACAACCATGGAAACCACTGATGCACCACTAGTGTACACCAAGCCACCACAAGGTGGCTCACTAGCATGAGAACCAAGGACCACTAACTGATTAGCCAAACCATGACTACCGGTCCACAGAAGACTAACCACAGCACAGGATGGGAACATAAGGACCACGGTCCATGATTCCAATGTAGACACCTAGCCGCGATCACAGCCCTTACACGGGAACACCTCTCACGGTCACAGAACTCTCGCGGGGTAGCCGACACTCAACACGGAAAGTCCAACACAAAATTGACTCTCCACACTATGGGGCCACACACCTAGGTGGTCCACACCCCCATCCAGACTTGACAGAGCCCCGAGAATCACGTGGATACACCTCACGGAAAGCCCCAACTCCCATGGACATCACGGATGCTAGAACTCAGGACACGAATGCACCCAGGCTGAAGGGAGCTAGGCGGCCATAACACTGGCTCCCCAGGGTATTGGGTGGCCAAATCCCTGGCTGCCCAACAAGGCTAGGTAGCCAACCCCCTGGCCGCCAACCCTGTGGCTCTCACAGGTCTAGGCAGCCACTCCCCTGGCCGCCTAGAGCCAGACATTGGGCTGCCACCCCGATGGCCGCCCATAGGGCTGGGCAGCCATACCTCTGGCCACCCACCCTTGGCACTGCAGGGGCCTGGGCAGCCACTGCTCTGGCGGCCCAAGAGCATCGATGGCCAACCTTTTGGCTGCCCAGACATGGGCTTCAGAAACAGGGGAAAATGGGTAGGATGGCCACCCTAATGGCTGCCTGAGACCCTAGGCGGCCAAACCCCTGGCCACCCAGCAAACCTAGGTGGCCAGACACATGGCCATCCAGCCCTGGACATGACCGCCACCCACGTGGCCGTCTCCTGCTGATTTCATGAAAAACTGACACCCGAGCTCTCCGAGAGCTTGATCGAAGCGTCGTTCATCGCTAGATGAAGGGGAAAACTCGAGAAATCATCCCCAGACAATTCTACCACCGAAAAGCTGAACACAAGCCACAAATCAAGGCAAAAATCACCACTCAACCCCATCCTGGCATGCATTAACCCCGAACATGAATATAACCTCACTCGGCCTCTCCGGGCATGGAATCGATGAGAAAATGCGGGAGGAGAGCTTGGATCCGTCCCCCTACCTGAACGGCGGTTTAAACCTCACCCAAAAGCTTAGTCTGACAAACGTCTCGCAACTGTCTTCTCACAAATGCCACCGCCTCTACCTTCGACTCCGCACGCCATACGTCCCGAGTTCATCCTCGCCGCACGCCACCACCGTCGCATCACCACGCACCCCCTCACCATCTCTATCGGCTGTCGGAGTGTGAAGGGTGAGTGAGAGGGTGACAGGAGAGGGTGAGGAAGCAGAGAGACATGGGCGGGGAATGAGGGAACGGAGGGGAAGAAAGGGGGTTAGGGTTTAATATTAATTATATTATGGCTCGGGTAAACCCAAAACCACTTGGATCCTGAGAGGCCTCCCAAGAGCGGTAAAGCTCCGAAGGGACAAAATGAGTGTGTGAAGGTGCATAGGAATACATTGAACTTCCAGATAAGGCAGTAAAGAATTACTATATTTGATCAGGATTGCTAAAATAGTAGAAATAAAATTATATTTTCTATAATAAATTAAAACTAATAGCTACAATAGCTAATAGAGTCCAGTCCAACTGAAGGCAAGTACAATCAATCAAAAAATAGAACGTACTCTTAAGTCAGGGGAAGTCTGACACTGGCAAAGCTGGCAACTAAGAAGCACGAACCGCACCTCCAGACCACGAGGAAGAAGAATAAGAGCAGCCACACCTAAAAAGTCAGGGGTGAGTCTCGTGTCACTTGCTCAGTAGGGGTCCCACAGATCCCCACCAAGAAACCAAAGCGGTAACAACAGTAAGAACAGCAAGAGCAACAGCAGTAAGCAAGAGTAACAACAACGAAAGTAAGGAGGAAAGCCATACTGAACAAATCACAGCAACTGATAAGATCTCGGCCCTCTAAACTACTCCTAATCAGTAAGAATGCAGATTCCCAAACACAGTCAGGAATCACCAAACTGACACAAGGAAATTTTGATTACAGTGTCAGAACACGTCATGCTACAACAGATGTGTAGGCTTCACATCACGACCTCTCGGATGTTGAAAACACACATAAAACAACGGCACACACACGACCTCACCGTCATGTATGACATACCGACTACGAGTGAAGCCAAACACAGGCTCAAGAAATCACACGAATCACAAGAATCACAAGAGTCAGCGTCCTATGATAGAAGTGCCTCTTCACTAGAAGCAAAGCCAGATGCATCCACTGATGTCTTACACTACGCCTCAAGCGTCTCACACTCACCTCAAACATGGTGACTGAGACACTCTACCAAGTACAAGTAACAATAGTAACGAGTGACTAGTTAGGGTCACACCCGTCGGCGCTCGTCCAAACACCCCTGGCCACGTGTGCACACACAAGCCTAATGCCCTGAGCTAGGCTTCTAGCTAGTTCCCCCCCCCCAATAGGACGTTCCTGTAAAGCAAGGGGGCCCACGAAAATTAGTCTAAAAATTGTCTCTCGAGAACTGCCCCACCACTACTCCCTAGTGGGCCGACACGCTGAAGTGCCATCAGGCTACGACTAGTAGAGGCTCACTAGACATAGAGAGTCAAAACAGTGAAGTATAGATAGGGTAAACACTCACCTATCACACGTACTATGAAGCATAAGGTAGTACATGGAACTGTCGCTAGATTCAGGATAGTCTACTAGACCTACAACAACGATCCTTGAGTCATGCAACTCATGTCAAGATTGTCGCACATCAGGGCAACATACCGTTAATCAACCTAGTCCGTAAGCCAAAATCACGAAAAAACATAAGTCCTCAACCCAAGGGCTACACGTAGGAGTCTCGATTCCGTATAATATAAATCAAGGAACATGAGGGAACATCAAAGCCCTCAGACCACATAGGTGATGTGGCACAGCCCTAAGATGATGTTGGATGTAATGACGAACCAAGGACCTAGACCAGCAAGCATATAAGGAAGACCACGGACTCACGCGTTTGGCTTGATCTCATGGCACACACGATCCCCGAAGGCGACCGGGCGATGATGACGAGGGTCCAAGGTGGAACCCAATCGTTCTAAGGGTCGAGGCTAGCTTAGGTTGACCCCTAAGGGTCTGGGATTCCCAACTTGATGAGAGTGGGCATCCCTGGACCCTTGGGGGTTCAATCCCAAGCTAGCCAACCCCCGGAGCCACGAGGTCCCACCCCGAACCCTCACCACCATCATTAGGTTGCCTACGGGCACGAGTGTGCACTTAGCGGGTGAGTCCGCTCAAGTGAAGCTATCGGTCCGTGAGTTACTTGCTAGGTCCGAGGGTCATTTGGTCGGTTCCAACTCATCCCTAGGTCATTTCACATTAGATAGGCACAGTTGGTTTTTGTGTTAAAGGGGTAATGGAGGGCGGAGGTGGTGGCAATGGAAGGTTGATTGGAGGAGGTTTAGTGGTGGGCTCGGCGAAGGACGATGGCATGGAAGTTGATGGTAATGGGTGGAGGTTTAATGGAAGGTTTGGGGGAGGCCGGTGTTGTGGAGGCTAATGGCATGGTGCTTAAAGGAGGCATGATGGGAGGTGTAAAAGGAGAAGGTTTGGTGCGAAGGAAATGCCGGATGGGGCGAGAGGCGTTAGGGTAGGAGGAGACTCATGATGCTCCAGCGTGGGTGATCGGAGTATCGACCCATCATCGTAACACCAATAGGTCTCAAAAATAGGGGTTGGATCGGGGATGGTGGTATCGTCCTGAGCAAGAGGTTCATCTTGTGGTAGTGGAGGGAGAGGAAAGTGGAGGAAACTCGAAATGGGCGCCTTCGAAACTTCACTTTCACATGTCGTCTTGAATTCTTCATAACTAGACTCAAGTGGACGCCGTGGTGGAGGCGTATGAATGGTTGGTGAAATGTAATGTGGAAGATTTTGCATATATAGATGCAGAGGCAGAGGCGGAGAGCCATGTGAATGAATGGTGTGAATAGATGGAGGGCGAACGGCGTCCACTTGATCGTTGAAACCTGCTAGTGCTTGCTCACTTGCACAGTTGATGCCGTAATCGTCTCTCCTCTCCTTCCATTCTTTCTTCATCTTCGTAATATTTTTCAGAAATGCGTGGAGAGGGGATTGACTGGAGAAGGAAGAGGAGGAGTGGGCCGCAAACTTGTAACCCTCTTAAGTTGTTCCTCCAACGAAGCGACTTTATCAGCGAGAACCTATTAGAGGGGTGTAACTTGAGCAATGGAGGGTTGGCATGATGGCCTTGAAGGAGGGGCCGCATAAGAAGGCCGTGGGGGGGAGTAAATGGGCTGACTCAAAGAAGGACCCGGTCGGTCCTCGTTGCAAGGAATAGCTGGGCCTTGGGGCCGTGAAAGAGGGGGAATAGAAGGAGGCGGGTGATGGACTGCCCGAATGAGAGTATGAACAGGAGAGGGAGGCGGGTGATGGGCCACCCGAATGGGAGTGGAAGGAGGAGGAAAAGAATGACATGCACCCTCAACAATAGCCTTAAGGGCTTGGATTTGTTGAGGGGTGAGATGATCTATGGCATGCAAGATTTGAGAGACCTTCTCGTCATGGGGAGGAGACGGTTCCCGGGGAGTAGTAGCTTTGAGTGGATGTGAGGGACCCTGAGATTGGAGATTAGCCATGGGTCAGGCAATACCATGTGAATGAGGACGTGGTCCCTTAAAAGAATTATGGTGAGATTTATGATGAACATGTTGAAATTGAGGAGTGTAGGATGTGCTAGGTTGTGCATCCTCATAATTATAATTGGCATTTAACATGTTGGTTTGATTATCAAAGCGAAACATCATGTAAGCAACCAAAGTTAAATCAAAACAATTTGCAAGAATAGCAAACAAGTTGGAATGTTACACTTGATTTCTCTTAGTTGAACCTCCGTATGCCTCTCTATGAGAACTTGGTTCTGTCCCCTCAACATCATCTGCAACAGACAAAGTAAAGACTACCATATATATTAGCATTACTATACTTGCTGGGTGGTCTGATCACCATTTGATCTCTATCAATTACGATGTTGTACTATCTTTCTGGGGTCTGCCGTTGTGCTGTACTGCTCTCTGGCACATCAACTGTCTCATCTGGGACGTATACTGTCTCCTCTTGCACTGCACTTTCTGTTGAGAGCTTCACCTCTAGCTCTCCATGCTTGTTGTTAACTGGATCTCCACTTTGTGTTAATTTCTCTCCTGATCAGAGCATTGGAGACTCTTTAAAGGTCACATCACTCTTAATCATGAACTTTGATGATTGAGGATTAATACACCACAATTGATATGTCTTTACACCTTGTGTTTGTGCATATCCAATGACAATGCGCTTCTTTGCTCTAGGCTCCAATTTGTCACCTGTGACATGAGCATATGCAAGACAACTGAAAATTCTGAGGTGAGAATAATCAGAAGGAGAATCAGACCATACCTCCTCAGGAGTTTTCAACCCTATGGCTGTGGATGGAGATCATTCACTAAGTAGCAAGCTGTGTTGACAACTTCTACCCAAAATGACTTTGATAGACCTATCTGAGATAACATACTTCTTGCTCTTTCCAAGAGTGTCTTGTTCATCCGTTCTGCAATACCGTTCTGTTGTGGTATTCTTGTTGCAGTGTAATGTCGAACAATGCCCTCGTTTTTGCAAAATTCCTCAAACTCTTTCTAGCAGAACTCCATACCATTGTCAGTATGGAGACCTTTGATTTTCTTACAAGTCTACCTTTCAATCAACGCCTTCCATTGCTTGAAAGTAATGAACACCTCACTCTTTTTCTTTAGAAAATATACTCAAACCTTTCTTGAGAAATTATCAATAAAAGTTAGTAAATAAATTGGACCACCCTTCGAGACAACTGGACCAGGACCCCAAAGGTCAGAGTGGATGTAATCCACAGTGCCTTTAGTACTGTAGACTGCTGCATTGAATTTTACCCTACACTACTTGCTGAAAATACAGTGCTCACAGAAATCCAATTTTTCAGTCTTCTGACTAGCAAGTAAATCTCGCTTGCTCAACTCCATCATGCCTCTTTCGCTCATGTGGCCCAGTCGCATGTGCCATAGTTAGGTAGGATCATCTGAACTTTGTGCCAAATTAGCACTCCCTATTATAGTGCTACATTCTAGATGACAAAGGCCACCAATCAGCTTCCCTTTCATCACAACCAATACACCTCTGGAAACTTTCAGGATTCCATTCTCTACTGAGAACCGATATCCATGGGCGTCTAAAATACTCAAAGAGATTAGACTCTTTTGTAGTTTTGGAATATGTCACACTTCTAAGGTTCTGATGACATTATTAAACATCTTGATTCTAATTGTACCAATCCCTGTAACAACAAGAGTTCTATTATCTCCCAAGGTTATAGTACCACTACTTACTGATGTGTAAGTAGAAAATCATTTCCTATGGGGACACATGTGGAAGGTACAACCAGAATCAAGTATCCAGTCATCCCTAGTAGTGCTAGTAGAGACCAACAAAATAGTCTCGTCATCAACAGTCTCCTCTTGAACAACATTAACTGTATCAGAAGAAGACTCCTCCTGAACCTTACCTTTCCCTTTTAATCTTGGACAATCTTTCCGGATGTGCCCTCTTTGATTGCATTCATAACACTTGACCTTCTTTACTGACTTGGATTTGGGTCGTCACAGGTGGTATCAGAGCGGTTGTTGTGTGAAGTACATGGGAATCTGAGATATACAGTCTCCAGAGTCCTCAAGTCCTGTACAGTCACGCAGCTGAAGGCTGGTGAAATTTGCTGGCGTTAGGTTTTGTGATTCTCTATCGCTTAGTTTTCGCCATGGTGTCTACCTCGATCATGTTGTACTTGGCAGTGTTCGCCGAAAGGTTTGAATCTGCGATACTTTGTTTAAGGTTTTCTGTAATTTGTTCAGGCTACTGTTGACTTTTAGTGTTGGTGTGATGACCATGCACGTTCTTACATTGTTTTGGTCATCCCAGCTTAAGTCTGCTCAGCTCCTGATGTGTCTCGCTTCTATTAAAGTGCTCGATTAGATTCCGTGATTGAGAAGGTGCTAGAGCGAACCTAGAATTTTCCCTTCCTGGTGAGCTTCTATTGGTCGAGCTTGATATTTCTCACCCCGTCTGGTGGAGTCTTCTCGAGGTTAGCCTTAGATTTGCTATCTTAGTGATGCCTGTGTCATGTGTCTACTTAAGTGTGGACAGCTTTATTCTGAGCCTAATCTGCTTCCTTATTTTATGGTTGCTTAGCTTTGGACTCCGTTATGGTGTTAAGAGCTATTACGTACCATGTTCGTCGTGCCGTGTCCAACGGTCGATGTGTTGTAAAGGCTCATTTATTGTTTCAGGACATAAAGGTAAGCTGGTACTCATCTCTGTTGCACTTAGGCTTTTTGTGACCGGTTGTACGCTGGATCGGTGCTTGTGGCGTGCTAAGTTGCAATTTTCTTGAATTGCGATGACGTCGAGCGTGTGCTGAGATGCAGATACTGAGCTATTTTCTGTTGCCTATGTGCATTGTATGAGTGTACAGTGGAAGCATGTTGGTTGATAACCCACTGGTCGAGGGTCTTTTCGTAAGGTTCTGGCTAGTCGAGAGAATTGCTTCTTCTCGATGTGACTTCATCTTGGCTTCCTATGCCTCGATGTCATCTGTTGCCGTGCTGTTGCTGGTAATTTTCTGGTGTTGGCATCGACGTTTGTGAGTGTTGGGGAATTTGTTGACTTTCCTACTGATTGAGTACCCTCTACTCTACATTTCTTTCTCTTGGGTGTTGTGTTCTCGAGGCGTGCTCATAGTCCTTGAGATACATTTCCCGAGATTATCATTTTCTCGTTGTCGTGGGTCTTTTCTTGGTGAGCTACTCGTTGCATGACTCGTTCCGTGTAGTCATGTGATCAGTTGCTATTGTGCCTTGATATGACCCTGCTTGCAGTTGTGTTCTGTGGTTTTGTGTGTTGTACGGAGCCAAAATCCCGCAAGTGCTACCGTGTTGTTGTTTCGAGTGCTATTTCTATATGATTTTGTGTTTCTGTCTTGAACCATTGTCTTGTCGGTTAGCATTGCTGTACTCCTCTTTCCAAGTAGAGTTAGCTTGCGACTCGATCAGATGTAATATCTGAGTGAGGACTGAATTGATTGCGCTTGTGGTCCAGTGTTATTATCATTGGCGTCCTGTGTGCCAGGTGTCCCCTGTTGCCTTGGGCACTGAAGCCGATGATGTTGTCAAGCTGTCAGCTGAGAGGACTGTGTTTCCTTGTGTAAGCTGATGCTTGCCGTGCCTATCGTTTCATTTTTTGTGATCTACTATTATGGCAGTCGTGTCTCTTCTCCCGTGAGACGTAAGCGACATTGCATTGTTTCAGAGGTGTTAGACTTCTATTCACTTGTGTCGTGCTCAGTCCTAAGTGTATGCTCGTATATGATGCTTGGCCTTTGGTAGGGTCAGTGCATATTCAGAAATAAGGTCGGTGCACATAGGAATTCCATTAGTAACGGTCGATGCACATTTGGGCCTTCTTCAATTGAGGTCGGTGCACATTTGAACTTCTTCAGTGGAGGTCGATGCACATTTTGAGCTGCTTCAGTTGAGGTCAGTGCACATAGGAATTTCTTCAGCAAAGGTCGATGCACATTTAGAACCAAGGTCGGTGCACATTGGAACTGCTTCAGTTAAGGTTGGTGCACATTGAGAACCAAGGTTGGTGCGCATTGGAACTACTTTACTTAAGGTTGGTGCACATTGAGAACCAAGGTCAGTGCACATTGGAACATCTTCAGTAAGGTCGATGCACATGTGACCTTAGGCTCAGTAAGGTTTGTGTACATTTTCTTTACCAAGTCTCTGCACATTTGCATTTGGCATGACTAACTCTGTGCACATTAGCATACAACATGACCAAGTCTGTGCACATTTCTATTTACCACAACCAAGTCTGTGCACATCAGCATACCAGGTCGGTGCACATCACTGTTTGAAACAAATGAAGGTCGATGCACATCTTTCTAAAGTATATGAAGGTCGATGCACATCTGACTGATTGCATATAAAGGTCGATGCACATCTCTTTGAGGCATGTGAAGGTTGATGCACATCTGACTGATTGCATATAAAGGTTAATGCATATCTCTCTGAAGCATATGAAGGTCGATGCAGATCTGGTTGATTGAGTATAAAGGTCGATGCACATCTCTCTGAAGCATATGAAGGTCGATGCACATCTGAAGTTGATGCATATGAAGGTCGATGCACATCACTGTTTGAAGCATGCAGGTCGGTGTACATCACTATTTGAAGCAAGCAAAGGTCGATGCACATGAACCCCTTTCTTTAGTAAGGTCGATGCACATTTTCTATCAATACTCTAAGGTCGATGCACATTCCTATTGAAGCATATAAAGGTTGACACACATGGAGAGTTCCCTTCAGCAAAGTCGATGCAACTAGAAAGCAAGGTCGATGCACATATTCTTTTTGCATTAGAAGGTCGATGCACATTAACCGCTTGGCAGGGTATCTTCACACCTGGACACATCTAGGGATGGCATAAATTTCTGAGCCAATTGGCTAATGACTCATGGTGTGACATCATCAAAACATCATTTACTTAACAATTAGGAACCTTCTATGATTGGTTCAAGCTTCGAAACTTACCCAAAGATGGATCAAAAATCATAAAGGGCAAGTTTCGATTGGACAGGGTTTCCGACTGAGAATGCGATCAAGGTAAGTACCGTGATGTTAAATTAATGTGGTTCCACGATTAACCACAATCAACATTGACTGGTCAAAGTCGGTTGGTCAAAGGGTCGAAGACTTTAGGAATGCGGTCGTAGAGCTCGATAATTCGCTATCGCGGTAACATGATATGCCACGTTAAGGAAATATCCCAAAAGAATTAACGTCAAGACCATTAACATCGATTTAAATCAATTTAATTTAAAACAAATGGCACCTTTGTGAAAAGTCACTAATTGAAGAATTAACATCAATTGTCCTGACGTGAATTTTTTTTGACGTAGTGGGTATTTATTGAGTGATAATAACATGAATGCGGTGTTAGTTGTGACTGCATTCTTGATGGGCTGTTCAAGGCCTCGGGCGAATATCCAGGGCACAAAGATTGATTTCAAGGGCTGAAAATAGACAAAAAGATCTCACAAATGGACTAGAAAAATAACAACCCTCATTTGATTATTAGTCAAACCCCATAAACATGCAGCTTCTATTCTATCATGTGTGTCTGTCAGTCTGAGCCAGTAGAAACCTTTGAGGGACAGTCATTTTCATTTCCAATCCATTCACCCTGATGGACTTGAGAAAATTATATGTCGTAGCTCTCTGAGTCCTCTATCCAACGGTACCAATTTTGTGTCGATCCGACGTCGGATCGGGCCGCAAGAAATCTTTTCGTAAAGGTGCACAGAGCAGATCCGAGGACATGCCAGCAACTCAGTCTGGGAATTAATTCCTCGAAAATATGCTGACTCACCTTCGGCGTCCACCGCTCCTGGAGATCGCTTGGCAACCCATCAGCAACGTCCCAGGAAGCCGCCATAGCAAGGAGTCGATCGAAAGCTGCCATCCTAGTTGCTAAGTTCCCTTGCTGTACCGAGTTAGAACGGTACCGAGTCGGGACCGAGTCGGACCAGCAGCCCGCCTCCGGCCCAAATTGCTGCCCATCAACCCCAGATCGGTCCTCCCGGGCCCACTTGTAGCCTGTTACCTCCCTGCGTGGAGTGGGCAATGAATTTAATTCTGTAATTATTAATTATTGCTGTACTGGGAGTTCCAGATCTCGGCCGGGAAGTCTTTCCTACGCCCCGAGCGTAGAGGTACACTCGCCACCCCTCCTCGTAGTCATATTTTACTTTCCTAGTATATGTTTGTATGTCACTGCTAGAGAGCATGTTAGGATCCTAGCTCGTATCATTTATATCACCGCTGCGAGAGAGAGAGCGAGACCTGTCCCGTGACCCGATCTAGGCACGAGAGTGAGTAGACCACCCTTGACTCGCTACCGATTTCTCAACCGTACAGGTCCGATCGCTTCCCTCGTTAGGGACGAATGCGAGCTTGCTAGAGTCCAAGGTTTGCATATCCAAATTGGCGTCGAGTCCGCATCCGTCCCACATCACTGCCCCTTGGGCCAGTCAACCTACACGTAGCAATGAGCCCGTCCTTTGGCAAGAGATACATACATATAGGGGTAATGATGACTGCGATTTTGTCTCTCCTGGCCCTCCCACACCCAAGTCCAATAAGAATTCAATGCATGATTGGTTCATATTAGGATGCCTAGGATTCCATGACTCTGACCACCAGTTATGTCAAGTGTATGCTAGTCGTACATTCGGATGTCCTAGTCCACCATTGCATGGGTCTGCATAGCATTAGGTCTGACTAGGATATAGAGTGTGCTTTTTTTTCCTTATTTGTACAGTTTGTTCAGAGTCTGCATACGTCGAGTCGAGTCGGTCTAATGCAAGCTCATGGTGCCCGCCCTTTTTGAGTATTGAGGCGAGTCGGATCTAACGCGCATATTGTGGACTTGACTGAGGATTGAGGGATCAGCTCTACCTTCAGTGTCTCGGATCTAGTCACCTACTGGGACCCAGTGGTGATTCCTAATGAGACTTTGAGTCATCTCCTCCTTTTGAGAATGACCCCTCCCCTGAGTGTCCAATAGCCTCATTCCCACAACAGTGTGAGCATATAGAACATATACGGGATGAGCAAGTGATGATTACTAGGAGTGGAGCGTACCCACGCTACCTGGTATGGTGGAGAGCACTGCCGTGGAGATATAGATCCGCAGGAGCGACACACGAGCAGCCGCACCCCTTACTCGATGGGGTCGAGTTTTTCCCACCTGCGGAGAATTGATAGGAATCAACACAAGGCACTAACATTTTTTAGTTTACATTTATACCTTTTTGTTTGAGTCCGTTCATCCCTTCATAGCGGAAGGGACAAGACGTGCCACCCCGATCACCAGACAAGTGATTTTTCATTAATGAAAGCAGTAATAACATAGAGGAGTACAAGGTTAGGGATGACATCCAAGCAAGTGATGGAGAACAACAAATAACCCAAGAGCCCCAAAACCAAAAGAGGCCAAAGAGGCCAAAAACTAAACAAAGTCTCGATATCGAGTAGAGCTCGTAGAGTTGGATCTGCGCAGAGAACTCCTGATGTTGACACGATCGGCCCTGGAAGGAGGACGGGAACAGTCCTGGTCTTGCACGCCGACCCAGTTGGTATGAACAGTAGTGAAGTCGACGGGGCCGGACGGCTGGAGGCTAGGGATAGTAAGAGGCTGAAGGAGAATAGGGAACTTGACGAAGCCATCTGCCGGAGGGGATAGCGAAGCAGCACACGGAGATCCAACCAAGGGGGCAGCAGCCAAGGCTCGGGCCGGACCAGGAGGTTCCCGGTTAATCTTCTTCTTCAAAGCTTGAGCGAAGGAGAGTTGGGGGGAAGCAGTCGCAGAAGGGGGTGAGGCTTGTGCACCGTCGACAGGCAGCCACCGGGCTAGCAGACCGCGTCTCCGGGGACCAAGATGTCACTGCTGGATTGAGTCTGCCAGTCGGGGGAGGCAGCAGGGACCCGTCGGCAGGCGCAATGGCACTAGCAGGAAGAGGGATGGCAGCAGGGCTGGTGGCAGGCACGGCTGGGGTCACAGGCCCCTTAACGCCAATAGCTGGGGGGGGCAGACATGGGTGCCTCTACTCCGTCGGTGCCGACGGTAAGCACAGGGCCACCAACGGCAAGAGGGGTGGTGACAGGACTGGCGCCAGCAAGTCTGGGATCCCAGACCCCATCCCACCAACGGCAGTTGCATCAGGCACGGAGGCCATCACAGGCAGGGCTGGAGACTCCACGGTGGGGGCGGGCCCTCCACAAGCCAAAGGGGATGCACGAGGGATATCCACAGTAGTGCAGGGAGGTGCAGTCGGTGCATTCTCAACCAAGGCTGGAGCAGATGCTGGTGGGGGAAGAATAGGGGAAGGCAGGCTGGCACTAGCACCGCAAGGGCCCCCAGCGAGAGGTGGAAGTGGATGCTCAGCTGGAGGGGTGGGGCATGCAGCAGGGCCAGCAGCGCCCAAAGGTGGCACCTGAACATCTGGAGTGGGCAAGATGCTGGTAGCAGCTGTGGGCCGCCAGACTGGGCCAAGAGGAACGGTGGTGGCAGAGGGACGGCCCCTTCCTCCCGGGGCAAAGACACCAGGCGCCCCAGTAGGCGGAGGGGGGGTTTCTTCTTACAGTCACCCACAAGGTGGCCCAGACGACGGCAAGAGGAGTAGAAGAGGGGGGGCTCTGGGATGACGACCGGTTGCCAGAAGCCGCCCGCACCAATGCCAACCCACATACGGTGGGGTAGTTTCCTGGAAGCATCAAGCTGGACGCAGGCGCGAGCCGCATGCGCATGGGTGATGCAGAGGGTGTTACGGTCGATTTGAAGCGTTGGCCCAATGCTGCTGGGAATAGAGGAGATGGCTGCTTCGTTGTAGAAGCTCACGGGGAGGCTGGGGAGCTCAATCCAGACGGGCACCAGCGGCGAGTCGTGCTCTGGCGAGAAGTCAAGAGACCACTTGAAGAATTAGAAGGGCCGGCCGTGGATGAGCATAGAATCTTTGAGGAGGACTTGCAGGTAGTCTTCCCGGTTAGAGAACCGCAGGAGGAGATGACGCTTGTCCATGGCACTTAAACTATGCCTAATGATAGAGTGTAATTCCTACTGAGCTTCTTTCTCACCCCTATTTTCTAATCTTTTTCAGGTAATACGGTAGTTGGAACGCTTGCAATTGGGATCGGGTCAGCGTGATCGAGCGAACCTGGAGCCTAGAGACCGAGTCCTTTATTTTCTTGAGTCTAGTTGGTGTAGTGAGTCTTGTCCTTCTGCCTTCTTTTATTAAATCCACCTTCTAAATTTAAATTTTCATTCATTAATAAAAATATGGTTTTAACAAGTTTGGGCCTCCATGTGTTTTATTGTGGTTATTTATCTTGCTCGCATTATCATGACTGTTTCGCTGTACGTTCCGAGCAGTGCTTCCCACTGTTATCGGTTCGGGGCATAACACCCAATTTTTCACACCACCAGCTCCACGACCTTCATTCCCCGCACCCTAGCCACAACAACAACCACTACCACAACAGCAGCCATAGCCACCCCAGTACCATAACGTCTGTTGTACCCAGACTATTTTCGGACAAAATCACAAGAAAAAAGGGTTCGAGCATTTCACCGAACACCCTCCAGGAACGGGCTATCTAGCCCTTTCTACAATCCCATGGGTCCCTACAAGGGCCCTGATTGGCTTGCCGTGATGCACGGCGACACAAGCAACTCCCCAAAGTCAACTCCGGCCACCCACATACAGGCCTTGCCCGTATCCTGAATCGCTGCCCAGGCCAACCCGGGGGCGCCCCGATGTCGAGCCACGCCACGTGACACCCAGCAAAAAGGGCCAAGGGGCCTACCCAGAAGTACGTCTTTCAACCCTCTGTGGTCAAAGGGAGACCTAACTAAGTCAACCACGGGCTTTGGAGGCCCGCCGCACGCATGTACGGCTCACACCAGCATGCTCAGCATTTCGTCGAGCACCTTGTGGGCGCATATGTTCAAGCCCTTCTACACCAAACCATGGGCCACCCCGTGATTCCAGCCCCTCAGTTGGGTCCTACAATGACCCCTCAGCAAGTCAAGGTCGATCCCGACACCCAGACACATGGCAATAAGCCACTTAACTCTAGCACTCGGGTCAACCAGAGGCTACCCGATCAACCCGTCATGCAATATGGCACACAGACCAAGGCATGGCACACCTCCACAAAATGCCACCTCCTAGCTCCCGCGAGCTACCGTCATCAACCCAAGGCTCACCGTGTGGCCCCTCAGCCACCTACTCAAGCCGTTCGGCAATTCGAGGTGCGTCAGGCATTTACCCGAACACCTTGCCGGTGGCTACGACAACCCAAAGAACGGCGTCCCCATGGGCCCGTACCAGCATCCCAGAGATCAAACACCATCAATGGACAGCCCCAAATGATGCAAGAAGACCCTCGGGGGCCATCCCTCCGGGTTACGACCTTCCCCGGGGCCAGTTTGCCCCAGGGGCGGCCGCGCGCCCCAGGGAGGGTAAACCTCCTTGGGGGCCACACGCTCCCTCCAACCGAGTGGTCCCACGACCCCACTCAATTCCAATTCGTCCCATTTGCGGACCTCGATGTAGTTCGTGTGCCATACCAGTTCGAGGAATCAACGCGTGGAAGTACGGAGTGACAGCATGACGGGTTCACTCTCCGGTCAACGCACACAAGTCTCAACTTCCACGTATCCTCCCAGTCAAAATGTCCTATTCTTTTTAGTTAATGTTGGGAGAAAAATTGGCAAAAATGTAATTTTATAGGGTGGGACAGCTCCCCCTCTCTTTCTTGGCGCCACTCCACCTAAACCCCCTGCCTATAACAAGGGCTTAACCTCCCCTGAATACCCTCTGCTCCCTGGACTCCCTAGATTCTTACGTTAAATGGATTGCTATATAAACCCTGGAAGACCCTCCGGAGAGGTAAGGAATAATCCTGAGTGAGAACCACCACACCTCTTGGTGGAGAATGATCTTGTGCCCCTTTTTCCTCCTACCATCTCCCCCTACACCAGTGCTATACCTTATTCGTGGACTTAAGCATTGGAGGGTTTTCCCCTGGGCACCCTTGATCCATTTCCTACCTTGCAGTTCATACAGACATGGTGATCGTGATCAAGGATTCTCTCAAGATCACACGACTCAGGATCGACGTGAGATCACGCCTCTTCATCTGGCGCCGTCTGTAGGAAACTTGTGAAGAGCCATAATGGTGCGAAGAAATTTTGATAGGAGGACCGCCGGCGGTAGGGGAAGCATCGTGGGGGGAGGGGAAGGAGAGCCTATGCCTCCCCACCCCGCGGGGAGCCTCCCCTCTGAAGTCAACCACCAAGCCGACGAGCTGCCTCCACTAGCTACGGGGGTGCAACCTCCCAATGGGAATTTTGATGCTCTCCAAACCCTCAATGCCAAACTAGATATCCCCATGGAAGTAATGAGGACCCAGGCGGCTAGGGAGGAGAAGTCCGGACTTCCCTGGGAAAGCCCCCCCCGTGGAGAAGCTTCCATACAAACCGTCAGAGGCCGCTTCACCCACCGGGGATGACGGCTTGTGCGCAACAGGTCAGGAGGACCTTCGCAGGCCCATCCTCTAGAACAAGAAGCCTCCTCCTCTCCGAGGAGAGAAAGGTCTGGGGTGTGCTAGCAGACCCTAGAGACCGATGCCCCCGAGGGACAATGAGGCAGCCCGTCAAGGTGCCCTCATAGCCGCTCAGCTCAGCGACGACTAGAATTGTCCCTCAAACTGATGGACTAGGAGCGACGTTTCGTAGAGCAGGAGCGCGCCCTCCGCACCTTGCAGAAGACATCCATCAAGGAGGACGAGGAGCAATCCCCATTCTCCGACCAAATCTTGAAGGTCGAGATCTCCCCCAGAGTCTCGCTGCCAACCTTCAAGTCATATGACGGCCAGGGAGACCCGGTCGACCACTACGACAGCTTCGACGCGTTGATGTCCCTACATGGGGCATCTGACGCCATCAAGTGCCGAGCATTCATGACCACCTTGGTCCAGGCCACTCAAGCCTAGTTCCGGGCACTCGCCCCCAGCAGCATCCGTGACTTCCGATAGTTCGAGCGGGTTTTTAAGGAGAGCTTCGCGAGCAACGGACCTTCAAGGTCAGTCGCGAGGCTATCGGCACTAAAATAGGCACAGGGGGAAAAGCTACGGACTTATATCAACCGATTTAAATCAGAAGCCCTGCGCACCCCTCACCTGGATGTTGCCTCAGCCATCACCGCATTGACCAGAGGCACCTGCGATGAGAACCTCTGATGAGAGCTAGTCCTCCAACCCCCAACCTCTCTAGCCGATCTGGTGACCCTAGCCCTACGTCATGTAGAGTGCGAAGAAGTCCTTAGCGCCTACCGCTGCGCAACGGGCTCGGGTGGAGAGGGGGATAGGAAATGACCATCTGAGTAGGGGTCAGGCCAGGGGAAAATGCGGAATCAAGATGGAGATCGCAGGGAGCCCCCTCAGAAATTCGAGCGGTGCACGCCCCTATCCACCCACGTCTACAAGATATATGAGGACATTAAGGGCTCATGCCTTCTCTGCCAACCTGAGCCTATGAAGACCGACCCAAAGTGCCATAGCCGCTACAAGCATTGCCAGTTCCATAATGATCACCGACACCATGCTGGATATTGTCATCAGCTCAAGGATGAGATCGAGCATCTCGTCCGCCAGGGGCACCTATCACGATACATGTCCGAGTAGAAGGAGGATCCCGACATCCCCACAGAAGAAATTGACAATCAATCCTGCAGAGTCCATATGAACATTATTTCTGGCGGCATGACATCAGGAGGAGATAGTAGCCGAGGAAGGAAGTGTCACACTAAACGGGCAAGCAAGGCCTCCGAGTCCTCCAAAGCCCCACCGGCGAGCGAGTAGCTGGCCTTGGTGTTCTCTGACCAAGACCTAGAAAGGGTAACTGCCCCACAGGATGACGTTCTTGTAATATCAGCTTCCATAAATCATTGTAACATAGATAGGATACTTGTTGGCAATGGCAGTGACCCTGACGTACTTTTGTACGAATGTTTCCTTAAGATGGGTGAATACCCATCCAAGCTCCATCCGATTCAAACCCCCCTTTGTGGGTTCAACGTTCTGGCCACCTATCCTGAGGTAGCCCTAAGCCTATTGGTCACTATCGGTACCCCTCCTAAGACTGTCACGATTATGGTTAACTTCATAGTGATCAAGGAGATGTCACCCTATAATGCCATCTTTGGCCGAGGTATCCTCAGTCGAACGAAGGCCGTGCCCTCCACCTATCACCAAAAACTAAAGTTTCCCACCAAATACAACATCGGGGAAGTCCGGGGTAACCAGGTAATAGCTAGAAGGTGCTATGTAATCTCGGTCGATGCCATATGATCGGAAGGGAAAAAGACAGAGGCAAGGGAGATGAGGATGAACCGACAGCATCAGGGCCTGGTGGCGAATTGTTGTCCATCTTCCTCAAAGGTGACCCAGCCCTCAAACTTAAAATCGGAGCTGATTTACCACCTAATGTACGAGAGCAATATAAAGATTTTCTTGCAGAGTACATTCAAGTCTTCACATGGTCTGATAAGCATCTTCCCGAAATCCCTGGGGAGATGGTGGTGCACAAGCTTGACCTTGACCCGTCGATGAAGCCCGTCCAGTAACGTAGAAGAAAGCATGCCCCAGAGAAGTAGGCGATCATCAAAGAGTCGATTATCAAGGGAAATCAAATCGGCCTATTTTGGCTGGTCCTTTACCCAACGTGGCTCACTAATGTTGTCCTAGTACCAAAGGCTTCGGGCAAATGGCGAATGTGTGTGGACTTCAGCGACCTCAACAAGGCCACTCCGAAAGATAGTTACCTGCTGCTGAGCATCGACCAACTAGTCGACTCGACCTCCGGTAACAAATTACTCAGTTTTATGGATGCTTACTCTAGCTATCATCAGATCCGAATGGATCCTGAAGACATCGAGAAGACAGCCTTCATCACCGACTTCGACATACACTGCTACACCCGAATGCCTTTCGGGGTGAAGAATTCTAGCGTAACATATCAGAGGCTGATCAACCACATTTTTGAAGGACAAATCGGTCAGAACGTGGAGGCCTACATCGATGACATGCTTATCAAGACACATATGGCCGAGGATCACTTCGCTGACCTAGCCGAAACCTTCGACACCCTCTTAAGGTACAACATGAAGCTCAATCTAGCAAAATGTGCCCTTGGGGTCCGATCCCAAAAATTCTTGAGTTTTCTGGTGACTTAATGCGGGATCAAGGCCAACCTCGATAAGGTTCAGGCCATCCTGAACATGCAGCAGCCCGCGTTCATCAAGGATGTGCAACACCTGATAGGGCGGATTACTGCACTCAACCGTTTCTTGTCCAAAGTGGCCAAATGATGCCTACCCTTCTTCAAATTATTGAGAAGGCCCAAATTGGCATCCACCACATTCGCCTGGGATGAGGAATGTCAGAAGGCTTTTGCGGAGCTAAAGGAGATTCTGGCCTCACCCCTGGTGTTATCAAAATCGATCTCGGGTGAAACTCTGCCCCTTTACCTCTCATCGACTCCTTTCACAGTGAGCTCAATCCTCGTTCAAGATAATACAGGAGTGTAGAGACCAGCATACTACACCAGCAAGGTGCTCAACGAGGCCGAGAGAAGGTACCCTGCAATCGAGAAACTCGTGCTAGCGTTGGTGACCTCAGCCAAGCGCCTTCGGCCTTACTTCCAAGGGCACTCCATCGTCGTATTGACCAACGAGCCCCTAAAGAAGATCCTCGCTCACCCTGAAGCTGTGGGTCACCTCATCAAATGGGCCATAATGCTCAGGGCTTACGACATCTCTTATCGCCCTCGTTCGGCCATCAATGAACAGGCACTCGCGGAGTTCATTGCAGAGAGCATCGTTCCAACCGGGTAGGGTGGTAAGCCGTGGAGAATTTAAGGAGGGTATCCATCAAATGCCAAAGAGTCTTCCAAAAGTAGCTAGTAAACTTGACATCCCTATCGGAGACTATGGTCTTGGGTAATCCATGGAGGCGAACAACCTCATCAAAGAATAAAGCCTCTGGATAGGCGTCCGCTCTGCTGGGGATTGCCGGGCGGCAACTTGTTGGCCTATTTCTTGAGCCGCCTCTTGAGATTATTCCTTCCATTCCTCTCCTGTTTCTTGGCAATGGTCGCCTCCAGGGGAAAAGGAGGAGGAGGCACTGGAACTGGAATTGACGGGTCCCCGCAGGGATGTCGCCGAGTCGATGGGTTTGCAGGGCGAGGTCGGCAATTCCTCTTTGCTCGGATCTCGATCCAGGCACCTTCCGATTGTTGTAGTTGGAAGGTAGCATTGATCGCCTATTTAATGACTTCGAGTGGTAGTTCCTAGTAAGCAGGGGTGCTAAGACTGGCGTCTAACGACATGGATGCGGCTTGATACCTTAACTGCGGTGGCTGTGAAAGTTTACCAAGAACCGGTTGGCTCGTACTGGTGTTCGAAGACGTGTGTGCGGTTTGATGCCTTAGCTGCGGTGGCGAGGAAGGCTTCTACTAAGGAGTGGTCCGGGGTTCATGGCCAACATCTTGCTTCCTGGCCTAACCCCTATAGTCTGGATGAGGGCAGGGTCAGGTGACACTTGAAGACATCTTGGGGCCCTGCTGCCCCTGGTGGCCATCTTGGTCTCACGCGCCGGATGGCGTTTGTAATGGCAGGCCTGACTTGCGAGCTGTTGGGAGGACCTAGTTCGGTCGAACTGGGGCCTCGCTCAACTTTTGCTTCCCCTTCCTATCCTCGAGTATTGGAGTTGGAAGTGGAATAGGGGGAAGGTGAGAAGAGCTTGAGGAGCTCATGGTAGTCTCGCCCACCAGGACATCCTCTCGACCAAGAAGGACTCGAAGGAGTCTGGCAGTGTCTTCTCTAGAAAAGGGTATAGACTCTAATTCCTGCCAGGGTCGCCACTGCGCAGTTGGAGTGGCAGGGGCTAGTTGATCGGCCTAGAGTGTTGAGGAATCAGGGGAGACCGGAGGAGCAGGAGAATGAATAACGTTGACCGAGAAGGTACTTGGTCCCGCCTCTTGACTGGCATCTTGCTCCCTACGTCTCCGCAGTCACTGGAGGGCTTCTCGATTGTCGGTCCAGAACTCGAGCCATTCTGGAGTGTGCTGGTAAGACAGCCCGTGCCCATTTTCCTGGGGAGGATCAGGCTACTCTGGCGCATTTCTGGCAATGTTCAGAGTTTCTTCGATAGCTTGCCGTAGTCAAACAAGTGCCATGGAATTCTCTTCGACGTCGATCTGCTCCCAGCGGATCTGTTCCTGGATGAGATACTGGACTTCCTCATAGGACTCGATCGCGTGGCAAATTTACGCATGAAAGGGACAATACTGGGGGTGGTTAAAGTCCCACTGAGTGTAGTCCGTAGGTGGATTGCGGGGCAGGATTTGTGCCCGCTCGATTAGGACGTCGAAGAGTCACTGGGTTCTCTCCCTGGGGAAGGAGAGGGGTCTCTGATCGTGCTAGGGCCACCACCCTGGGTACCAGATCGAACGCTCTCTCTGATTGGTACTGGGCTCCTCCAATTCATCATCAGAGAGAGAGAATGCAGCCATCATGTGGATCACATTAGCCAGATGGTGAGCCACACGTGCTGCTTTGGCTGGTCTAGACCACGTATGCGACTGCGGAGGATCAACGAGACCTCTCTTCATTTGAATGAGGCCGTCTCGGATCAGCTTCTGTACCTGGGTCTTGAAGACATAGCAATCTTCGAGAGAGTGACCCAGCATGCGGTGGTATGAGCAGTAGTTGGGATCGTCGATTTTATGGGCTTCGTCCCCATTCCCTTCCCCCTCCAATCCACTGTCTCCCCTCCCCTCCGGCCCCCTTTGATCCCCCTCTCCCTCTGATCCACCATCTCCCCCCAAGGTTCATCTCCTCCCTCCACCTTCTTCTCTTCACTGGGATTAGCCCATTGCAAAACCCACCACCACAGCCACCATTGCCTTCCTCCCCGTGCTAGCATGCCTATGCCACCGCCGCTAACTGTCCTGCCTACCTCCGATTCGTCACCCACCTACAGTCATCACCCCTCCCCTATCTGCTACTGTTGCATTCCGCAACGGTACCAGCCGGCGCCGCCACCACACTGATCGACCCTCGATCACCGCCATGGCCCATGCTGCCACCTTGGTCACCACAGCCCTTTCCCCTGCCACTGGGCTGCCGTTAGTCGCACGCCACTGCCAACCACACATCGTCTGCCGTCCTATGCAACACGACCTCCAGTCATCACCCCTACCTTGTCTGTCGTTGTTGCATACAGCAACGGTACCAGCAGGCACCACCACCACACCATTCTTTCAGTTTCACCCTAGAAGAGCATATTGTTCTATTTTGGCTCAAGGAGGTTGGTTAGTTGAAGGATGAGAAACAGCACACTTTGCCATGTTCAGGAGTATAAAGAGCGCTGTGTAAATCGCTCCATGAACATGGAAGCATCCCACGCAGGAAACTCCCGTGGCATGATAAGCTCTCTGACAAACACTGAGGAGATTTCATTGTAATCAAGCTAGTTTTCGGGACCACATTCTTAACTCATACAACAATTCCTTCCAGAAACAGAGAATAAGAAGCCCAACCAATAGCAAAACCAGCTCCCCTTCTGGGTCGTACCCATTATTCCATCAAGGCATTTTACAACGTCTCCAAGATTCTAATGCTTAAAACCCCACCCAGCACCAATACTACTCGACCTCAGAAAAGGATATAAATACAAAAACAAATCCCATTAAACTGCAATTCCCACTCTTTTCTGAGATCTATCAACAGAGTTAGGAAAAGAGACATAAACCGAGCAACAAGAGCAACATCCCACCTCACACAAGATGCACCACCAAGGCACATCTATGTCTGGACGGATACAAAACAACCACCAGAAATAAAGTTTCAATCTTGACTAACCTCTTTAAAAGTCTTCGTTCCAATGGATCAAATATCGACGAGGGTGAGATTGACATGAGAGAGATAGGAGTGCTCACATGAGGTGCTGCAGCTGCTTCAGTGCGTCGACGTCGCCCGTGTCGACAAGGGTTTTGAACTGCCGAGAGACCTCCTCGGAAGCCGATCTTATGAGCTCCTCCTGCTGCTGCTGCGCTTCCCCCTCCATCTCTCGCTGGCTCTCGATCACGTCGTCCCCCAAAAGCCGATCCAGTTTTTCGCAGAGGGCGCGGGCGGAGCCGGAACCCGGAAGGGTGCCTCGGTGCGATGTTCCGGCGGATACGTTTAAGAAGCATGTGTACGCCACCACCTCCACAGGTCCAGCCCAAACGCCAGGCCCGGGCCAGCAAGAAAAGAGGCCTACGCCCAAGAAGACACAAAACTGATCCCGCCATGGACGGCCCGTCAAATTCTAACTCCAACATGCCCACAAGAATCTGAAGAATCTTGTTACACACCGCGTAGGGGGAGGGGAATTGGGATGTGAGGCCCAACCCCCTCGAAATTACCGTATACGTCAATCTTGACATCGGATGACTTACCTTTAAACTCCCCTTGGCCGGCACGCCCAGACCATTGGCCCTCAGCGGTACACCCCCTGAACCTAAAGGAGTAACTATGGCCATATCTGATGGTAAGGGAATAGGTGAAATAGGCAATGTTTTTGCAAAAGAACTAGCAATAAAGGAGTGAGTAGCACCAGTATCGAATAGTACAAAAATAGGATGTGAATGGATGTGGACGGTACCTTCAATAAGTTCTCCTTCTCTATTTGTTTCATCTTCTAAAACAACATTCAATCTAGCTGACCTTTTTCGCCCACCATTACTCTGATTGGATTTTTGTTGATCTTTCATGAGAGGACAATCGGACATTCGATGCTCCCGACTTCCACATCGTATGTAAGCATCGATAAGCTTCCAGCACTCTTCGACCGAGTGAACGCACTTTTCACAGAATGTGCAGGTCGTTGTAAGGGCCTCTTCTTCTTTTATCTTCTTACTCTTGCTGTTGCCACTCCCGTTGCCACTCTCGTTGCCACTCCCGTTGCCATTACGGAATCTCTTTTTATTGTCATGGGACTTATATGGCCCCGTAATGTTAAACTTCTCTATCTTCTTCCCCTTCTTGTCTTGCCTACGGCTTGAACTTCCTCTGCAGCTTGTGAATTTCTCGACCTTCTTCAAGGTCATTTCATATAAGTGAGCACGTTGGACCATTTCATCATAGGTCTAAATATTTTGTGAGCCCAATTGCTTGATAAAAGTACGATGCAACCCGTCCATAAATCGGTTAGCCTTCAAGAGATCGGTACTAACTAGATGTGTAGCATACGGTGCCAGCCTAGAAAACTATAGCTCATATTCTGCTACTGACATCATGCCTTGTCGTAGAGTAGAAAACTCAGTAGCCTTTCACTCTTTGACGTGCTCAGAGAAGTATTTTGCCCAAAAAAGTGTAAGAAACCCCTGCCAAGTGTGTGGTTCATTTGTAGGTGGTGTCAGAATAGACTTCCACCAGGTACGAGCATCTTGGTTTAACTGAAATGTGGCAAGACAAACTTTCTCCTGATCAGTTCATTGCATTACGTCAAATATCCTGGTCATCTCGTCAATCTAGTTTTTCGCTTCATCTGGGTTGGAAGATCCAGAGAATCGTGGGGGATTCAAGCTCCGAAAATTTTCATGTAGATTACCCACGCCAGCCCTTGAGCCAGCTTGGTCTACAGTTTGCAGGGCCTGGGTAAGACCGGCAATAGTTTGTTGCATCTCATCCCAGTTCACATAGTGAGCCCTTATGAGATTATGGTACCAGAGAAAAGTAATAAATTTTTGTTAATTCCAAGGGAACTAGTGGGGTTAATCCTAGAACAAATTCTAATTACTATCTGATCCCGGGTTCTACTCGATTCTCACTTGGGTTCAGAAATTTATTCCTAATTTGTAGGTATGGGTCCTTAAACCTTGGACTTTCCTATAACATGACATTTTCCTAGGACTCTCTTAAGCCTAGACTCTAATACCACTTTAACTGTCACGCCCTGAGCTTTTGATATAGAGGAAGTATTCTCGAGAAACATAAACAGTCGGCATGGTAAGTGTAACGTCTGGGATCTTTATTGGGTCCTACTGAATCTTTATTGGTTTTCGGATCCTTTTAGAAGAGTTTCAGAAGGCTTTTGTAGCTCCCGAGTTGAGTATGATTCGTTCTATTTATCCTTCAGTTCCTCGACTCGTGGTCGCTGCAGTTGCATTGTACTCTTCGCCAGGATCGTTTCGGCTCTTTTTGTAGATTTTTAGGCCTTGGTTAGGCATTTATTCGAATTGTTAAAGAATTATTGAAATTCAAAGGGAGTATTTATCTCGTACCCATCGGCACTTCATCAAGGTTTCCCGTACCGCGTCCAACTGCAAGGGCTGGGTGGAGCAGTACGTGTACCTTATCAAGTCAAAAGACTGGGAGGAGGCCTCCGACAGGTGGATGCGTAGAGGCTGTCGCCGCACCTGGCGTGATGGGAAGCCTCCTCTCAGGGCTGAGGACCGCCAGAAGTTGAAGGAGATTGAGCTGTATCCTCTCATCGACGTGGATCTCATCCTGACTCCGGCGCTGCTCCGAGAGCTGGGGTTGTGTCCTCCGTTGCCGAAGGGTATTGGATTTGTTCTTCATTGGATTGTCCTAGTTGTGAGGGTGCTTGACTGATTGGATTCTCCTTTCAGGGGCGACTGAAGTATAGGGTTGGACCTACAAGATTGTCAGGCAGCCGCGGAACGTTCCTCGCCCGATGGATCACGTTGCTCCGGGGGCCGGTCAGGTGTCCGTCGTCGCCCCCCAAGCCGAGGTTGTATTTGCCCCGGGGAGGTTGCAGTGCCTGATCTCGGCCGACATTCCTCTGGTGGGCTCATCGGCGGCGTCCGCGGTGAGTGGGGGCCCTAGCCCTCAGAGGGCCTCTCCTGAAGGAGTCGTCGGTTCAGCCAGTGAGCAATCCGACATGGCCGGCAAAAGTTGCATCGTCCTGACCGACAATGATTTGGCGGCGTTGGACACCCGACGCCGGGCGAGGAAGAGAGTGAGGACGTCCCCCTCTGCTTGGAGTCACGCCTCACCTCCCCCGCCATCTGAGCCACTTTCTTTTGAGGCTTCGCCACCGCTGTTAGCTGGGGAATCGGCGGCCGCTGCCTCCGTGTCAGTCCCCACGGCACGAGGGCAAGACAAGGGCAAGGCCCCAGAGGATGCCAGCGCTCCTTCCCCATCAGTGTCCCCTCAGCGCAGCTCAACTTCTCCTCCTGGAGACTTGACCTCTAGGTTGACTGGGATCGCGATGATTGTTGATCTCATGGGGATGAGTGCTCAGTGGTTCGAGCACACTAGCCCGTTCGGCCCTGGGGCCGAGAAGGAGCTGACAACGGTGGCTACGAGGAGCGCGTGCCTAGTCGTCAGCGCTTTTGGCCTGTGGAGACACCACTTCCTTGGGCTTGCCCGGATGCTGGAAACCGGCCAGACTGCCTAGGCGGAGCTCGAGGGGCGCTTGGAGGAGTCCGAGGCGGCTCGTGCCGAACTCCAGAGGCAGTCGGTTCAGCAAGGACTGGCCCTCGCTGGCCTGGAGCACGACTGCGATCACTTCCTGGCGTAGGCCGACGCTATTGAGGAGAGAGCCAAGCTGGCGGTGGAGGTCCGGGCCATGAAGACTCGAGCTCTGGAGGCTGAGGTGGAGATCGCCATGCTGCATTCCTCGATGTCGACCGTGGGCGAGGAAGCGGTGGAGCGCTTCCGTTCCTCCTCGGCTTACCGAGACAAGCTGACCGAGGTGGCCCTGGAGTTCTACGGGACGGTGGCTTCCGGGAGGGCTGGAGCGCCGCTGTGAAGGCCACAACGGATTGCTTCGGTCGTGCGGCCCCATCTCTCCCTCCCCTTTCATCTCCTTATGGCCCAGGGGCCGACGACGGTGAGGTGGAGCCTGACGGTGCTGGAGTTGAGGAGCCAGTGCCGGCACTGAGCACGGAAGAATGAGCACGAACGGACGTCTCGGTGGCGAGAGGTCAGGTGGTGGCCCTGGACGAGGACTCGCCTCCTGCTGGGGCTGCTGACGCACGTGACCCCAATGAGACTGGGACGTGTAATGATGTCAGGCAGAGGTCTCGAGGTAAGATTACACACATGACCAGGGCAGAGGCAGAGTCGTCGCAGCTTGTGGAAAGTACTGTTATGATTTTGGGTTGCGCAGCTCGAGTATTGTTCGATTCTGGCACGTCACATTCATTTATATTGGAGGATTTCACGCTGAGTGTGGAGGACCCGGTATCCCAGATGTCGTGTGATTTGGCTATGGAGTTACCTTCTAGCGACTACATGTTCACCCCGTATTGTTTTGAGAAGGTTCCAGTGTGGATTGAGGGGCGGAACTTGCCAGGCAGACTTTATGCATTGCACCTTCGGGATTATTATGTGATTTTGGGCATGGATTGGCTCGAGGACCATAGAGCGATGGTGGATTGCGGAACGAAGAGGGTCTACTTTCTGCCTCCCCATAGACCCACGTTCTATTTCCAAAGTATCCGATCTACCTCTCCTCGTCTTCTCATTTCCGCTATTAGGGCCCGTAGGTTGCTTGATGTCGGATGCCAGGGTTTTCTTGCTTCTGTGGTCATGGTGGACCAGCAGTGTCCGGATGTGGAGGACATTCCGGCGACATGCGAGTTTCCTGATGTTTTTCCAGAGGATTTGCCTGGATTACCTCCACAGCGGGAGATCGATTTTGTTATCGAGGTTGTGCCTGGTACTGGGCCTTTGTCAAAGGCTCCTTATGGTATGGCTCCTGCTGAGTTGAGAGAATTGAGGGCGCAGTTGCAGGAGTTGCTCACTAAGGGGTATATTCGCCCTAGCTTTTTCCCTTGGGGTGCGCCGATGTTGTTTGTGAAGAAGAAGGATGGTAGTCTGAGGTTGTGTATTGACTACCGGTAGCTGAATGAGGTGACCATTAAGAACAAGTATCCGCTATCGTGGATTGTTGATTTGTTCGATCAGCTTCAGTCTGCTCGAGTGTTCTCGCGGATTGATCTGCGGTCTGGTTATTATCAGCTGCGGATTCGTGAGTTTGATGTGGAGAAGACTATGTTCAGTATGAGGTATGGGCATTATGAGTTCTTGGTGATGCCGTTTGGGCTCACCAATTCCCCTATAGTGTTCATGGACTTGATACATAGGGTGATTCATCCCTACTTGCATCAATTTATGGTTGTGTTTATGGATGATATCCTTATTTATTTGCAGTCTGTAGAGGAGCACGTGTACCATTTGAGGGTTGTGTTGCAGACCTTGCGAGATCACCAGTTGTACGAGAAGCTTGGCAAGTGCGAGTTTTGGCTTTCGGAGGTGCACTTTTTAGGGCACGTGATTTCTGGTGATAGTATTTTCATGGATCCCACCAATGTCGAGGCTGTGATGCAGTGGCTGAGGCCAAGGCCCGTGATGGAGATTCGGAGTTTCTTGGGGCTTGCAGGCTATTACAGGAGGTTAATTTAGGATTTTACTCGTATTATGGCCTCGATGACTAGACTTACGCAGAAGGATGTACCTTTTGTTTAGACTAATGAGTGTGAGCAGAGCTTTATGGAGCTGAAGAGGTTGCTCACCTTGGCACCGGTGTTGGTGTTGCCTTCTGGATCAAGAGGTTTTGTATTGTGTACAGATGCTTCCAAGGTTGGTCTGGGTGTTGTGTTGATGTAGCACGGGAGAGTTGTGGCGTCTGTATCACGACAGTTGAAGCCATATGAGGAGAACTACCCTACCCATGGCCATGAGTTGGCCACAATGATCTTTGCATTGAAGATTTGGAGGCATTATCTATACGGTGAGAAGTTTGAGGTGTTCACTGACCATCAGAGTTTGAGTTCAGGGAATACTAACTGGTCTTGTCGATGATGACAAGGGTCAGAGCTAGTTTGTTCATCGACATTGGTTAAATGTCGAAGTAAGGATGTCTTTATTCATTAATGGGGACGAAAGGTCCAGGTTAATATTTCATTCACTGATCTTGTCGATGATGACGAAGATCAAGGCTAGTGTATTCGTCGGCATTGGGTAAAATATCGAAGCAAAGAGAGGTTGTGTTCATTAACAAGGATGAAAGTCCAAGTTAATATTTTACTCACTGATCTTGCCGATGATGACGAAGATCAGGGCTAGTGTATTCATCGGCACTGGGTAAAATGTCGAAGCAAAGAGAGCTTGTGTTCATTAACAAGGATGAAAAGTCTGAGTTAATGTTTCATTCACTGATCTTGCCGATGATGACGAAGATTAGGGCTAGTGTATTCGTCGGCACTGGGTAAAATGTCGAAGCAAAGAGAGGTTGTGTTCATTAACAAGGACAAAAGGTCTGAGTTAACGTTTCATTCACTGATCTTGCCATTGGTGACGAAGATTAGGGCTAGTGTATTCATCAGCATTGGGTAAAATGCCGAAGCAAAGAGAGGTTGTGTTCACTAACAAGGACAAAAGGTCCAAGTTAACATTTCATTCACTGATCTTGCTGATGATGATGAAGATCAAGGCTAGTGTATTCATCGGCATTGGGTAAAATGTCAAAGCAAAGAGAGGTTGTGTTCATTAACAAGGATGAAAGGTCTGAGTTAACATTTCATTCACTGATCTTGTCAATGATGACGAAGATTAGGGCTAGTATATTCATCAGCATTGGGTAAAATGTCAAAGAAAAGAGATATTATGTTCTTTAACAAGGACGAAAGGTCTGAGTTAACGTTTCATTCACTGATCTTGCCGATGATGATGAAGATCAGAGCTAGTGTATTCATCAGCACTGGGTAAGATGTCGAAGCAAAGAGAGGATGTGTTCATTAACAAGGATGAAAGGTCCAAGTTAACATTTCATTCACTGATCTTGTCGATGATGACGAAGATCAGGGCTAGTGTATTCATCGACACTTGATAAAATGCTGAAGCAAAGAAAGGTTGTGTTCATTAACAAGGATGAAAGGTCTGAGTTAACGTTTCATTCACTGATCTTGACAATGATGATGAAGATCAGGGCTAATGTATTCATCGGCACTGGGTAAGATGCTGAAGCAAAGAGAGGTTGTGCTTATTAACAAGGACGAAAGGTCTGAGTTAATGTTTCATTCACTGAACTTGTTGATGATGACGAAGATCAGGGCTAGTGTATTCATCGACAGTGGGTAAAATGTCAAAGCAAAGAGAGGTTGTGTTCATTAACAAGGATGAAAGGTTTGAGTTAACGTTTCATTCACTGATCTTTCCGATGATGACGAAGATCAGGGCTAGTGTATTCATCGGCACTGGGTAAAATGCCAAAGCAAAGAGAGGTTGTGTTCATTAACAAGGATGGAAGGTCCAAGTTAATGTTTCATTCACTGATCTCGCCATTGATGATGAAGATCAGGACAGATGTATTCATCGGCATCGGGTTAAATGCCGAAGCAAAGAATGGTTGTCTTTCATTAACGAGGATGAAAGGTCCAAGTTAACGTTTCATTCACTGATTTCGTCGATGATGACAAAGATCAGGGTTAGTGTATTCATCAGCATTAGGTAAAATGCTGAAGCAAAGGGTAGATTTTATTTATTTATCAATAAGGACAAAAGGTCCAAGTTAATGTTTCATTCACTAATCCGGCTATCAACGCACATTCTCCATGTGCCATCCTTCTTCGGGGCTAATAGGGCGGGAACAGCACAAGGGCTCTTGCTGTCCCAAAGAGATCCCCGACTCACCCCGAGCATTTTCCACATAAATTTAATATTTTATTTCCTTTTTCTTTTTAAACCCTCCCCACCCCTCTCTCTTCCTCACTCACGCTCTCCTCTCTCTCTCTCTCTCTCCACCGTGCCCTCTCTTCTCCTCCTCTCCTCCGAGCGACCGATGGGGGCAATGGTGGGCGAGGTGGCCATGGCGCGAGGGCAAGGAGCGCGAGGACGGGTCAGGGATCGAGGCGTGGAGGCACGTGGAAGCTCACTGGCGCGCTCGTGTCCCGACGAGAGTTTAACAATGATTTCTTCACAGATCGGCGTCGACGGTGCACGAAATCTTCGGTGGAGGTAGGGAGATAGACCCCCAGCTCCTGCACTTTCTTTCCCGCTATTTTGGTAGGCCGTGGTGAGCCGAGCAGACTTATTTGAGAGATTTGGGGAAAAAACCATATTTTTGGGGAGTGAGTCAAATCTAGCATTTTAATGCGTGGTTTTGAGGTTTGTCGACATCAAACAATGCTTAGGGGCTTGGGGAAGGGTTTCCCCCTTGTTTCCCCATCACCCGGGGGTGATCGGGGCGTGGAATGGTGAATTCCATGGTGATTCGCCGTTCTCGGGTTGCCGGAATAGAAACGGCCTTAACAGGAACCGTTTCTATGGCTGCGCGGCCTAGAGGTCGACCGCCTACCGACCCGGGGAGTGTCGGTGGAATACATGGTCTATCGCATGACCGTTTCACCCTTCGGCAACCTAGAGGCCGACCGTTTTCCCCGTGGAGCCAGCGTGACTCCCGAGGCATTTTTGACCATTGCACAGTTTCAGGGCTTAGCGGTCATGATATGACCATTCAACCCAGTTTAGCGGCCCCAAGGGAGACCGTTTCACTCCCAACGGTCACAAGGTGATCGTTTCACCTTCCGTGTTGCTTGGTAGCTGGGCGGCCCCAAAGGGGACCGCTTAGCTCTTTAAGCGGCCCATCATTGAACCGTTTGAGTCTTGAACGGCCCAATATTGACCGTTTTTGGTTCTCGTTCGGTCCAGAGGTGCGGCGGCCCAAGGGGGGGGGGTCCGTTTCACTCAGGGGCGGCCCAGAGGTGGACCGCTTATGTCTTGAACGGTCTGAGGAAGACCGGTTGTTTTCCCGTTCAGTCCAAGGGTACAATGGTCCCGTGGGAGACCGTTTACACTCGGAGGCGGCCACAAGAGGGACCGCTTGTGTATTATACGGTCCAAGGCAGACCGTGTCTGTCCGTTTAGGGGCGGTTTGACGGTGACCGTTTCTGATCGCTTGGCGGTTCAGAGAGGACCGTCTCAGTCCCCGAGGCGGTCTATCGACCGACCGTTTACCCAGGAACGGCCCAGGGTGGACCGTTTCCTGTGTGCTGTCTGACCGGAAGTTCGTTCCTTGCCGATTCGAGTCTCGGGTGAGTGGATCTCGATCCACGTGCTGACCCATGGCCTGACTGATGCTGGGCATCACATGGGGGCCATGCGGTAGGGTGCTGTGGGGTCCTGGGAGGTGGTGTTCTCGACTTGTGTCACCGTGAGTCGGTGTCGGTACGAAGAGCGGTCCTTGTACTTTGTCCGGTTTAGGTGTTGTTTTCTGTCGACTAGAGAGTCTACTCCTTCAGCGACCCTCCACTAGTCGTAGCCTTCCGACACGCGTGTGGTCCCACCAGGGAGTGCAACTTCAATTAAAAAAAAACATAAGCTCTAGCTGAGTTTAAATCTATTGTTTACAAAATGACCCAATTGAAAAAATAAGCTAAAGGACTAAAGCTTCTATGCTAAGCAGACTGCAAAAATGACACATCTGACATAACCTGAGACAACTACAGGACATGACTCTAAACTGGTTCGCTCCAGGTCTTCACTCATTCTCGTCCCCATTAGTTTACGCTTCCTCATACGAGCTACCTAAAAGGGTTGGAAAAACTAGGTGAGCAAATGCTCAGTCGGTCTATAACAGGCAATGTATAAGTGATCAACAATTTTAATGAAGCTATTTTAAGAAATCATCAAGCAATAAAAATAAACATGGATAACAGTTAATTATAGCCATCAACGAGAAGGGAACAAATGCAAGAACTAGCAAGAGATAGATTATATTTCACGAATTGGCCAAAGCAAGCATGCAAGTATAGCAAGTCATGTAGAGTCATAATTTTCATGAAGGAATGAATGTCATAGACCACACTAGCAAGTACTCGATGCAATGCCACACCTTGTCATTACAAACTCCCCGGTGCACAAGTACTTTTGGGAGCTCCTCCCAGGACCAGATCGGGCCCTTTATGATGCGTTGGCATTGATTGGCTGATCCAAGATCCCAAGTAATATCTAGACATTCATTGATTTGGCTAGGATCTCCAATGTTAAGTTCATGTAACCAAACTTTAGGACCAAGAGTATTCCATAACGGAATTTGAGATGAAAGTCATAGAATTATGACTTGGGGATTCACAAAGGTAGTGAACAGGACTGCACAATAACCAGAGACTATCCATAGCCAAGGCTACAACATCACATACAAAATCACGATAAACCAATTCTGGGAATAGGTAGTGGTTTGGACAGGACCGCTAATAGGATATAGTAGTCTAGGCAGAACTACTATTGAGAGGAGAGACACCAGGCCTGCGTCGACTCGATGGCCAACTGGTTGACACACAGGTGCGACAGGGTGAACATAACGGTCGCTCGGGGGCTGCTAATTGATGGTAGCGATTTGAGGGGGACCGTTACCAGGTCGAGTCAGGCAAGACATGGTCACATCAGGCGACTTAGTCGAAGCCCCCGGTCAACCTGAGGCATGACTGGACCGAACCAGGGTTCAGCCTACATATGCCAGGTCATATGGGGTGACTAAGGTCGACTTGAACAAGGCCAGGTCGACTGGAATAGGGGGATTAGTCGACTGGATGGGACTAGCGTGCAGGCCAGGATAGAACCAGGTCGTGGTCAGAATCTGGCCACTACCATCAGGTAGCGGTCTAGGAAGGGCCGCTATCTAGTCGAGACAAGGCAAAACAGTCCCGAACTCGGGCTGCCCAAAACGTGAATTAATCAAGTCGGTGTGTTCAGACTTTCAGGGTACAACCCGCTCGGCGTCTTAGTGGAAATCCTAGGCTCGCAGAGACTTACGAAGGCCTCATAGTAGTGGTCCTAGTCTGACGGAAGGAGTATCTAGCAGATAGTCCCAACTATTACATGATTGATGGTGTGAAAACTCAAAAAATAGGGTAAAAGTGGTTAGTCAACACCACCAGAGTGGCATGACTATCAAACAATCTCAATAATGTACTAACCATGAATCAATTAAGCGAGAATATGACAAAATTGACAAGTTGTGAACCATATTTAATCTACTCAATTGCAAGATACAACAAGATGGAATATCGACAAGCATGGATTCATGATCTGAACAGGGGAAAAAGTCATAACCATGAAGATGGGGATCGATCTTGCGCAGATCGAGAGTAAGATGCATCCCTGACACTTTTGGTGACCCGGGTTACTTCATCATGATCACCGTTCGGGTCGTAGAGGTACCGTCGGGCGATTGCAGCTTCAGGATATAGTCACCATTGTCGAAATGTGTATTCAGTTGCAGCATGCCTCCCTGCGGCGCGGCCACCTGCTCGAGGAGGAGTTTACCGCTGAGGTCGTACCAGGAGACCCGGATCGAGGCTGTGTTCAATGGCAGCCCGCTGACATAAACCGTTCCCTTGCTGGGGTTGGGATAGATGTTAAGCGGCGTCCGCTGCGTAAAGTTCACCGATACGACACCGGAGTATTTTGTCGACCCGTCGATACTCGTTTGTTTCAGCCGGTAGAAGCTGGCGCCGGATAGCGGCGTAAGGTCATAGGCCGAATAATCCAGCCGGGTATTGCTGTTACCGTTTGGCGCCAGGGTAGCTACCCGCAACAGGGAATCGAAGCTGATGCCGTCGGCGCTTCTCTCCACCGTAAAATAATCACTGTTCGATTCCATCGCTGTAGCCCATGTGAGATCGACCTGGGTGTTATCGGGCGTTGCTTTGAAGTACAGGAGCTCGGTAGGCAGTACGTTCCCGCCACCGATCTTATCGGCCAGCGCGAAGGTCGAGAAGCTATTGAAGGCCGAAGGCGTGGAGGTCGACATGATGCTGCCGTTGAGTTCGGCGCCGCCCACCGAGGCCGGTCCATTTGAACCGCCGATGTCGATCCAGGCTGTGGGCGCCAGATAGGTATTCTTGACGATCGTCAGGGTGGCGCCATTGCTAACGCTGTCATCGTTGGCGCCGAAGAAGATCGTGATCTGCTGATTGCCGGTGAGGCCTGCGTTTGGCTGGCTTGTACCCGAGGCGTCGGTGCGGCTGATGATATAATAGTGGTGGGCCGAAACGCGATCGACCGAAGGGGGCAGCGTATAACCGAGTGCCGCGGCGCTCGCGTCGTATAGCTGAACGGTATAGTTGTAAAGCGTGGCGGTGCTGTGGTTCACCGTGAGGACCACGGGGCGGCAATCCGGCGCCGTACCTACCGGGAAGTTCAGCGTGGTAGGGTTCGTCGACGCTTTCTGACAACGCAGCGGCCCGTTGACATAGCTGGTGGACAGGGCCGTTCCGGGTAAGGTAGAGGCCCCGGGCGTCAGGGTAAGGAGGTTGGTCATGGTAGTATTGAGCAGACCGCTGGTCAGGGTAAGCAGGGTCGATAGATTCACCGGCGTGTTCAGGGTCAGGCCATTGCTGTTGCTGAGATTTAAGCGGGATATCACGGGCGTAGCGCTTCCGGCGGTAGCGTTGATCGTCTGGGCGCTGCTGCCGGCGAAGAGCGCCGTACCCGAACCCGCGCCGAATGTGATGGCCGAAGCGGCGGGTGAAGTAACGGTTACGTTACCGTTGTAGGTGCCGGTATTGTTGTAGTTCGGCGAGAGGGCGCCGGAACCTGTTTTTACGAAGGTGACATTGTCGTTATAGGTATCGCTGCCCGAATAGGTCATTTCCAGATAACCCGAACCGCTGTTCGTGAAAGTGCTCTGGGCGTTAAAGGTACTGTAGCCGGGACTTTGATCGTTGCTGCCGCCGGTCTTGGTGGCATTCACGACGCCGTTAAAGGTGGTGGAGTTGAAAAGGACGCCGCCGCTGGAAGACGTTACCGATCCCGTTGCCCGTGCTCTCCTGCGTCTTCGTGGCGCCGCGCAGGACGTTGCCGCGCTGGCCGATCTTTCCTGAAACTTTTCTACACTAGCCTTAAGAGTCGGAGAAAGTCACCTCTTATTTCGGCTCTCCGAGCTAGCAAGCTTATAAGAAAAGGGTGTGTATCTTTCCGTGTATTTGTCACCATAAAGGAGACTAAGGAGTCCAAGATAGAAGGCATCCCAGTAGTTCAGGAGTTTTTCAATGTATTTCCAGAATATTTGCCTGGACTACCCCTACAAAGAGAAGTGGCCTTTACCATCGACCTAATCCCTGGTGCTGGCCCAGTTTCTAAGGCACCTTATAGGATGTCCCCTGTCGAGCTCAAGGAGTTAAAAGAACAATTGATGGAACTTTTGAAGAAAGGATATATCAGACCAAGCACTTCCCCGTGGGGAGCGCCTGTACTATTTGTAAAGAAGAAGGATGGATCAATGAGGCTATGAATCGACTATCGGCAGCTGAATCACCTCACTATCAAGAACAAGTATCCACTGCCAAGGATCAATAAACTATTTGATCAGATATCTGGATCGAAGTATTTCTCGAAGATTAATCTCAGGTCAGGATATCACCAACTGAGAATCAAAGAAGAGGACATTCATAAGACTGTATTCAGGAGTAGGTATGGGCATTACGAATTTGTAGTTATGCCTTTTGGACAAACGAATGTCTCTGCAGCTTTTATGCAATTGATGAATAGTATATTCAAGCCTCATCTGGATCAATTCGTAGTGGTCTTTATTGATGATATATTGATTTATTCAAAGACCAAGGAAGAGCATTTAAGGATTGCATTACAGATATTGAGGACTAATCAACTTTATGCAAAGCTCAGTAAATGCGAGTTCTGGCTTGAAGAAGTATCTTTCTTGGGACATGTGATCTCGAAAGATGAGATTTCTGTTGATCCAGCAAAAGTTGAAGCCGTCAAGAATTGGGAGAGACCAAACAATGCTAGCAAGATCCGCAGTTTCTTGGGTCTTGCAGGTTATTATAGGTGATTCAATAAGGATTTCTCTAAAATCACCATACCACTCACTAAGCTAACTCACAAGGAGATCCGTTATGATTGGAGTGAGGAATGTGAAAAAAGCTTCCAAACTCTAAAGGATCACTTAACTACTGCCCCAGTCTTGGCCTTACCAATTGAAGGAGAGAAATTCGAGGTGTACACTGATGCGTCTAGCATTGGCCTCAGATGTGTGTTAATGCAACAAGAAAAAGTCATAGCTTACTCTTCCAGACAATTAAAGAAGCATGAAGAGAACTACCCAGTCCATGATTTAGAGTTGGCTACGATAGTGTTTGCATTAAAGATCGGGAGATATTACCTCTATGGAGTTCAATTCACCGTATACTCTGATCATAAGAGCCTCAAGTATATTTTCTCCCAGAAGGAATTGAATATGAGACAAAGACATTGGCTTGAGTATCTCAAGGACTTCGACTTTACTATACAATATCATCCTGGAAAGGGTAATCCTGTAGCTGATGCCCTTAGTCGAAAACCAAGAGCTGTACTAGCCAACTGCATGATACAAGAGTGGAAGTTGCTAGAACAGTTCTCTAAGCTCAACATAAGTATGGACAAGGCAAACAAGTGTATCACTTTATCACATATGAGGATACAATCAGAGCTACTTTCTGAAATACAAAGACTTCAGGACAATGATGCAGTGTTAGTGAAAATCAAGGGCAAAATAGAAGAGCAATCTGATTTAAAGATGGCATCAGATGGAAGAATGTTGTTCAAAGAGAGAACTTGTATACCAGATTGCCCAGAACTAAATAAGAAAATACTAGATGAAGCCCATAGGTCGAGGTACACGATTCATCCTGTATCTACGAAGATGTACCAAGACTTGAAAAGGACTTTTTGGTGGCCCAACATAAAAAGAGAAGTCGTAGACTTCGTGTCTCATTGTCTCACATGTCAGCAAGTTAAAGCAGAACACCAAAAGCCTACCGGTAAGTAACATCCTCTAGATATTCCCAAGTGAAAGTGGGAGGATATCGGTATGGACTTCATAATGGGTCTATCTATATCAAAAGGAGGACATAATGGGATATGGGTCATAATTGACCGATTGACCGAGTCGGCACATTTCTTGCCAATCAAGAGCCGATGGCCAGTGGATGTTCTTGCTGCTTTATACATCAAAGAAATAGTCAGACTACATGGGGTACCTATTTCAATCGTGTCTGACCGAGACCCGCGTTTTACTTCTCATTTTTGGAAGGGTCTACAACATTCATTGGGGATAAGACTAAACTTTGTTACAGCCTTTCATCCTCAAACGGATGGTCAGACCGAGAGAATGAATCAAGTGGTAAAAGATACGCTCAGAGCTTGTATCCTTGATTTTGGTGGAAGCTGACATGATCACTTACCTTTGGTTGAGTTTGCATGCAACAACAGTTACTAGGCAAGTATACAAATGGCACTTTTTGAAGCCTTACACGGTAGGAGTTGCCGATCACCCTTGTGCTGGGATGAAGTTGGCGAAAAATAACTACTAGGCATGAACATGGTTAGGGGTACCTCCGAGAAGATCCAGTTGATTAGAGAAAGACTGCAAATAGCTCAATCTAGACAAAAGACTTATGTCGATACCAGAAGGAGGGATCTCGAATTTCAAGTTGGAGATCACATCTTTCTTAAAATTACTCCTAGACGAGGAATTAGAAGATTTAGTGTTAAGGGCAAGCTTACACTAAGATATATTGGACCTTTTGAGGTACTAGAAAGAGTTGGCGAGGTTACTTACCACATCACTTAGCCTCCACAATTGTCCGAAGTCCATAATGTGTTCCACATATCCATATTGAAGAAGTATGTGCACGATCTCTAATATGTCATAGATCATGGCGACCTAGTGATGCAAAAGGTTCTCTTTTTTTTTTTTTTTTTTTTTTAAAACCCTGCCTAGTGAAGGACCACTAGGGGGAGAATTTATTGATAGATAGTTCAACAAAAGATTACATGTTTCGAGTGTTGGGAACACCCAGTTTATCCAATTGGGCAGCGCCCTTGACATGAGGAGGCAAATCAGTAGAAGAGAAGAAAGAATTACATTTAGTCAAGCAAGCATGTGAAGCTAATTTATCAGCAGCTACATTGGCTTCTCTATAAATATGTGTGACTGTATCCCTTGGAGAGAGGAGGGACTTGATGTCCCTAATGTAAGAGATGATGGACCATGGGTAAAGTGCTTGACCATTAGCTGCTTGGACTAAAATTTTTGAATCGCATTCAATCTCAATTGCAGTAGAGGAGATGATCTTCATGTATTTGATGCCGTCCAAAAGAGCTCTCGCCTCAGCTATAATGCTAGTAGCAGCCCCATAGAAATGAGAGAATGCAAATAAAGTAGTACCAGATGAGTCTCTAAGGATGCCACCACCACCAGAGATCTCTGAGTTCTTGCAGGCTCCATCGGTGTTCAATTTTAATAAAGGCCACGGCGGGCATAACCATTTGACAATCTTGATAGTATGTTTCTTGTAGAAATCACCTTTAATACCAAACTTTGACAAGAGAATAATCCTGCTGTGCTGTTCTTCCTTTAAGTCTGACAGTTCGCACACCAACTTGGCTTGAATGATGATGCTGTGCAGAAGAGATTCTTTGGAAGCAATCCGTCCTTCATGTCTGGCCATGTTCCTTGCAAACCACAGCTCCCACATAGTATAGCTAATAATAGCTAAGTAGAATAATCCATACTTAGTCTTGACGTTGACTGCAGAAATAGAATTGAGGATTCTGTGCTTGGGGGAATTACCATCAAAATGCAGTCCCATAGCAGATAAGGAAGTCCAGATAAAAGTTGCTAGGTCGCTGTCAATGAGGATATGATGCAAGGACTCAACCTTAGGCTGAGTACAGCAACAGCACTTGGAGCATATATGGATACCAAGAGACTGAACATTAGTATCAGTAGGCAAGCAATTGTATATAACCCTCCATGACATAATGGATAATCTAGTGGGTAGCCATTTTGACCAAAGTTTATTTAATTGCATAAAATCCAGCTGATGGGTGCTATTCAGATGCTTGTAAATGGAAGAAACATCACAATTACCCGGGAAGGACAAGGACCAGACAGGCTGGTCTTGAGCTTGGGATAGCCGGGTAGTGCGAATGGCAGAAGCAATGTGCTCAGGTAAGCTGTCATTAATAATCTGATTAACAGTAGCAGACGGTTGAAGAACATAATCATGCACATTGGCATTTCTGTTAGAGACAATATCTAAAGAGGAATATGACTGCAATGGCTTATTCTCTGTTCAAGCTAACGAATGTGGGAGAACAAAATTGTGCATCTGCTGTGAGTGAGAAGTTGTTCTTCGAAAGAGAAAGAGTGAGAGCTGATCAGGAACCAAAGAGAGAGCCATCTTCGTGAGCTATGAAAAGAGAAAGAGAAAGAGAGAGAGAAGAAGAATAAGGATTGAAGTAGCTCGAGAAGGATTTCCAGAAAATCTCTTGAACCAAGCTCAGAGCTACATTCAGTATTTTGCCTTTCGTTCATTGTATTTTTCCTTTGTCTTTGATTCTGTTCATTTTATTGTTCTCTGATAGTGCAGTGTCGCACTAATCAGAGGTGCGATCAGATTTGGGTGATCACGTTCTGGTTGGTTTACTAGGGTGTGAGGGTGTTCCTCGTGTGCTTCCATAGCGCAATGTTTCTAGCTCTACTGGGTAGAGTTAGGGGTGTGTTCAACGGGATATTGAGCACGATCTTTCCCATTGGGCTGTCAGAGGAAGGGAGGAGGTTGTTCCTACGGTGTCAAGCTGTGTATTAGCTGGTGTAGCGGACTTGTCCGTGCTTGCTAGTGCAAGGAAGCCTCATCTGGATTAGGTTTAGGGTGGACGTAGATTGCTAGAAGTAATCAAACCACCTAAAAAATCATCGTGCGGTGTGTTTGATTTTCATTTCCTCTATCTCATTTTCAATCTGAGCTTGGTATATCAAAAGGCGTTGCTAGAACGATAGGTCAAGCCTATCTGGATAGCTTCCCCTTGTGTGAGGAAGTATTTATACTGGTCCTCCACCTCGTACCAGTCTTGCACTCATAAGGTGTTTGTGAATGTTTTTCCTTTAATGGCATGAATTGAATTTGTATTTCCTCTGTCTAATTTACTATGTGTTAGTTTAAATTTCTGAAATCTAGTTTTAAAGGGGTGGTTCCATTCACCCCCCTCCCCTCTAGAACCACATTGCCATACACATCAGTTGGTATCAGAGCAGGTTTCTCACAATGTGATGCAAGGACCCGGGAAGACCTAGAACTGGAAATGCTCACATCTTCCTAGCTAAGGGGCATTCAAGTAATAGACCCCCATTTTTTGACAGTGCTAACTACTTGTACTGGAAGAACAGGATGGAGTTGTTCTTACGAGCTAAGAGCCATGAGCTGTGGAGAGTCATCACCAGTGGTCCATTTCAACTTCTTGAAGATGAAAATGAATGGACTCGGGAACAAATTCGGTTGTCAACCCTCAACTAGACTGCCATGAATATCATGCAGTGCACGGTTCACCCAGAGGAATACTCACGAATTTTCACTTACAAATCCACCAAGTAGATGTGGGATGAATTGGAATTGATCTATGAGGGAACGTCCTAGGTAAGAGCCACCAAGGTGAGTATGCTTATTTCAGAATACGAATCGTTTAAAATGAAGCATGATGAACCTGTGTCTGAAATGTATGCAAGGTTCTTACAACTTGTGAATAGTCTTAAAGCCTTAGGAAAATAATATCAGGACAATGAGCTTGTTAGAAAAAATTTTAGATCCCTAACCCCTATGTGGCACACTAAAGCCACTGTGTTAGAAAAGTCCAGGGATCTGTCCACCATGACTGTGGGAGAATTGATAGGGTCGTTGATGGCCTATGAAATCAATCTTAAGAAGAATGCTGAAGATAACAGGAAACTCAAGTCAATAGCTCTCAAAGGATGTGAGAGCAATGAAGAGGGCAGTGAGCATTCAGAGAATTTCTCAGACTTAGATGATCATCAACAGGCCCTCCTGACCAGACGTTTCTTGTTGTTGCATGCTACGAAGATCTGAAATAATTTTATGCATGGCAGCCCAATCAATCCTCTTCTGATCTTCTAGATCATGAACAAACTCCTAGAACTCGGGGCAATCCTCGACCAAATGCCCTTGCTGGTGATGATATTCACAAAACTGGAGCATATACCCAACCGCGGGTCGACAAGGCACAACCGGAGGGAGTTGCAGCGCATGAGTGGCCATCAAAGCCCTGAAAATATCCATGAAGCACTCCTGCAACAGAGTGTGAGGAGCCCGCTTCGGGCAAGGTGGATGCCGAGGGGTAGGTTGCAGAGAAGGAAGTGGAGGCTGCGTAAGCAATAGTGCATGGCTAGCGGTGGAGGGATTTGGTGAAGGCATATGTGGAGCGGGAAGGGAGATAGGAGGTATGTAGACAGCATCCACCTACTTGGGGTGTGATGTTCCCTTGACTAGAGGGGAAGACACAGGCAGAGATACATGTGGGTATGTGGAGGTGGAGGGCTGACTCATGGAGAGTTGATATGTGGAGGGTTGATATGTGGAAGGATATGTGGCGAAAGACTGACTCATGGTGGGCTAACTCATGGGAGCGTAGGATTGGCTTGTGGAGGGTGAAGGTTGATATGTGGAGGTAGATGTAGATGACGGGGTGTGTGGAGATGTGGAAGGCAGAAAAGACTCGGGGTCAAGGGAATCTTGGAGTTGTTGGCGAATGAAGCGGGCTCGGCTATAAAGTTGCTGCCAGGAGGTAATGTCATTAAGGGCTAAGATTAAGCGATACTCAGGCGTTGCATTAGGATGAGCACCTTGATTTGCTATCCCTTTAGAATGTGCCCTGGGACCTATGCGACAAGGCGACACTAGTGATCGACAAAAGTAGAGAACTCCTCTTTGGGCTGCATCATCTCATGGGCCAAATCCACCATAGAATACTGAGGCCCAACCTGGTCCTGATATTGTTGAATAAACTTATCTTTCATGGCTTGAAAATTCACAACTTTCTCTTGTGGAAGAGAGAAGAACCAATCCCAAGCTGGGCCTTCCAATGACAGACCAAATAGATAGGCCATTAAGTGTTGGTCATGTTGAAACTAGGCTGACTCATAATTGAACTCCTTCAAGTGCACAAAGGGGTCACCGACTCCACCATAATGGCGATATGCGGGGATTTGGGAAGATGGCGGAAGCCGAAGAACTTGAAATGCGAATGGAATACTGGAAGAAGGTTTGGGATCAATCCGACGTTGAAGCTCATCAAGCTGGCACTGGGCTTGAGCGATCATCTCTTGGGTTGGGAGAGATCGAGAATAGTGCGGGCCAGCCTGAGAAAGAGATTGTGAATTAGTACCAGGAGTAGGGTAATGGGTCGGATAAGAGGATCCAGGCTGAGAAGAATATGGTCCCATTCTGGGAGTGGAAGGATGTGTAGGCCTGGAAGGAACATGAGCATAAGGACCTATTGGGCCGGCAGCATAAGGAGAAGAAGAACAAGGACTGTTGGAATGGAATTGGGCATTAGAAATCGGGCCAGCAGCATATGAAGGAGAAGAAATAGGCCCATTATGAGAATAAAGCTCATTAGAAAAATAAGGCCCATTAAGAGAAGAATGCCCATGAAGGTGATTTGTAATGAGTTTTTAGGCCTGGACCGGGTCCATTTGACGAACAAGGGCGAAAATATGGGCCATAAGGATGGCTTGCCCCTCAGATAGGTCAGAGGGACCACGGGAAGATGGGCCCACGTGGGAAGAGAATTTCACGTGGATCTTCCACCTAAGCCAAGTTGTACAGTGTCATGACTTTACGTCTAAGCCGTTAAATACTCTTGTCCAGCGTCATGGCTTTTCGTCTAAGCTGGTAAATATTCTATCTTGGCGTCATGGCCTTCCGCCTAAGCTAAATTGTACGGTGTCATGACTTCATGTCTAAGCCATTAAATATCCTTGTCTGGCGTCATTGCCTTCCGCCTAAGCTAGTAAATATTCTACCTTGGCGTCATGACCTTCCGCCTAAGCCAAATTATACGGCATCACGACTTCATGTCTAAGCCGTTAAATATCCTTGTCCGACGTCATGGCCTTCAGCCTAAGCCAGTAAATATTCTGCCTTGACGTCATAGTATTCTGCCTAAGCCAAGTTGTACGACATCAAGACTTCATGTCTAAGCCGTTAAATACTCTTTTCCGGCATCATGGCTTTCCACCTAAGTCAGTAAATATTCTATCTTGGCGTCATGGTCTTCCGCTTAAGCCAAGTTGTATGACGTCATGACTTTACGTCTAAGTCGTTAAATACTCTTGTCCGACGTCATGGCTTTTCGTCTAAGCCGGTAAATATTCTGCCTTGACGTCATGGCCTTCTGCCTAAGCCAAGTTGCTTGGCGTCATGGCTCTATGCCTAAGCCGGTTAATGTTTTACCTTGGCGTCATGGCCTTCTGCCTAAGTCAAGTTGTCCGGCGTCATGGCTCTATGCCTAAGCCGGTTAATGTTCTGCCTTGGCGTCATGGCCTTCCGCCTAAGCCAAGTTGTCCGGCGTCATGGCTCTCTGCCTAAGTCGGTTAAAAATTTCGCCTTGGCGTCATGGCCTTCTGCCTAAGCCAAGCTTTCTGGCGTCATGGCTCTCCACCTAAGCCGGTTAAAAATTCTACCTTGGCGTCATGGTCTTCTGCCTAAGCCAAACTATCAAATTCTGCCTTGACGTCATAACCTTTCGCCTAAGCCAAGTTGTCTGGCATCATGACTCTCTGTCAAGTCGGTTAAAAATTCTACCTTGGCGTCATGGCCTTCTGCCTAAGCCAAACTATCAAATTCTGTCTTGACGCCATAGCCTTTCGCCTAAGTCAAGCTGTCCGGCATCATGGCTCTCCACCTAAGCTGGTTAAAAATTCTGCCTTAGCGTCATGGCCTTCTGCCTAAGCCAAGCTGTCAAATTCTACCTTGGCGTCATGGCCTTCTGCCTAAGCAAAGCTATCCGGCGTCATGGCTCCCCGCCTAAGCCGGTTAAAAATTCTGCCTTGGCATCATGGCCTTATGCCTAAGTCAAACTATCAAATTCTGCCTTGGTGTCATGACTTTGTGCCTAAACCAAGCTGTTCGGTGTCATAGCTCTCCACTTAAGCCAGTTAAAAAATTCTACCTTGGCGTCATGACATTCTGTCTAAGTCAAGTTGTCAAATTCTGCCTTGACATCATGGCATTCCGCCTAAGCCAAGTTGTCCGGCGTCATGGCTCTATGTCTAAGCCGGTAAATGTTCTACCTTGGCGTCATGGCCTTCCGCCTAAGCCAAGTTGTCTGGCGTCATGACTCTATGCCTAAGCCAGTAAATGTTCTGCCTTGGCGTCATAACTTTCTGCCTAAGCCAAGTTGTCCAGTGTCATGACTCTATGCCTAAGCTGGTAAATGTTCTGCCTTGGCGTCATGACCTTCTGCCTAAGTCAAGTTGTACGACGTCATGACTTTACGTCTAAGCCGTTAAATATTCTACCTTGGCGTCATGGCCTTCCGCCTAAGTCAAGTTGTACGGCGTACTGACATTTGGACTTCTAAATGTAGGTCAACCCCGAGGGACGGATCGCGGAGCTACAGGGGCTCCACCACTCCGCGATCCGGGAGCGAGACGAGGCCCAAGAGGCCTTGGCCCTACTAGTGAGTTTTCTAACCTTTAAACTTTAAATTATGCACTTATGATAATGATTATGACATGAGATGACTGACTCCAGAGTTTCTAAATGTAGCGAGCCGAGGGGACCCAGTGGTAGGGGATCGACGCTCCTTCTTCTACACAGACGGCAGTCGACCGAGTGGAGTGGGAGGCTGAGTTCACTCGGATGGTGACACGGGCTGAGGCAACCAAGGCAGCACTCTTCAAGCGGGTAAGTTCACCACACTTTCCAGGTTGATAATGCTTCTATAAAATGTAATTTGACTGACCATGATGCATGTATGCAGATGACCAAGCAGACCCGACTGAGGGAGGAGCTCGAGTAAAGCCGTGCGGTGACTTGGGAGGAGGTAGCCATTCTCCGATAGGAGATGGCACGGAGCCGACTGGCAGACGCGGTCAAGATAGCACTCCTTCAGGTGGAGTTGGAGCGACTGCGGGCTAGCGCCGAGGAGCTAGTCCGTGTCTGAGCGGAGCGCGAGCGTGCCCTGATAGAGGTGTCAGGGTTGCAGGGGGAGCTTAGGGCATTCTGGGAGATGAGCCAGGAGCGTAGCAGAGCTCCGAGCGCCAGCCACGGCACCAATGGCACCTTCCGCAGCTACTTTACGGGTTCCTCCAGCCGCCGGATGAATGAGGAGGAGTAGTGTCACCGACGGCGTTGCGAGGAGGACAGTAGCTCTATGATGGGCCCGCCATCAAAGAGGCAGGAGGGAGGAGGAGACAGCGACAGGCCAGAGGGAGGGGCCTAATTTTTGTACCCCAGACACACTTGTATATGATGATATGATGTGATATGACATGGTTTTTAGTTGATTTTTCTTTTGTGATGGTTGAATGCAAATGCTGACTAACTAACTTGCGACTGATATGGGAGAGATGTACCGAATCTGAGAGCGGTAAGAGGAGAGACATTCCGACTCAGAGTGAGAGAGAGACGCTGACTCAGAGTGTGAGAGAGCGTCCACTCAGAGTGTGAGAGAGACGTTGACTCAGAGTAAGAGAGAGGCGCCGACTCAGAGTGAGAGAGAGACATCAACTCAGAGTGAGGGAGAGAGAGAGAGACGGGAGAGGTACGTGAATGGTGAGGAGTTCTGACCTACGGGAGAGATGAGAGAGAGGTGAGGACGTTCTGACTTAAAGAGAGACGAGAGAGAGGTGAGGACGTTCTGACTTACGGGAGAGACGAGAGAGAGGTGAGGACGTTCCGACTTACGGGAGAGACGAGAGAGAGGTGAGGACGTTCCGACTTAAAGAGAGACAAGAGAGAGGTGAGGATGTTCCAACTTATGGGAGAGATGAGAGAGAGGTGAGGACGTTCAGACTTAAAGAGAGACGAGAGAGAGGTGAGGACGTTCCGACTTAAAGAGAGACACAAGGGACTACAAGATGGAGTGATAGGGGATTGAACGGTCTGGAATTGGCCATCCATTGTCCTACACGGTCTCCAGATAGACCGTTGAACACTGCTCGGTCAGGGCCAAAAGAAAGAACTAAATGGTTCGTATTCTTCTGCCAAATCAATTGCACGGTCAACTATAGACCGCACTAAGGGCAGAACGGAAGACATGAGACCGTGCAATCGGCCAGAGATCCCATTGTGTGGAGGCCTACTGAAGGGTTCCAATCCAGGCTACTTCATGGGCTTAGACCCTGTTTAATTCTTTTGTGGTCATCTGGGCAGAATCTTTTGGATGCTCATAGTATTCAATCTAGATCGCTACTTGATAGCATTTGCTTTAACTGTATAATGGATGTCTGCATAATATGTTTTCTGTTGATCATGAAAGCCTTTTACTTATGAATGTAATGCTTCTTTGTCATCAGGGCAGTTTGCTACACATTCTGGTGAATATTACATTTTCATTTTTATGCCATTCCAGGTTAAATTTGCAATTCAGCAGATGCGCAAAGTCATAAAAAGAAAAGCAAACTTTGACATTATGGATCTAGACACAGTTCAGGTTTTATCTCAGTTTTCTCCGCATAGTGGTGACATATCTAGTGTTGTCTTATAACCAAAATTGTGTAATGTGTGTTCTGATCTGTGGTAACTAGGCATTTATGAAATCGATGTTCACCGAAATGTTCTTAACCTCTATTTAAAGTTATTCTTTGAGGATCATGCACTGGTTCTGTGTACAGTCACTTTTGCTGATACCAAACTGTGTGCTGAACAGTTTCAGGACATTTCCTATCATCATAAATATGGTGTCCTAGTAAGTTGGGCAATTCAACTTTCTACTTCCTTGGTTGCAGGTAGATATATAAAAGATAGAAAGTATGAATAATGAGTTGCCCATCGATGAGCACCTTAAGCAAAAAGATAAGTAAATAACATTTCAGTAACATTACTTTTTTCTTCTTTTAGTGCACTAGTTTCCACCTTCTGGGTTTATAAAAGATGAAAAGCATGGATTTGAGTTTGGATTTGGATCTTGTTATGAACAGGGATTTTGGGAGAATGGAGGACACACCTCTCCAATGGAATCACTATAATATATACAAGTACATAGGCCCTAAATAGGGCAAGGCCAGCTGGCCAACCTACTGAAAATAAGAGAGCTAAAATGTGGAAAGGGATAGTACAAACAGGCTGTACAAAGAAGTACACAATCTCTCTTAATACCTCTCCTCCCCTCAACTCACGTGGGTTCATGGGCCGTGCGTGGAGTGGTTTGAGATTTGGTGTACAAGTCAACGACTCAACAAGCTGCTTGGTGGAAGAAATATGAGGAAGAGTTACGGGGCTAGAGAGGTGCTGCTAGCAGACGAAGTTACAATCGATCTCAATGTCTTTAGTCTACTCATTTAAGATCAGATTGCTTGTCATATGAAGAGCACTCCGGTTATTGCAACAAAGTAGAGTAGGAGCAGGAGAAGCGACACCAATATTTTAACGAAGATGACATGACACCTCAACAGATGTGTCAGCCATAGTTCGGGACCCAGCCTTAGTGCTGGTGCAAGAGTTGGTAGCCTACTTCTTGCTCCTTTAAGAGGTGAGAGAGGACCCTAGGACGATGTAGAAGCCTATAGTGGAGCGATGATCAGTAGGATCACCAGCTTAAACAGCATCGCAGCATCGGTATAAGCACAAAGTTCCAAAGTGGCAGCAGATGACATAAACACAAAGTGATGAATGGTCTCACGTACATATCGAAGCACATGCATGAGTGCAACAAAATGGACTAAGGTGAGAGCATTGACAAACTAACTCAAAATATGCACAATATGAGCAATATCAAAGATGGTAGCATTGGGGCAACCAAGATGAAGACTTCATGGCCTTCTCGGAGAAAAAGGAAAACTACACGGTGCACGTATGAGGCTGTTTAACTAGCCTGTGCATGGTTCATTCCGTGGGTTTGGTTTGATCAGACGATGTAGGGAGGGCCACTGTCGGAGAAGCTCTCCTTGAATAGTCATCCGAATTGCCAGAAGTTGGTAATGCTACCGGGGGCGAGTGGACGGAACCAGGCCTGGGCCCCCTGCACCATGGTGGTTACGAACGCGCGGCACTTGATAGCGTTAGTAGCTCTGTGCAGTGTCATCAGAGCGTCGAAGCGGTCAAAATGGTCGGTCGGGTCGCCCTGGCCGTTATAGGGCTTGAAGGCTGGGAGGGTGACTCTCGGGAAAACATCAGCCCTCAAGATCTGGTAGGACAACGGGGATTTCTCCTCGTCTTCCATGGTGGAGCCTTTCTACATGGTGCGAAGGGTGCGCTCCTACTCGATAAAATGTCATTCGAAGTCCCGCAGGCAGAGAGACAGCTCTGGCTGGCACATAGCTGGAAGGCTACGAGCTCGCCTCTGGTAGTCATCCCACCATTCTTCAGCAGGAGCTTCTATTTCTGAGTGGTGCTGGGGCAGCCCAGGTTCCTTCACTCTCAGACTAGAGGAGGCTTCTTGCACTTGAGACGGGGCTTGCAAGGACTCGCCTGGCCCGTGGTGAATAATCCACCCACCCTGGAGGGTGAAGCGGCCTCCAGCAATTTTTCGAGAGGCTTATGCGTGGGGGGGACTCACCTGAGGCGATAGTGATCTTCCTTCGCTGGCCACCTGGGTCCTCATCAGGTCTACGAGGGTGTCCAGTTTGGCATTGAGGGTTTGGAGGGCGTCGGGGGCCTCAAGGGGCCTCAAGGGTGGGTCGTCCCCCCGCGGCCGCCAGAGGTAAGGCGTCGACTTACTAGTCGAGGAGGGGGTTGGTGGAGGAATGTACAGGTGTGCGCTCCCCCTCCACGATGGCTGGTGCCTTTCCCTTGTCGCCGATGTTACTCCTGCTAGAACTTCTTCGCACCATGTTGGCTCTTCGTACGTTTCCCACAGACGGTGCTAGATGAAGCGAGGTGATCTCGTGCCTTGTCCGGAGCCATCGATGTAGTTGATGTCACCACTAATGGGGGATCTGCAAGGTGGGAAATGGATCACAGGAGCCTAGGGTTGGAAATCCCGGGGAAAACCCTCCGATGCTTAAGTCAGCGAACTGGCAGAGCATAGGTGGAAAATAGAGCAGGAGAAGAAGAGAGGGGGCACGAGATCACTCTCCAACAAAGGGGGTGGTCTTGAGTGCTCAGGGTCCTTCTATCCTCTTTTTGGAGGGTTACATTGGAGTTTATATAATTACCGTTGAGGGGTACGTCAAGGGACTAAGGGGCGTTATACTGCAAGGGAAGACCCTTCTTCTCCCCTGCCCCTTGGAGTCTTCCCATTCGAGTAGTGACGAGATTCCTGCCGGGACTTATGCCCTGTCTGATGGGGTTCCGAGCATTAGGATATCCCCCAGTGAGGCATTTGGGCTTCTCCTGAGTCGAAGGTGGCGCTTTGTCGATTATGCTCGGGCACCATTTAGGCTTTTCTGAGTGACTGATGCTTGAACTTTTAGGCTGAGCGGCCACCTAGGAAGATCTATCCTGAGGATGTTTGGGCTTTGAGATGGGCGGGCCCATTCATGGGGCCATCGCTTTGGGGGGCTTGGCTTGGTTAGGTCACATTGGGCCAAATTGGGCAAGTCTAGACCTAGTTCGGCTGCCTTGATCTACGCATATAATTGGGCTATGGATTTTCCCCTCTCCAGGAACATCTCTTGGTGCAATGTGTTTTTGGAAGGTTATGATGTCATGGACTTTCATGAGGATGAATCAAGGTTAAAACAGCCCCTTGGGTTGGTCCGCCTAAACCCTCCCTCCCCCACTTTGTAACACACTAAAAGCATATTTTTTAGGGGTTTACCCAGTCTAGGTTAAACCCTTCACCCTAGTCTGCCTAAACCCTTCCCAGCCTCTTCATCTTCCCCTATAAAAACCCCTTAGAAGCTCAAGGGGTGGGGCAATGAATCAAGCATCGAGCAATCAAGCCTCCAACATCCAGCAAGCAGCAAGGCAACTAGCAAGGAGAATTGTGTGTGGGTGACTTGTTCGTCGGCTACCTATGTCGAGGGTATGTCACTTGTACTTCCCCACGTAGTGTCTAGCCATGACACGAAAGTCTATACCCACCGCTTGTGGAACGTTATGACAAGTGCGAACATCCCCTCATGCTGGGACTCCCCCTCGCGCGCCTACCGACTGTAACCGTGCACGTGTCATGACGTCGTACCTCCCACAGTCGTGAGGCCATGTTCGACTAATCCACTCGAGTCGTGACCAACCCCTGCCCGAACATCAACCCCTACTTTCTCCAGTCACACAGTTATAGCCCCTTGTTTGGCAAGTAAGGCATGATCCATGCCGCGAGCAGGGCCCTCTGTAAAACACATGGGCATCCACCCTATCACGCCTTGACCCAAGGACCGATCGTCGTGTCGGAATTGTCCCGTGGCTTGCGCCAGTTATACTTCGGCCATCATGGCCCACCTGTAAGTCCCATGCGGCTCTCATAAATTATATTACCACTTGAATGAATGCGCTCACATCCACGTTCGAGCCCCAGCTTCCCCCGTGTCACTAGACGTGAACCTCCAGCACCTCTGACCTCAACCAATATTATCCAGCTTAGTGTAAACCTGTAGCTATAAAGTGCTCCCCTCTGCTCTCCACCTTGGACTTCAGACACATATAGCTCTTTCTTTAGCACGGAACAAAGGTGTTCGGATTCAATCCAATGTAAGTAAACACCGATCACTTACGGTCGGTGGGGAAAGATGTCCAGTACACGACTCTCCACAGTCGCCTGTGCACTTGCACCTATGGAACCGACTTTCCCTCCACGTGTCTCCCACCTCTCGAGTCCACGTGCCGCGCCCTGGCGATGCTTCCCCTACCTACTTTCGATTCCATGGGTGATTGTCGAGAAATCGACTGGCACGCCCGCACCCCAATCATGTTTCCCCAAAAACTAGGAAACCTCCCGTGCCCCTCGGTCTTCCCTCGACTTTCCATAAAAGGTGAGTGCACAGTGCCGCCTTGAAAGATACGGCCATGAGAGGAAATGCCCGAAGCCTGCTAGATTCTGGCATCTCCACCCGTCGCCTTATCTCATCCCTCAGTCTGGTCACCGCACATACGTGCGCCCACAGCACACACACCCCGCCGCACGGGAACAGTCACCTACTTATTTTCTTGAATTAATCGAGGATTAAGCATAGGGAAATACTTCCTAAATAGAGTAAAACATCACAATGCCAAAGCTACACTACTAGCCGAGCTGAGCTCAAAAATCGAGACATTTTGCTTGACCCAGCCGCACAACATAACGATCGGGGATCATCCCCGAGCAAAGGGAACTACACCAACCAGTTTTCTAACAACCGAGTCGGATCCAAAGTTTGGGGCAACCTGCCATACTGAACAGCACTCTGTAAAGATGTGGGGATCACTCCTGAATACCCTGCATACAGTGTCACACCGCTAGCACATCAACAATCGGGTTAACCCAAACCGGGTTAACCCAGGACTCAGAATAGCCTACTGCACCCAATCCTGGGCAGAGGATACTTATTTTTGATGGTCACCTAATTTAATTGCCTGTAATCAATACATAACCTCAGGCTTCCATCTTTCTTTTTACAAAAAGAACAGGAGCACCCACAGAGAAAAGCTGGGACGAATGTATCCCTTTTCTAGTAGTTCAAGCAACTATGCTCGCAGTTCTTTCAATTCAGCTGGAGCCATCCGGTACGGTGCCTTAGCCAGAGGGGCCATACCTGGCATCAAATCAATCACCAATTCTATTTCACGCTGGAGAGGCAAGCCCGATAACTCATCAAGGAACACATCAGGGAACTCACAAACAACAGGAATGTCACCGGCATCCTATTGTGGCACCTCAACAGCAACCACAGAAGCCAAGAACCCCAAACAACCTGCATCAAGCAATCTGCGGGCTCGAATAGCAGAAATAATCAAGCGAGAAGAACGGGATCGGATACCTTGAAAATAGAAGGCAGGTTTCCCGTGCGGCTGAAAATAGACTTTCTTTGATCTGCAATCAACCACGGCTCCATAGTGCTCTAACCAGTCCATGCCCAGAATAACATCAAAGTCTGACAACTGTAAAGCATACAGCCTTGCTGGCAACTGACGGTCACTGATCACAACAGGAGACTCCTCGATACATAACGGGGTAAACATAAAATCTCCCGAGGGCAACTCAACAAGTAAATCGCATGTGACCTCAGTAGTGGGCTCCTCAATGCATGCAAGAAAATCCTCAGAAATAAAGGAGTGAGAAGCACCAGAATCACATAATACGCGAGCTGCATGACCATAAAGCATGATCGTACCTTCGACCAAGTGAGCTACAACAGCCTCTGCACGGGTAATGTGAGAAATCTTCCCTTTTTGCTTTCTCGCCGCTGCCGAAGATTGCTGGGAAGATGCAGAAGCTTGCGAATAGAATGGCTGAGGTGGGGGTGGTGGAGGAAGCCTGAACTGAGGCTGCTGAGGTTGCACCGATTGTGAAAATTGCACTGGCACTGACTTCATCGGGCAGTCGCGAATAATGTGACCCGGCTGGTCACAACGGTAACAAACCACCGGCATCAAACAAGGTTTGTCGGGGTGGCTACCACCACACCTCCAGCACTGCTTCAGTTGACCGGGTGCCGAACCCTGTCACTGAGGAATAGAGGGAGCAGATTGTTGGGTAGCACCCGAAGACGCCTGCTGAATGAACTTCTTCCTGAACCTCTGAAACCTATGCTTCTTGCCTTTAGATTGGGATAAGGAAGCGCCACCAACGGAAGGAAGAGCCGGAGGAACTCCTGGGGTAGTCGGCAAGTACGGCGGCTGAAATTGTACCACCTGTTAGGCCCCACCGAGCTGAGGTAGCCCCCGGGTCCTCACTAATTCCAACTCCATAGCGACGGCTGCCTGGTAAGCCGCATCCAACTCCGATACCCGAGTAGCAAATAGCGGCAGGCTCAGCTCTGTCTTTAATCCTCGCAGGAATTGCTGCGTCTGCAAGGTTTCATCTATAAAAATGTGGGACGCATACTTGCCTAACTCAATAAATTTATCACGATACTGCTGCACCGACAAGTCTCCCTGGGTTAGCTCCAAGAGTTGGTACATCTTCGCAAGCTTGAGACAGGCGGGAGTATAAGAATGCTCGAAAGCTTCCACGAACTCGGCCCATGATATCTGTCGAAGCGGCCGAGAATGGAAGGCAACTTCCCGCTCCGAACTCCACCAGGTGCGCGTAGTACCTTGAAGTTGATAGGTCGCCAACATGACCTTTTCATCATCCACGCACTCCATCGACAGGAACACGGACTCGATAGCATCCAACCATGCTCTTGCTGCCTCCGGGTCAGATTGACCCTCGAACGTCAGTGGGTGAAAGAGTAGGAACTCCTTTAGTGCTCGACCACGCCCGCCTGGCAACTCATCACGAGGAGCAGGATTGGCAGGAGAAGGCGTCGCAGGAGTAGACGAAGTGCCGCTCATCTCCCAAGGAGCCTATCTTTCCTGCTACCCTATCTACAGTAGAAGTAGAGTAGTGTGCCCTATTGCAGCATCACCATCGCCTCTCTTGAGCAGTTCCTGACATCGATCCCAGCACTGGTGGGAACCTCTTCGACCCAGCTTCGCAACTTGTGGTCAAGCATCTTCATCTGACATCAGTGCTGTCCAGGAGACCCATTTCCAGCCGACTACGCATGTCTACTCTAGCAGACGACTAGAGACCTATTACAGTGGACTCCATGACCTCCACACTAGGTATCTGGGCACACCCTTCAACCAAGATAGTTCTCAGTGTGTCCTTGACCAGCACCAACAAGAAGGGACTCGTTCAGACGTCGGGGCATCCCGTACCGGCCATTTTCCCCGGATCGTGCAATCTGTCTACCTTGTGCTTAGGTTGGATCCCTTGCCGCTTCTCTGTTCATTGTGATCACCTCCGACCTCGTCCGGGGTTCCCTCCTGTGGCATCATGGATAGGACTTGTCAACGATTATTTCTACTCTGGACCCGCCTCCATCGATGTTCGGAGAAGCCCGTAGCAGCTCCGCCTTCGACCTGCTCCCAGTCTGGGACAGACTGTGCAGAGATTGTTCAGCCTATGCAACTAGACCTCCCGCGGCCCAGACCTACTCCAGACGACCCAAGGCTCCTACAGCAAGCTCCTACGCCATCCCTAGTCCATTCGGCATCGACCTCACCTCCAGCGACGCTCGGAGAAGCTCGTGGCACCTCTAACTTTGGACTGCTGTCAGCCTGTACCAGACAGTACAGCACCAGATCGGTTCATGAAGTTGGGCCTGCAGCGACCTGGATCGGCCCTCGGACGATCGCGGCTTCTACGGCACGCTCCTGCCTCATCCACGATCGTGTCGACTCCGGCCCCACCCCAGCACCACTCAGATAAGCCCGTGGCACCCCCAATAGTAGCTTGCTGACCTACAATGAGCAGTCCAGGCAGAATCGGCTCCTGCACCGATCTTCCCTCCCCGCTTGGTCGGCTGAAGGCCCCTCCCTACGTGGAGATAGTATTTGGATGTATTTGATTCTCCCCTTCCCTGAGGTCAACCCTCCTGCGAGAGGCGTAGTGGTGCAAATTATTTAAATCTCAGGTCAAGTGACACCGATGCAGCGTGCGGGTGCGTTCCCACGCTTCCCCGCTCACCTCGCCTCCGACTGAAGTCGACTTCTTCAAGCTGGCTAGGTAAGCCCCTACTCATATTCCTAGTTAATTCTGTAATTCATTATCATTTCTGAGTTCTGCAAGTGAGGAAGAGAACACCCGACCTCGGCCGAAGAGCTACATTGAGTGTCCATCGTGGGAGTGAGTGTGAGTGATACTCATTCCCACCAAGGCGCGTGGTCTGCCCGTTATTGTGAGAAATTCAACATCTAGGGGTGGGATCCCCACTCAATCTTGTCCATAGTCCTAACCAGCAAGGGTCTAGTCCTTGGACTCAACCTCCCATCCCCGAGTCACCCCGGGAAAGGGAAGTGCCTCGTGTGAGCTAGTCCATTGACATCAGGTACGAACCTTCACTAGTGTGCTTGTGTCGATAGGTCTGAGGGTCTTCATATCATTTCCACTGCACCCCTTGGCTGTGAAACATCACCGAGCCGTTGGACGACACAAGGTGTGTTAGGAATTTTCCCGAACACCTTGCGAGTGGCAACTATAACACAACAACAACGGACCCCCATGGGTCACTCCCAACACTTCTTTAGCTCAAGTCCTTCAAAGGATATCACCAAACAACCCCAGAAAGTCACCCGGGCTAGCCCCGCATAACGACCACCCCGCCCCGGGTGCGGCTGCGCCCCAATGGGGTCGAACTCCCCCTTGGGGGTCACGCCCGATAGTTGGGATTAGTGGATCTAGAGGGGAGGGGTGAATAGATCATCCCCTTTCTTTCACAAAAAACTACAAATAGAAGAAACTACAGCAATGAAGGAAGATAGGAAACTCCTATTTCACAAGATACAAGTAGAGAGATTGAAAAAAGAGCCTAGTCAAGCATCTAGCGAATATCAAACACACACACAAACCAATGAGATAGGGTTTTAAGGTGGTTCGGTCACTATCCAGAGGCCTACGTCCACCCCTCACTCAACTAAGTGAGGCTTCACAAGTGCACACGCACCAAAACAGCTGATACACAACTTCAAGCAGAGAGAAATCTCCCCAAACTTCTAACAGACAGCTTGCAGGCACATGTGGACGCATAAAATTGCACGTCCATATGTCCCCACAAGTCCAGTATCAACAATCCAAGGCCCATTAAGCCCTGAACTGAACTGGACCCAGCCCGGGAGGGAGGCCTTACACAAAATAAGCCCAAAAATTGTCAGAAAACAACCCGACACACAACGGACAACTCGAGGCATTAATAAAATAAGAGTAAGAAGAATGACTCGACTTATTGGAAAAAAATGGGTGTCAACACCCTTAAGCGGCCCTCCCTGGACCATTCATCCCATTGAGCAGCCGCTATGTGACCGCCCATCCCCTTGGTGTTGTTCGTTGGCCGTAATGGCTGTCCCGTGTCGGTCTGTCTTAGGTTTGTGTTCTAGGAAGGTGTCTGAGCGTCGTTTCCCGATGTACTGGTTTCTGTGGATCTTGGCGTGACCTTATGGTTTGCCTGTCATCCTGAGGATGTCTCTTGATGTCCTATGAGGGCTATGACTATGATATAAGGTGGCCAGGAGTGTTCTTGCTATGGGCAATTTTCTACACTACTTTTAACGTCGTTGTCTGGTTCTGGTCAACCCGGTGTGACCCAGTGGTTGACAGGTAACCTTGTATGTGTCTCGACAGTTCTGCCCAGTTCGAGACATGGTTCTGGATGCAGTGAGGTGTCGTCTTACCTCATTCTGCGTATCCAGGTGTGTTGAGGGTTCTCAGTGTTCCCTCAGGTCTGCGTGAGTCATTTCCTATGGTGAGTCATTTTCTCTGGCTTAGGATTAGACCGATTGGCGGTTGTTCTGCTGTCAGCAACGATCTTGGCTTAGAGTCCGGTGACTCGAGGATCGTTGTGCTAGTAGGTCTAGTTACCTTATCCCTGAGTCTGTCGGCAGTTTCTGATGCCGCCATTGGTGCTTGGTAGTACGGGTGACAGTGCATGATTAGACAATCTGTACTTCAGCACTCACATTTTAGAGTCTGTGTCTCGTGATCCTCCACTAGTCGTAGCCTGACGACCTCGAGTGTCGGCCTAACTGGGAGTGGTGGCGAGGCAGTTCCCAACTCAGACGGTTCTTAAGATAGTTTCTGTGGGCCTCCTTACTTTGCTGTAGCGTCCTACTGGGGGGGAATACTAGCTAGAGGCTTGGCTCAGGGCGATGAGTCAGTGTGTGCACACGTGGTCAGGGACTTGGACTGACGCCGATGAGCGCCACCCTGTCAAGTCACTCACGACTGTAGTTCTGTTCTGGTTCTGATAGTGTCTTAGTCTCTACCTGACGGTGGTGGGTAGTGTAGACGAGACACTTGTAAGCGTAGCATAAGACGTCATTGGATGCAGCATGCTGTTCTTCTAGTGAGGGGAGTACTTCAGACATGTGACACGTGACTTCCATGTAACTCTCGCGTTTCTCGAATGTCATGACCTGTCCAGGTTAGCCCTCTCGTGACTTTGCCTGAGGTCAGCGTTATGTCATGAGCACGACATTCTAGTCATGTTGGGTTTGTGTCTATCTAGGTCTTTTCTAGGCTTTCTTTCCTATCTTTGCAGCTGCGACGGATCGACAACTTCTGACTTCTCCAGTTCAGAGTTTGCCCTTCTGTTGCTGTTAGGAGTAGCTTCGGGTGCTAAGGTTAGTTTGGCAGTCCTTTATTTGGTATGGGTTATTCCCCTCGTCCTTACCTTCTCCCTACTCATGCTTCCTTTTCTTTTACAGCTTTCTAGTGTAGTTTTCCTACTTTGCTACACCTGCTGTTTTACTTGTTTCGTGTTACTGCGTGTTTTCCAGTGGGGATCCACGTGACCCCCACTGAGCCAGTGACACGAGGCTCACCCCTACTTTTTAGGTACCGGTTCACCCTACACAAAGTTCTGAAGGCTCAGCAGGTAAAAACCCCAGTAAAGCACAAAACACCTTCTGGGACTCACAAAGGCGCTCCAAAACCCACAGATTCAAATCCAAAAAAGAAGAAATTTTTTTGGGGTGTTATAGTCCTCCTCTCCTTATAGAAATTTTATCCTCGAAATTTGAGGCAACCACCGAGGCACATGGGATGAACAATACACCCAGCTGGCAATGCTCCTAGACCTCCAACCAACCTTGATACACATAAAAATGCCGATCATGAGGGACATAGCTAGACCTTGATCATGAACAAACACCTCATTCCACACATAATACACATTGATCATCAGAGTAGGCATAACACACAAACGAGTGTAAGTCTGGTATCACCTTAGCCACAACGAAATCCAATCATGGCATTGCTGCCACTATCTCGCTCACCGAGAAGACGCAATCCTTGTTACAAGAAACAGCCACCGATCAAATCCCATGCTTGGTGGACAAATCAAACATCAGCTTCACAACCTACTGACTAAACTCATGCCCTACACTAGGGACAACCGTTACTGAGCCTCCAACCAGCTCACGCAGTCATCCCATATGACTTCCACCAATCCGTCGGCTCTGCGCCTTGAACCATCTCATACCTGGCAAGCCAAATGCCAACAACAGCATGGGACCAGCTCTGGTCCAAACACAAACCTTCAACAAATCTTAGATCCAATCCGGGAAAAGGTATACCTCATAATCGGTCATCAAAGGCCTCGCTTGCACATGGCTCTCACCATTCCGGACTCACCACAACCGACATCTTCTATCTGTAAAAGACCACTCACCGGTCACCATGTATTCGTTCAACAGGAAACCCTCACTTGCTCAACTTCCTCTTGCCTGATAAGCACATTCCAAATCTTGATAGGCCATCCGTTGACTTTCACACTGACCATAACTACATCTCGAGCTAATCCTCACTCAGACACCACATCTGATCCTGATCCTCATGCTAACTCTACCCTCTTAGGGGAGCACAGTAAAACCAAATGATAAGATTCCACAATCCTCGGTCCACAACAGCACCAGACTTAGACTCATATGGAAATCCTCCCATACGAGTCACAGACCAAGGATCACCATCCAATGACAACGTCCCTCCGGGGACCTCCATAGATAGGCATCGTCCATTACATAGTCTCATCACCGAATTCATCACAATTATTCCAGATGGACACTTGCGAACCCTCGGCTCCGCTCTCATCACAGAGCCACAGGACACAACCTGAATAATTCATGGCACATATCTTTAGAATAGACAAGTGCCACCTGCTACCATAGCAACCTGGTCGATGAAGCCGCGACCAATGTACATGGGTCTCTAAACATCATAGACCCTGCCATAGCCGACCACTGGGCTAGCCTCACCAGCCACTCATAGCTACCAATTGGGATCCATAATCATCTCTCAGAGACCACATCTCTAGGACCATGATCCCATCCGAGGACACAACTTTCGACATGTCACGCCCCGAGTGTGGAAGATTACCCGGGGGTGACGTGACGAGTCTATATCATTCATGTCAATCAGAGCGTAGTGCATTCGACACAAAGATAGAGCGCGCAATATAGCAATAACCCAATCCTTTATTTATTCATAATCATCCTTGATTACAATACCCAAAAGCTTAGACTCAAATAAGAAGAAGATTACAAAATTGACTCAAGAAACTATAGAAGTAGATGAACTCTAGACACATCAGATGGCTCTATGATCTCATAATTCAATTTGGAGTTTGATCTGGTCCCCCCCCTTGCCACTTGGCCCCTCTCTCTCTTTTTCCCCACCCCTTGGTAGAATTTCACCCCCTCCTCAGCTCCCCTTGCTTCCCTTGGCCATCCCACCCTCATACACACAACCCTACACTGCCAGCATATTCCCAGCTCGCAGGCAGCAGCAGAGGTAGCAGTTGAAGACATGGCCACAACCCCATCTCTAGGAGTTTGCTGACAAGCCTTATATTTCTGGAAAGGATGTCCAGAGAGCTTCCTAGGCTTGGTGGTCTCGCCATCTTTCGACTTCGGGGCTGCCCAGAAGACTCTTCATTGCCCGATTACGCAGTTACTCCTAGGCAGACAACCAGAAGTGACTTGCAGAAGCTCCCTCGGCCTGAGATCTAAGATTCTTGGGGTGCCATTTGGCAAAGGGCTTCTCCTGCAAGTCCCCTACCATCGCCAAGCAGAAGTGCAATATTTTGAGCTCGGAGTCAAGAGTTCCAGATTTTCTCCCCGAGGTGTGCAAGGTCAGTTCCTCCTGAGTCTGGTCCGACACCCTTCCACTGTTCCTGTTATTGCGGTCAACTCCGACCTCTGACGACAACCCCGTTGGTCTTGAGTAGAAGAGGACTCGTCCACGATCGCAGCGATTCAGGTCCCGCATTATTAGGACACTGGCAGTGTTCATGGCGCCTCATCTTCCAGAAGAAGCAGTCTGAGAACAACTAGAACTAGCACAGAGTAGTCCTGTTCCAAACCCTGCCCCCGCCCCCGACGTCATCAGGAAATTCCCCAAACATTTTGACGACCTCTTGGGCCAACCCAGGATGTTTTGGCACCAGATTCGGCCTCATTTGAGCTCGAAAGAGTCTGTGGCGGTGCCGTCAACAACTTCCTATCCTGCTGTTCCAGAAGCAGACAAAATTGGCTTAGCTCGCCAGTTCGACTTTTAGCTCAATTTCCCTCACACTGCCTGGCCGGCTCAAAGCCCCTCCTCGCAGGAGGTAGTGTTTATATGTAATCACTCAATCCCCCACCCCTAGCCCAACCCCCTTGCAAGGGGAGTAGTGATTGTAAATTGTTAACTCAGGTTGAAGCTTCATCGACGCGGCGTGCGGGTAAGCCCACGCTTCCTCGCTCGCCCTCGTCTCCAGCTGGGATCGGTTTCTTCAAACCGATCAGGTGAGCGCTTGGTTACCATTCCTGGCATTTCATTTACTCATCTCGTATCATATCTTATTGCCCATCGGATGGTGAGTGAGTGCCCGTTCTCTATTTCACTCAAGTGTGCAGCCCACCACGGAGAGAGTTGTGAGTGCCACCCACTAGCACACGCCCTCGATGTGCTGGTCGCCTATGAACGTGGGAGTCCCAACCCCTAAAGGGGGTCAGCCCTGGCATAGCCAAAACCTCGTCACAGCAAGGTCCTACCCCGGACCCTCACGATCAGCCCGAGTCACCTTTAGGAGAGAGTGCGTCGATATATCGAGTCCGCTACTACTCCTTGTGTGTTTGTGAATATAGGTCCTAGATGCATCGTGTCATCCCATGGCATACTTAACTGTGCCACATCACTTGTGTAACAACCCAAGATCCGGATACCAGGAATAACCCGATACCATTCGAATCCTGACCCCCTGCCTACGAGCCAGAGGGTTCGAAAGGACTAAAAGGAGTGTGGAGGTACATTGAAATTTGAAATAAAGTAGGAACAACTATATAGTTAATAGTTTAAATGGTAGAAATAAAATTACATTTTCTTGGTAAGTGGCTTAAAAATAGAAGGAAGATAGATAAATAATAATAATAAGGAACCTAACTTGACTTAACTAAATTAATTCCTTTGAAGTTATGGCATCCCGTGCTCGTCATGCTGCTACCCTTGCTCGTGATGAGGAGCTAAGGAGGGATGCAGGTGCAGCTCGATTATGGTACATTCATGCAAGGATTGGTGCAAGTGATGTAGACACAGGCGAATGCACATGCTGCGTTGTAGGCTCAGGTGCAAGCTCAGGCCTAGGTATGGTAAAGATTGGATGGAATTGTACGTCGGATGTTGTGTGTAGGCCTCGTAACTGATCAGCGTGGTTTGGTTAGGCCTAACCACATCCTGAGGTAGTGCCGAGGATAGTTGAATGGCCGTCAGTCATGGAGAAATTGCTATCAGTCATGGAGAAATTTTGAAGGATGAACCCGCCTTCTTTTAAGGGGGAGAGTCATCCCCTAGTTGTGGAACATTGGTTGCGGGCGATGGAGAAGATATTTTGGAGCATCCGTTGCGAGGAGGATGAGAAGGTTAATTTGGTAACATTCATGCTGGAGGACCATGCTGATGTTTGATGGCCTTTGATTCTGTGAAATCAATTTGAGGACGAAGCTAGAGATGTGTCGTAGGGAGATTTTGTTCGCTTGTTCCGGGTGAAATACATTCCAAAGCATGTTCAAGACTGGATGGAGCAGGAGTTCCTCACTTTGACCCAAGGGTCTATGACGGTGCTAGAGTATGAAGCTTGCTTTGCAGAGTTGACACGTTATGAACCTCATATTGTAGCTGATGAGTGGAGGAAGGTGAAGAAGTTCATATCAGGTCTTTGACCATCGTTGAGGATGAAATTGGTTGCTTTCAACCACCACACGATGGAAGAAGCTCTCAGTGCCACATGCCGTCAAGAAAGCAACATGGAGCAATACCAAGAAGAGAAGAAGGCCTAGCTGAAGAGGCTGTCATCATCTTCCCAATGCCAGGATCGCAAGAAGAAGCCGTCTACTCGGTCGCCTACTTATACACCAACAAAGCGGGCTTCGACGCAAGCAAGAGGATCAGGAGGATCATCGACCGAAGTCAAAATTGAATCCAAGTACTGTGGGATGTGGCATGGTTGTATGGAGTGCTAGATGGTAGCTGGGAAGTGTCTTAGGTGCAGAAGCTCGGAGTATAAGATCAAGGATTGTCTGAAGATCCCGCTACCGTCTCCGAGTCAAGCTCCAGCAGCAGTAGCCGCTGCAGCACCAGCAGTAGTGAAGTCAGCCAGACGTCCTCAAGCACCGACATGAGTGTTCGCATTGGCCAGAGAAGATGTAGAGCAAGCGAACAACATGACAGAAGGTACACTTCTAGTGTCGGGTTTCTATGCTAGAGTTTATTCGACACTGGTGCTACTCATTCGTTTGTGTCCAAGTGATTTTTCAAGATGTTGCATGATGATTTGGGTTTGATGCCATCAAGTTTGGATGTGCCTCTCCTTGTGCACACACTCGCTGGAATTATGTCCATTGCAAAGGGCTATCCTTCCTTGCCAATGGTTATCAGAGGAAAGGAGCTAGCTGGACACTTCTATCTCTTAGAGATGAAGGATTATGATGTTATTCTTGGGTTGGATTGGCTCGAGAGGTATTATGCTCTCATTGATTGCCGGAAGAGGCGAGTGATTTTTCGCATCCCTGGCGAGAAGGAGTTTTTCCATCCCTTGCATTAGAATGGGTTGGGAAAGTTTGTAGTCTCGGCCATGAAGGCAGCTCGGTGGAGGGTGAGATCTTCCCCACGCCCTTGCGGTGAGGAGGGTTCCAGAGGAACACTTCCTCATCTTGCACTTCTTCAGCCGAGGCCACATGACGCTTGCTGCGGCGGATTTGCGGCTTTTGCAGGGTCGTCGCCGGACGGAGCCGAAATTGATATCACGTCGGCTTCGTAAGGGTCTTCTATTGAAAAGCCCAAACTGGGATGCTTGGTGATTTGCAGCAGTCTCTGATCCAGGTTCGGTGGGTTCCACATTCTTTTGAACATCTCTTTCCGACTGAAGGGTTGATAACAGGGAATCCCTTGCTTCCTAGCCAACCCGACTACACGGCCAGCTATGTCAGGAAGTCCCATGATCGGGACGTATGGATCATGCAGCTCGTCGGGGAGTCGGTGATCATCATCTCCTCTGACCGGCTTCTCTTCAGCTACATAAAAGATAGTGGATGGCCCTTCAGAATTAGGCACCTCAAAAATCTTCAATGACTCAGCTACTTGGCAGTCATCTTCTGCTACAGGCTTGATGATCCCAGGCGGGACTCTGACATCCTCCAGTAGGTCTTCGAGATATGGTGTCCCTGGTGTAGGGTAGATGGTAAGGGGAGCGGCCTTAAATACTCCTTCTTCTTCTGAGATGAATGAAACATGTGGGGGAGCCACATAGCCTGGGGGTGGCGGAGGAAATTAGCTATCAGACTCCACCTTCTTCTTCCCTTTGTCTTGGGTGACATGGGGAGCTTGTCTTGGATTCTCCAGGTACAGAGTGGCATCTGATAAATGGCACTCGAACACCTCAAAGGGGTGGAGGTCGGTGAAGATTCTGGCTTCTTTCCCGTCACATGAGTACTTGATGCATTGATGCAGGGTGGATGGCACCACCTTATTTTGGTGCAGCCAGGGCCGGTCGAGCAACACCTTGTAGGAGGTGTTGGAGTTGATCACATGGAACTGGACCTTAGTTGTGAAGTCATCGAGGGACAGGTTGAACTCTGCGACCCCCATGGGGACCTTGCACTTCTGGTTGAAGCCGGCGATCTTGATGTTCCTGACCTCGACCAGGTGTACATCACAGTAATGTTTCTGGTACACCCGGTAGGGGAGTATGTTGACTGCTGCCCCAGAGTCAATCAAGACTCTATTGATGGGCTGCCCATTCAGCTGTCCCTTCATGTAGAGTGGCCTATTGTGGCTGCAGGTGTGCAGAAGCATGTCTTCCTCTGTGAAGGCCACAGTTGCTTCGGGCGGCATCTCTGCCAAGCAAGCTTTGAGATACACTGGCATCTAGAGCGCGTCAATGATAGCTTGCCGTGTCTCTTCATCTAAAGATAAGATCTCCCAGATGGTGAATCGGGTCGGGAGCCTTTTTAGCAGTCTAACTACTCGGTCACCGGCTCGAACCTTGAGCAGCTTCATTTCCTCGACCTTGTCGTGCCTACCCTCACCTTGGGTCGGGGGAGTCGCATCGGTGGAGGCCCCTTCAACTTGGTCGGGTACCACCTGGGCTTGTGGGGCCTGGCAAGTTGCTTCTTTCTCTTGCATAAACTCAGCCAAGTTTGGGACATTGTCGAGTTCTTCTCCTGTCTGAGGAGGGATCAGTGTGGGCAAAGCCGAAGGGCCGCCTGCCCGGGGGCACGAGTGTCTTCCCCTCTGAGCTGACAGGAATTCAGTGAATGAAGGGACGCTCTGGCCGCTTGCTTCTTCGGGATAGAGACGCGACGGCGGGGGAATCTCCATGCCTTGGACCCTGGGTTTGGGGACATGATATGGAATGGGTAGATCCAGATATGTGTAGACTTTTGAGATCTGAATAAAGCATGTCCCAAGGATGATTTTTCGGTGCCAATCACAGAAGTCATGATCGATGCCACAACTGGCCGTGAAGCTTTGTCATTTATGGACGGGTCATCTGGTTACAACCAAATATGGATCTCGGAGCATGACCGGGTCCATATTGCCTTCCAAACTCCCAAGGGCATTTATCACTACAAGAGGATGCCATTTGGACTAAAGAACATCAGCGCAACGTACCAACGGGTGATGCCGAGAATATTTGATGAACTGCTCTACCATAAGGTTGAGTGCTACATAGATGACCTGGTGATCAAGACTAGAAAGAAAGAAGACCATCTGCAAGACCTCCGAATCGTATTCCAGAGGCTCGGGCAATATGAACTGAAAATGAACCCTATGAAGTGTGCGTTCGGAGTGTCGAGCGAAAAATTCTTGGGCTTCATTGTTAGATATCAGGGAATTGAAATAGACCCCGCAAAGATCAATGCCATTTGGGAGCTACCTCTGCCAAGGAACCTCTCTGAGCTAAGATCTCTACTAGGCCGTCTGGCTTATATCCGACGGTTCATATCCAACTTGTCACGGCGGTGTCACCCCTTCCATAAATTGATGATGAAGGATGTTCCCTTTTATTGGGATGAAGAATGTCAAATAGTCTTTGATAAGTTAAAAGAATACCTGAAGACCACTCCAGTGCTAGGGGCACCGGTGAAAGGACGGCCGCTAATTCTGTATATAGCAGCCACCCACTACTCCCTGGGAGCAATGCTCGCCCAGAATAATGAAGAAGGGAAGGAACAAGCCCTCTACTACCTCAGTCAAAGACTAGTCAAAACTGAAGAGAAGTACACTTTCATTAGGAAAGCCTGCTTGGCGTTGGTCTTCGCAGTCAGGAAGCTCCAACACTATATGTTGTCATATGAAATCAAGTTGATTTCTAAGGCGGACCCACTAAAATACATCATGTCCCAACCAGCACTCAAAGGTTGCTTGGGTAAATGGGCGGTGATTCTCATGGAGTATGATATCTCTTATGTACTGTAGAAAGCTGTCAAAGGCCAGGCTATCGTAGACTTCTTTGCTGCGCACCCAGTGCCAGAAGGCTATCCACTAGAGACAGAACTCCCTGAAGATGAGACCCTAGAAGCCGATCAGGTGCAGCCCGCCTTGTGGCAATTGTACTTTGATGGCGTGTCCAGAATTGACACCCCAGTAGTTGGAGCAGCCAACATCAGGGCAGGGGTAGGCATAGTCCTGAAATCTCTAGAGGGGGAGGTCATATACACCTTCTGCTCGATAAACAAATCCTGCATAAACAATGAGGTAGAATATGAAGCCCTGATTATCGGGATGCAGATTGCCCTGTCCATGGAGATTCAGATGCTGGAAGCGTTCGGGGATTCCATGCTAATTATAAAGCAGTTGGAGGGAGAGTTCAATGTGCAGAAGCAAGAACTCCTTCCTTACTACCAATTGGTGCTGTGCCTGGTGGCAAGATTTTATTTCATCAAAATTAGGCACATCAACGGAGGACAGAATGCTCGGGTAGATGCTCTCGCGAAACTGGCCAGTTCTTTGGCAATCTTGCCAGACACGAGCTTGAACATAACAGTAATTAATCAACGTCAGGTCCCCAGTGTGACAGAGGTTCTAGATAATGAAGAAGATAATGAAGTGGTGACTGTGGAGGAAATCCAGCAGCTCGACTGGCGGGAGCATCTCCTATGTTGGTTTCAACCTATATATAAAACCCCCCTCTCTCTCTCTTCCTCACTCTCATTCTCTCACCCTCTGCCCTATAACGTTCTCTCTTTCTCCCCTCTCTTCTCCGGCGGCCGACGGAGCGAGGAGGAGGCAAGGCAGAGTCAACGCGGGCAAGGAGCGACCGAGCATGGGTGAGGATCGAGGGGCGGTGACCCGCGGTGGAGCTCATGGCGAGTTCGTGAATCGGCGGGGCTTTAACGGCATTTTCTTGGCAGATCGGCATCCTCAGTGCGTGAAATCTTCAGTAGAAGTAGGGGGACAGATCCTTAACCTCTGTACTTCCTTTCCCGTGAGTTTTGTGGGCCATGGTGAGCCGAGCAGGTTTATTTTCACGTTTTGAGAAAAATACATGATTTTGGGGTGTGAGTCAAATCGAGCGTTTTGACTATATGTTTGGGGTTTAAATAGGTCCTCTCGGTGCTAGAGAGGTTGGGGACTAGTTTTCTCTTATTTTTCACTTCACATTGGTGTGAACGGGACGTGGAATGGGATTTTCTATGTGATTCCCCATTTTCGGGCTCAGGACGTCGTAGCGGTCATTCCAGATACCGCTAGGGGGTTAAGCGGTCAGGTGAAGACTGCTAGGGTCCCCCTATGTTGGTTCCTACCTTACGGTCGCGCGATAGACCGCTACCGAGCTTAGCAGTCTCTAGGAGACCGCCAGGTAGTGCCTAGCGATTAGGGCATGACCGTTTGCATGTTTCGTGGTCGATTCGAGGTCGGGTGGGGTAACGGCCTTGCGACTGATCACCAGCCGACAGCTAGCGGTCAGGCCAAGGGGCGCCACCCTGCTTGACGGTCTGAGAGGAGGCCGCTAGGCCAGGACTTGCGGTCTGGAGGAGACCGCCTGGCTTTGTGATGGTCCAGGGACGATCATCACATAATTTTTGTGGTTACCGTGTCCGTTTCGCATTGTGTTGGCCTTTGGTCGACCCGGTTGTGACCTAGTGGTTGACCTTTGGCCTCGTGAGGGTCACGGACACCCGGGAGTTCTATGTTCGTATTTTTAGGGGTGTCTGGAGGTATCGAGTTATCTCGATTAACGTGCCCATAGGTCTTGGGGGTCCAGGTGACCCCACGTGTTTCGGGCTTTCGTGTTTTTGGTAGATCGAGTCGTCGTGAGTCGGCATGAGTGCGGAGAGTCTTCCCCGCATGATGTGGGTTTCTCCGAGAAGCATTTTTCGTGTGGGCCATGTGTGTGGCCTTGGACTGTGAGTCCAGTTAACCAGCCTGGGGCTGGAGGTTTTTCGTGTGTCCTGTGGATGAGTGATCAACTCGGCGACTGGTGAGCGGCCTTGAGAATCGTGTCACCATGGTGTTAGACCTAGGGGTTAGGTCAGATTGATGGTGCTGTGTCGTCATGTGCAGTGGTCTTGACTCGAGTCTCGTGACTCAAGGACTGTTGGGTTATTAGGTCTAGTGGGTTGTTCAGAGTCTGGTGGCCTCGAGCCGCCTGTTACTTCACGTTACTCATGATGGGTGCGTGCGTGATTTCCAGTGTTCACGTCTAGTGAGTCCTCACTAGTCATAACTTTCCTACGCGCGCATGTGCGGACTCACTTGGGAGTGGTGGAGAGCGTGACCCGAGTGAGACAATTTTTAGGTTGGTTACCGTAGGGCCCCTTGTCTCTGCAACTTGAGTCCGGCTGGGGGAAAAACCAGCTAGAGGACCCGACCTAGAGCAGATGGTCTATGTGTGCACGCGTAGCTGGGGGCAGAGGACACGCGCTGACGAGCAGAAAACGTTCGATGATGGCGAGGGCGTCCGTGAGCGTCTTGAGTTCGCGCGCGGGCAGTCTCTTCAACTCGCCGACCAGCCACGCCTGTCGCGCAGCCCGGCCTTTCGCTAGCGCCTTGCGCCCCGCTGCGCTGAGCGAAATGAGAATCTGCCGCCGGTCCGTCGGATGGTCCGCGCGGGTGATGAATTTGCGGCGCTCCAGCGCATCCAGCGTCTGCTGCACCGTCTGCGGCCGCACGTTCTGCGCATCGGCCAGCGCCCGGGGCGTCATCGCGCCCTTGTCGTCCAGCCACACCATCACCATCTGCTCCGACTGCGACGGCGCGTCCTTATCCTTCAGCAACTCCGCCCGGCGTTTCAGCGACCGAATTACCCCGCGCAAGCGAGCCGCCGCGTCCTCGACATTGTTCATATCATCAGTATTACTGATGATCAGGTAAACTGTCAATAGCTGGCGCTGCGTTGGCTCGTGCCCGAGCCAAGTCCGCTAAAGCATCTAACAAAGTAATTGCAATGTACTGTAATAATGCTATGAGTTGGTCGTTGTGAGGGAGCTGTCGCTCCCAAGGTCGTGAAGTTCTTATGTCGCGCAAGATAAACAACACCAACCAACTCTGTCGGTCATTACCTGGAGAAATACCCATGAAAAAGACACTCGTCTCCGTCCTTGTCCTGATGGTCTTCGCCCTCGCTGCCCCCTTCGCACAGGCAGCCACCTGGTACTTGCAGGCCAACCAGACAACGAACTGGAATACCTTGTCCATTTGGTGGTCCCAGCCCATTTCGGGCGGGACGAATCCAACGGCGATCAGCGCGTCGGATGACTTCGATCTCAGCTCCCATCAAGTCTACACACCCAATTCAACGGGAACGAATACCTTCGGCGGGGCGCATCTGATCCTCCATGGCGGAGGCGCTGGATTTCTCGATGGCAAGACAACCGAGACCAACAGCATCGTCATTCCGAACCTGACCTCCTATGGCGGCCTTATCCTGAACGAATCAGGCACGGGTAACCTGGCCATCGGCGTGACCAATTTCGTCAACAACGCCAACACCACGGTGGGAGCCCCGGCGACGCGCGGCCTCGCCTTCACCATCACGACGCTAAGCGGCAGCGGGGATATTTGCGCGATCGGAGACGGCGTCGGCTCGGCAGGCGGCTCGGTTCTCTTTACCGTCACGCACGCCACCGCCTTCACGGGCATGCTCTACATCAACAACGGCTGCCAATTCACGTTCAACAACGCGATGACTTCCGCTGGCGGGCTCGATGTGGGTGGTCCTGGAACGGCGGTCACGGTGAATGCCACGGTCACGTTCAAGGGCGTCACGATCAATGGCGTCGCGAAAGCCACCGGCACCTACACGGCGGCTTCGCTCGGCTTCAGCGGCGCGGGCAGCGTCGTCGTGCAGGCCGCGACGGTGCCGACCGTACCCATCACGCAGGCGTACGGGACGAATCTTCCCGGCGGCTCGTTTTCCACGCCCTTCTATCCCACGGATGCGCTTGTTTGATGTCTACCGAGTACCTTACCCAGCTCATTACGCCACGAAGAAGCTACCGGTTGGCATCACCAAGCCGTCGAAGTTTGAGAAGTTCAACGGGTAAGGGTCACCTAGGGAGCACATTGCCTACTATGTGAATGTGATGGGAGAACTGGCTACTGATGAAGCCTATCTCCTGAAGTTCTTCAGCTCAACACTCATTGAGCTTGCCTCTGAATGGTACTCGAGCCTGCCGCCAGGGTCCATTGCCGACTGGCCCGATATGCAAAAGAAGTTCAAAAAAAGATTCTACATTGTCGAATGGGAGGTCACCATGGCAAAGCTCTACGCCACGAGACAAAGGAATGATGAGTCAGCACTCGACTATATTAAAAGATGGAGGAACCTTAGCATGAGGTGCAGACGTCCCCCGCATCAGGAGGACGCAATGTAGATTTGTAAATAAAATCTGAAGAAAGAAATCCTGGAGAGGATGATCGGCACCGAGGTCAAGTCATTTGACCGCCTGAACAATATAGTGGCTGAGATCGAGGCATTCCTTGCCCGGTATTCTTCCACCCCGGCCGCATCAAGCCAGAGGGCGAGGCAGGCCGAGAAGAAGCCAATTCCACTAGAAGTCCACACATTAGACTTTCAAGCTTTTGAGAAGCAGAAGGAAAAGGCCAAAGTGGATATAAACCCTCTACGGCCCAGATCCACGGAACGGCAAGAAGGCCCCTCGCTGAGGGAGAAAATGAGAAACAAGCTATATTCCTTTTCTCGAGACAAGTCTCAGCTTCTGTTCGAATGGGCAACCAGCTACAACAAAATCACGTTGTCGGAACTGAAGAGGCCCGGTGACCTAAAGAAGAAAGATGACCCTCGCTTCTGCCATTACCATCAGATGTTGGGGCATACCGTCGAGGACTGTTGTGTTTTCAAGGACATCATTGAGTCCTTAATCGAGAAGGGAGAACTAGACATGGGGGAGCACAAGGTGGATCCTCCGCAGCCGCATGAAATGTCCACATGACTTGCGGCGTCAACATGATATCCCTGTATCAGGAATTGCCTGAAGAGTGGGTGGAGGCTAGTACCCGCGCTACTTATGAAGCTTTTGTGGTAGCACCAGCCTGGGACCAAGGAGGTTGGCAGCCTGCACCAAAGAAGAACAGGAGGAGACGAGCCCCTTGGCCTGCCCCAGAGGTTCATGTGAGGGGTGTCGCTCCCCGGCTAGCACCGCCACCAGTGAACCCTGTGTGACATGATACGGCCCCTCGGCTATTCATGAGGCGGCCCACCTACAACAAGAAAGAATGCATCCCAATGTGGGTGCATAAAGAAGTTACTCCAGTGGTTGAGAGACTCCAGGCCATCATTGATGGGATTGAAGATTATGAACAGCTCAAGATCCGACATGTTGAGCTAAAAGAATATGTCCCCTGGGAGGAGTTCGAGTCCCTCGAATTGGTTCCCAAAGCAAAGACCCAGATAGAGCAAGAGCCTCGCTTGTGGGGCGAACTCCCTCCAGAGCAGCCACCAGCCGCTGCAGAGAAGAAGAAGAAGAAGAAGAAGAAGAGAAGACCCAGAAATAAGAAGAAAAAAGTGGTCGCCGTCGCTTGCAACACCCTCTTGGCGCTGTTCAACACTGCCCTCTCTCTGGGGGAAGAAGAAGAAGGGACACCCTGTGAACCAACGGAGGCGAATCGGGCTGAAGCATCCACCTCCCAGCATGCCACCAGATCGGGAAGAAAATGGGGGCGCCCTCCTCCAGCTGACCGCAATATCGTACTCAGGGGGTAGCAACCATACCAAGTCCCCGAGCCTAAGGTTCGAGGTGCAGAGGTCCCACAACCAACGGGACTCTACCCCGATGGACCCAAGAGCCGGGACACTCCCTCATTCACCAAATTCTTGATGGCCTGATCTGGAGGGTAGCCACGCCCACAGGGGCCCCAGCCAGCCAAAGTAGCAAGCAGCCTCCCGGCTCCATCGGCAGTAACCCCTCCTCAGCTGGAAGAAGAATTTGACGGCATTCCCAACCTCACCGAATTCATGCAAGAGAAAGGAGAAGCTCAATCTACCCTACAGGCTCCACTAGTCGCGGCAGACCCAGTAGACCAAGCGTCCTCTGACCCAGCACCCCAAACCCAGGGTGGGGGCAAATGGGGCAAGACCGAAGAAATGAAGCTGCTCAAGATTTGGGCTGCCGACCAGATAGTCAGGCACCTCAAGAAGATCCCGACCCAGTTCACCATTTGGGAGATGCTATCCCTGGATGAAGAGACGCAGCAAGCCATCATTGCCGCACTCCAAATGCCAGCACACCTTGAAGCCTATCTGGCAGAGGTGTCGCCAGAAGTAGCTGTGGCCTTCACAGAGGATGATATGCTTCTTCACACCTGCAATCACAATAGGCCGCTCTACATGAAGGGACGGCTGAATGGACAACCTATCAACAGGGTCCTGATAGACCCAAGAGCAGCAGTGAACATACTTTCCTACCGAGTGTACCAGAAGCACTACTTTGATATGCACCTAGTTGAAGTGAAGAACGTCAAGATTGCTGACTTTAACCAGAAATGCGAGGTGCCCATGGGGGTTGCAGAGTTCAACCTGTCCTTTGAAAACTTTACCACCAAGGTCCAGTTCCACGTCATCAACTCCAATACTTCCTACAAGGCGCTACTCGGCCTGCCTTGGCTACACAAAATAGAGTGGTGCCGTCCACCCTACACCAGTGCATCAAGTACCCTTGTAAGGGAAAAGAAGTCAGAATCTTTGTTGACCTCCACCCGTTCGAGGTGTTCGAGTGTCATCTGTCAGATGCTAATCTGTATCTGGAAGAGACAAAGCAGGCTCCTAAAGCTGCCCGGGACAAAGGGAAGAAGAAAATAAAATCGGAAGGCTGGTTTCCTCCGCCACCCCCAAGCTATGTGGCTCCTCCGCATGTGCCGTTCATTGCATAAGAAGAAGGGGTATTTAGGGCGTTTCCCCTCGCCATCTATCCCACACCCGGGGCACCGCGTCTCGAGGACCTACTAGAGGATGTCAAAGTCACACCGAGAATCATTAAGCTAGTAGCGGAGCTCAACTACCAAGTGGCCGAACAAGTAAGGACCTTCGAGGTGCCTAATCTTGAAGGCCCGCTCCCTATTTTCTATGTGGCTGAAGAACAGCCAGTCAGACGAGATGATGATTGCCGACTCCCTAACGAATTGCATGACCCGTACGTCCCGATATCGGGGCTCCCTCATATGGCTGACCGGATGGCCGAAATGATCATGAGACAAAGGATTCCTCTTTATCAACCCTCCAGCCAGAAGGAGATGTTTGAAAAGATGTGGAACCCACCGAACCTAGACCGGAGGCTGCTGCGATTTGCCAAGCATCCAAGTTTGGGCTTTTCACCGGAAGACTACTATGAGGCTGACATGATATCAGTTTTGGCTTCACTCGGTGGTGACCCCGTCAAGGTTGCAGCCCTGCAGGAAGCCCGCCACAAAAAACAACCTATGCCACCGGCTGAAGAGACACAAGATGAAGAAGTATTCCTCTGGAACCCCCTCCACCGCAGGTGCATGGGGAAGGTCTTTCCCTCTTCTGAAGGGTCAACCTCAAGGGACCGCATCATCAGGGTGTCCTCATCCCCGTCTGTTGGCGAGGCAGGAAGCGGAGGTACGGGTCGTGCTCCAGGCCCTCCCTGATACGACCCCGTCATGCTCGCCCTATACCAGCGGCAGTAACGGGAGATCGAGATGCTGAAGGCATAATTGGTCGAATTAGCTACACTTGTGACAGACCTGATCCAGGGCTCCCTCCGCCCGTGGGGTGAAGATGTGACTTGGTCTCGGGCCACCAATCTCGACACCTCTGTCCAGTCGGGGAGGGGGGCGAGGAATATGGCGAGCCCTTTAGCTAGACAGCTAGCTGAGTGAGGCCTTACATTGCAAGAGAAGCTGCGGAAGCCCTACTCCTTCTCAAGAGAAAAGACCCGAGACATCTTTGATTAGGCCTGTCACTATGGCAAGGTCTCCCTCCTGAGGTCCAAGAGGCCTCAAGATGTTTGGAGAAGCAGTGACCCGCTATTCTGCGCTTATCACCAAATACTCGGTCACGCCATTGAGGACTATTATGTCTTCAAAGATATTGCTCAAGACCTGATTGACAGAGATGAGCTCAGAATGGGGGATTATGTGGTGGCTCCGCCGCATCCCCATGTGACAGGCAGCCCCAGAAGAGGAGTCTACACAATATCCATTCAGCACCAAGCTCCTGAATCTACAAAGCAATCCTTGAGGGATTAAATTTAATTCCCTCAAATCTATTTTGGCATCTCTATTTCCAAATTTCCCATATGATCAACATAGTCATAAGCAGATTAATATAACCCTACGGGTTGGATATTATAGACTCACTAATGATTAGTTGGAGCCTATTATTAATGGAATTATTACCCAAAGCAGAGCTATCAATAAGAGGGCTAAACTGAGTCCACAAATAAGAAGCCAGTTCACTGTTGATGAAAAGGTGGTCCACACTTTCAATAGAAGAAGACGCATTGCAACAATTGCACCGGGAGGCTAATTGTATACCACAGTTCTGTACTCTGTCATCAACTGGGATAACATGGTTCAACATTTTCCAATAGAACAGAGATGCTCGAGGTGGGAAGCTTTGATACCAAAGCTTGGCTGAGTGGGCACCTGGGTTTCGACCTTTGATGTGTTTATAAGTAGATTTAAATTCAAATCTGCCCGAGCTAGAGAAGGACCATATAGAGATATCTTCTCCTTCTTGAGTAGGAAAATTAAACAGTTTAGTTCTTAAATTGGTGTCATCTATCATCTACCAAATAGGATGCTGATGATTAGCCAAGGCATCCTGAACCGAACTGCTTTTAGTATGAGATATAACCTGTTGGGGAAGATAGTCTAGCATAGATATACCCTTATACCAAATGTCTTTAATAAAATTGGTGATAGCACCATTGAAGACAATCTTACGCATACTAGCTAGCAGAATAGACCGAGCTTTCTCAAACTCACGAACTTTGATGCCAGCAGGGAAAGCAATCTTGCAATCAGATATATGTTGGCCTTGAATGTATTTCATCCTGACAACGCGAGCCCATAAAGAATTACTATGAAGAGAAGACCATAACTGTTTGACCTGCAAGCATAGCTGGATGTCCCAAAGACTGTGAATGCCTAAACCTCCATCTGACTAAGGATAGCACACCTTGTCCCATGAAACCCAATGTTTCCTGTGAGTAGACTCCGGGCCTTGCCATAAGAAGTTAGTACATATACTTTCCACTTGCCTAATAATTGTGAATGGGATGTTAGCAGAACTAGCAGTATATATAGGAATAGTCGAAAGGACAGATTTAATCAGAACAATTCTACCAGCTTGGGAAAGAAACTTGTAATGCCAACCTGCAAGCTTAGCATTTATTATATCAAGCAGATACTTGAAATGAGAGACTCTGGTTCTCCCTTTAAAGAGGGGAATACCAAGATAGATGATGCTACCAGTTTTGTGTTGAAATCCTGTCAACTGACTGATCCTCTCGATGGCATGACTATGCATATGCTTGGATACTATGAATGAGCTCTTGTGAGAGTTTATCCGCTGCCCGAAGGATTCTTCATACTTCCTCAGGAAACTCAACAATGCTTTAATAGAAGACAGACCACCATTCAAAAATATGATGGAATCATCCGCAAAAAGAATATGGGAAATGGGCATGGCATTGTGAGATAAATGATAGTATTGGCATTGACCAGCTTGAAACAGCTGATTTAGACCCCTACTTAAGACATCTTCAACCAATATAAAGAGAGCAGGAGCTAGAGGATCTCCTTGTCTCACCTCCCAGGATGATTTAAAATAACCATGAATTTGGCCATTAAAGGAGACTAAAAACCAATTATTCATCAGAAGTTGAGCTATGAAGGAGTTAAATCTACTAGAGAAACCAAATTTTTTCAAAACCAAGAGGACAAAATCCCATTCCATTCGGTCATACGCTTTAGCCTAATCTCTACATGGAAATCACATATCTCGTGAAGAAAAAGTTGTTTACCCCTCCAAAAATTTTACATAAGTGGAACGTGAATCCAAGTAGCCGGGAATCCTCCCTGAAACGAAGGAGGAAACTCGCGTCGAAAAGTGAAGCTAATCCACAATTAAAATAAGTGGGATTTGGAACCGAGTAGCCGAGAAGTGCTCTTGAGACAAAGGGTACAACTCGTGCCAAAAAGTGACAAGATCTGCGATTAAGATAAGTGACGAAGTTGAGTAATCGGGAAGTGCCCCTGAGACAAAGGGTACAACTCGTGTCAAAAGGTTAGTCACCTTCTTGTGTTAAATTAAAATATTTAGGGTTATACGTAGCTACCAATATTCGAGTATTGTGTATGAAAGTGTATGGAAGAAAAGTTCCTTTTAGTATTTCTTAGAATATCTATTTATCCATATTGCCTTAGAATTCATTTCTCATCCTTCACATATACACCATGGGCTTGACTGTGTGAATGTACATTATGGATTTGTCAACTTTCATAGTTTATGTAGTACCGTCTTGTTGTAAGCACAACCTTCTTAGTATTACTCATGCACATCATGTTCGACAATCTTTTGCATTATTCTTAAACCTGTCCCACAGGGACTTGCTTGGTTTTGTATCTTATTATGCGTGCTTGAGTGCTTGATTGTCTGCTCTTGCTCATACATATCAAACTTCATTTTACTTAGATGCATCTTTAGATCAAACATATAAATAACAGGTTACATAAATCCATTGTCAGTCGATTTTTGTTCATGACAATAGGGGGAGAATAATGTGCTCTTCAGCATAACACTTGCATATAGTCCAAGTTAGTCATACTCTTTGTGCATAGTTTGGTCATATACTTTGAACAAAATCTAAAAATTGAGCTTTTGCATATACTTTTGTCATCTTGCATACTACACGTCGTACCTCATTTCTTGCTTGTGTTCATGGTTCACATACCTTCCTATTATGGTAGGTTGATTGCTGGGTTCGTGCACCATTAGCTTTATAACTCTGTCTTAAATTTGAAAATGTTCCCCTTGTCCCCTACTTTTTGATAATGTCAAAGGGGGAGAGAGTTTTAAGTGGCCAACCACAATATTTGTTATCATCAAAAGGGGGGAGATTGTTGGGTTCGTAGCACTCCCCTCTTTATCTTTGGTAATGGTTTTGATGATAACAAGATATTGTGTGCTTTCTAGATGAGAAAATCATGTGTGCATATTTTGTGGAAAACGTGCTGATGCTAATGAGCTCACATGTTAATACCATGTTTTGTAGGTTTGGATGCTTGAGAAATGGATACTTGGTGGATAAAATCCCAGAGGCAATATTATTTTGTGGCCTAATTCAATGATGCCTCTTTATGTGCATTGACCTCACTTTGATTCTCTATTAATGCACTTCATACATGATCTCTTTCACTACTGAAATCATGACTAAGTCTTCATGCATATTATTGATATGCATTGGATTGCATTTGTACTATCTGTGTGAACAGATAAAAATCAGATTTCATTGACTGAACTAGGTTTAATTAGACTAAATCAATGTTGGTGTGGTGTGTATTGCAAATGAGTTTTTCATGGATGAAGCTATATTCCTAAAGCATTGGGTTGAGATTAAATCGACTGCATTGTTTGTGGTTAGTGCAGGCTTCATGTGGAAATTACTTTTAATCAGTTGGATCCATGGTATGAATGCACTTCTGAATTTAATTATCTATTACCCACAATATGATGGATCAGTGTATTAAAACCTGTCAAGTGATCCATTCACCCCCCCTCTGGATCCGTTTACTGCTCATTCCTCGCATCCCAACATTACCCTCACTCGAGAACCAGAACTCACAGGTTTCTCTGTTCCTTTTCCCTTGCGGTCCTTCGGTAGACCGTCAAGCTTCCGTAACGGTCAAGTGGAGACTGTTATCCTCACCCGAGAACTAGAACTCTCAGGTTTCTCTATTCCTTTTCCCTTGCGGTCCTTTGGTAGACCGTTAAGTTTCCCTAATGGTCAAGCAGAGACCGTTACCCCTACTTGAGAACCAAAACTCTTAGGTTTCTCTATTCCTCACCCTTTGCGGTCTTTTGTTAGGCCGTTAATATCTTCCTAGCGGTCAAGTGACGACCGCATGCCATTCCCGAGAGCCATAAAACTCTTAGTTTTTCTTGGGTCCTTCCCCTTGTAGTCTATTGCCAGACCATTAGGCAAGCTTGGCGGTCCTTTGCTGGACTATTTTCCAAACAGAGAACTCTGTTCCATCTAATCATCCATGCCAAAGGAAGCACATTCACTATAATTCATTCAATTAATCCTCTTATTCATTCATGTTTCAAACTCAGAGTACATCATTCTTTCAATAAAAGTTCAAATACATGATCATGGAATTTAAACTACATTCAATTTTGCATCCTCACGAGATCGGATCTTCCATAAGGTTTTTACATAAGCTCAATAATCCTCCTCATTTTCTGTCACTTCTACCTGTAAGGTACAGACTCAACTGATCTCCCACATGGTCAGAGCGCTCCGAACCACCTGTTCGTCCTCCTCAGTCCTGATCTTCCTAGCTTGAAGGGGTGGGAAGTGTGAGAGTGCTAGAATCACAGTGCGGGGAAGCCCAGTTTGTAAGTAGCACCAATGAGGGTTATGCAGCGTCAAGGTACTATTCCCTACTAGTTGAAAATCCCACCCTAATTGCTGGGATAATCTAAGAGTAGTGCCTTGAAGAACCCGTGGTCGCATCACGAACTTATCAAGTGACAAGGTGTTGAGAAAAAGGCACCAATCATCCCTTGTCTTTTTATCCACGGTCTGACATTCAACCTATTTAGGAAACCCAGATGCACCCCCAATAAAGAAGAGTGGGTGGCTCCTGAATATGCGGCTAGCTGTTGGAACATCCTCTTTGGGTAAGAATTTTAATCTAATCCCCATCCAGCATTCAAGGATAATCATGGACCCAAAGAGAGGACCTCCCAGGGAAGCTGAACTAAGGCCCTCATAAAGGTAAGAAAGGATGGATTGGGAGATGGATAAACTCTGCCACAACCCGCTAAGGATGCTAAGATTTGGAATGTCCAAGAGGTGGTCGGTGGTAGGAAAGAGCTGGTAGGAAAGAGCAAAGCCCTGTACAAGCAAACGGATGTAGCTTTGGCTATGGCTTCAAATCTCCCACTCTTATTTTTACAATAAGCGGTGATCCATTGGGCCAAGGGAATCAAATGGATATGGAGGGAGCTAATCATGATTTTAACATCCTTTGGGTTGTGTATGAAATCCCCCAAGATGAGTGATGGGTCAATAGGGTCAACTGTATGACACACTAAGTTTTCATCCCCCACTTTAGTCCTAGGAAAGGCTAGGTAGGTCTCAACCTCTTCTATAAGGACAGTGGATTCAAAGGTTGGGAACATGAAGGTGTGTGTTTGAGGGTGTCATAACTCCACTAGGGCTGAAATGCTAGGCCATCAAGAGAAGTTTTCTGAAAATTCTTGGCTAAAACTAAGTTTAATTTCTAAAAAATGGCCTAAAAATCACCAAAAATAGCCAGAATTCACGGAATCAAATCTGGATCTGGACCACTAAGGATCCACAAAGGCACGGGTGTTACAACTGTGTTGCCTTCTCTGAATATGTGAGTAATGGTATCCAAAGGAGAAATAAGACTCCAAATGTCTCTGACATATTTGAGACTGGACCACGGACATTGTGCTTATCTTTTGATGATCTGTACAAGTGTTTTGGAATCACATTCCATGATGACAGGCATAGAATCAACAATGGTGTGTTTTACGGTTGCTTGGCTTTGGACTCCGTCATGGTGTTAAGAGCTGTTGCGTACCGTAATTGTCGTGCCATGTCTAACGGTCGACGTATTGTGAAGGCTCATTTATTATTTTAGGACGTGAAGGTAAGCTGAGATTAGCATTTTTCTTCGGGTTTTGTGCTGATGCTGGTGCTCTCTTTCTTTGCACTTAGGCTATTTGTGATCGGTTGTTCGCTGGATCAATTCTCGTGGCATTTTATTTGTGATTTTTCATGAATTGCCATGGCGTCGTGTGGGTGCTGAGATGCGAATACCGAACTATTTTTTGATGCCTGTGTGAGTGCATAGCGGAAGCATGTGGGCTGATAACCCACTGGTTGAGAATTGTTTCTTCTCGATGTGACTTCATCTTGGCTTCCTGTGCCTTGATGTCGTCCGTTATCGTGCTATTGCTAGTAAATTTTCTGGTGTTGGCATCAGTATTTGTGAGTGTTGGGGAATTTGTCGGCATTCCTGTTGATTGAGTACCCTCTGCTCCTCTATATTGTCTCTTGGGTGTTGTGTTCTCAAGGCGTGCTTGTAGTCCTTGAGGTGCATTTCCCGAGATTGTCATTTTTTCGTTGTCGTGGGTCTTTTCTTGGTGAGCTGCTCGATGCATGACTCGTTCCCTGTAGTCATGTGATCAGCTACTTTTGTGCCTTGATGTGACCCAGCTTGCAGTTGTGTTTCGTAGTTCTGTGTCCTGTGCGGAGTCGGAATCCTGTGAGTGCTGTTGTTGTTATTATTTTTGTAAGTGCTATTTCTCTATGATTTTGTCTGTCTATCATTGGCACTTTATGGACCAACTCTCGTCGGTTAGCTTTGCTATACTCCTTTCTCCTGGTAGAGTTAGCTTGCCACTCGATCAGATGTAATATCTTAGTAAGGACTGACTTGATTGTGCTCGTGGTCTGGTGCTACCGTGCTACTATTGTTCTCCATGAATTTATCGTTGGTGTCTTGTGTGCCAGGTGTTCCCTATCACCTTTGGCACTGGAGTCGATGATGTTGTTGAGCTGTCAGCTGAGAAGACTATGTTTCCTTCTTTAAGTTGATGCTTGATGTGTCTGTCGTTCCGTTTCTCCGTATCGGTTGTTGTGGCAGTCGTGTCTCCTTTTCTTGTGAGGCGTAAGCGACGTTGCCTTATTTCGGAGGTGTCAGACTTCTATTCACTTGTGTCGTGCTCAGTCCTGAGTGTGTGCTCGTGATTATGATCTGACCGTGTTCCTCTGAGCTATGTTTCTTGTGATTTGTGTCATTTCGTAGCTGTGTTGTCAGTTTGTTCTTCCCTACTTCTCCTTTGTTAGTCCTTAAATTTTGAGGATGAAATTCCTTAAAGGAGGGGAGGATGTAATGCCTTGGATCTTTAGTGGATCTTTGTTGGGTCATTATTAGGTCTTTCGGATCCTTTTTGGAGAGTTTCGGTTCACTTTTGTAGCTCCCGAGTTGAGTTTTACGATCCATTCTATCATTTCTTAAGGAATTTATTATAAATTTTTCATAAATTTTTATTCTTCAATAAATCGGGGTGCTACATGAATTGTCAATTTCTTACCGCCTTTAGCATGATTTGACTGCTATATCTGCAGTGGCTAGAGAAATAGAGATTTGATACATTTCATAGGCTTCTCGCGTGCAATTCGACCAGGCCACTAACGTGGCATTGGCGCCTCTTCACGTTTCCGCTTTCTGTGCTTTGACTGATTTATCCTTTCACGTATCCCCATAAGAGTAGTCGCTGAGGGGAATGGAGTGACTGCTCTTGGGGAAAGGTGTGTGACTTTCACATTTTTTCGATGGGAGATTCAATTAAGGTGGGGGTTTTCCCCTTTGACCTATAAAAAGGTCCCGAATGACGTCTCCACCTCTCTCCACAGCTTAGTCTTCCCTTGTTGCAGTCTCTCCTCTTTCTCGTCTTGCTAAGCATTTTCCTTTCATGCTGGGGAAATATCAATGGAACATGCAGGGTGACTTGGAAGATGATCGAGAACATTCTGGGCCAATAGAGGAGGCCAGTCGAGAGAGGGTGTCTGCCTAGGAGTTCTCCTCCCGAGCTATTCAGACGACTTGAAAACTCTCGAATAGTGGGGCTATTACTCTTACTAATTGAATGTATTTGATCATCGGTGCTTCTCGAGCTTCATAATCACCATTAACCTAGCTGGCGACTAGCTGGGAGTCCGTATGGATCCTGACTCGCTCAGTCCCTAATCGTTGTGCCATCCTGGCTCCCGAGATGAGAGCCTCATACTCGGAGGTGTTGTTGGATGCCTGGAAGTTGAACTTCAAGGCATAGTGCAACTCTGCTCCTTCAGGAGACCTGAGAAGGACGCTGGCGCCACTGTCGGCTGAGTTGGAGGGCTCGTCAACAAAAAGTTCCCAGGTGAGCCCGGATGTTGGTGGAAGGACCTCCCCGGTTGGAACGGTGCTCTTGACAATGAAGTCTGCGAGTGCTTGTCCCTTGATGGTCGAACGCGGGCGATAAGAAATGTCATAAGTGTAATGCCCCAGATTTTTTTTTGAATATTTTTTGGATTATTTTTGTGGGTCTCGGATTGAGTTTAGTAATTTTTTACGTGTTTTTACAGGACGGACCTTCCGAACGCTGTGCAGGGTGAACCGGTGCGTTCTCTAACTCCGGAACAGTACCACTGCATTGTGCGTCTTCCGAGGATCACAGAGGTAATTTTTCATATTTTTCTAAATTTTTGATATTTTTTAGATTTTTCTATATATAACCCTTAACCCTTCTCTCTCTCCCCATTCTCTCTTTCTCACTCTCTCACCACTCTTTCTCCCCTCTCTTCTCCGACGGCCGACGGAGCGAGGTAGGGGCGAGGCAGAGGCGGCGCGGGGGCGAGGATGGCGAGGACGGGTCGAGGATCGAGGGCCGGTGACGCGTGGAAGCTCGGGGGTGCGCTCGTGAACCGGCGTGGGTTTCAAGGCGTTTTCTTCATGGATCAGCGTCCACGGCGCGTCTTTTCTTTGGTGGAGGTAGGGGGACGGATCCTTAACCTCTGTACTTCCTTTTCTGTGAGTTTCGTAGGCCGTGGTGAGCCGAACGGGCGTATTTAGAGATTTGGGGAAAAATCCATATTTTTGGGGTTGTGAGCCAATCTAGCGATTCACCGTGTTTTTGGCTGATCTGAGGCCGTAGAATCATGCCTAGGGCTATTGGGGAGCTTCCCCCTTGATTTCCCCCTCTCCGGTGGAGGTACGGGGGCCCTTGATCTCCCTGCTCTTAAAGGGTACGTAACGGTCACGCGGATAAGCTTTCATCAGTCGATCCGAGCATGGGGCATTAGCTCAAGGGGGCTCCCGAGTGATAGGTGCAAGGCTCTGGTGAGATATATCAGGTTCACGAAGGGACCTTCCCAATCGATCTGATGCTTGGACTTTCGAACCCAAAGGCTACCTAGGAAGTGCTTGATCCGAGTGGGTTATTGGGCTTGAAACTAGTGGGCCCCAGAGGGGCTATCACTCAAAGGAGCCTGGCCTCGTTCGGTCTGCTAAGACCTCATTGGGCCGCTCTCTCCGGGCGGTAGAATTCCCCCTCTCCAACCATAACTTCACAATTAGAATAATAGTGTGAGATTTCAGATTTGTTTCTGAGAGGGGTTGCAATTACTAGGTCTATCCACTCCGGTTCCATAGGTAATGGATCAGCAAACTTCTTGGAAACAAAAGAATGCGATGCACCAGAATCAAACAAGACGTGTGCAGACTTGGAACAAATTTTTACTGTACCTTCCAGCAGTCTGCCTTCATCTTGTTTCACCTCCTGAAGAGCTTGGAGACGTACTTATTTCTTCACCGAGCGCTTCTCGCCTTCGGCTTGATCATTTAGTAATGGATAGTCAGGAATCCGATGGTCACGGCTCGTGCAGTGGAGAGAAGCTCCTAGTCTCCTCCAACATTCTTCAGCCCTATGGCTGGCATTGTCACAGTGCTTGCACACCTCCTTGGAAGGCGTAGTAGTAAGGTAAAAGGGTTTATTCTTCTTCTAAAGCTTCTTCTCTTGGGAAGAATCTCCTCCGTTGGTAGACCTCTTCTTGTTGAAGGTTGACATATACGTGCCGGAGCTAGTAATATGCTCCTTCTTATCCTTTCCACGGATCCTGTCGGATAGCTCCGTAGCATCTTCTAATAGCTGGGCTCTTCGCACCATCTCCTAATAGACTAGAATGTCTATCGGTGCTAGTTGGGTTATATATTGGGGTCGAAGCCCGTTAAGGAATCTTGCCGCCTTCATCTTCTCGGTGCATACCAAGTGCAGCACGTACCTTGATAATCTCGAGAATTGGGCCTCATACTTGGCCACTGATAGAGTTCTTTGTTTGAGGGTGGCAAATTCAGGGGAAAAGGAAAATAAAATATGTGATGCATGCACCTAGTCCAAGCAAACTAGGAAGTCATTCAAATCTCGAACTGAGAACCTGTCTTCTAGACCTTATGAGCTGATTCATATGGATCTTTTTGGTCCTACAAGATCAGTCAGCTTATCAGGAAGAAGATATAGATTTGTACTTATTGATGACTTTTCTAGATACACTTGGGTGTTTTCCTCACACATAAAAATGAGGCTTTTTCTGAATTTCAGGAAGTCTTTCTAAAAATTAGATAGCAAAATGTTAATTCCATTATGAATATTCTGTCTGATCATGGTGGTGAGTTTGAAAACTCACAATTTGAAATCCTTTGCAGGGAAAATGGTATCACTCATAGGTTCTCCTCACCTAGGACACCCGAGCAAAATAGAGTAGTGGAGTGGAGGAACCGAACCCTTGTGGAGATGGATCGAACCATGTTAGTAGAAGGTAACCTACCTAGGAAATTCTGTACTGAAGCAGTTAACACTGCATGCCACATTGTCAACAGAGCCCTGGTAAGACCATCTACCCAGAAAACCCCTTATGAAATTCTCAAGGGTAAGAAACCTTCACTAGCCTATTTTAAGGTTTTTGGATATCAATATTTTGTGCATGTTTTGTGAAATATCTGTTTAGTGCTCTTACCATATACACGTTTGGGGGTTTGATTTAATTTCCACATAATTCGTACTTTATTTTGGGACAGATCTATTCACCCCCCTTTAGATCACCATTCCACATCCAACAGATAGTGCATGTGGGTGCGTGGTAGTCATTTGGGTAGCTAGCACAAAAGGGGGTTTCGCGAGTGTAAGTGTATCAGGTGATATAGAGATCGGGTATAGGATGTCTCCCCACTGACTGCAAGTGATCGGTGTTTATTTACATCAGATGTAATCTAAGCTCCCTTTATTTCTGTTGTTGAAAGAGGACTAAGGACCTTGGAGGTTGTGACATCGAGAGGGCATAATTCATGCCACTGTCACGGGGTGACCATTTAGCACAAGAGATAGGAAGTAGCGAGACCGGCCTCAGCTTAGGATGCTAGAGGGGATATGTGGACTCTGGGTTTGGCTGGACGAGATACAAGCTCAAAAAATGGAGCGACAAACACTGGCTCGATCAGGATCTAGCAAGTACTAGCTCGAGTGTGAGTGGTTGACAGTGGCTCGACAAGGAACGGGTAGGTATTGGCTCAGGTGTGAGACTGACAAGGGTCCAACAGACAGTGGGGGATTGGAAGTCAGTTGGGACGGAAGTCGAGTTCTCGACTATATCTTATTAAAAGTGCCATGAAAGGCATTACAAGGGGGTTGAAATATTGAGTGCACGGAGTGCAAGCCACGGGACAATTCTATCATAGGCGCCAATTCCCAGGTCATTGCATAGTATAGTGGGTTTCTATTGTTTTACATGACGCCCCTTGTGGGACTATAGGTGCTGTGAAGTAATCAAATGCTGGCTCGGACGCAGGGTGGCTGACACTAACTAGAGAGGAGTAGGTCAGGCGCAGCTCAGGTCAAGCAGTCGGGCAACGACTTGGAAGTCAAGTGTCAGCATGTCCAACACATCAACATGTCCAGGATTTGTCAACCTGTCCAGGATGTGTCATGGTAGTGCCGAGTTTGGATGTGATGTAGCGGACTCGGAGGGAGCAATCGGGCATAGCTCGGGTCGAGCAATCAGGCACCAACTCAGAGGGCGAGTGTAGACTCGCATCACGTCTGAGAATCAACATGTTTACCCCAGGAAGTTTAATCTCTTTAGAGTCTTGCTCCCTCGCTCTTCCCATATTGACTTTGGCCAGCTGGTAGGGAAGTCAGGCACCAGCTCGAAAGGAGCAGTCGAGCACCAGCCTGGGTGTGTCGATTGCGGGTGGCTTTGTCATCATGTGTGGGTATTTCCACCACTACATATCATGTCCGTCAAGGGGCTCGTGAGTCGGCTAGATGTCGTATGAGGTGTGTTGATGTGACATACCCTCAGTGTGTGTGTAGCAAAAATCACAAAGCCAACAATCCACGCTACGTTCCTTGCTTCTTTTGCGAGCTCGAGCTTGCCTTGGATGTGCCAGATCTGTATGTCCTTCATGTTGTGCAAGTGTTGTCCTAGTATGTGACCCTTGGCCTTCCCAGGGGGGTTTATAGGCTTAGGGTGGAAGATGGGGCATGCTGGTCTGGGTAAAGGATTGGGAGGTCATGTTTGATCAGGCAAACCCCCTGAAATTACTTTTTTAATAGGTTTAAGGGGAAAATGGGCTGGTTGTTCCAAGTAAAGGGGCTTTACCTGAACCAACAAGATGTTGGGTTTTTTTCTTTTCTTTTTTTTTAAATAGTGGTTTACATGGACCAAGATTGCAAGGGGTGTTGGTCTACGTAAACACATTATGAACTTCGGACAATTGAGGAGGCAAAGCGACGCGGTAAGCAACCTCGCCAACTCTTTTTAGTACCTCAAAAGGTCCGATATATCTTGGTGTAAGCTTGCCCTTAACACTGAATCTTCTAATTCCTCGTCCAGGTGAAATCTTGAGAAATACATCTTCGACTTGAAATTTGAGATCTCTCCTACGAGTATTGGCATAAGTCTTTTGTCTAGACTGAGCTACTTGAAGTCTTTCTCTATTGAGCTGAATCTTTTCAGTTGTATCCCTTACCATGTCTGGGACTAGTAGCTGTTTCTCGCCAACTTCATCCCAGCACAAGGGTGATCTGTAACTTCTACCATATAAGGCTTCAAATGGTGCCATCTGTATGCTTTCCTGGTAGCTATTGTTGTATGCAAACTCGACCAAAGGCAAGTGATCATGCCAGCTTCCACCAAAATCGATGATACAAGCTTTGAGCATGTCTTCTACTACCTGATTTGTTCTCTCGATCTGACCATCCATTTTAGGATGAAAGACAGTACGAAAGTTGGGTCTCGTTCTCAACGAATGTTGTAGACCCTTTCAAAAGTGAGAAGTAAAACACGGGTCTTTGTCAGACACGATTGAAATAGGAACTCCATGTAATATGACTATCTCTTTGATGTACAGTGCAGCAAGGACATCAATAGACCATCGGCTTTTGATTGGCAAGAAGTATGCCGACTTGGTCAATCGGTCTATGATGACCCATATTCCGTCATGTCCTCCTTTGGATTTAGACAGACATAATGAAGTCCATACTGATATCCTCTCACTTCAACTTGAGAATATCAAGAGGATGTAGCTTACCAGTAGGCTTTTGGTGTTCCGCTTTAACTTGCTGACAGGTGAGACAACGAGACACGAAGTCCACTACCTCTCTTTTCATATTAGGTCACCAAAAGGTCCTCTTCAAATCTTGATATATTTTGGTAGATCCTGGATGAATCGTGTACCTCGATCTGTGAGCTTTATCTAATATGTTCTTCTTTAATTCTGGACAATCAGGTATACAAGTTCTTTCTTTGAATAACAATCTTCCATCTGATGCTAGTTTGAAATTAGATTACTCTTCTATTTTGTCCTTGATTTCTACTAATACTGGGTCATTATCTTGAAGTCCTTGTATTTCAGAGAGTAGATCTGGTTGTATTTTCACATGTGATAGTGTAACACATCTGTTTCCCTTGTCCGGGCTTATATCAAGTCTAGAAAATTGTTCTAGCAACTTCCATTCCTGAATCATACAATTGGCTAATAGTGCTCTTGGCTTCCGACGGAGGGCATCAGCCATAGGATTACCCTTTCCAAGATGATATTGTATTGTGAAGTTGAAGTCCTTGAGATATTCTAGCCAACGTCTCTATCTCATATTTAATTCCTTTTGCGAGAAAAGATACTTGAGACTCTTATGATCGGAGTATACGGTGAACTGTACTTCGTATAGATAATGTTTCCAGATCTTCAATACAAATACTACCGCAACCAACTCTAGGTCATGGACATGGTAGTTCTCTTCATGCTTCTTCAATTGTTTGGAGGAGTAAGCTATAACTTTCTCTTGTTACATCAAGACACATTCGAGGCCAATGCCAGACGCATCGATATATACCTCAAACTTTTCTCCTCCAACTGGTAGGGCTAAGACCGGGGCAGTAGTTAGGTGATCCTTGAGAGCTTGAAAGCTTCCTTCACAATCTTCGCTCCATTCATAACGGATATCCTTGCGAGTTAGCCTAGTAAGTGGTACGGTGATTTTGGAAAAATCCTTGATGAATCGCCTGTAGTAGCCTACAAGACCCAAGAAACTACGGATCTCGCTAGCATTATTTGATCTTTCCCAATTCTTAACAGCTTCTACTTTCACTGGATCTACTGAAATCCCATCCTTCGAGATCACATGTCCTAAGAAAGACGCTTCTTCAAGTCAGAACTCACATTTGCTGAGCTTTGCATATAATTGATTAGTCCTTAATATCTGTAATGCAATTCTCAAATGCTCCTCATGTTCTTCCTTAGTTTTTGAGTAAATCAATATATCATCCATGAAAATCACCACAAACTGATCTAGATGAGGCCTGAATATACTATTCATCAACTGCATAAAGGCTGCAGGGGCATTTGTTAGTCCAAAAGACATAACCACAAATTCATAGTGCCCATACCTGCTCCTGAACGCGGTCTTATGAATGTCCTCATCCTTGATCCTTAATTAGTGATATCTCGACCTGAGATCAATCTTTGAGAAATACTTGGATCCAGATATTTGATCAAATAGCTCGTCAATTCTCGACAGTGGATATTTGTTCCTGATAGTAAGGTGATTCAACTGTCGATAGTCGATGCATAACCTCCTGGATCCATCCTTCTTCTTTACAAATAGCACAGGTGCTCCACATGGGGAAGTGCTTGGTCTGATAAATCCCTTCTTTAAAAGTCCCATTAGTTGCTCCTTTAGTTCTTTGAGTTCGACAGGGGACATCCTATAAGGCGCCTTAGAAATTGGGCCAGCACCAGGGATCAGGTCGATGGTGAAGGCCACTTCTCTTTATGGGGATAATCCAGGTAAATCTTCCAAAAATACGTCCAAAAATTCTTGTACAATCGGGATGTCTTCTAGCTTAGTCTCCTTAGTCTCCTTAATGGTGACAAAAGTAAGGAAAGATACACATCCTTTCCTTATTAGCTTGGTAGCTCGGAGAGCTGAAATAAGAGGTGACTTGCTCCGACTCTTAGGGCTAGTATAGACCAGTTTTGAGAATTCCTCGAAAGTAACCTTGCCATTACGGCAATCAACAGTTGCCTGGTATTTGGATAGCCAATCTGTTTCTAATATTATATCATAATTCTTCATGTCTAGACATATTAGGTTGGCGGGGAGATTCTTCCGTTTTACGGAAACCTCACAACCTAGATAATGGTGTGTGATTTCAGATTCATTCCCGAGAGGGGTTTCAATGACTAGGTCTATCCATTCCGGTTATTTTGGTAATGGATAGGCAAACTTCTTGGAAGTAAAAGAATGCGATGCACCAGTATCAAATAAGACATGCGCAGACTTGGAACAAACTTTTAGTGTACCTTCCACTAGTCCACTTTCGTCTTGTTTCGCCTCATTAAGAGCCTGGAGACATGCATTCTTTGTCGCCGGGTGCTTCACTTCACCGGCTTGTTCAGTAAGCAATGGATAGTCGGGACTCCGATGATCACAGCTCCCACAACGGAGACAAGCTCCAAGTTTTCTCCAGCATTCGTCGGCCTTGTGTCCGGCCTTATCACAATATTTACACACCACTTTGGAAGGTGTGGTGGTAATAGAGAATGGCTTGTTATTCTTCTTAACTTTCTTCTCCTGAGAGGTCTCTCTTTCATTGATAGGCCTTTTCTTATTGAATGTGGTCTTGAAGGTACCGGCACCAGTGACATGCTCCTTCTTATCTCTCCCATGAATCCTATTGGATAGTTCCATGGCATCTTCTAGTAACTGGGCTTGGCACACTTTCTTCGAATAGACCTGTATGTCCATTGACGCCAGCTGGGTGATATATTGGGGCCAGAGCCCATTCAAGAATCTTCTAGCTTTCATCTTCTCGGTACTGACTAATTGCTTAGCGTATCGGGATAACCTCGAGAACTGTGCCTCGTACTCAGCCACCGACAAAAATCATTGCTTAAGTGCGGTGAATTCGGCAGCTTTCTTCTCTTCAACTCGATCTGAGAAATACTTATTGTTGAAATACTCCACAAATTCTTCCCATGTAACCTGATCTTGGTCTTGTGTGGCTTCCACCGACTCCCACTAGCATCGGGCATCTCTTTCTAGTTGGAATGTTACTAATAAGACCTTTTCCCGATCCGTGCATTGCATAACTCTAAAGATATGTTCGGTCTCTCTGAGCCAGTGCTCGGCGTCGTCTGGATCGATGGAACCCATGAACTTAGGAGGGTTCATGTTACGAAAAGTTTGGTGGAGATTTCTGACTCCACGGTGTGCACCTCCTTGTGCAACTTGTTAGAGTGCTTGAGTATGGCCCTGAACGGTCCTTTGCATATCACGCCATTGAGCACATTCTGCTGCCATGGTCCTACAATTACAATAACTATATTAATAAGTGATTAAGTTCAAAGGTTTTAGTTCGATGTTAACTCAACCCTTGGTTCTACCCAATCTCACCGAGTAAAGGTTTAAACCTAATCCTTGGATTTGAATTTCCTAGAAATTGAATTCCAAAAGGTTCCATTCTTGAACCATATAATTGGCAAATATTGCTCTCAGCTTTCGACTAAGGGCAATAGCTATGGAGTTACCCTTTCCTTGATGGTATTGTATAGTGAAATTGAAACCCTTGAGGTATTCAAGTCAATGCCTTTGTCTCATGTTTAGTTCCTTCTAGGAGAATAAGTACTTACGCCTCTTATGATCGGAGTACATAGTGAACTATTCTCCATAGAGATAGTGTCTCCAGATCTTTAAAGTAAACACTACCATGGCCAGCTCTAAGTCATGCACCGGGTAGTTCTCCTTGTGCTTTTCAATCGTCGAGAAGAGTATGCAATAACTCTTCCTTGTTGCATTAGTACACATACGAGGTCAATACCAGAAGCATCGGTATATACCTCATACTTTTCTAATTCAATTGGTAGTGCCAAGAGTAGAGCAATTGTTAGGTGGTCCTTCAAAGCTTGGAAACTTGTCTCCTAGTCTTCATTTCACTAATAAGGCACTTCCTTGTAAGTCTGCCTACTAAGAGGCACTGCAATTTTGGAGAAGTCCTTAATGAAATGCCAATATTATATAACTAGTCCTAGAAAACTTTGAATCTCTATTGCATTTGTTGGCCATTCTCAATTTTTCATAGCCTCAACCTTCGAAGGGTCCATAGAAATCCCATTCTTTTAGATTACATGGCGTAAGAAAGATACTTCCTCAAGCCAGAACACACATTTGCTAAACTTGGCATAAAGTTTGCTCTCCCTCAATATTTGTAATTCCTTCCTCAAATGCACTTCATGGACTTCCTCAGATTTTGAATATATTCAAATATCATCAACCAAAACCACAAAAAATTGGTCTAAATGGGGCATGTAAATGCTGTTCATCAACAGCATAAAGGCTGTAGGAGCATTTGTTAGTCTAAAGGGCTAACAGTAAATTCATAATGCCCATACCGGCTCCGAAAAGCCATTTTATGAATGTCCACTTCTTTGATCCTTAGTTTGTGATAACCTGACCGGAGATCAATCTCTGAGAAGTATTTAGCTCCAGATATTTGATCGAACAGCTCATCAATCCTCTACAGTGGGTACTTATTCTTGATGGCGAGGTGGTTCAGCTACCGATAATTGATATAGAGACTCATCAATCCGTCCTTCTTCTAGACAAATAACACGAGTGCTCCCCATGGAGATGTACTTGGCCTAATGAAGCTCTTCTTCAATAACTCCATCAGTTGCTCCTTTAGCTCTTTCAGCTCAGTGGGAGACATTCTATAAGGTGCCTTAGAAACAGGACCAACATCAGGGATGAGGTCGATTGTCAATGACAGTTCTCTCTCTGGAGGTATACCGAGCAAATCTTCTTGAAAGACATTGGGAAACTCCCGAACCACTCGGATGTCTTCTGGTTTATACTCCTTACTTTTCGTGGCAGTCACAAATGCTATGAAAGCCACACATCCTTTTTTTAAGAGTTTACTAGCTCGAAGAGCTGAGATAAGAGATGACTTGTTTTGACTTTGAGGACTAGTGTAAATCAATCATGGGAAATTCTCAAAAGTTACCTTGCCATTCCGGCAATCTACATCTGCCTTGTGGGTGGATAGCCAATCGACACCTAGAATGACATCATACCCCTTCATATCTAGGCATATCATATTAGCAGGTTAAATTTTCTCTTTAACCATAACTTGGCAATTTGGGTAATGGTGTGTAATCTCAGACTCACTTCCGAGAGGAGTAGAAATGACTAAGTCTAACAATTCGGGTTCCCATCTGAATATGACGCCTCTCTGAAGGGCGTTATTTATTAAATTGGCGCCTCTCATTAAGGCGTTATTTGATATTGTCTCTGAAATTTTAAAATTTCAAAATTCAGGGTTGCTACAATATCCCTGTCGACCTAGGTCAACTTTGACTGAAGCCGAGTTCAGTCTACCAGACCATGTCAATTGGGGTCACTAAGGATCGACCTAGATAGAGCTGAGTCATCCTAGAATGGGCTAGGTGACTGGACAGAAATCGGTTCACAAACCAGACAGGAAGGGGAACACGGTCATGGGCTTGGCCGCTACATCAAGTAGCGATCCAACTAAGGCCGCATCTTGGACAGAGTCAGGTAGAACTCCGGTTGCCCAAAATCACAATTTTTGATTGAGTCGGTAAGGTTCAGGCTTTAGGGTACAACCTGTCCAGCGTCTTTGTGGGAATCCTAGGCTTGCGAGGGCTTACAGAGGCCTTGTGATATTGGTCCTACTCCGACGAAAGGAATATCCAGCGGAGAGTCCCGACTACCACAAGAATTAAGGTGTGAAACATGAAAAAAAAGAATAATCAGTCCAGTCACCGCCACCGGAGTGGGATGACCTTCCAGCAAGCTCTAAACTATACGTAGTAGAAATAGAATTTGTGAACTATTTAATTAACCAATCATGTTATTCTACTCTCTTTCCAATCCTTTTATAACAAATGAATGATGATCATGAAGGGACAAATATAAGGAAGAGAATTGGACTTAGATTAAATGTTTCAGGAGCCCTAATTATTAGTGCATTTATACAACGTAATTAACCCTAATATCATGCTGTTAAACAAGGAATGACAGAACATAACACGCCAAAAAATGATCAACATTTTCACTGAAACAGGGATGGAAATGGTCGCTAAGAGGACCGCCAAATGCATAGGATGGTCAAGGGGAAGACCGCTAGTCTAAAACCTTTTTTTTTGGTTGAAAATGCTCTGCCATAAGGCGATCTCTGGGATGACCGCAACGCTGGTCGGAGCCCAGAACTGACGAGAACCGACACAGGTCCAATAAAAATATGTTTCTGGTCTACATACTACATAGAATTTGGGCAAAATGGTATCAAATGAAAGAGGACACAGAGATGAATAACTTAGCATGCTCAATTTAAAATTTGGAATTTGAATAGCCTATCTTTAACAAATGGAAAGTGCAGACAATAAAACTTGGAGAGGGGGAATTCTACCACCTGGAAACAGCGGCCAAACGAGGTCCCACCAGACCAAGCGAGGCTCGGCTCCTTAGAGTGATAGCCCCCTGGGGCCCACTAGCTTCAAGCCCAATAACTTACTCGGATCAAGCGCTTCCTAGGTGACCTTCGGGTTCAAAAGTTCGAGTAGCAGATCGATCAGGGAGGTCCCTTCGGGAACCTAACATACCTCGTCTAGGCTATGCACCCATTGCTCGAGAGCCCCCCTTAAGCTAGTGCCCCATGCTCAGACAGGCTGATGAAAGCTTATCCGTGCGACCGTTATGTGCCCTTTAAGAGTAGGGAGATCGAAGCGATAAGGGAGATTAAGAGTCTCCATGTTATGAAGAGCCCACGAAGAGGACGTAAACCCCCCTGAAACTCCTCGGCTCACGGGGCTCCTAAGTTCCATGAATCACTATATAAACCTGGGAAGCTCTCCTACGAAGGGTAAGCTCAACGAAGCCACACTAATCCTGAGCAAGAGCCACTTCACCACTTGGTGGAGAGGGATCTCGTGCCCCTACCTCCTCCTACCTGTGCATGCAATATGAAGAAAAGTGCAAGAGTGTAGGAAAGTGCAGTTGTGATGATTTGTGAAATTGGAGGATGGATAACTAAGAGTATAGACAACAAAATTGAGCCCTTGAGCGTGGAATTAAAAGCTAATACTTTCCTCTTCAATATGGGGTCAAAGTTGTGAGTTGGAGATGCAGCATGGCTTCGCCCCACGTCCAGAAAGAGCCCCCCTTCGCGTTCTGCGAACTGGGCATCTATTTATAGGAGCAGAAAAGCCTTTGAGTTTAAATCTGAGATGAACACTCAATTTAGGGGATTTAGATGCACAAATCTCCAGATAATAGTGGGGATAAGAGTCCTGGACCAATTAAAGTTGATCTGGAAGTTTCTTCTCAGAGAAAATAGATCAAACATGGTCTCCAAAGAGTCCCACGGTGAAGAAATCGGAGTTCAGGAAGTTCAGGACTCTGTTTGGAAAATAGTTTATCGCACAACCGCATAACGATGAAGACGGCCATGGGAGGACCGCGAGGCTTCATAAAATGGTCTAGGGATGACCGCAAGACTCCAGGGGGTGAAACGGGACAAAACGGGCACTGTTTGGGGCCTAGCAATCTAGGGAAGACCATTTTTATCACCTAGCGGTCTTCCCAGGACCGCTAGGCTAATGGGGAACATTTTTTGGGTAGGCTTCGCGCGACTTTGGAAATCAAAGAATATCTCAAAAATGGTGCAGACCTAGTAAAAGTGGTAGAAGAAGAAATTATAGATAATAAAAAAAATGAACAACTTTCATGAAGAGAGCAAGACGAGAAGATGAGCAGAAGAGGGGGAAAATGGGGTGAGAATAGAGAAAAATGCTGGGTTCACGGAGAACAGCACAGCATGCCGAAAAAATGTAAATAACTTGAAATTGATGGAGAACTAGCTAATGGCTTAGACGAACAAAATGTAGAGCTCAAAAAAATGAACAACTTTAGTGAAGGGTACATAATGAATAGAGGAATAGAAGAGGATGAAAAAGGGCTGTGTTCCGAACTGCACAGTGAAAGTGGCCGAATGATTGATGGAAGTCGATCTAAATGGGCCGTAAGTTAACTTTGAAGACCGAAAGCTGATAAAATAAGCCTCGGGGCTCTAAGAAATCATAATCTCCGAAGTCGAAAGGCTAGGAAACAATGGAATGGGCTCGTAATTCATCCAGGGAAGGCTCTAAAATAATGGGTAATTCAGGACATCCAAAATGATGAATAAGAGAAATAACGCGACTTGTGGGCTAAAAATGGGTGTCAACAGATGCTCCTCCTTGATGTCCACTTTGCAAGGGAATGAGCGAAAGTAACGCAGAGGTAAAATGAAAAGGAGATGAAGCGAAAGCGATAACAACGTGGCATGAAGATGAAGCAAAGATGAAGCGGAGAGAACTGATAAGCGGGCATCAAGATAAAAGACACCCGTCACAACCAACAAGTGACAAGAATTCTCTCGAAAATATCGAACTAACCACTCGAAATGATGACAAGGGTGAGACATGTCTGGAGAACTAAACTAAGAGAGTAAAAAAGGAAATACGGTCAACCTCATCGGGGACACAATCCACGGACAACGAGGGGATTGGAAAGAACACAACGTAAGAGCTAAAAAGGAAAGAAAATACTGAGATAAAAATTCAGAGAGGAATCACGCTGGCCAACCAGACCAAGTGGCAAAATCAGAGAAGGCGTTCAAATTTAGAGTGAAATAAGGATCTCTTATCCAAGAGCTGAAGTGCAACTAACCATTAATATTTAACGGCTTAGACATAAAGTCATGACACCATACAACTTGGCTTAGGCAGAAGGCCATGATGCCAAGATAGAATATTTACCGGCTTAGGTGGAAGGTCATGACGCCGGATAATATTTGCTGGCTTAGGTGGAAAGCCATGACGCCAGACAAGGATATGTAACGGCTTAGACATAAAGTCATGACGCCGTAAAACTTGGCTTAGGCGGAAGGTCATGACGCTAAGATAGACTATTTACCGGCTGAGGCAGAAGCCATGACACAGGATAATATTTACTGCCTTAGGCGGAAAGTCATGATGCCAGACAAGAATATTTTGTTGGTTTACGTGCTAGCCTAGACGAAAGGTCATGATGCTGACGATAGAAGTGATCTTTTATCTACCAATTTGGATAGAAGGGTAAAGCTACAGGTAAAAAGGATTTTTTTTTTGTTGACTGGTCAGACGGGAGGTCCGAACCAGAGGTAAAAGGGTCTTTTCATTGACTGGTCAGACGGGAGGTCCAAACTTGGGGTAGAAATTTTTTGTTGTCTGGTTGGACGAAGGATCCAAGCCAGGGGTAGAAGGGTCTTTTATTAACTGGTCAGACGGGAGGCCTAAACCATAGGTGAAATATTAATGTCCACCCGACGGGGTGTCAGAGTCAACAAACCTTGCTCAGACAGTATGTCCAGAACATGGGCAGAAATAGACGTTATCGACGTCTCGTCATAATGCCAAAACTGACTAAACTAGGAGAGGCGTAGGGTCTGGGCCAGGGTGAAATATGGTTGTTGACTCGATAGGCAGTCAAAGTCAGTCAACTTGGCTAAGACGTGGGGCCTGAGCCAAGGGAGGAATATAGGATTTATGTTGACCCGACGGAATGTCGAAACCAACGAACTTGGCAAAGACATAAGGTCTAAGCCAAGAAAAGAACATAGGATATATGTCGACCTGACATCATGTCAAGGTCAACGAACTTGGTAGAGGCATGAGGCCTAAACTAAGAGCAGAATATGGGATGAGTGTTGGCTCGATGTCCTGTCGAAGCCAACAAACTTGACAGAGGCATGAGGTCTAAGCCAAGGGTAGAATATAGAATATGCGTTGACTCATCATCGTGTCGAAGTCAACGAACTTGGCAGAGACGTGAGACCTAAGTCAAGGGTAGAATATAGAATAGGTATTGACTCAACATCGTGTTGAAGTCAACGAACTTGGTAGAGACGTAAGGCTTAAGCCAAGGGTAGAGTATAGAATAGGTGTTTACTCGACATCGTGTCGAAGCCAACGAACTTGACAGAGGCGTAAGGCCTAAGCCAAGGGTAGAATGTGGGATAGGTGTTGACCTGACATCCTGTCAAAGCCAATGAACTTGGTAGAGGCGTGAGACCTAGGCCAAGGGAGAATATAGAATAGGTGTTGACTCAATGTCGTGTCGAAGCCAACGTACTTGGCAGAGACGTAAGGCCTAAGCCAATGGTAGAATGTGGGATAGGTGTTGACCTGACGTCCTGTCAAAGCCAACGAACTTGGCAGAGGCGTGAGGCCTGGGCCAAGGGAGGAATACAGGATATGTGTTGACTCGACATCGTGTCGGAGCCAATGGGTCTTGCCCCAACAAAAGGTTTGCGGTGAGGGTTTGACTAGAATGTAGGTGGATGAGAGGCCCAGACCCAGGACTAAAAATTGGTGTCAACCTGACAAAATGTCAGAGTCGACCAACCTCGTTCAGACGGAAGGTCTAAAATACGGTCGGAATGTGTAGATGAAGATCGAAACCGATACGTTTCGGCCGAAACGTATCAGTTTTGGCCGCCATCTATGCTCCTGAGAAGGGATCTTAAGGGTGATGAGAAAAATGAATATTTCCAACTTTTGCAGCGGCTCAATACTGTTCACATTGATCCACAGTAGCGGACGAGGTGGACCTATTGGCCCATAAATTTGATCAATTTCTGACCACGGATCAAAACCCCTTCATACCACCTAGTCACCAGCAAAATAATCACGTGGGCCAGCCCGACTCATTACGTAGATGACTGTCCAAACCAATTCTCGCCTCTCACCCAACATAACCCGACCCATTATGAAAGCCCATACTCTTGGTCGGCCCACAATGAGAGCTCGTCACCTATGGCCGCCCAATTTCCACCCTCTACCCAAGACCAGGCCCAAACCACTTAGTTCTTTCAAGGGGCCTCTCTCACCCAAGAGCAAGCCCAATATGCCCAAGAGTTCTCTCAGCCTAATTACGATTCATCTTCAAATACTTATAACTCAGGCTAGGGAGATCACCCAAAGGTTTCTTGGATGGATCAAGCAAAGTAAGCCCAAATGTCTCAAGGCCTCTCCACATCTTATTATGACCCATGGCCACATACCTTTAATTCTGGTTGTTGGAGAGACCAACATAATTTTTCAAAAAATGGGTAACCAGATGTGAATATAATTGTTTCTGTTTCTGACTCTGATAACTATCGGAGTTCAGATTTCCATTTCTGATAAGCTATCGGATGCTCCTTTTTGCACTCTGTATCCATTATCCAAATCAGGAATAGATTGGTTAATTGGAAATCAGATATTCATTTATAGCCGAAATTCCTGAATCACACTAGACTATGCATGGGATGTGCAAAGCCTTTCCAAAAATATGAAACAGATGTGCAGAAAGTAGAACATTTTCTAGACTTTTAGCAACACTCATGATAAACCTCACATGTGAAGAGCACAAAAATTCATATATGTATCCCCACTTCCCTTTAACATCATTGAATGTGCTAGCACCTTCATATCATCAGTCCATTGTCTGCACAATTGGATGCCATATAGGTGTTCTTTTTTCTTTTCTTGCACGATATAATTTTGAGGGAAATTTACTGCTAAAACATTAATAAGTTTTTTCATATGTGACTTATTCGGGGATTTCATCAGAAACCAGAGAGAGATGGAGGGAGAGTCTCTATCTTGTTCTTTTTTCTTCCTCTACAATTGGTGTAACAGGGAACCTTCAATGGAAAGGTGTCAAACCTGTGACGAGGCTTGGTACATCAACACCAGTTGCAGCTACAATTTTCTTGATATGTTCTTCAACAGTTGAAAGATTTGCAGCAGGACTTGGCCAATCAGTGCCATTCATGGAAGCAGGATTCCAAACTCCACGTGTCACCTCTGCAGAAAAGTAACTCACAATAGTGGCCAAGGATGCAGGAAGGAAGTCTGCCAGATCTTTGAGGCCTGAAATACATACTGAAAATTATCACCATACTGCAAGTAGAATCCCAAGAACTAAGTCTACAAACTCTGCACCATAGTAAACTGGGAGCCAAAAGTGGAAAAACAAAAGCAAGATATGGAAACACGACAATGCAAAAAAGAAAATGTGGGAAACAACAGTTTTAAAACTGTAGCATTGAAACACTTTTTTTGTATTGTTGCAGTTTAGTCCCATACCGGATTTCCATGGGAGTCTCACCTCTATATATGTAGAGGATTTCCTCAACTTAGTGCCTAGGTTTTGGGTTGAGTTCGGGCCCTCCGTGCTCCTCACATCCCGCCCTTCCACCTATAATTTTCCCAACACCCAGAAAATTCATTTTACCCCCGGTCAAAAATCATTTTCAGACAGATCCCTTTCTATCCTGACAGTCTGTAACCAGATCCACAGAAAAACACGTAGTTTGCAGAGCTCCCCATCTCTAATCCCTTCTCTGGATCAACCTGAAAAATAATATATGTTGTAGATCTGTGAGTCCTCTTTCCAACGGTACCAGTCTCGCCTCGATCTGATATCGGATCTGAGAGCAATAATTATTGCCGCCGAGGAGCGCAAATCTGTTCCGTGAACAGACCTGCAGAAGCAGCAGCAAGTTAAATCTCGCAAAAATATCAACGCTCAATTTCAGGAACCGCCACTTCAGGGGACCAGGGACATCCCGCCATCATCCCAGCCAAGCGCCGCCTTCAGAAGACTCAAGGAGGATGACGTCCCTTTGGAGGCCATTACTTGCTGTCCTGTAACTCAGAACCGAGTCGGCACAGTACCGAGTCAGACCAGCAGCCCGAATCCGCCCCGAGAGCCCTTCCGGCTTGCTGTCCGTCAACCCAGGATCGGTCCTCCCGGGCCCACTTGTAGCCCTTTACCTCCCTGCGTGGAGTGGGCAATATAATTCACTGCTGTAATTAAATTTTAACCATTGTACCGAGAGTTACCGTACTTGGCCGGGGTCGTCTTCCCCACGTCCAGAGCATGGAGGTACACTCGCCACCCTCCTCGTAGGCACTTTGCTTATCTCGTGTATGTTTGTATGCCGCTACTAGTGATAGGATATTAGCTTGCTTTACTTTCATCACCGCTGCGAGAGAGAGTGAGACCCGTCCCGTGACTCAATCTGGGCACGAGAGAGAGAGTTTGACCACCCTAACTCACTGCCGATTTCTCAATCGCGCACATCCGCACACTTCCCTCGTTAGGGACGATCACAAGCTTATCTAGAGTCCATGGTTCGCATTCCAATTGGCGTCGAGTCCTCGCATCCATCCCACATCAAATTGGTATCAGAGTGAAAGGTTGAGTCTAGGGTAGTCGTTGCATAAGTATTTGCACGGTCTAAGTCGAGTCTAGGATCATCATTGTTTTAAAACAAAGAAAACAAAAAAAAGAGTGTTCTGATTTGCATTGCATCCCAGTATTCCAGTATATCAAAAGACGTTACTGGAAGGTTAGATTATGCCTATCTGGAAAGTAGCCCCTCACGTCGAGTCGGATCTTCGGATTATATCCTCCGCCACGTACTGGAAAGTGGGTTAAGTCTAGGTTTGTAGTCGAGTCTGCATTCTAGCACTGCCATGTAGAGTGTCTAGGTGCTTGCATTAGTTTTACATAAAAGAAAAGAAAAAAAAGGTGTTCCAATGCATTCCCACTCCTAGGGGAATCAATTCCCACCTCTTCGCAACTATGGCCAGCCCCTATATCAGACCCGTCCAAGGCAACCAGTCCATGTCTGAGTACATTAGGGATTCGAAGTGTACTGGTCAAGATGTGGAGTCGGGAAGGAGAGCACCATGGCCGGATTTCAGTTCCGGAGAGGTCTACGACCTCACTATCTGTTTGAGTGTCTTTGTCGCGACGCTGTCACTCTGGAGCAATCTTATCAGGTCACTCTAGAGGTCGAGCCGTTCGAGTCATGGTTTGTTACTGCCCTTCGGAAAGCATCTACCTCTCCAGTTGAGTCCCCGAGGCAAGATGCTCTGGCCCCGCAACTTCACCTACCACAGTCGGGGAACCCTTCTCTTAGAGCCGGCTCCGACAGAGAGACTCGATGTTCCCTCTTCTATTTGTTCTGGTAACTCACATTCAAAGCAAGATGTGGATGAGAGCAGAAGGTGCAGGACTGATAAGAGGTTTCTAGGCAGAGACAGGTAGCGTCAGTATCACCATGTTGTTCCTAGCAAAGGACGAGTCCCAACTCTATGCAGCCAATTGGAGAAAGTAAGTGGTCTCAATGTGAATTTAAACAAAAGTCTCTTGGTGGGTGTGAATATGAATGAAAGGGCTCTCGAGAGAGCGGCCTTCATCATGGATGTCAAATAAGATTATTTTCTCTCTCCTATTTGGAGCTCCCGTTGTCTCCAGGGACTCATCATTGTAGTGAGTGGCAATCTGTGGTGCAAAGGTACGAGTACAGACTAGTAGGATGGAAGGCGAGGTTCCTCTCTCATGGGGGAAGAATGGTAGTGTAAACCAATGCTCGATAGCATACCTATCTACCTTCTGCCCATCTATCGGAGCCGAAAGATGGTTGTAAGGAAGATTCAGTCCTTCAAGTGAAATTCTTTTGACATGGCAGTGGTGAGAGGTGTAGGGGTTGACACGATATCACCAGAGGGAGAGTCTGCAAAAGTAAAGACATGGGAGATGTGGGCATCAAAAATATCAAAAACTTCAATATGGATCTCTCGTGTAAGTGGTTGTGGAAGTTGGGGGCATATAAGAGTAGATTATGGGCACAAGTCATCGGGCAAAGGTATTCTGGCAAAGCTAGAGAATGGGATATGACACCAACATCACCGCATAATATTCACCCACCTAGCGGGGCATTTTGGTATGCAGGAGCATCATTATATCTAGTGTCCGGGTCTGATATGACTTTACCTTGGAGGCATCTTTTCCGAAGCTCGATGCAATTTCAGTAGCACCTTTGGCATCAGTCTCTCAGACCTCTGATTTTCATCTATCAGGAGGAACTTGGATGTCGTCCTTTAGGAGGAACCTCAAGTCAGGGGAGATGGATAAGTTAGAGGGACTCCTCTGTTTCCTTCTTGACTATACTCCAGAGCCAGCCAGAGAGGACCAACGCTACTAGAGGTGGGACAAAGGGAGATGCTTCTCAGTTAGGACAGCCTATACATTCATTTCCGGCGAAGGGGTACGTCATCGCTTTGTCTCACATATTTGGGATCCCAAGAGTTCTTTAAAAGTGAAGCTTCTTATCTAGAGGATCTTACATGGGAGGTTGTCAACGTGTGAGAAGCTTGCACCTTTTCTACAACATATACCTATCATCTACCGCTTATGTGGAAAGGAGGATGAAACCTTGAATCACCTCTTCGCAGGATGCTCCTATTCACAGAAGGTCTGGGATAAGATCGCCAGAAAGATTCATGGTGTTATCGACTCACTGTTCACAGGGGAGTGTATGGCATCTGATTGGGCAATGGCACATAAAATGGACTCTAAAAAAGACAGTTGGTGGCTTATCCTTCATGCTAGCTTGTGGGCATTATGGGGAGAAAGAAACAATAGAACTTTCACAGAAGAAGCTAGAGTTGTAGATAGAGTGATTTTCTTAATTTGTGAGAGAGTGAAAGAGTGGGCGGAACTCCTTTTGTAATGTGAATTCACACAACTCTTCCATTTTTGTTTTGTCGGGGGGGTTAGTGTAGGTCACATTGTCTTGGTGTGGACCATTCTTGCTGTATAGAGACTTTTGGGAACGCATTGATTATTATACTTCCCTTTTTTATTTTAATACAATAATGGTGCCACCCACTTTCAAAAAACTGTCAGATGCTAACCTATATCTGGAAGAGACAAAGCAGACTTCTAAAGCTCCCCGGGACAAAGGGAAGAAGAAGATGAAATCGGAGGGCTGGTTTCCTCTGCCACACCCAGGCTATGTGGCTCCTCCGCATGTGCCGTTCATTGCAGAAGAAGAAGGGATATTTAGGGCACTTCCCTTTGCCATCTACCCCGCACCCGGTGCACCTTGCCTTGAGGACCTACTAGAGGAAGTCAGGGTCCCGCCAGGAAGTATTAAGCCAATAATAGAGCTCGACTGCCAAGCGACTGAGTAGCTAAGGACCTTTGAGGTGCCGAATCCTGAAGGCTCGCCCACTATTTTCTATGTGCCCAGAGAACAGCCAGTCGGAGGAGATAATGATTGCTGACTCCCTAACAATCTCCATGACCCACACATCCCCATTGCGAGGCTTCCCTATATGACTGACCACGCGGCTGAGGTAGTCAGAAAATAAAGGATCACTCTTTATCAACCCTCCAGCCAGAAGGAGATGTTTGAGAAGATGTGGAACTTGCCAAACTTGGACCAGAGGCTGCTACAGATTACCAAGCATCCGGGCTTGGGCTTCTCACCAGAAGGCCACTACGAGGCCGACGTGATATCAGTGTCGGCTCCACCCGACAGTGACACTGTCAAGGCTGCGGCCCTACAGAGAGCCCGCCACGACAAGCAACCTCTGCCACCGGCTGAAGAGACACAAGATGAAGAATTGTTCCTCTGGAACCCCCTCCATCGCAGGTGCATGGGGAAGGTCTTCCCCTCTTCCGAAGGGTCGACCTCGAGGGACAGCATCATTAAGGTTCCATCATCCCCCTCTGTTGGCGAGGCAGGAAGTGGAGGTATGGACTGCATCTCAGGCCCCGCCGATATGACCCCATTATGCTTGCCTTCTACCATAGGCAGCAACGGGAGATCGAGATGCTGAAGGTACAATTGGCCGAAATGGCGGCACTAGTGGCAGACCTGACCCAAGGTTCCCTCCACCCGTCGGGTGAAAACGTGGCTTGGTCCCGAACCACCAGCCCCGATACCTCCGTCCAGTCAGCAAGAAGGACAAGGAGTATGGTAGGCCCTTCAGCCAGATAGACAGCTGGGCGAGGCCTTACATTGCAAGAGAAGTTGCAGAAGCCCTACTCCTTTCCAAGAGAAAAGACCCAAGCCACTTTTGATTGAGCCTGCCACTACGGCAAGGTTTCCCTCCTGTGGTCCAAGAGGCCTCAAGATGTTCGGAGAAGCGGTGACCCACTATTCTGCCCCTATCACCAAATACTCGGTCACCCTATCGAAGATTGTTACGTATTCAAAGACATAGCTCAAGACCTGATTGACAGTGATGAGCTAAGAATGGGAGACTACATAGTGGCTCTGTCACGTCACCATATGACGGGCGGCCCCAGGAGGGGAGTCTACACTATCTCCATCCAACACCAGGCTCCTAAAGATGCAACGGCCTCGTCCCCGACCAAAGCCATCTATGACGATTACCTGGAAGACTCCGGGGTGCCCTGGTGCCCTTCCGCTCAGGGAAACCCCCCAAGCCTGCCGACTGCACCCCCGGAGGGATGCGAGGTGAATGCCGCTTTGGCACCAGGTCAAGATGAGCAAGGGGAGACCAACGACATCCTCGAGGCCGAGGAGGGTGAAGATCAAGACTTTGTCGATTTGCTATCGGCCCCACCGAAAATTGAAGATGGTGGTAAGGCCAACGTCAACGAGCTTATCGAAATTAACCTTGGCATGGAAAGCGACCCTAGGCCAACCTTTCTGAGTGCCCTCATACCTCCTCGAGAGAGAGAGAAGTATGTGAAGTTCCTACAGGAGTTTCACGATTATTTCACTTGGAACTACAAAGAGATGCCCGATCTCGGCCCCGAAGTAACCCAACATATACTGGCAATTGACCCGAAAATCGAGCCGGAGATGTAGCCTCCCCGGTGCATGTGATCGAAATTGATAAAGCAGGTCTACAAAGAAGTTGACAAGTTCGTAGATGTCAACTTTGTAGCAAAGAATCAATACACCACCTGGCTAGCCAACATCATGCCGGTGAAGAAGAAGAATGCACAGATCAGGATCTGCGTGGATTTTCGTGACCTGAATAAGGCTTGTTCAAAAGATGATTTCTTAGTACCAATCACCGAAGTGATGATCGGCACAACTACCGGTCATGAGGCCCTTTCTTTCATGGACGGTTCGTCCGGCTACAACCAGATCTGGATAGCCGAGCATGATCAGATTCACACAGCCTTCAGGTCGCCCATAGGGGTCTTCCATTACAAAAGAATGCCCTTCGACCTCAAGAATGCCAGTGCCACATACCAGTGGGCGATGACCAAGATATTCAATGAGCTGCTCTATAACAAGGTCGAATGTTACATTGATGACTTGGTCGTGAAGACGAAGAGGAGAGGCGACCATCTGAGTGACCTCAGAGTTATTTTCCAAAGGCTCCGACAATACGAGCTGAAGATGAACCCGATGAAGTGCACTTTTGGCGTCTCTAGCGAAAAATTCCTGGGCTTCATTGTCTAACATAAAGGGATCAAGATCGACTCCCTCAAAATAAGAGCCATCCAGGAGCTGCCACCTCCGAAGAATATGGGAGAGCTCAGGTCTCTGCAAGGTTGGCTAGCCTATATCTGCAGGTTCATCTCCAATCTATCTGGGCGCTGCCAACCCTTTCACAAACTGATGATGAAGGATGCACCCTTCAACTGGGGCGATGAATGCCAGCGCGCCTTCGATTAGTTGAAAGATTATTTGAAGGCCCCGCCCGTACTGGGGGCACCCATCAAAGGCAAGCCACTCATCCTCTTCATAGCAGCTATTGAACATTCACTGGGGGCCATGCTTGCCCAGAACAACGACGAGGGAAAGGAGCAGGCTCTCTACTACCTCAGCTGAAGACTGGTGGGGGCAGAAGCCAAGTACACTCCTATCGAGAAGGTCTATCTCACCTTGGTCTTCGCAGTCAAGAAACTAAGACACTATATGCTGTCCCATGAAGTGAGCCTGATCTCCAGGACTAACCCCGTCAAGCACATTCTCTCCCAACCAGTCCCAAAGGGGTGCCTCGGCAAGTGGGCTGTGTTGTTGATGGAGTATGATATCACCTATGTGCCACAGAAGGCCATTAAAGGGCAAGCCGTCGCGGACTTCTTCGCGGCACACCCCGTGCCCGAAGACTCCCCGCTGGCTATGGAACTACCCGAAGATGAAGTACTGGAAGCAAACCAAGTCCAGCAGGCTATCTGGCAGCTGTATTTTGACGGGGCTTCCAGAACAGAAACAACATCCTCTAGGCATACCAAGATATGGGCCGGAGCCGGCATCATCCTTAAGTCTCCAGACAGAGAAGTGGTGCACACTTCCTACTGCATCAACAAGCCCTGCACAAATAATGAAGCAGAGTATGAAACTCTGATTATCGGCCTCCAGATCATCCTGTAGATGGAGATTAAAATGCTGCAAGTATTTAGCGACTCATTACTGGTCGTCAAGCAAGTCCAGGGACAGTTCGACATCCGGAAGCCAGAGCTACTCCCTTACCACACTAAGGTGAAGGGGCTCATGGGGCGATTCTACCTCCTTGAGATAGGCCACGTTGCCAGAGGAGAGAATGCTTAAGCCGATGCCCTAGTAAAGCTGGGAAGCTCGCTAGCAGTCCCGCCCGATAGGTCACTCGACATCCGAGTGATCAACCAGCATCAGGTGCCTAGCATGGTAGAAGAAGGACTGGAAGAAGTAGAAGAATGGGAGGTCACCACAGTAGAAGCTATCAGTCTGCCCGACTGGAAGGACCCACTTATGTAATGGTTCAAGTACCAACAACTGCCCAGGAAGAGGGAAGAGAAGATTAGACTGATCAGAACAAAGGACTCCTATGAGCTCCGAAATGGGATGCTGTTTTGAATTGTGGCCGACGCTAAACAAAAGCTACTCCTCCGATGCCTGTCTATTGAAGAGGCTTGGAGAGTTATGAAGGAGGTTCACGCCAGAGCAGTCGGTGCACACCAGGCGGGGCCAAAAATGAAAATTGAAATAAAGAAGCTTGGCTATTAGTGGTCGATGATGTTTGACGACTGCTGCAAGTATGCTAAGTCATGTCAGAGGTGCCAAGAGCATGCCGCGATACCCAGGAGGTCACCCGTGCCGCTACATCCTACGGTGCCCAGCTGGCCTTTTGCCCAATGGGGAACAGACGTCGTGGGTCCATTGCCCGCCTCATCCACAGGAACCGCCATAACGCTGTCTATCGCACTACTACGTCTTCCTGGTAGCGGTCCAGGGACGACCGCATCTTTCTTCCAAAAATGTGATTTTGAGAGGCATGAAAAGCTTTGATTTTTAGCACTCCAATCCCCATGAATCAATGCTATCCAATGAAGAATCATGTCTAGAACTCTTAGGGATCGATCCCACTCCAATTTAGGACTCCTAGATTGATCTAATCCTTAGCTATAGGCAAGAACCCTATAAGTAGGGCCCAGAATTGACTTGCGTGAAGCCTTATTTTGGCTCACCTAGTTCGACAGTAAGATGATGGTATTTTGTGTAAGTCCTTTAGAGGATTTTATTATCCTTAGTTTTGTCTAACATCCCTCCATATCTTTTGCTAGGAGGTCAAGCCTTTGGGAAGTTAGGAGGACTGGAAGTCACTAGCTCCCTACAGATCGCACAAGAACAAGTGTGTTTGTCCAGCGAAGAGCAAAAGTTTAGAAGCCCTAGCAGAGGTAATTTCACGTTGAGTCTTTAGAATAAATTGTTCTCCTTTATATCTTCCACCTACCCTCCAATTCTCATGAATTAAGGTGAAGCGGTTAAGGTGTTCGTAGGCCAGGCAATTATCGTCTCCACGTAGGACGTGCGAGAGCTAGCATCATCTGTCATTCAGAAATTTGAAGTTTAGAGCATTTCCCAGGGGTAGGTTATCTCATGGATGGCTAAATTAACGGGTTAGGGGCAAAAGCCCTCTATTCTCTCCTGTTTTCATTGAGTATACAAGGAGTATTTTTCGTTTTATTATCACTACGCATCTAGGTTATCACAGCATGCATAGACCTTACTTTTTAATAAGAAAATGATAATTTTGCCTAAATTCACGCAAAATATGCATCTCCATGGCTCTATTTTATGTTTACCTTCCTTTCTAGCATGTTTATATGCCTTTACTTCCCTTAAGATGGGTCTTACATATCCTATTTTAATTCTGTCTGCTACAGAACAGAAACGGTCTCTGTTAGACCGCCATAGTCATATAGCGGCCCTGCGATAGACCGCTACCATATGTATGCGCCCCTCATCTGACCGCTATTTATTTTCTGATTTCAGCTTCTTGTTAACTCTAAACAGAATGTAGATCGACCCTTTTAATTAGATCTTAAGCCTAGGTAATTAGGTTGTATTCCTGATTACGATCGTGGATTCATGTGAAGGGTTATATTGTGTATCCATCATGCTAGGTTTCATGACTTACATGCATGTAACACTTATTTTCATCTTATGTTACTTTCATGACAAAACCTTATTATGTTGTATTAAGGTTATATTCCTATGACTTATGCACTTGTTTTATCAATGATTGATCACTGATTTCTACTTTCTCTCTCTCATCTTTAAGTCTTTCTTAAGTGCATGGCCCGTACCTCGGTACGATGTCATTAGTTACACTTTGCACTTATACACATATTTTCTTGGACTTGTGAACCTCTACGTCGGATATTCCTTCTGGCAGACTAGGGGATCATGTTTCAAGACTTTCGTAAGTCTCTGCGAGTCTGGGATTCTCACTAGGACGCCGAGCTGGTTGTACCCTCAAAGTCTAATTGTCTAGAAAGCACTCACATGATCGACATTTTTCTGTGTGCTGGATAGTAGCGGCCATCAAGAAGACCGCAACTCTCAAGTAGCGGCCTTCCCCTGACTACATTTTGTGTGCTGGATTTATAACTTAAAGATGCGGATCAAACACTGATTGTGTCCAAGGGCTCGACTCTAAGCCTCTGGAAATTCAGCACACTCTCTTGTTGGATGATCGATACTTCAGATCTTGATCAAGCAATGTAGTTCCACGAACAGAGGAGTTTCACGATTTGGGTTGCTTGCATTGCGGTCTTCAATCAGGAGCAGAACTCTTGACTTCAAGCAGAGGAAGAGAATCTGCCGCTGTGGATGATTGCAGCTCTTCGTAATCAACTCTTACGAACCTCTCAGCCATTGAATTCTCAATCAGTCTCGCCATCTCTCACACTCCTCGATCTTCTCCCCCTTTTCCTTCTTGCCCCTCGACTATTCTCTCTACTTCCCCCTGATTTTGTCTATCACTTCCCGCATCTGTTGCAACCTCCACCACACTGTGGACCCCACGAGATTCCCTTTTTGAGTGAGGGAACATTCTCCTGCCAGAAAGTGCGCTTCTAGAGAGCTCTATCCTTGTACACAGGTGGGCTCAATCATTGGGATGATTGTCACGTATTGATCAACATTTGAGTACCACTTGGATCGGATCTGGAAACAGGTCTTCATAATTCGATTCGGGTCGCTAGGTGCGTTGATGCATGAGCTTGTCTGGTCGATGCAACTCAGGACAAATTAACTCCTGCCAACTGATACGTTGGAGCACTGTCTGCTGCTTCGACTTGTCCTTGCAACATGTTTGTTTGATAGCACCGGCGCAACGCTTGATGCTTCAACCTGTCATGTAACAGTTGCTCCCGTTTGTTCTACTGCATCGACGTAACAACTTGATGCTTCGACCTGATCTCTTATGACTTTGTTCCAACTTGTTCTAGGGCATCGACGCAACACCTTCGTGTGTCAAACTGAACACTTGGAGCTTGCATGGAAGCAGAATTATGTGAGCCTTGACCTTATTATCTAGTGAGTACAAATCATACCTGTTCAACATAACTAGAAATTAGTACTTACAATGAGTTCACACTCATCATGAATCATAATGTGTCATCATCAAAATCAGAGATCCAACCATCTCTCCCATTTTGATGATGATAACCATGAGTCATTAGAACAGTTTGCAAGTCATAGAAAATTTCACCCACAGCCAACCATAGAGTGATTTTTTAATCATTAAGAAGCAAACAACAATTTTCATTCATTAAGGAACAAACAGAACAGTGTTCAAATAGACATTTGCAAAAACAAAAAGAAATGTATGCACCAACTACGCAATAACAAAGTGTGCTATGTAGGGAGTTTGACTCTCTCACTCCATCTTTGACATCAACAAAAAGTAGGGGGTGCTGTTGAAGCAACTAGAGATCATCTGTATGAGTAGAGGCTTCCTGAGTTGGAAGTCTACTAGGAATGGTTGCAAAATGTTGAATTGCTGCTCGTTACTCCTTAGCATTTTTATTAATTCTTTGAGTTACTAAACTGAGAATGCCATCTGTTTCCCAATGTCGCTCAAGAAGAGCATCTTGAAAGAGATTCATTTTTGCACTTAACGTAGTAGTGAAGGTGCGGATCATATCAGCAATATGGGTAAGTTGGGCATCATGTTGAGATGCATGAACTGGGACAGTGGACGAAGTTGTAGGATCTACAACTGGATACCGACCATCCTCTTGATCTTCAGGAGTGGGTTGAGGGTAATGATCCTTAAATATATTGACCATGTATTTAATATCATCAGTAATCATCTGCAATTTTTTTGTGATCTGTGCATAATATCTTGTCAGTCGCTCATGCTGAGACTAGGTTTCCGTGAAGTATTGTGCTACAGTGGTCAATTTGTCATTGTAGAAAAAGAGGAGAGGCTCTAGCAGAGGAACAAGAGAACGCCGAAATCGCCATCATCTGACAACGAACCAAGAAGAGCCAGATTGTTTTGAGAAGGGAGAGCTTTACATTTCATATTTGTTGTTTTGGTTCACTATTTAGAAGTTCTTTTGGGATTATTGTATCCATTTCTGAACACTTTATCCATCTCTGAATGATTATTCTATGTGAGTTTTTGGAGAGAGGGCTCTCTGAGTGTTTATGTTGATGCGTGTGCGTCGGTGGTTGCGGAGCATATTCGCGTGTGGTTTGGGGTTTATACCCCGTATGTGTGTGGGGAGAAATCCCCGTGTTTACTGCATTCACAGCGTGTGTATTATGCTTTTTACCCCGTGTGTGTGGGGATCGTCCCCCTGGTTGCTACGGTTTGTAGCGTGTTAGTGAAGCCTCGTCGAGTTTGGAGAGGGGTGGACATAGGGAGTCCGTCGTGGTCCCAAACCACCTAAAAATCATCGTGTCATTGTGAATGCCTGTGTGATTGCTCCATATCTCCCACCTCCATTCACAGGATGGTTTGTTTATTGTGCTTCACATCGATCTTAGTTTCACACACAAACCATTTTGTTCAATTGGTCTATCTACTATTTGTGTAAACATCTCATGTTAAGTTGAATATACATCATCATATATTTAGTGTTTGTTAAGCTTCCGCTGTGTGGCATTTGAGTTTTTAATTGGACTTAAATTTTTATAGAGGGATCTATTCACCCCCCCCTCTAGATCCGTGTTTATGCACTACGGGACCCAACAAAACTAAAACACTTTGCATGCATCATGCCATTCATGATAATATTTGTTGAACTCCATGAGCATAATTAAACCATTAACACATTTATTTCCTAGCATTGAGCAGTTCATCAATATCCCCAATGGGCCATGCATGCATCATGCGTGAATTGAATCCTATGCATATACCACCTGTGTATGATTGCATGCCATGCTCTAGGATATATATAATGGTGGGTTGAAGAAGGTTGGGCTATGCCCAATTGGACACTCCCACGATGCAAGAGTACATAACTCTGCCTTGTACCAAGGTCACACTGCACAAACGCATTATTGAGCCCCATGCCTGAGCTGGTCTCTGATTGCTTGCAAAGCCACCAGTTGCATCCTCCAAAGTCTTGAGTCCCCTTGCCATACAAGCTATGCATTAATTCACTCTATATACAAAAAAAGGAATAAAAGGAAGAAAATTAAAAAGGAATGAAGTTTGAAATAAAAGATTGGAGTTTAATACTTCTTAAGCTTCCAAGATTAATACATTGCGCAAGCAAACAAACAAGCAATTGAGAAGAGAAAGCTGGAATGGGTGGTGGCATCAACTACGCCAACGTAGCTCGCAGCCTACATCAAGCTTACTCCGTGTGTGTTGACGCTGCCCTTCATCGCGTTGACACGATGGTCACGCTAGACACTCAGTGGGCCTTGTGCCTCAACGCAGTGCGTTCCTACGTCAATGCAATGGCTTATGCTAGCCCCCTGGATGGGTGTGGTGCATCGACGCAATGAAGCCCTGCGTCGACACAATGTCTTGGTAGCTCCCCTGTGCCAGCTCTCTCGTCAACATGGCCTAAGCCATGCGTCAACACAGTGACCTTTGGCCCATTTTGCCCATCAAAAGTGATAAACAAAAATAGGAAATTATTATAACAAATAAATAAATAAATACACATAAATAATGAATGATAAATAAAATAAAATAATAATAATAATGGTGGCATCATGCAATCAAAATTTTCAATAAAATTAACAACAATCAAGATTTGAGGCAAAAATGCATACATAGAATCAAGATTTGAGGCGAAAATACATAGGGTAAGTCAATCAATATCTCCTGGGACCAGCCCTCCTAGAAGTGAAGCGTTTGAGATGAAAGCAAGGCGGTTTGGGGCCGCCTCGCCTGAAAAACAGCCTAGGCGAGTGCCTAGGCGCACTTTTGATAACATAGGTTTGTATTAAATGAAAAGAGGATGTACAAATATAATCAAAGAGCTCCCAAAAAGATACCATGTACAAAAGACCACACCAAGGAGGTGTGAGACATGCTAACCCCCCAACAAAACAAAAAAGAGGCTAGTTGAGGGCATTGATATTAGAAAGCAACTCCGCCTATTCCCTCACTCTAGTACAAACAAAATAAATAAGAGAGTCCTCCACTCTAGCCTCCCTCCTAAATATCCGGTTGTTCTTATCACTCCATATGGACCAGAGGGTGACATGCAAAATAAGTCACCACACAATGCAATCACCTTTGAGCTGCCAACTCCTCCCCCAGGACCCAATGAAGTGGTGGATGTTTGTGTGTCTGCCAAGTGCACAAGGAAACCTCGTAGCCAGCCCGTCCCACCCTGATTGCGAATAGGAGCACCCAATAAACAAGTGGCCTAAGGTCTCGTCCTCAAGACCACACAAGCAACAGGTCAACTAGATCCCTGGGATAAAATAACGAAGTCTGTCTCGAGTGAGAAGCCACCCATGCGAAATCCTCCAAGTCAAAAGCTTCACTTTCAGCGGACTCCTTGGCCTCCAGATCTGGGGGGCGAGGCCGTGTCGCACCCCGCCATCCGAGATGATGGTCTAAAGCAGACTTAACAAAGAAGGTCCCCTCCTACCCCCACCTCTAAGTCCATGCATCCTCGCTATGGGGTGCGGGGCGAAATCGAGGAGGAGGAGGTGTAGGTCATGAAACTGCTCCATCTTGGCTCTCCTAAAGTCCCTCCTAAAAGTCAGCACCCAAGTATCCCCTAAATGTGGGGATCAAAAGCCCGAGCAGCCGGCCCCATAGGATCAACTGATAGAGCGAAAAGGCTGGGAAGACAACCTCCATAGTGAAGTCTCCGCACCATATGTCCTTCTAGAAAAGGCATTGATTACCTTTCCTGAAACAGACCCGAACATCAAAGGAGACGAAGTCCTTGCAAGAGAAGATAATGCGCCAAATAGAAGTCTGGGATGGAGTTGGAGGGTCCAAGTCCCAAACTCTCCTCCTGTTGAAGTACCTTTCCCTGATGACTTGCGCCCATAGACCTTCACCCCTACCCCCAGCCTCCATAACCATTTACGTAAAAGAGCCAAATTGAAATCCACAACATTCTTGATCCCAATTCCCCCTTGTTCCTTGGTAGTAGCCACCCTCCCCCACCTGATGTCATGCCAGCCCCTACACCTCTCCTACTCCCATGCTAGAAGAACCTACCTTGAATGGCTTCAATCTTCTTGACAATCATCTTCGAGATACGGAACACTGAGAGAAAGTAGAGAGGAAGGTTGTCCAAAACTGATCTGCACAAAACTAATCTGCCCCCATAAGAAAGCAACATCACCTTCTAACCAGCCAGTCCGGTCTCGTACCTTTGGACAAAAGAAAGTCTATCAGTACACCAAAGCGCGCCAGTGGTGAGAGAGAGACCCAAGTAGGAAATAGGGAAAGCTCCTATCTGGCAGCCCAAAATGCGCACCACCCTCTAGAGAGGCCTATCGTCCAGATGCATCAGTATAGACTTCAAATCCTCCTCCTTCAGAAGGTAAAGTAAGTACAGGGGCAGTAGTCAGACAATCTTTCAGAGTTTGAAAACTCTTCTCACATTTCTCGATCCATACATAAGAAGTCTCCTTCCTTATTCATCTAGTCAAAGATACAGCGATCTTGGAGAAATCCTTAATAAATCTTCTGTAATATTCTGCCAATCTCAAGAAGCTTCGAATTTCAGTCACGCCAGTAGGTCTCTCCTAATTCTTTACTGCCTTAACCTTCGAAGGATCAACTGTAATACCCTTATGGGAAATTATGTGACCTAGAAAAGAAACTTCTTCCAACCAGAAATCACACTTGCTAAACTTAGAGTATAGTTTACAATCTCTTAATAATTACAAGGCTTTCTTGAGATGCTCTTCATGCTCCACTTTGGACTTAGAGTAAATCAAAATGTCATGAATAAAGACAACCATGAACTGATCGAGGTATGACCTAAATTCACTGTTCATCAACTGTATAAATACTGCAGGTGCATTGGTTAGGCCAAAAGGCATAACAATGAACTTCTAATGCCCATACCTGCTCCTGAATGTCGTTTTGTGAATATCCTCTTCCTTGATCTTCAATTGGTGATAATCAGATCTGAGATCAATCTTTGAAAAATATTGAGCCCTAGAAATCTGATCAAATAGCTTATCAATTCTTCGCAATGGATATTTATTCTTAATTGTCAACTGGTTCAATTGTTAGTAGTCAATACATAGTCTCATAGACCTATCCTTCTTCTTGACAAATAAAGTAGGGGCTCCCCAAGGTGAAGTACTTAGTCAGATGAATCCTTTCTCCAATAATTTCATTAGCTGCTCTTTCAACTCCTTCATTTCAGCAGGGGACATTCGATAAGGAGCCTTAGAAACAATTGCAGCTCTTGAAATCAAATCAATAGAGAACACAACTTCCCTCTTCGGAGGAATACCAAGCAACTCATTTGTGAATACATTAAAATAATCTCAAATAATAGGAACGTCCTCTAGATTAGGTTCCTTACGCTTAGCCATAGTAATAAAAGCTAAGAATGTTGTACAACCCTTCTTCAATAATTTATCAGCTTTAAGGGTAGAAATGAGAGATAGATGTCTAGAATGCCTGACACTAGAAAGGGAGAGTTTGGGGTGTCCACTAAAGGTTATCGTACCCAACTTGCAGCTAACACAAGCACCATGTCTAGACAACCAGTCAGCTCCCAAAATAATATCATAACTTTCTATCTTCATACAGACTAAGTCAGTAGGTAGGTTGCAACTATTGATAAGAACTTCACTAGAAGGATAAAAATACTTAATCTCTGATTCCGCTCTAATAGAAGTAGTAATAACAAGTTTAGATTTTAATAGAATAGGTCTCATCAACAGAGTATCAGCAAAGCTCTCAGATATAAATGAATGCATAGCTCTAGTATCAAATAAAATAGAGGCAGGCTTTGAACAAATAGAAAGAGTACCTTCTCTAACGCCACATTCCTCAGTAGGTTCTGCTCCCATGAGAGCTTGGAGTCTGACTTGCTTCTTAATAGCAACTGGATGCTTTCTCGACAGGGCTTGCTCATTGAGAAGTGGACAATTTGAGATCCTATGGTCCCGACTCCTACAGCGAAGACATGCATATAGTCTCCTCCAACATTCTTCCGTCTTGTGTCCTGGCTTGTCACAGTATTTGCAGATTTCTTTTGATAGGGCAGCAATAGGGACAATCTGCTTGTTATATGCTCTTGCGCTTACTAACCAACCTAATGTGTATGTCACGGTGAATGATCCATATGAAGCGCAGTTTCGTGAAATAGTATGTCAGAGTAGAGATGAGGCAAGACATCCCGAGGAGACGAGAGTGCAAAGCCGCAAGGCAGCAAGGACCGGAGTATCAGCCAGTGGTGGTTCATCTACTACTCATCAGCCACGGGACATCAGAAGTTTTTTCACTAGGGACTGGGGTTCACAAAGAAAAAGGACACAATCAATCAACATTGAAAATGTGGAGTCCGGTGCACTATCCCGAGAGCATGGCAAGCAAACGAGGATGGACGATGCATATGGCTAGAAGGGGCCAAAATGGAAACTCAGACAGGCTGTTGCAAAATGGTGGCACCACGCAGGACTGCTGTTTAATGCGGCCAACAGCCCTTACTACAAGCCAATGTTTCATTCAAGAAGCACAAATTCTTGGGTTACACGTGCAACCACCTACATCGAGAGAGCTGACAAGGATATATCTTGATGAACAAGTTACGAAGATCAAGAGTTATGTGGACTCATTCTAATAGAAATGGTCAAAGTACGGAGTCACACTCATGTGTGATGGATGGTCAAGTACCACTAAAAGTAGCCTGATCAACTTCCTTGTTTATTGTAACAGACAGGTATTCTTTCACAGGTCGGTAGATGTGTCAAGTCAAGTCCATAGTTACTAATATATTTTGTCATTGATGGAATAAGTGGTGAATGAGATCGGGGAGGAGTACATTGTTCAAGTAGTGACAGACAATGGCTCAAACTATAAGGAGGCTGGGGAGGAGCTGATGAGGATTGTTAGGTTCGTTGTGATCCCTCATTGATTTTGGTATTGGTTTTGATGATAACAAATATTGTGTGTATTGTGATTGTGTGTTTGTATGTGGAAGCATCAAATTGTGTGTGCTTGCTTGAAGAGTTTAGCTCACTACATTGATTGAGTATTTGTGAATGAGCTCTACAGGATCAAGATCTATGGTTCACACTTGGAAGATCCATGGTTCACACTTCGAAGTCAAGAGAATGTATGAATGAGTCATCTTGTAGCCTACAAGTCAAAAAGGAGGTAGATGACATTTTCATTCAACAAGAAAGATTAGTAAGGCTTACATTTCACAAAATCCTTCAATTGGGTGAAAGGTCTGTTTTGTGTAAGTGCGTTGACCCCATTCATCATATGCGTCGGCCTGTTTCATTTGTTAAGAAGCTACTCATGCTTTCTTCCACAATGGAGTCGACTCATCTTTGTATGAGGTAGACCATTGCTTGTTGTGTGTTGAGCCAATTTGAAAATATGCATATTCTTCATGTGTTTTTAAGCTTGCAAATTGTTTAAACCATTCACATATACCTTGGAAGAAAATTGGCTTGAATGATGCTCATACATGTTGCATGGATGGATTGTAATGTGTTTTCGATCTTATCGAACATGCTCATTGAAGAATGTTTAAACTGATCATGTGTGATCTAGCTCATGTTTTGATTGAAGTTTTGAGAAGAATGATCAAATTGCTCTTGTTGATGTTATGGGTGCGTCGACCCCATCTCAGTGGAGTCAACCACTCTTTGAAGAGCCAAGCCACTTCATGCCGTTTCATGTCAACATAGCTTCGACCCATCAAAGGATGGAGTCGACCCCAAGCTTGCTAAGCACCAAGTCAATGCATTCTGCATTTTGATCATGGAGTTTTGAGTTTGAAAGTTGATTAAATTAATCCATGTGAATCTTTGTGAAATTGGTTTTCATGATTTGGACCTGTTTGGTCCCACCAGGACTCACAGTCTTGGAGGAAAACTATATGGCTTTGATATTGTTGATGATTTTTCCAGATATGCATGGGTGTTATTCTTAGCTAACAAAAGTGATGCATTCAAAGAATTTGCTGATTTTTTTATGAAAGTTCAAAATGAAAAGGGCTATTCCATTCAGAAAATTTAGAGTGACCATGGAAAGAAATTTGATAATTCTGAGTTTGATGACTTTTGCAGGAAGCAGGGATATGAACACCACTTTTCATCACCAAGGACCCCGCAACAAAATGGAGTTGTTGAGAGAAAGAATCGAACACTCGTGGAGATGGCGCGCACCATGCTGGCAGAAAATAGTCTACCATGGTACTTTTGGGCTGAAGCAGTCAACACTGCTTACTACATCACAAATAGAGCTATAGTAAGACCAATCCTTAAGAAAACTCCCTATGAGCTATACAAAGGTAAGAAACTGAACATGTCTCATTTCAAACCATTTGGATCCACTTGCTACATCTTAAACAATGGTAAGGATAATCTAGAAAATTTTAATGCAAAAAGAGACAGAGAAATTTTCCTTAGGTATTCATTGACATCTAGGGCTTACTGAGTGTATAACTCTAGATCACTAGTAGTCGAGGAGAGTCCTCATGTTGTAGTAGATGAATTTACTTTGAGAAAGCCTAATGATGATGAATATTTTCTTGTCTCAGGTGAAGATGAGATTGAAAGAGAAGAGTCTAGCAAACAAGGTGAGGCAAAAAGTCAAGAAAGGAAGAGCAGAAAGAACAAGAAGAAGAGACACCACAGCAGACCCTCCCACACCAATGGACCACACATAAAGATCATCCCATAGTGAATGTGATTGGTGGCATGGATGTAGGGATAAGAACCTGGGCTTTAATTAGGGAAGTTGAACTTCATGATAATTTAGCTTTACTTTCCAGCGTTGAGTCTAAATCTCTAGATGATCCACTTAATGATAAGTCTTGGGTTCTCACCATGCAAGAAGAACTGCACCAATTCCAAAGGAATCGGATGTGGTTCCTCATGCCCCGACCTAATAATCATCCTATAATCAGAACTAAGTGGGTTTTCCAAGAAAAACTTAGTGAAGATGGGATGGTTGTGAGGAATAAGGCAAGATTAGTAGCTAAGAGCTACTCCCAAGAATTTGGTATTGATTTTGATGAATCTTTCACTCCTGTTGCTAGATTAGAGGCAGTTAGGATTCTTCTTGCTTATGCTTGTCACAGGAACATCAAGCATTTTCAAATGGATGTCAAGAGTGCCTTCCTCAACGAAATTATCAAGGTGGAAGTATACGTGGAGCAACCACCAGGCTTCAAGGATGAAAAATTTATGGACCACGTCTACAAATTGGACAAGGCACTGTATGGGTTAAAACAAGCTTCCCGCGTATGTTATGATCGTTTAAGTTTATTTTTATTTGATATTGGCATCAAACAAGGTAATATAGACTAAACGTTGTTTGCTAAGACTTGTGATGAACATGCTTTACTTGTGCAAGTTTATGTAGACGATATAATTTTTGGAGCCACAAACCTTAAAATGAATGATGATTTTGCCCAACTTATGCAGGGTGAATTCGAGATGTGCTTGATGGGTGAGTTGAAATTCTTCTTGGGGCTGCAAATAAAGCAACTGGACGATGGCATATTTATCAACCAGAAGAAGTACAGTCAGCAGATTATGAAGAAATATCAACTAGAAAATGCCAAGCCTTTTACTACACCAATGATAATTGTTCTATCTCTTCCGACTCTGATCGGGACTTCGATGAAGACCCCTCTGTGATGGGGCTGTGACTGTTATCCTATGTTTCTGCATCTTTCTTATTTTCCTTTTCGCTCTTTCTTGGGCTCTACCCACATGTTGTTCTGGCACTCTTGCCTTCTTAAACAGGGTGTTTCCCCTCCCCCGGACTCAGCTTGTCCCCTGTATCCCTCTTCTCCCCTCTCATTGCTTCATATATATAAAATTTTCTTGTAGGGTGGTCGAGGTCGAGCATATCTCCCCTTACCCCTTACAAGTATGACCTTAGTGAAAAAAAAAAGAGTCAGGGTGGTTAACACTCTTTCGTGCCCGGATCGGGTCACGGGATGGGTCACGCTCTCACCGTCACAGTAGTGATAAAAATTTATCGAGCTAGATGTCCTATCACTCACTAGCAGTGACAAATAAATACATACAAAGTAAGCTAATGTGACAATGAAGGAGCAAAAATGTACCTCCACACTCTGGGCGTGGGGAAGACCTTCCCGGCCAAGATCCGTGACTCCTGGTACAATAACTGTGAATAATTACAGTAATAAAATTATAGCCTACTCCATGCAGGGAGGTAAAAGGCTATAATAGTGTTCCGGGAGTGCCGATCTTGGGTTGATGGGTAGCATGGCGGTGGCGCTCGAGCGGATGCAAACAGCCAGTTCGGTTCGATTCTGCTCGGGCCCACAGTACAACGAGTGGGTCTGACTATTGGGACGGCAGTGTCCGGGTGTCTTCTCACTGTGGCGGCCAGTGGGAGCATTGCTGGAGTGTCCCGGGTCGATCCCTGGGAGCGGCGGTCGCTGGGTCGGAGCTGGGCTATTTCTTGGGATTTAACTCCCAATACTGTCCCGTAGTCCAGTCTCGGGATAAATCTGTGCGCTTCCACGAAAATGGCCACCACGCCCAGATCCAGTTTCGGATTGGGACGAAACTAGCGCCGTTGCAAAGGGCACTCAGAGAGATTCGACATATGTGAATTTCAGATCCTTCCAACGGTCAGGATCAAAATGAAAAACTTTGCAACTCTGTAGTTGTTTCTGGCTCGGGTTACAGAATAGGTAGGATAAAGTGAGATCTGTTTGAAATTAAATTTTGACTGAAGGGAATTTGGCAGATTTGGACTTTGGGAATTTTATGGGTGAGAGGGGGGAAGTGAGGATCACACACAATTTTTTTGGTAATTTTTTGAGATGGTTTAGGGGGTGAAAAAATTTGTGGAATAGGTTGCTGTCTCACAGATTTGCAGAAAGATAGACTACAAGGGGTGGAAAGAATTAACTGGGAGGAGGGGAAAACGACGTCTGATCGACGTGAAACTTTAACTAGAAGAAGGGGAAAACATGGGGAACAAACCCTCAAAACCTCAACTTGATAATATGGTTGGATCTGGAGATACAACCTTTTCTTTGAGCTTCAATTCTGTAGGTCATAAGTCTAGACAGCAGGATGAAGATGGGGTTGTAACAGCTCTGATGGCGGCGGTGGCTGAGAATCACACTCAGAGGAGAAGATAGAACTTGGAATCACTTCAAGATTTAGGGCACCTCACCTAGAAATGATAGCAATCTCTGCTGCGAGAAGGAAGAGAGGGAAGAGAGAGGGGCGCCCTTGGGAAAGCTCTTGGATTTTCCAATTTTCTTCAATAATTCTATGCAAATAATGAAAATACATGAGTTTTATAGCCCTAGCTAAATGACCATTACTACTCTCAGATCTAGGGTTAGGAAGGGGCTAATAAAACGTAGGAAATTTACCAACGTTAATTTAAAAACATCAGAATATGTCACTTATATCTATGTTTTTCAAAGCGTAAGTAAAATTCGTGGCTATAGGCCAATTTTCCTGTAGTGGTTCAGTTGATCACCAAGCTGAGGAAGCGGTGCATGGTATAGCTTCAGGTGTTTCCCTTTGAGGGCTGAAAATTGAACTTTGCCCCCGATGGTTGACGACAACATAAGTACCACCTTCATAAACTTTCTAGACCACGTAAGGTCCTATCCAATTTTCATTCAATTTTTCTTTGAGATTGGCCGCCATGACTTCCTTTCCCTTGGCCATGACTAAGTCTCCTTTCTTGAATTCTCGCTTTATGACGAGCTTGTTGAAGGTGCAGGCCATGCGAGCCTAATAGACCTGTATGTTCTGCTAGGCTTTGAGCTATCATCCTTCCAAATCAAAGAGTTCTTTTAGTCTCCTTTCTATATTAGTTTAGCCATCTTTGACCAATCCGTGTTGGATTGCGACCCGCAATGAGGGTATCTCCAGCTCTATCAGGACGATTGCTTCTGAGTCACACACTAGTGAAAAAGGTGAGCAATCTGTCGGGGTCTTGTACATGGTGCGGTACGCTCACAGTACTTCATACACTCTGTCTTCCCAATCCTTCTTGCTAGAACTGACCGTCTTAGCAAGAAGTGTGCATAGTATTTTGTTGAATGCTTTCGCTAACCCATTTGCTTACGGGTTATATAGAGTGGATGTCCTCCAATTGATCTTGAACTTATCGGGCAATTTGTAGGCCTTCTGATTCTAGAAGTGGCTTCTGTTATCGGAGACAATTCAATCGAGCACCCCGAATTAGAATATAATATTTCATCGGGTAAATCTAACCACGATTTCTCCCGTCACTTATCTTAGAGCCACAGCCTCTACCCATTGGGAGAAGTAAGCTGTGGCTGCTAGAATATATCTACATCCTGATGAAGACGCGAGTGTTGACACCTATTTTTAGCCTACAAGTTGAGTTATTTCTCTTATTCATCTTCCATGATGTCCCAAATTATCCATTATTTTGGGTCATTATTGAGCATATTTCGAACCCATTTCTTGATCATTTTTTGAGCCCATCCTTTTGGATCTTTTTCATGCCATTAGAATGGACAATCGGATGTCTGAAAGAAACCCTGTCGCGCCCTCTGGTCGCGGTCCGCAACCAGACCGTGACCACTACTCCCAGACCGCGTTCATCCTAAGTAATTTTTTTAAAAGAAAGGCCAGGTGGTAGTCTTGTGAAGACCACTACCATCAGGTGGCGATCTCCTAAAGATCGCCTTCTCAAAACATCTTCCAGAAGTGTCTCGGGCATGTTGGCTAGGCCATTTGAACCCTTTTATGACCATGACAGGTAGCGGTCATCCCATGACCGCCTTCAAAAGGTCGCAGTCACCTGACTGTCACGGTCATCCCATGGGCTCCATTTTCTTTTGCCGAGGATGTTCGGGACTCCTTGTTTGAGCCATTAACGCTAAGGATAGGCTGCCACCTCGATTTATATCTATCTTGGGAGATTATGCCCACTTTTATCTCAACGTTTTATTAAGCAATATCCATTATTTTGGTGTTTATCCTCGGATTTCAGCCCTAGGGTTTCTACACTTCTATAAATTGCCTCCTACTACGCATGCGGGAAGGGGGGCATTTTTCAGACTTGGGGCGAAGCCATGCCGCACCGCCGTCTCATTCCTTTAGCCCCAGGCCGTCCAAGGAAGTATTAACACCTTCCGAGAAGGATACTCCTCAATGTTCGCCTCGGTCATCAAATCAGTAGTTGACTGATGATTTTTCTGAAGAAGGGCAGCTTTCTTCTCCACATTAGGGGAAGCCACTACTTGCCTTAGAGGAATGTTCAAATGGAAGATGGGCATAGTCAGGAAGGCCCAGGACTCACCGACCATGGACAAGCATACTTAGAAGTACTGGGTCTTCCAACCCTTGTGGGAAGAGTCCCTAGCAGAGAGGGTCACGCAGCTCCTCCCCCTCTTCGCCTGAAGGTAGAAGAAGCCTTTGCCCACGTGGGCGTGCTCCTTCAACTATAAGAAGGCATGGAAGAGGTCCAGCGAAGTGTCAACCCCGCACGAGCGGCAGAGAAAGATGAAGGTATAGGAATTGGAGACCAACTGGACGAGAGCCAGTTGGTAGAACCAAAGTAATTTGATAACAAAGGAATGGAGAGGCAAACGAAACCCGCACTTCCAGGCCAAGTGAAAAGAGCAGAAGGAGCCGGAGCAACTATCCAGACTGGACTTATGAGCCTCCGTCGGAGAGAAATGGTACTTCCATGGCAATCCGTACTGCCCCTCCAGCCGCTTCACCTCGCCCTCAGACAACTCACTGCGTAGAGGCTCCGACGGCACAGTAAAAGCCCTAGGGGCCCACTCAACCTCTTGCCACTCAACCTCGAGATGTTGGTCCACCATGAAGCGACCAGGAGAGCTGGAGGAGGAAGAATAGGACACTGAGCCAGATGACTTAGGGGGAAGCAAAAGTTGGAGGATCGCCGCCACTGTAACCTCTGCGAGCTCTGCGAAGGCCGCCGCAACTCTTACCTCTTCTGAGTTGCCCTCACGGTGCATGAGCCTCTCACGAATGTAAGATTGGTGGAAAGAAAAGCCCTAGGCGATAGAAGGCAGGAGCGACAGCACGTGCCACACTTATAAACCCCCACGGGAAGAAGGGCGGCGTTCCAGTCTTCAAAAAGGGGGGCCCACACATCAATTCGCCAGAATTATCATCATTACGAACGTATCCCCAGGACAGCCGCAGTAAGTGGCCCCTGTCAAAGAAAGCCCCCATCTAACTCGAACCTCCAACGTCTCTCCCAAACGCTACTCGACCAAGCCTGATCTTAGCTCGGGAGTAGGAGGGGGACAAGTGGAGAGGGAGAATTCTACCGCCTGGAAAGGAACGGCCCAATGAGGTCCCACTAGACCAAAAGAGGCTCCACTCCTTAGAGTGACAGCCCCTCTTGGGGCCCACTAACTTCAAGCCCAATAACCCACTCGGATTAAGTGTTTCCTAGGCGACCTACGGGTTCGGAATTTTGAGCATCAGATCAATCGGGAAAGTCCCTTCTGGACCTTGCATCCTGCCCGAGCCTAATGCCTATCACTCGGGAGACCCCTTTGAGCTGAGGCCCCATGCTCAGACCAATGGAAGCTGATCGACGTGATTGTTACGTGCCCTTCATGAGTAGGAGAATCAAGAGGATAACGGAGATTAAGAGTCCTCAAGCCCTAAAGAGCCCACGAAGAGGATGTAACCTCCCTTGAAACTCCTCACCTCTCAGAGCTCCAATGTTTCACGAGTTGCTATAAAAATCAAGGAAGCTCCCCTAAGAAAGGTAAGTGCTACTAAGTGACATTAACCCTGAGCAAGAATCACTTCACCACTTAGTGGAGAGGAATCTCGCACCCCCGGGCGCCGGCTGGGCCCCCCTCCGGGGCCGGAGTGCTCGGCGGGGGTGGCTGGGTGGAGCGGCATCCGAGCAGTGGAATATCAACGTCTCCTTGCTCGATACTACAACGCCAAAGTCCGAGATAGACACTTCCAGTCGGGAGACTTCGTCCTCAGAAAAGCCAAAGCTTCTCGACCACTTGAGGCGGTGGGCAAGCTATCCCCCAATTGGGAAGGCCACTACCGAGTGGTCGAGACGCTCAGGAAAGGAGCATACTGGCTGTCAACCATGGAAGGAGAACCCATCCCTCGGACGTGGAATGCAACTACACTACGCAAGTTCTACTTCTGAACACTCCAGTCATGTAAGCAGTGCACAATGAAACAGAAATTTTCTCCTTTCATTAAAAAGACTGCTTGTACATCAGTGAGGCAATAGCCAATACAATACACATCAGAAAAATAAAAAGTTACATTCTTTTGGCACCATCAAACTCGTAGCTCGGCTGACTCGATTAGTCCTCCTAAGCCTAGCCACTGACTCTACCTTGTGTGGAAACTAGCTCGGATAAAGGATGGCCGACCCGTTGGCTTGGATAGCTCGACAGAAAGGTGACGAAAGGACTGGAGAGGAAAAGAAGGCTACCTTCCAAGTTGAGGAAGCGGAAGCCAACTAATAATGGGGATGCCCAACGGCATCCTCCAAAGAGTCAAAGAAATGAAAAGAGAAGAGCAACAGAGGGAGAAAGAGGCTGCTCTCTCAAAACTAAGAAGAAACTGGTACCAATAGATTGGCCGCGGGGACAATCGGAAGAGGAAGAAGGAGCTAACTACCAACCCTTCGGTAGAAACTCCTCCGGAAGAGGAAGAGGGAAGGAGAAGCAGCAAGTGGAGAGGGACCCCCTCCTAAAGGTGAGCATACGGGGACAGGAGAGGGGTGCCAGATGCCCCCATCCGTCCACCGCTATGTCCCTCCCCGCAAGCAGCCGCCGAAGTTGATAGGAGAAAACGTCACACTCTCGCACGACGAACCCTCTTCAAACCCGACTGCCGGCCGACGAACCTTCTTCAAACCCGAAGCAACAGGAGCTCTGCATCCTCCTATCATCCTCGTCTTCATCTTCCATGCTGCAACCCGACGACACAATGCTTCGTGGAAATGGAAGGAGGAAAGATTATCAGGGAAAGCCCTAAGCGATGGAAAGGGAGAGACGCCCCTCAGACCTTTTATAGGAGAAGGGAGGTTACTTGCCTTAAATGATTCTCTCCTCGAAAACACGCTAAAAGGGCCTTTCCCTACGAATGGTCACCTCAGCCTCCCAAGTTCCTCACAGCGGGACACACAAAGCGGTCAGACATTTAAAGCATGAGAAAACAGAAAGACACCCTGTCAGACGCTTGCCCAACTGGCGTGCAAGAGATACGCAAGTAAATCGACACTTTCCAACTACTCCAGATACAGTGGTCAAACCATGGCAAGGGCAAGCACAAAAAGCAAGTCCAGATCACAACGCCACCGCCTTACATTTTTCCGTTCCTTTACACCGAAGGAACGAAAGTTTTTTCTTCAAGAAAAATACAGAAAAAAAGGGAAAAAGTGAGCAAAGTACATCAGGCCTTTGGCCCATCTTATGGCTCAGGAGCTGAAGGCCCGGAAGGACTGCCCCTGGCACCCTCGGCGAAAGCCGACCCTGGCACTGACCCCACTAGTGTGGGAACTACCGGAGGGGAAGATGATCATCCTTGGCACCTGCTGCTCCGCCCAGAAGATGGCCCGACCATAGCCTTGCTCGAACCCCCTGCGGATACCTCGGTGAAGCGCCAACTCATAGTAGGGGAGTGCTACCTCCTTGAGGTCAACCCGGTAGGCCTCCGAGCGTTTATATTGCTCGAGTGCCTCCGCCCCGATCAACCCCACCTTGCTAATGAGCTTGGCCTTCTCCCGTTCTGCCTCGGCCAGCCTCCGATCTACCTCGGCCATCCGCTTCTCCGCCTCGGCCCGATCGGCCTCGACCTCCAGCCAAAGACGTATGGCTTCGCTCGCCCGATCCAACAACTCGGTGCGCTCGGCCTCCCACTGACTGTCTCGCTCGGAGTGGTCCAGGCGCTCCTCCTCCAGGAGCCTGCTCTTCCTCTCGAATGACTCGCGGCCCGAGCCAATTGCTCAGCTAGCGTCTGAGCTTCCGCCTGGCTCACCCTCACCCGCTCCCTAAACGAGGAAAGTTCTCGCCGAAGCGTATCACGGTCCTCGGTGAGCTGAGCTATCTTCTCGTCGGAAGAGCCGATGGTCCAGGCAAGGCTCGAACGCTCCGATTCTGACCAAGCGTAAGCTTCAGCCAGGGTGGCCCCCATCTGGGCCAAGATCAGGCCACCCTCCATAACCATCTCGAGGGTCGCAGTCGGGGAGGGCTGCCTATCGCCTCCTCGCACCCCCTTGGTGGCTATACTGCAACATCTCTGGTACAGAGGGACCTGGATGCCCAGCCTCTCCAGGGCTATCGGGATAGGGGCTCCCCCCCGAGCGACACCCCTTCGGGGACCCCACCGGCTGGCCCGGATTGAGCTGCTACTTCCTCCGCCCCTCTTACCTCGGTCGGCTGGGGGTGCGCCGCCCCTTCTCGCGGCCCCTCGACCTCCGTTGGCTCGGCCCCAGCGTCTCCGACCCAAACGCCACCTTCCTCGCTCGGCGAGCTAGTCTCGGCCACGTCCCTAGCGCCGCTCGCCTCGGCCCTAGCTTCCTCGGCCCCCTCTTGCCCGGCAGAAGGAAGAGCCGGCCGAACAGGCTCGGCCCTTCCAGCTCGACAGAGGGGAGAGCCGACCCGGAGTCACCCTCGACCTCGGGGATGGCCCCGGCCTTCTTGGCCTGCTTCTAGGCCCTCACAGTATCCCGCAGCATCTTCTCCACGGGATCCTTGCGTTTGGGCCCCCGCCACTTGGAGGACCCTTCCCGGCCACCCCCTTGCCCTTGTCTCGGGCTCGGGCGAAATCCTTGGGAGACCGCGTCTCATCGGCAGCCTCAGCCGAAGGCACCTCCTCCTCGGCCAACTGCCTGGTGTTTGCGCAAAGGAAGACAGAGTCAGGGAAAGAAGAACGACTTCCACATCTGAAGGGAAAGCTGACTCCTGGTGCCCATACCTGCCGGCCGCAGTCACTGGAGAAGGCACCGCTCAACATTCTCCAGGGTCACCAGCTCCTCTGTGTGCTGGCGATGGCCCAACTGGACCGCAGCATACTTCTCCACCTCCGGGGTGAACTCATCTTGTCTCGGAGGGATGTTCAAGTGGAAGTTGGGTACCACGGGGCATCTCCAAAACTCCTCCACCGAAGAAATCCCCACCCGGAAGAACTGAGTCTTCCACCCCTTGTGGGAAGAATCCTTCACGGACAAGGTCACGCAGCTCCTGTTGCGCCTTGCCTGAATGTAATAAAAGCCTTTGCCGGCCAAGGAGTGCTCCTTCAACTCAAAAAAATAATGAAAGAGGTCCAAGGAGAGGGGAACCTTGCATTGGAGGCAAAGGATGCGGAATGCGGAAAGGAGAAGATAAGAGTTGGCCGCCAACTGGATGGGAGTCAACATGAAGAAGTTGAGAAGCTCAAGCACGAAAGAGTCGAAAGGGAGATGGAACCTGCCCTTCCACGATAGAAGGAAAGAGCAGAAATACCCATCACGAGAGTCCAGGCTCGTCTCGTACAGGGTGGCGGCGACGAAGTGATACTTCCAAGGCAGACGGAACCGGCGCTCCAACCACTTCACCTCTGCCTCCTCCAGCTCACTGCAGTTCAGAGCCAGCGGTATCACCACCACTTGCGCCTCGGGCCTGCCCGGTCGTCTTTCTCCCATGGCATCCGAAGAAAAGTTTGGGGAAAAAGGCTACAAACACTGCGGAGACTCCAGAGGGGAAGGAAGCTGCCGGATGGCTGTCGCGGTTATCTCCGCTAACTCCGCGAACGCCGCCAAAGTCCCTGCTCTTCCACCGTCTCTCCCAGGTGCATGAAAGCAAAAGAAAACGAAGGAGAGAAAAAGCCCTAAAAGCAATAAGGGTCCAGAACACCAACAGCGCACAACGCTTATATCCCCTCGCAGACGGCGGCGTGACGTTCTGACCTTCAAGGCAAAGGGGGCCTCTTCGTTTTAAATCCGTCAGGATTACCATTATTATGGGCACAGGTGACCATGACACGTGGCTTCTTAACACCACTAGATTTCCACCCCACCTGAGCCACGCTGGTCCAAAACCCAATGGCTACTCTTCTGAGCTTTGCAAAGCTCGGAAGTCGGAGGGGGACAAGTGGAGAGGGGAATTTCTGTAGCCCAATTAAGAGTGGCCGAATGAGGTCCGTGAAGAATTAGATTTCAGATCGCTCCCTTTGTAAACCTATGGCCATTTGTTAACTTAGGCAAAGAAGACCTAACCCGAAGCATTTTTCAACTCTAATCTTCTTCAAGCCCCAATTAATTCTATGCTGACAATTTTGCTATTTGGCGCCGCACTGTTAGCGATTTACCTGGGATTCCGCTTGAGCCGGCAAAAGGAACCTCAGTCGCCAACTGAGAATGATGATCAACCCGATAGGCTCCAAGAAATCTCACCAAACTTAGAGCTTGCAAGCTCCCCTTCGCCCGAGTCGGCAGAAAGACTGAATACCATCACAACTAGGCTCCCGCTCAAACGATCTATTCAGCTACCGTCACCCGAGCGTGATCCGCTGCCCGGTCTCAAAGATTACCAATTACCTACCATCGATCTTTTGCATTCGGACGCTTCCGAAACAAGACCTGGGATTGAAGCCAATCCCGAAAAGCAGAAGGAGCAAATCGTCCGGACGCTGCGGGGATTCGATATCGAAGTTGCAAGCATCACCGCCACGATGGGACCGGCTATGACATTATTTGAGCTCGTGCCGGCTCCCGGAGTCCGCATAGCCCGCATTCGTAATTTGGAAGAGGAACTTGCACTCGCGTTGGCAACGCGGGGGATGCGGATGATCGCCCCCATTCCCGGCAGGGGAACCATCGGCATCGAAGTGCCAAACTCACAAGAGAGCGTGGTCACCATGCGCGAGGTGCTCGCGGCTGACAACTTTCGCGAAAGCCAATTCGATCTCCCCATCGCCATGGGCAAAACCAGCGGGAACACTACCTTCGTTTTCGATCTGGCGTCCATGCCACACCTATTGCTTGCCGGGGCCACAGGGCAGGGCAAATCGGTTAGCTTGCATGCGATGCTGATCTCCCTGCTTTACAAGAAACAACCTTCAGAACTCAAACTTGTGTTAATAGACCTGAAGAAAATAGAGCTAAGCGTCTATCAAGCTATCGCATACCATTTTCTTGCTGGTATTAAACATGAAGACCCTATCGTCACCGATCCCAGAAAGGCCGTTCAATTTCTGAACGCCTTATGTATCGAAATGATCAATCGCCTTGAGCTGTTAAAGTCGGCCAATGCTCGTAACGTCAGAGAGTATAACGACAAATTCAGGCATCGACAACTTCCCCCTGATAGGGGTCGCTATTTGTTACCGACGATCGTTGTCGCTATTGACGATGTCATCACTCTTATCGAGACACAAGGCAATGAGGCAAAAGCGCCGATCATGCGCCTCGCCGAGAACGGACGTTCCGTAGGGATTCACTTAATCCTGGTCACCAGCCTGCACCCGACGGATAGTGAGATTCATGAGTTGTTCCAGAACATTCCCGCGCGTGCCGCCTTCAGGCTGGGCTCCAGACACGACTCCAGATCGATCCTCAACGTGGCCGGCGCCGAGCAATTGATCCATCCCGGCGATATTCTCCTGGCTCTTGACAACGAGACAACCCGCCTTTCCTGCGCATTCGTCGAACCGGCCGAAATTGAAGCCGTCACGCAATTCATCGCCCGCCAGCCTGGGTATCCGGAGATCTATCCGCTGCCCGGGACGCAGCATTGGGAAGCCGGGGGTTTCGATCTGGAAGACAGGGATCCGCTCTTTGAGGAAGCAGCCCGGTTGATCGTATCGAGCCAATTAGGGTCCACTATGCTCATACAGCGCAAGATGAAACTGGGCTACAACCGTGCCGGACGCTTGATGGACCAACTTGAAGCCAGCGGCGTCGTTCCATGACTAGTGGGACATTTTCTAACAAACCATGGGTCATGAATGCTCAAAAAGATGCGAATGATGCATGCTGGGCTAAAATAAAAGAAATTGTTAAAACAGATGCAAAGAAAGGATAAAATATAAAATATTCAAGAATAATATTTCTAGACCGGGACAATCGGGGTCAGGACATTATCCGCAACCACGGTGTGCAAGATAGAACCATCGTCCCCTAACTTTCCGAACCTAACAGCCTATCCAAAGGTTAAACGTGTGCACCTAGATCATCATCATTTTTGTTAAAGGGGAACATCAGATCCTGGAGCACACAAGCAACCTACTGGTTCTCGAGATAATATAGCTTAGATACCATATAGTAATGCAATAAGGGATATAGGGGTCGAAATACTTACCTGACTTACCTGACGGCGGTGAAAGGCAAGTGGAGTGATGCTGCAAAGAAAAATCATGAGCAGAATTTGCAACATATATTATGAAATTACCAATTGACCACATAATACAGTAGTTCAAAAAGCATCATTTTAGTACCTGAACGGTCAGTGGAAGACTGCTCATAATCAAGGACGGCTTTGTACAAGTCGTGCCCAACCAGATAATTTGAACGTGAATGAGAATGTGAGCGGCCCATTTCAAACCTTCCAATTAAATGGACGGCCAGATTCCAGCCACTCAACTGCAATGTACCATTACTAATTACACGGTAAAATGAATACCGTCTAGGTGCAGAATGGTCGTGCGATAGGCCGTGCAGTTACTGGGGCTTTAAAATGCTAAAACCCTTTGTTTCCCTCCCTCCCCACCGTAACCGACGGTGAGAGGAAAGGAGAAACGCCCCCCATTCCCATCCCTCTCCCTCTCAATCTCTCAAACTCTCTCCCCCTCATTCCCACTCTTCTTCGTTTGTCTTCCCTGTTCATGCGCACCGAACGCCAAGCAAGATGCCCAGCGATGGCCAGAGAACAAGCCCCCTCGCCACCACCGGCGGTGGCCACCACGGAGGAGGTTGCCATGGGGGCGTTGCCGACGATCCCCGAAGAGGATGAAACGCCAGTGCTGCCAGAGGAGGGAGAAGTCATCGTGCCTGTGGCGGAGGGAGGAGGTGACGCAGAGCCACCGGCGGCATCCACTGCGGTGGCCAAGCCGATTAAAATCGACGAGGTAGGCCCCCAGAACTCCCCCCATTTTCATTTAAAGTTTTTGCATGCTAGTCTAGGGGATGGAAAGGGGGCATTCAACCTCTTAGAGGCCAGTTTGGGAGGCCATGGGGCCGTCACCGCCAGCGGGGGAAGGAGTTGACACCGTCTGGGAAGACGGTGATAGGGCGGTTCAACAGGAGCCGCCCTAGGAAACTGAACGGCTCACATAGAGCCCCCCCCCACAAGCGCGGCCCATGGGTGGCCGCTCCATGGGATACGAACAGACATTGGCATGGGACCTAGCACGGGTTTTAGAAAATCGTGATGCACTAGAACGAGCCATTAGGTTCCGTGTAGTGTACGAAACAATTGAAAACTGAGCGGCCCCCACCGGGCCGTGGACCTCAGGATGGCTGAAGGAAAGTCGTGCAAGTTCAAAGAATGAGAGATTCGAGAGGGATCCAGGGCAGTTAATGAGTAACCGTGGGGATGCTGAGCGGCCAGAAAATGGCCACGTATGAATGGAAGACTGGAAATTGAGCGGCCCCAGCTGTGCCGTGCACAATGTAGAGCGGTCCATGGGGACCCACTCTTTTAGTAATAAGTGTAGTTTTTATTATTTTCGATATTGGTTAAATGTCGAAGTAAAGATAAGTTTATTCATTAACGAGGATGAAATGTCCAGGTTAATGTTATACTGACCAGTCTTGCTGATGATGACAAGGGTCAGTGCCAGTTTGTTCATCGACATTGGATAAATGCTGAAGCAAAGATAGGTTTATTCATTACCAGAACAGGCAGAAGGTCTATTCCGGTCAGGCTTTGTCTATTGATGGTTCATTCTCCGGTGGGACAAGTGGTGAATATCCTAACCGGAGTTCCATAGGGAGGGAAGTGGAGAGGAACTTTTGGACTACCACATTATTGGCCTAAGTGTCCTTTCAGATTTTCACCAAAGCCAGTCCCCTCTTGCTTTTGCCCACGTGCCCTTTCGGGTTTTCACGTGGCGAGGTGCTCGATTTTCCCTGTAACACCCTTTCGGGTTTTCGCCACAGTCGGGTTATTGGCATTTTTGCCCTTGCCCTAATGTAGGAACAAGTCTGGCGGGGCACCTCCATTTTAAGCCCCATTTTTTTGAAACATATGGTAAGAGAATGAGAATGGGTCAACATGCGATGCTCGACCCTAGATGATAGCATATGACTGTTGGCTAGGGCACGGGGCCTTGCGCCGATAAACAAGTTTATTCGTTAGCAAGAAGGTAATGCTAACGCAGAGGAAATATTTTCCCTGACTCAGACGTAAGCCCCGTAATGGCACTATTGTGTAAAAGTTGGCTAGGGCACGTAGCCTTGCGTTGAGAGAAGGGTTTATTCGTTAGCAAAAAGGTAATGCCAACGCAAAGGAAGAATTTTCGCCGATTCGGACGTAAGACCTATAATGGCACTATTGTGTAAAAGTTGGTTGGGGCACGAAGCCTTGCGCCGAGAAAGTGGTTTATTCGTTAGCAAGAGGGTAATGCCAACGCAAAGGAAGAGTTTTCACTGATTTGGATGTAAGGCCCATAATGGCATTATTGTGTAAAAGTTGGCTAGGGCACGAAGCCTTGCGCCGAGAGAAGGGTTTGTTCGTTAGCAAGAAGGTAATGCCAATGCAAAGGAAGAATTTTCACGGATTCAGACGTAAGGCCCGTAATGGCACTATTGTGTAAAAGTTGGCTGGGGCACGAAGCCTTACGTCGAGAAAGTGGTTTATTTGTTAGCAAGAGGCTAATGCCAACGCAAAGGAAGAATTTTCACCGATTCGAACGTAAGGTCCGTAATGGCACTATTGTGTAAAAGCTGGCTGGGGCATGAAGCCTTGCGTCGAGAAAGTGGTTTATTCGTTAGCAAGAGGGTAATGCAAATGCAAAGGAAGAGTTTTTGCGTCGATTCGGACGTAGGGTCCATGATGGTGATATTTCGTAAATGCATCGGCTAGGGCATAAAGTCTTGTATCGAAGAAGAGTTTATTCGTTAGCAAGAAGGTAATGCTAACGCAAGGGAAGAGTTTCTACGCCTATTCAGACGTAAGGTCCGTAATGGCGGTAATGTATAGAGTGGTAACCCAGTGAGACTATGCAGGGGTCTTGTCACGCCCCAAGCCTTTATTTACAGCGGAAGAATCACTCGGGGAGACGCGAACAGCCGACATGATAAGCCTCTCGCAAGCAATCATGACCAGAGCGCAAACAATCACACGTAAGATGTAATTGTACAAGTATTTGCTCAAATTCAACTTCTATTTCATTGATAATCAAAATATTTAAATTACAACCACTAATTCATCCTTTAACAAATTGCTAGACTCAATAAATCAGAAAATACATAGACTCAATCTAAACAAAGGGCAAAGGTCTGCCGCTCCCCTACAAGGTGACAATTGAGAAGGAGAGCCGGAAGATTCTGGAAATCCGACGCAATTGGCGTGAGACCGATACGGAATGTCTGGCGCGGGAATACTTCGTTGATTTCCCGTACATGCGCGCCTTCGGGTTCTATTGCATCGGGCTATTGCATCTGCTCGGCAATACGACCCGTGCATTGACCGCGTTGTGGCGGGAATTCATTGACGCCGGCATGTTCGCCAATTTCCCCGGCTTCCTCTATCTCAAGGGAGCGGGGCGGCAATTGAGCAATCAATTCCGCATTGCTCCGGGATCGGGTCAGGCGCTTGACACAACGGCGACCGACATTCGCACCGCAGTGATGCCGTTGCCGTATAAAAACCCGGACGCCGCATTCACTCAATTCGTCGGTCACGTCGAGGAATTGGGCCAGCGTCTCGGCGGCACCGCGAATACAGCAGTTGCCGAGGGGCGTGCCGACGCTCCGGTCGGAACAACGCTGGCATTGATCGAACAGGCATCCAAGCCCGTTGGCGCGGTCAACAAGCGCCTCCACGCCGCACAGGCCAAAGAGTTTGCCCTTCTGAAAGATCGCTTCCGTGACGATCCTGAAGCCTTCTGGCGCTTCAATCGGCGCCCCGCAATGGCATGGCAGAAAGAGCAGTTCATCGCGGCTCTTGAGGATTACGACCTGGTTCCTGTGTCTGATCCTAATAACCCGACTCGCATGCATCGCATGGCGAAGGCTGAGGCATATAAGCAGCTCGTAGCATCGGCTCCGACCGCGTTCGACCCCAAGAAGGCAATTCTCAAATACTCGAGAATGGTCGAAATGGACGGCGTGGAGGACACGCTGTCACCCACGCTTGGCCAGCCGCAGCAGCCACAAGTCGATCCCGCCAAGATGGCGGACGTGCAGCACAAGACGCAGAAGGCGCAGATCGACGCCGCCACGAAGGTTCAGGACAACCAGACCGAAATCACCATCGAGAAATTGCGCATTGCCGACAAGCAGGCCGAGCGCGCCAATGATCTGGAAATCTCCCGCAATCAACTGGCGATGGAACGCCTGCGTCTCGCATCGACCTTGGCCATCCATTCCGACAAGGCCGAAACCGCAGAGCGCGCCCTGACCATGAAAATTCTGTCCGAGCATGTCGCAAAGGCAGAGGGACAGGCTCACGAAACCCGTATGGGCGACGTCGCGCATCAGCGCCAGCAGGAAGCCGCAGCGGCACAAGCCGCTCCGCAACCGCCGGAAGGCGAGCAATGAGCGACGACTACAAGGCCGATGCCAAAGCTTCTCGCGAGGCCAAGCTGGCGATCATCGTTCCTGTGAAGCCTCATCGCATGACCGATCAGGAACACCGGGACTTCAGCGCGGAGAGTTGGCGCATCGCGTCTCCCGACCGCACCAAGTGAGGACCAATCCAATGGCTGAAACCAAGACGATCAAGACAGATCCGTCCGTCAAGGAAACGGAGATGTACACCCGTGGCGAACCGCGCGGCTCTGTGCCGCTGGAACGCACCATGGCAAAACCGGAAGCGTATCAGCCCGCGAAGGGAGGCCCGAAGTGAGTATTGAAGTAACGAACGCGGAATCGGTGGCAGTCGCTGTTGCCCCACGGGTTGACCTCTCGGACATCGAGGGCGCTATCGCTGCCAGATACGATCTAACCGCCGACAAGGCGATTGGAGATGCCCCAGCCACTCCGGAACTGAAATTGCTCTCAATCTGCATACTGGTGATGCGGAACGTCCTTGAGGGGGTGAGCGCTCTCCTTCCCCCACTTTCAGGTATTGCTTTAGTTAAAAAAAAATGCCCGACACATCCTAGGTTGTCGGACGGCCTAGATAACTAGCTGAGTGGCCTCAGAATGGGCCGTGGGCTAAGGATATGGGCTCGAGGATAGGCACTTTGGGCACGTGGGCCTGGCCTCGGGGCGTGTGCCCGTTACACAACTAGTTGGCAGGGTAGCTTTGGGTTGGCCCGAGAGCTAAGGATAAGTGGCTCATTGCCGCATGTCTGAGGGTCAGGGGTGGCCCCGACTTACTGAGGGGTCACCGTAGAACCCGGCTGGTATGCTGGAGTCATGAGTAGGCCCACAGTTTGCTATAGAAAGGTCAGAATATATGTGCCCACAAGGTATTCGGGAAAATGCCCGACACACACATGTGAGCCGTACATGTACGCCATAGGCCTCCAAAGCCTGTGGCTAACTTAATTAAGTCTTCCTTTGACTTGGGGAACCTTAGGGAAATTATAAGAAGGCTTCTTGGGGTAGACCTCGACCTTGTTGTTGGGTGCCACATAGTATGGCTTGTAGTCGAGGCACCCTCGGGTTGGCCCGGGAGGTCGTGCGGAGCGCAGGCAAAGGCCACAGCTGAGCAGTCGGGAGTGGTCCCAACTAGTTGTTGGTGTTGTCGCACACCATAGCTAACTGGTTAGGGCCCCGAGTCGGGCCAACTGGGTTGTAGGAAGGGCTGGGTAGCCCGTGCCTTGAAGGTGTTCGAGGAAATTCCTAAACCCTTATTTCTGAGCATTTCACTGGGAAAATGTCTGGGTACAATTGGAGTATTTAACCCTCTACCCGCTAAACTAGTTGGACGTCAAAAGGGTCCTTCCCTGTAGAACAAGATGAAGAAACTATATGTCTTCCCCAGGGACAAGACTCGAACCTTGTTCGAGTGGGCCATTACATACAACAAGGTCACTCTCACGAGGCCGAAGAAACTAGATGATGCTGAGAGAAGGGATGATCCCAACTTTTGCTCTTATCACCAGATGCTTGGGCATCCCATCGATGATTGCCATATATTCAAAGACATAATTCAAAGCTTGATCAAGAAGGAGGAGCTCTAGATGGGTGAATACAAGGTGGAACCTTCATGCCCTCACAAGCTGCCCGATCTTAAGAGAGCTGTCAACATAATATCGATACACTGATAGTTACCCGAAGAGTTGTCCGAGGCACACACCTACGAATATGTCCCATGGGAGCACTTTGAATCCTCAGACCTGATACAAGATACAGGAAGAAAATCTGGAGTGCCAAGAGCACCAGATGACCCGTTGTGGGGATAGATGTCAGCCACAGAGGACAAGAAGTAGAAGAAGTCAAAAAATAGAAGAGGGGGCAATGTCCTCTCTTGTGATACACTGTCAGCCTCGTCAGGCATGAGCCAAGCTGTTGAAGAAGAAGAAGATGAAGCGATGTGCTTTGTGCCGACAAAGTGGATCAAACCGAACCTTCTACCTCCCAGCATGCCAATTGGCCCCGGGAAAAGTTGGGGCACCCTTTGCTGCCTGATGAAGATGTATGCTATCATACTCCCTCACGTACAGGTGTGGGGGCAAGAATATCAAGCTCTGAAGGACTGAATATGTCTGATGATGATACTAGGATGCCGCCCAAAATCAAAACAGGAGGCACCATTCCTGACTCTCCCCAAACAAGCTCTACTCTGATGACAAATCTATGCTAGAAAATACAAGAAATTGAAATGATAGGAAGAAACTTGGAATAACGGAATGAGACCACCGCGAGAACTTGTTCTCCGCGGGATTTAATAACAAAGGGAAAATGATAGAATTGAAAGTATAGAATGGCCATAAAGGTGACAGCGATAATTACATCTCCTCGGAGGGGAGAACACCCTTGATTAGTCACCAGGAATAAGGGCCCCACGGCCTAAAGGATTATGTTGATGAGATGAGATGAGATGATGAAAATCTAGAATTATATCAAAATTTTCGTGTTATCGGTGTGAGTATTCAAACCATGTCAGTCACTCATTGACCATTTCATGTTCGGACGGACGTCCATATTGAAAGTGCGATGAAGACAGAGATAAACCTGTACAAATGTCTGTCGGATGCACAGCAAGCTTGATGGGAGAGCGGGATTAGATCCCAGCGGAGACAGGTCAAGTCTCAAGAGATATTGGTCCAAAATGAGGTCGAGCCATGACCACGATGGGGACGGTCCCCAAGGTATAAGCCCAATCTATAGAGGCACCATTGATGTTCCCTTGCCTAGGGTCCAGGAGAAGAGGAGATCTCCGAAATACACGTCAGCGCATGTGTATGTTGTATTTTGCCTTGTTAGCTTCGATTCCACTTGAGTGGGGATTATATTCCATTTGCATCTTATTTATCATTTTTTTTACTGGGTGCTCAAGTCACTTTCTTTCTTCTTATTATTAATCACCCCCTTTTTATTATTTATTATTACTAGGGTCATTTATTTATTACTGTTATTATTTTCCATTTTCTTTTATATATATTTCTTTTTTATTATCCTGCCCAAGATGGGGTCGACCGAGGGAAAAGTCAAAGAAGATCGGGAAGCACCCCATGGGAGATCGGATAGCTCGGACGGATCGGGTAGGTCAGACAGCTCGGGGAGCGGGAGAGTATGAGGGGTGGTAAGAGTAGCTAGGCACTCGACACTCGGTGCATGGCCGAGAGCGAGAATATGAGGGGTAGTGGGAGTAGCTTGGCACTCGGCGCATGCCTGAGCGGGAGAGTGTATGGGGTAGCTCGACGCAGGGAGCGTCGGGGAGAAGCTAGGGTGGCTCGGCACTAGGCACAGTTGGGGTGATGAATGATATGGCGGTGTCACTTGATTGGGTCGAGGTTAAACGCGAAGGGGGATTTAGCAGCAGACAAGCACATGAATGCACAATGCTTGTGATGTTTATGTTCACGCCCGTGATGACTGCAAGCTCAGGCAGGCATGCAAGGCATATGACACGCTCAAATTTATGGTGATTGCCTAGAGCTCTTTTATTACTGTTCACAGAGAGCCAACAGGGAACTTATGAAGGCCTTTTGTATGTGTGACGCTTAAAAGTGTCTATAGTATCGGTTCTCTTTGTTCAAGCTATGTGCATTGCGACAGTCCTCAGTGGTCCATTGATTCTTCATTCATGCATCTTTTAATCATTCAACCCCCTTTTATTATGGTCAAAGTTATTTAGTTTTTTTTTATTAGTTGCATTCCTAACGAAATTTTGGTAGCATCTCCCTCGGACCCAAGATGATCGAGGGTGTTAATTGGGTACACATCCACGGAGGAACTCCGAGATGGCCCTGACATAGAAGGGTGCACACGGAAGTGGCAACCCTCGTAATATCATTTCCTCGAGTTACCGGAGGGAATAAGTGATCGAAACTTCGGAAAGGTATCTGGAGGAAAAGGTCGAAGAAAATCGGGGAGCAACCCGCGGAGGCTCAAATGAGCAAAAGGACCCTGAGACATGTCCATGAGGGCGGATAGCGACCGAGGATTGGGGGGAACCCCAACCCTTTTCACAAAAGTTTTCATTATTCTTCTCTCCCTGGCGTTTGCATTCCTGCTATTGCTCGATGTGGTTCTGAAGAATCCTTAAGAGGGAGCCCAAAGAAGCATAGTAGAGGGAGAGTGGATCATTCTTGCTCTTGAGTAGCTTTCCTCATTCCTCTGGTTTTCTGCTAGATCGTGATTATCTCGAGAAGATCATCATCTTTTCGTCTCTGACCGGAGGCAGAGGGTTTTCTCTAATCATCAATTCAAGGCAAGATCTGAAGCCTCAAATCTTCCTTTTGTGCACAATATAATATCTTGAAGCTCGAATTATGAATTATGGTTTGAGTACGAATATGTTGTTTTTGCTTTGATGAAGCTCGGTTTGATTTCTGGGTACGTAAGGTTATTTAAATGATCTGTTCCCATCATGTAGTGATTGCACAAGTTCGTATTCATTACATCTTTCTTGCTCGGTTGCATATTTCGAAAGTTCATTTGCTATCCTTCAATGTTGTACTTGTATTGCATAATATTCCTTGTCACTGTAAACCCCTTATGCTATGAGACAAATTGTGGACCATAGGGACACTGCTGCCATAGAAGGGTGTGGAGCCAAACCATAGAAATGCCCCTGTGGGGAGGGTCAATATGTTTCTGACCCCGAGGGCACGGGGGTGAAATCCTAAAGGTGGCCAAGTTCCACTAGTTAAGGTGGGAAAATTTTTCCTCCGGTTCTGCACAGCTAACTAAGACCTCATTGCCATTGCCTAGGTGATATGGTATATGTTTCCGACCTTCTAGTGGTGGTTTGGGCACTATGTATGGATCCTCTGTTCAGTTCAGAACTTTCGATAATTGTGATCAGATTGTACCTACTATTTGACTCTGTTATATGTTATTTGGCATACGTTATCCATTCCATTTAGTTCTAAACTGACCTTTGAAACTGGCTTATAAGTTCTGATACCTGTTCCTTTTCTGGCCTTGTACATTGTAGATGCCACCGACCTCGGAAAGTCGGGCTATTTCCACGACCCCAGCTCCGCTCGCCCCCTCTCCAACAGGGACCTCGGCCACTAGTGAACGCCCGTAGTCAAGCTGGCCAATGCTAGCCGCAGTGATGATAGGCGGGCGCAAGGGAGGTAAGGGCCGCCTAGTCCTCCTCACCTAGTGGTCCTCCCCACGGGCCACACGCCTCGGAATCCAGTCATCTCTGTCAAATCTCGCCATCGCTGGATGATAAAGCACGAAAGGAGATAAGTGCACAGTATTAGCAATATGCATGTAAAAGCCAGCACATAAAGACAAAATATGAATATAAAGGGCATATAAAGCCTCAAACACAACTACAATAGAGTAAAATGAGGAGCTCATGGGCCACCCGTCCTCGTCTCAGCCTCCAATGCACACCCCGTGGGGGGGGGGGTGTTGTACCCAAATGCTTCCCCAGCAAAGTACCAAGAAATGAGGGCTCGAGAATTTTTCATAACACCTTTAAGGCATTATCCACCAACCCTTTCTATATCACATCGGGTGGTGAGGACACTCGAGCTAGAGATTGGCGCGATGCAGTAGAGCGACACTACAAGTCGTGTAGTATTGTTCGGGACTTGCAGACTTCGCTATGGCTTGGAGATGGCTTGGAGAGCTAGCCAGGATCTTGAACATCTTTATTTCTTTTATTTTGGACATTTGTAGGCCAATTTGAGGCCAATTAGACTTCATTTGGGTCACATTTGTGCATAGGAGGCTGAATTAGGGGTTAATGGGCCAAATTAGTCATTTTAGGCCCAAGTGGGGTATTTGGCTGACCTCCCTTGGTTGGGCCCAGCCCATGGCTGCCCCTCTCTCTCTCCTAGGGCCCACTAGGGCTTGGGAGGAGGGTGCCCCACCTTCCTACTCCTTCCTGGAGTGGTGTGCCCCCCTCTCCTACTTTTTAGGAGATTTTGTAGCCCCCTTCCCTATTAAGTAGGAAAGCCAAATTAAATTAAGTCTTCTTTGTATTTCTTTTAGAAAAGTAATTAGGTTTTCCCCTCCCCATATATTATACCTCATGTATTCTTTTTGGAAATTAATGAATGAAGAATTAAATTTTGAGAAAGCTTGGTGAAGGCTGCGGCCATCTCTCCTTGTCCTTTGGAGGGTGCGACTCCCTCATCCACTCCCTCTTCCTCTCCCTCTAGGGTGCGATGCCCTAGCCCCTTCTCTTGCAGGTTTCTTGCTGCTCCATCTGCTGGGAGGTGACCTCACCAACCTCTCCTCAAGCCAGGAGATCAGAGGTCAAGGCCTTGCTGCAAGCATGGGGGAGTAGCCCTTGCTCTCCTGCGCACCATCTCTGGGTGTCTATCTGTAGAGTTGGACTGGGAAGATCAGGTTGGTACGCCTAGTTCTCGTCCTCAGACCACATCCACCCCTGCAGAGATTTTGTTCTTCCGCATGTCCCCCACACCTCCTGAAAATCTCGTGCCCTAATTCATCTTGTAGCAAAAGTTGTCTTCAGAAGCCTTTTCTCTGCGGAGGCTGCCTCTGTGCAGATCTCCAGAGACCAGAACCCTGAAGAGTGGGTTGTTACTCCTTCTTCCCGTCCTCTGATCCCCTCCACCTCTTCTTCACTTTTATTCCTCTACCTGTCCCCCACATCTCCTCAAAATCCCATGCCCAAATTCCTTTTGTACACAAACTTCCCTTCATACCCATTTTGGCCACGCAGACTATCCCTATGTAGTCCTACCGAAACAGTCCTCAAAACCTTCCAAAGGAACGTCTCCAAAAACATCTCCAAATGCCCTAAAATTTTGAGCACTGATTATTCACATCCGAAACCTTCTTCCTGAATTTTATTTCATTTTTCTGAGCCCCTTTCCCCTACTTACCCTGCCTACCATTCAACCCCTCAGTTCTGACTGCACTGAACTACAGAATTGAGCCATGTCTATTTTCACTTCCCACGCCCAAAACCTCCACTGCACACCACCCTGCCACCACTTCCCAACCATCCCACGACCGTCACCTGTCTACCAGAGAAAACCCCGCCCCATTTGCCACCAGGAAACCCTGGTTCCAGCCCACTCTTCCAACCCCTGTCCTACTGCCAGCAGACAAACCAGAACGCGCCGAGCCTGCTACAAAATTCGCCACAACTTTCTTGGTACTCAGTTGCAGTTATTAATCCACCGGCGTCCCTGGAACATCCCCAACAGCATCCACGCCAAGTTTCCTGACCAGCAGATGAGCTGAAGGTGGTGTACCGGGCTTGTCTTCCTGTTACTTCCCTACGCGCGCGTAGACTGGTCAGAAATCTGCCCGCCACTCGTGGCTACTCTGGAGGTTCCTGCCGGCGCCATCGGCATCCCTCTTCGTCTAGGAGACTCGCCATCCCCTACAACATGCTAAGCAGGGATGTGGGCGCCTTCCTCGGCCTCCATGACGTGTCATCCTAGTTGCGGGTTCCAGTCCGTACCAGTTGCACACGTGGGAGTTGTCGCACGTCATCCACTCACGGCCCGTCACCCCACTTCGCACGACCCCCGGATATCACTGTGTAGCCTTTTACCTCCCTGCGAGGAGTGGGCCGCATTGGACTTGTACTTGTTTAGCTCTTGTATCGGGTGGTTGTGTGATTTGGTCGGGCGTCTTCCCCACGCCCCAAGCGTGGAGGTACGCATATATGTCCTTGCTTGGTCTATCTTGCTAGTTTAGTATAATCTCTAGTGCCGCTGCTTGTGCTTTGTAGGATCCTAGCTCGTTTATATTTATATCACTACCACGGTGAGAAAGCGTGACCATCCTGTGCTTCGATCCGAGCACGTGTGTGAATTGCATACCCTAAACTCTGCCGGTTCCTCAACTGTGTGGATCGACACGCTTCCCTCACTTGGGGATGATTGCGAGCTTGAGTTACTTGTTATTTGGTGTAGTTACCCTCTTGGAGTCTTAGGTGTCGAGTTTGCGCTACTCAATCTATCGTTTTGTTGCTGGTTTAGTTGTCTCTTTAGTCGCATCTTCATATAGAGTCCTAGTTCGCATAGCGTCCTGCATGAGAATGTTTTATTCGCTTGTTTGTTAATTCAGCAAGAGGGTTTGAGCATGTTATTCATAGGTTTATTATGTGAAAGTCTTGAAATTCGGAGGTTCAGTTTATGTTTGGTTCAAAGGGATTCAAGCATACTTAGTTCTTGCCCTCAGGGAGTTTTGTTTGTTCATTCATTCACCCTTGTGTGTATGTTCTTTTATTCTCATTGTTCTCGTTCGAAGATTTGATCTCCGAGTGTGTATGTTGACGCGTATGCATCGTATTGTGCGGTGGATATCTGCGTGTGTGTTGAGGCACGTCCTCGTGTGTGTGCTGCCTTTGCAACGTGTGTGTTGGGGTTTTCACCCTGTGTATGTGGGGAGAAATCCATGTGTTTGCTACTTTCATAATGTGTCGAGAAAGCTTTACTCATTTGAGTGAGGGGTGGACGTAGGGAGCCCGTCGTGGTCCCGAACCACCTTAAAAATTATTGTGTCATTATAAATGTCTGTGTGATTGTTCCATATCTTTTACCTCCATTCACTGGATGGTTTGATTGTTTTTCTTTACATCGATCTTAGTTTCACACACACTCACACCATTTAGTTCAGTTCATCTATCTACCATTTGAGTGAACATCTCATGTTAATCTGAATGTACATCATCATATATTAAGCATTTACTAAGCTTTCGCTGTGTGGGGTTTGTGTTTTAAATTAGACTTAAATTTTTATAGAGGGATCTATTCACCCCCCCTCTAGATCTGTCTTCCTGCACTACGGGACCCAACACACGCTCTGCCTAGCCACCACTGCCATCGATCGTCTCCCCCCAGCACTTGTCGTCTACAACTGGAGAGGAGAGGGAGGCCTCGCGATCAGAGCAGAGAGGGGAAAGTGAGGAGAGAGAGGGGAGCGGCTATATGTAACGGGAAAATGGAGGCCTCTTTTGGGGATTTCCTCTAAACCCAGCAAAAAGTAAAATAGTCTATATGTCCTTCCTCCAATCATTGCCCATTTAAATAAATAAGAAAAGTCTAGGAAAAGCTAAATAATTTCGACGAGTTCCGAATTAAATCTGAATAAAATTTTAATTTACCCATTAAAATAGATCCAAAGCCTACAAAACACAGAATCCGAAATCTGAAGGTATTACATCCTGGATGGATAATGTAACTAAATTGGTGCGCTTTCTCCATTACCTTCTTCTTGATTTCAACATAATTAGACACACAAGTTCTTCCTTGAAATAATTATCTCACATCATTAGGTAGTTGGAAGCTAGGTCTTTGCCTCAAGTTCTCTATAATTTCAACTAATAAGGGATCATTACATTATTGCCCCTTAATTTTTGAGAGTAGATCAAGTTGTACCCTCATATTGGCAATCAAGACTCATTCCTTCTTTTACTCCACATTTAAATTTAATACTACAGATTTCTCTAGTAATCGTCACTCACTAATCATCAAACTTGATAATAGAGCCCTTAGCTTCCTACTAAGAGCACCTACCATAGCATTGCCTTTACTATGATAATATTGAATAGAGAAGTCAAAATCTTTTAAATATTCTAACCATCCTCTTTGTCTCATGTTGAGCTCCTTCTGAGAAAATAAATATTTTAAACTCCTATGGTTATAATAGATAATGAATTACTCACCATATAGATAATGTCTCCATATTTAGAGAGCAAAGACAACGACTAATAATTCTTGATCATGCACTGGATAATTGACTTCATGATTCTTCAATTGCCTAAATGCATACACTATCACTTTGCCTTGTTATATTAGCACACAACCTTGGTTAAATCCTGAGGCATCAGCATACACTTCAAATCCTCCAACCTTAATAGGTAGACTACAGGTGTGGTAGTCAAATGTTCCTTCAGAGTTTGAAAACTCTTCTCACATTCTTTAGCACACACATAAGAATTTTCCTTCATTATCAATCTAGTTAATGGTACGATAATTTTAGAGAAATCCTTAATAAATCTCCGGGTGTCAACAGATGCCCCTCCTTAACGTCCTCTTTGCAGGGGAGCGAGCGGAGGTGTAGCGAAAGTGAAATGGAATATGGAGATGAAGCAGAGTGGACTGAAAAGTGGGCGTTAAGGCAAACAACACTCGTCCTCAACCAATGAGTGATAGGAATCTTCTGAAAAACTTTAGACTAATCACAAGGAATGGCAAACCAAATGACGCATACCTGGAGGAACTAACAACTAAGGAAAGGCAAACCAACTCCAGGCTGGAATCTTCAGCTAACCAAACCGAGCGAGCAGACCAAGGGAAACCTTTCGACTCAGAGTGGAATGACTCTCCTTACTCGAGATTATGGACATAGCTATCCACCATCATTGAGACACTCTGGACAGACTAAGGCACGTGAATGCTCAAAAATGCATATGATGCATGCTGGGATAAAGAAAAAGAAATCTTCAAAATGAATGTGAAGAAAGATAAAATATCTAGATATTCGAGAATAGTATTGCTAGATTGGAGAAACCAGGGTCAAGACACCATCTGCAACCACGGCGTGCGAGATAGAACCATCATCCCCAAGCTTTTTCAACCTAACGGCCTATCCAACGATTAAATATGTGCACTTAGATCATCATCATTTTTGTTTTAGGGGAACATCAGATTCCCGAACACATGAATAACCAGTCAGTTCTTGAGATAATATGGCATAGATAACATATAGTAATGTATTAAGGGATAAGGGATCGAAATATAATACCTGACTTACCTGTTTGGTGAGCGAATGACAACGTGATTATCTTGCGGAGAGGGTTAGCCATCAATAATGATAAACAAGGATAAACAGGGCATAGTCATTCAAAAAAAATGTGCTTGATAAAATAAAGCTAGAAAGACATTCAAGCAAGCATTAAACAGACTCTCAAAGGGGCTTTAGGAGAATATAACGGACTGTTGTGGATCCGTTATGGTTCACCATTTTAAAATTTTTTCAAATGAATACCCTAGTTTCATGACGAACCGAGGATAGCGTGTTATGATTAAGGTAATGGACCCACGACAGACCGTTATAGTTTCTGGGTTGTTAAAAAAACAAACTGAGCCTTAATATGCTCATTTGTTTAAACCACATTCAAACCTCAACATACTTCTCCCTAAACCCTTCCCAAAATCAATCGCACAAAACCTCACCGGCCACCAGTGAAGAGCTTCTCTGGCCACGATGACACGGGAGAAAGGGAAGCAGCGGAAGGCTATTAGGAAAATGAAAGCTAGGTTGGATAGGGAGGAGGTCGAACCGACGGCGAGCTCACCAGAGGAAGGGGAGACGACGGCGGCGGCGGCTTAAATGAAGCCCATGCGAATGGGTGCCATTTTCTAGCACGAATAAGTAGTATTTGTTATCAGGTCAGAGGCGAAGGGTGCCCCCTAGTTAGGCGTTATTTCAGAAAATGAAGATCCCTCCTTGGGTGCCATTTTCCTGAAGGTGATTTAAGGAAGCCGACTGCAGAGTTTTGTTCGAACTATGATATGGGTAGCTTGTTCGAGAAAGATTGGATTGAAGTAGGGTGCTTACGTATGGAATTCTAGTTGCAATAGGATTATTACGTGGGAAGTTTTAAACCCATTCAAACTCTAAACTTCTAGTAGGATTGCTTCTTTATAAATACCTTGCCCCATCGATCGAACACCGGCTACTGCTTCATCTACCTCCAGTATTCTTCCTCTCTACTACTGCTTCTTCTCTGTTACTATGTGGAGAAGTGGTCCTGGTTCTCTACATCCAACATTGAAAATCCATAAGAGATTCTCTATGGTATGCTTCTTTATGCTAGGGTGGTCAAAGCAACTAGTGGCATGGAGCTTGAACTGTTGTGCATTGTTGGGAAAAAATCATCAATCTAAATTGAGCATATGATCCTTCTGGTGTGCTTTCTACTCTTTCTAGAGTGCCATAAAAGTAGCCATTGCACCCTATCCGTGCTTGGCTTTGTTTACACAGTCAAGCTTCTAGTGGCAAATAATTATGCATAATGTTGCTTGTTTAACATTTAAGGCATTTCCTTTGTGACACGTATTTTGTATTCTATGGGAATATTTTGCTCCACCTCATGCGTCCTAAATCTAAAAATACATTAGAACATTTTGCTGCCTAAACCTTTTTTTCTCCTCCATTGCATGACCTTTGTTGAATAAGGCCATGTGCACCTATTTCTGACTTAGAAAAGTGTCCTAGATCCTGCAGTTAACTGTAGGGAAGAAAATCGTTGCTCAATCACATTGCTTGTTACAAAATAATTTGATGCAGATAGTGGATGAGATATTCAAAGTCACATCTATTTCACTCAGTCCTAATGTCCCTGGACAAATATTTGTAAGTAGATCTAAGACTTGTGAGTAGAAAATGCTGATCTTTGTCATTATTCTTTCTTATATATACATTTTTAAAGCTATTATATTGGCTTTTGTATTACTTAGTTCATTTACATGACCATTACACTTCTTCTCTATGTTTTAGTAGGGACTGATGGTCAATCCCCTAAAACCAGGAGATATATCATAGTTGAAGTTTGCAATAGAGAGGTAAGAATAGTGTCTTGGTTCTAGTAAATTAGCTCTATTTCTTTGTTAGGGTCTGTTGGAAGCAATTATCTTAGAAATGAATTGTTTACAGATCTAGTAATTTTAAGTTATTCACATTATCATTTTCAAAGCAACCAGAGTGATTTCAATCTAAGCCATACAAGAATCAGATTCTAAGTCTCAATTCAATTTTCAACCATTTTATTAGTGTTCACTACATATAGTCTTAATGGCATTATTCCTTGCCCCCCTAACAAGCTTGGCGGTTGTGGTGAATCTCTTTTGGAGCTTAAGCATGTGCTTTTAGAAAATTGGGTAGTAGAGTTGTAGGTGAAAGTAGAAAATTGGGTAGCAGAGTTGTAGGTGAAAGTAGAGGAAGTGGCTAGAGTTGTTGTACTTCCAAATGATCCTACTAACACTGAAGATAGAAACTGCTATTGTAAAGAAAAGAATGCTGGAAATGAAAGGAGGGCAGCTTCGCAAGCTGATTCTAGTGACAACTACCTATATTGTCCACATTCCATGAACATTAATGAAGATGACCTAGAACATTTCCAGAGGCATTGGATCAAAGGTGAGCCTATAATTGTTCGTGGAGTACTACAAGGTACAACAGGATTGAGCTAGGAGCCAATGGTTATGTGGTGCATCTTGCAAGTGAATAAATCCTCCAAGTGGTCTCGAGTAAAAGTAATTGATTGGCTATCTTGTTGTGAGGTACGCATTTGCTGAGCCTAGCAAACTAAAAGAAGTGTCTAGTGTATTTTTTTAAACCATTGCATGAATGTGGATCTACTAATTAGATTAAAATCAAATGAAATAGTCCCATATAAAAGTTTAGATCAACTTTCATGACTTGGATTTATATTTCTTTAAAAGATTGAATTCTTTTCCCTAAGATCCAAGATAGATAGGGATAGTGCTAAAGTTCATAGATTTGTCAAGGTAAGTTCAAGGATCTATTCACCCCCCCTCTAGATCCTTGTCCACCCATCACATGGAGCATGTGGGCTGAATGCCATGGATAGACGTTTTCGTGACATTACTTGCAGCGGTAAGGAACTTCTCCCTACAGGACATGAGTAGAAGATGCCTAGGGGGGTGGGCTGGGGCTACCACCTCAACCTACACCCTTTCTTTCAGTCCTCCTTGGCGGACCCTTTCATATTCTTTCCGAATGATGGGAATAGCACGGGTCCTCCTAGGCACCCAGATTTGCTTGAATTTGTATAGTCTTGGGGCCGGCCCATCTTCTACTTTAAGTGTGGGCACAGCACGATCCCTTTTGCCTTGGGCCAGTAACTAGAAGGAGTTGTAGATTGGCATCATGGGTATCACCCTATCAGGTATCACTTTGGCTGGTCGATCGTTTAGATATACTCAGACTTCTCCGACCAATACAGACTTGCTTGAGATAGACTACCAATCTTGTAGAATTCTGACATTCTTCTTGGTGTTCCTTCTTCTGGCAACAGTGCGCCCATTGCTGATTGGGGCATGGGGGTTGATGCGGTGGGGGTTGTGACCCATTGTCGACGTCATCCTCTCTGGGGTGACCTTTGTGGCATCGAAGGTCACGCTCTTTACTTCTTCGACGTGGAGGAGCTCTACGAATGCCACCCCCAAGAAATTGGGGAAACCAATGACGGACGGGAAGCTGTCGAACTGGATCGGCACCGCTAGGTAGCCATTCTTGATGTGGCTCTCCACCACATGGGGTCCGAATGCGATGGCCATTGGAACCTTCAGAATGCAGTCCTACTATTACAGATTAGGCAGTCAATATTTTAAGAAGGGGCCATAGGGCCCTTAGTCCTGGCGAAGAGATGAAGGAAAGTTTGGTCCCACCGGGCGTGCCAAACTTGTGGATGCACTAAAATTTTGATCTATTTATTTATTAGCTTATTTAGTTTATTTATTTATTTAGTACGTAGACGTGCTAGTCACGAAGTGACGGTTTATTCGGGCTCTGAAGGAGCCACTGATGTGCGTCATCTGACCAACAAGACAAAAGTGAGTGTCGTGTCGGGACCAAAACCCACCGTACCATGAAGGTCACAGCATTAATTACATCTCCTCAGAGGGGAGAACACCCTTAATTAATTGCCAGGAAAAGGGGCCCTAAAGCCTAGAAAGAATTTAAAAGGATGAGACGATAAAGATCTTAAATTATATTAAAGCCCCGTGTCAAGGGTATGAGTCTTCGAATCATGTCGGTCACTCGTTGATCGTTTCATGTTCAGACGGAAGTCCATATTAAAAGCGTGACGAAGATGGAGATGAAACCCATGCAAATGACTGCCAAGTGTACGACAAGTTTGATAGGAGAGTGAAATTTAATCTCGATGGAGATGGGTTAGGTTTCAGGGGGAATATTGGCCCAAAACAATGTCGAGCCATGACCATGATGAGGATGGTCCCCACCGTCCAATCCCGGCCTGCAGGGGCATCACTGATATTCCCTTGTCCAGGGTCTAGGGGAGATGAGCTCTCCGAAATACATGTCAGTACATGCGTGTCTTGGCATTTTATCTTGTTAGCTTTAAATCCATTCGAGCGTAGATTTTATTCCACTTGCTTGTTGTTTATCATTTTTTTATCGTATGACCAAGGCCCTTTCCTTCTTATTTGTTATTTCTTTCCCTTTTTTATTTATTACTATTATTTATTATTTTTTATTACCCTGCCCAAGGTTGGGTCGGCTCTACCCAAGGCAGGAACAACAAGATACGAACTATAGAATATGAAGAATGTGAATGAATAATAGAGTAGGATCAAGTAAAAGTATAAAGTAAAGTGGCCTTTATTAACAATAATGTACTTCATAACCATAAGGCTATGCATTAGAAAGTCATGAATGAGAAAGTACTAGCAAGGATGTAAATTATCACAAGATTGTCTTATGGCTTTCACCCGTCTATAAAAAAAGTACTCCCGGTGCAATGCGATGCCAGTGTTCATCGTACCCCATAGTTTTTAGCACGTTTCCGACTATCTATCGAGGGGGCTAGCATGGAGCCCTTGGACACTATCCGTGCCCACTCTTGCATGTTGAAGTTACAGATCAAGCTACTTCCATGATAAAATAATAACGTTTTGGCCAATAATATTCAATTCAACAATAGTTTCATGATAATGTAACCAAGGTAAAGAATGCACCAATGTAAGATCATGCGAGTTCAAAGAATGATTTAAGAGAAGGTCACGCTACAGAAGGAATCTGGCAGCATAACGACGCATTCTTTAACTTTCATAATTCATTAGATAGCTTTGGAATAAGCTGTGAGGTTCTAGATAATCAATAGAGCATCTAGGATTATAAGAAAAATCAACCCTTAGGTCAAACCCTGGGTTAGAAAGGATCTGAGAATATGCGATCGTTCCTAGACCGTTTCTAGATAGACGCGGTCAAGACAGAACCGCTATCATGAAGAGGCGGTCAGGTCAGGATCATTTCTAGACAGAGTCGACACCAGAACAAGGAAAGGCTCGACATAGAGTAACATCTGGACAAACATGGTCACGTGATGTCCGCTACTTTACAGTGGCGATCGCTTGATGGTCTCTATTATCTAGGGCATGGATAAACACTAATAGTTTAAGTGCTTTCAAGACAATCGGGTTTTGAGGGTACAACCAGCTCGACGTCCTAGTGGGAATCGCAAGCTCGTGGAGACTTACGAAGGCCTTGAAACATGATCTCCTAGTCCGACAGAGAAAATATCTATCAGAAAGGTTCACAAGTCCAAGAATGTCTTCCTATCACGTGCAAAGTATAACTAATAGTCACATACCAGAGTATGCACCATATACTTATGAAAGAATGGGAGATGAGAGTGAGATACGTGAAAATAGCAATCCAATGATCCACATAACAATTCCACAAAATCATAGGAAATATTATTTAATACAAAACTATATTGTTTGCCCAAAATTAACATATAATGAAATTAAGTTTAAAAGATGCTCCTACTAATGAAAAGGTGCCTAACATGGTTAGGGACATAATCAAGTGAAATATGGCATACTCATAGCATATAATATCATGAAAATTAACTAAGGTCTAGACTGATTTTTAAAACTAGAATGCGGCCAGAGAAAGGACCACCTTATGTAGAAGCAGTCGGTAGCGAGACCGCCATTATCGAGACACGGTCTTCAGGAGACCACCTTCTACCTTCCAGACAGAAGGGTCAAAATCGTGCAATTAAGGCCTATTCTAGGGTAAGTGATGCATGAAAACTTCAATAAACATGAAAGTAAGTCATGGTAGAAAGAAAGTAAGGCTTGGAGATACATAAATTTACGTGAATTAAATCAAATTATCATATTCTTCTAAAAGACAAGGTTCATGCATGTAGAAATAACCCTATATGCATAGTGAAAATAAATCATGAAATTCTCCACGTGCAGTGCATGAAATCACAAGCAATCAAAGGACTTTTGTTCCTAACACATTAATTTAGCTATCCATGAGATATCTCCTATTCAGCAAAATGCCGCTCAAAGCCCCGCAGGCGGAGGGACAACTCTAGCTATCGTGGAGCCGGGGGACTGTTAGTATGTCCCTGGCAGTTGCCCCGCCACTCCTCGACGGGGGCGTCCGCTTTCGAGTGCTATTGAAGTAACCTAAACTTCTTTCCTCGCGGATTGGAGGAAGCTTCCTACTCTGGAGGTGAGATTTGTGAGGCCCCGCTTGGCCCATTGCAAATGAGTCGCCCGTCTTGGAGGGTGAAGAGGCCTCCGGTCGTTTGCCGAGATGCTTCCGCTGGGGGGGACTCACTCGAGGAAGCCGTGACCTCTCCTCCCTAGCCACTTAGGTCCTCATCAAATCGACGAGGATATCCAACTCAGCATTGAGGGTCTGGAGGGCATCGGGGTTCCCGGGAGTGGGCTGTCCCCCTATGACCGACGGAGGTAAGACATTAGTTTGATTATTGGCATTGGAGAGGGGGCTCGTGGAAGAGCGGGATGGCACATGTTCCCCCTCTGCGGTTGTCGGTGCCTTTTCTTTGTCACCGACATTTCTCCTACTGGAACTTTTTCGCACCATATTGGCTCTTTGTGCGTTTCCCACAAACGGCGTCAAATGAAGAGGGGTGATCTCGCACTGGATCCTGAGCCGCACGATCTTGAATCGGCCCTTGTTGTCGCCACCACAGTTGAGGGTTCTACAAGGTAGGAAATAGATCAGAGGAGTCCATGGTTAAAACCACGGGGAAAACCCCCTGATGTTTAAGTCAGCAAGCTGATAGAGCGTCGGTAGAAGGGATGCAGTAGGAGAAAAAGTGATAGACATGAGATCACTCTCCACCAGTGAATGTGGTGTTAAGTACTTGGGATCGTTTACCTTTCAGGAGGGTCTTCTTGAGTTTATATAACTGCTTATTCTTTTGGCCGGGGGTCAGGTAGTCGGAGGGACCAGGGGACGTTACGTCCTGGAGGAGGGCTCTCCACCGTTGAATGATTTTTGCTCTCCCTTATCCCTTTGAGCTTCCCGCCTCTGAGTGGCAGCATGACTTTCGCCAGGATAAGTGTCCCGTTGAGAGAAAACTCCCCTCATTATCAGAGGGACTCTGTGTGGTGAACCGATCTGATAACCCCTAGGGGATATCTTCCGCACCCTTTGGAGGTTTGGGCGTGGAGCACTGTCTGAGGGGGTGCTTGGGATTTTCCCAAGTGATATGGGCAGCATCAGCCGGTTATGCTCGAGTGCCATTTGGGCTCTTCTCGAGTGACTGTTACTCGGCCTTCCGGGCATGGAGGCCACCTAGGAAGGGTTGGTCCGAGTGATTTTGCGGTTCAAGAAAAGTGGGCATGTTCATAGCACTATCACTTAGAGAATTCGGCCTGGTTGGGTCAGATTGAACCTGGTTTGGCCATCCCATGCCACATGTCTTTTTGGGCCATGGATTTACCCCTCTTCATGTATATATATTACACAACCTTTTCTTGGAACTTACTAAGACCTTATTCCTTGACTAAATAACATTGCAGTGATTTTGATCATGACTGTTACATCACATACACTAAGGGGGAGAATTTATTTTCAAGTGTGCATACATTCAGAGGGAGACATTGCCATACATTAACAAATTCATCTATTACATTCACTACAATTACCCCACACATTGCACATAATAAGAATTAATGACTTTAATTAATAAGGATTTTTATATTCTGCTCAACATTATCAAGATGCCTAAATCTCTACATGGCCATTAAGAATAATCATGAGGAAATCTATCTAGGCTTCCTTAACTTAAACTAAGACTCTAGCAGGTAGAAATCATACAAATAGGACCCCATAGCCTCCCTAATTGACCTTAGCTCATGGGAGAAGTCTTCTAGGCGTGGGAGGTTCATGCTAGGAGTAATCGTGAGTCTTCTTCGAGCTTTTGTGGGGTCATCGTTCTTCTTTCTCTTCTTCCTTTAAACAACTCAAGGTAGGTGTTCTCTCAGGCTTAATTCCTAATTAATGGCTCAAGCACGTTCATCTGCATGTCTACTCTCTTCTTGCATCGTTTTCCCTAATTTTTATAGTCTACTACACGTATTTCAAATATTATGGTCTGAAAATTACTGTTTTATGGTTAGATAGCCGAAATAGCTTTCTATTTGTAGTCACGGCCCCTACAGGCACCACGTCTTTGAACGCGGTGGGCTGACGACTACGTCTATGAGTTTCCTTTTATTTGAAAATTTTCTTATTTTAATGAACGTGGCCTGCTTGTGAACTGCGTTCTAAAAGATCATGGCTGTTCCCATGACCACGTTCAGACTCAGGTTTCTAGAAATCCTAGTGTCTTTCCAGTATATTATGTTAGTGGTTTTGAGTCTAGATAAATATTTTTCATGTATACATGTCATCTGAATCAACTAATGTGACTAGGGAACTTGTATAAACCTTAATTTTTAAGTTTCATGATCCATGTTCTTCTTTCCTTTAATTCCATGTTCTTATGTTACCTCTATTGTTCTTAACATGATAAAAGAGTATATTACTTCCTGTCAACCTGAAATTGGTTCATCATTGCATAGCTTAACGTTATTACATGCTAGTTTATATTGATGGGTGATTTCATAATTATATCATGTGATATATCATGCATCCTTGATTGAAGGTTGTATCACTCCGGTGATATTAACCTGCTACTATTCGATTGGTTTTCTATTTCTCACTTGAACCCCATTTCTTGGTGAAGTTAGAATCTTGTGCCGGATATTTCTTCCGTCAGACTGAAACTTTCTTCATCGAGACCTCAGTAAATCTCTGCGAGCCTTGAATTCTCACAAGGACGTTTAGTTCGTTGTACCACAAATGCTCTGAAAACACTAAGAATCTCATCCTACTGGTGTACATAGGTCAAGGCTCAACTGACCTTTGGACCCATAGAACAAGGTTGTATTTGAGTTTTATCTGCTCTATTTTAAATGAGGCCTGATCAGGAATCACGTCCAATCTCCTGATCATGGCTGACTCTTTGACCACGTTTTGATCGCGGTGCACCCCATGACCGCGTTCTGTTAGAAACCTCCGTCTCACTACTACTTGGATCGTCTACCTCTGGTCATGGCCTTACGACCAACCACAGTCAACCTGATCGTGGCATTGTTCATGACATCGTGTAACCCAATTTTTTGAACATATTTTCTTCGGTTTGACTATGGTTTATAAGTTCAGGAATTGATTGTTTAAGGTACTATATATTGACTTGATCATCCTCATGAATATCGTCCCTATTATTTGTACCATCATATTTTTCTTTAGAATTACATTCATGATATTTCTAGAACATAACTCCTTGACTCCACATTGGCCATATCTGCAAACTATGAATTGATTAAGGGCAGTGGGTTCACTAACAACCAATGCAAGGTAGGGCGGAAGCCCTTTCTGTAAACCATGAGAAAATTATGGGTGTGGCATTGCACCAACCTCTATTATTCGTTTACTCTGATATTCTATTATTCTGATATTCCAGTAATTGATATTTTGATATTGTGTCTTTCAAATTAAAAGCAGAAGGTGTTGTCAGGGACTGGGCTTTGACCTCGGTATGTAGTTTTCATGAAGATTCTGATACAGAATATTTTCAGCATGAAGGAAGATTTTCTTTAACAGCGTCTTTCAAATTAAAGCAGAAGGTGTTGTCAGGGACTGGGCTTTGACCTCGGCATGTAGTTATCATGAAGATTCTGATACAAAATATTTTCAGGAGCTCTGGGGGGGTTTGGATATTGCTTTGGAAGCCTGGTGTGAGTGTGGCGATTTCAACTGTGTAAGATACCCAAGGGAGAGAAAGGGTCATGATCAATGGGAGCAGCAAATGGATCTCTTTGGGCAGTGGATAAGGGACAGCATCTGATGAAAATTCTAATTCCTAATCATAGTACAGAGAGTAATGAACCATTCCTGAATTCCAATAACAGATACAGTAACATGGACAAATGAACAAGTATAATTTTTACCTGAAAAACCTTGACCAGTGCCGAATGTTTTTGCTTCCTCTTTTTCATCCAATAATCAAAGACAGATGCAATCATGTCCCTCTCCCCAAATTGTGAACAAAGCCTAGCTGCCCTCTCCTGATCAGAGATATCATCTAGATGACTATAAGCAGACTTCTCAAAAGCAGATATAATTTTCTCAAAGTTATCCTTTGAAATTAGAGTGGAGCTATCAGCATCAGCACTCAAAGCCCTGGAATTCAGCTGTTCGAGCCATTCTTCATCACCAGAGTCCAAATCATAACAAGCATTCTCACTCAGTAGTATCCTGTCGATTTCATCATTCACCACACGGATGTAAGAATCTGGACGTGCAAAAGATGTAAAATTCTCCTCATATCCAGAAACCTCCTGCACTCCTGGAACTGGTATTATTCTTACAGGAATCTCTGGCACATTCCTCTCACAGCATTCCTTATGCATCTCCTTGAATATATTCCAATCATCTTTATCACAAAATTCCAACTTCCAACCACTTTCACTGCTCCACATAATGGCATGTGTGTATCTATTGGAAGAACTTGGTTTCATTTCCTGAGCTTTGTGTAAAAACCTTGTGGTGTCTCCAAACTTTACTGCTAGGCACCACTCGTTAGAACTTGACAACTCCAACATGACCTTAGCCCCTTCCTCCCTCCAACACCTATCAGATTCAATAACTAGAACATTTGCAGTACAACTCAGAATATCAATCATCTGCTTAGCCTCAGCAAAAGCAGTCCTTGTTTCCTTTACCCTCTGCATGGAACTTTTAATCATGCTCCTCCTCCTCTTCAGACTAGGTGAAGTAGGGGAAGGCAGTCCATGCGGCTCTGTGCCATGATCACCCAAGTAAGAACCAGGTGGTTTCTCATGAAAAGGCTCAAATTCACAGCCCTCGCGAATTGGATGTATTTTCACTCTTGTATCTACTTTCAACATGCCATTTTGTGCATCAAGCAGAGTATTCCTCCTTGTTTTTGGTAAAGAGTGTCTGGAAACTCTGCTGGACCTCAAGGAAGTCCTCTTTCTTCTACGCTTCCTATGCTTTATGCTGCTGATTACAGAATTGTTTCTGACAGCTGACCTGGAAGCTCCTGCAATACTGTTAACTTCTTTAGCTGGCAGAATTGGACTATCACAAACCACAACAATCTCCTCAGCTGCAGAGGAATTAGAAGATACGATTTCCATTTTAGAAATACCAGTCTCAGTGCATATATACGAGTCATATAGCCGATGTTCCTCAACACTCACTTCTTCATCTGCACATTTGCGCCATTGTCTTTGATATCTTGCAAGTACACTCGGCAGATAAATGGAACCAAAAAGGAAACTTGAATGCCAGGCCTTGAAAAGAGAAGGAAGAGCAGAAAAATTCACCGAAACCAAGGGAACAGAAATCCAAGAACCAAAAAGAATGCAAAATCCAACATCAGAAGTTGCAATGCTGTGTGAAAAATCCTGCAAGGGCAAAACATCGAGTTGGTTTACCTCACAACACAATTAGCTTACCTCACAACACAATTAGCCATCAATAAGATAGACACACTACAGGAGCACGCAAACATGCAACAAATTTATGAGAAATGCACGGAGAGGGCAACTTACACTTTTCCAATGCCGCACTGGCAAAAAGTGAACGCCGTGCGCGGATGATAAATTGGCCGCTGATCTGGTTGACACAGAGGCAGCACATTCAGACAAGGTGACCTTCTTCTCCATCATCTCAATCAGGATGGACACAAGAAAGCAAGTGAATTGCAGGGAACTGTCACCAAAACTAGAATCTATAAGCGCAACTAGCACTACGTTGCCCATTGATCCAAACCGCAGGTTCCTCTCCAAAATGCCAACCTTCCGTGCAAAACGCCATGCAGTTTCTGTGATCTCAAATCCTTTCTCTGGTAACTCCAATCTTCTGTGCCTCCCTGTCAACAAAGATGACAACTTTGGCTTCTTACTACGAGGTTTCCGGATGAATGCTATGCCATACCGACGATCCTCCTCGCCCCCGTCACCCAGCATAGAAGATAATGGCGAGAATCCATCTGATAGCGAATCAGAGCCGCCCCTCGAATGCTTCGACCCTGTCCGAGAATAGAACGAATCAGAGGCATCTGAACTCGATCTTCGCCGCTTCCTACTGTAAACAATCCCAAATGCCCTGCCACGCAGGGAAGCAGCCACCGAGTCCTGTTCCACAACTTTCTTCGGCAGTTCACCCCCCGGCTTGAGGCCCTCCTTGGCGCGGCGTCTCCACTCCCCCCTTTGCCATTCTTTGCCGCCCTTCCCGGGCCCATGCCCTCCAATCTTCCCTTTCCACCATAACTCGTCCTCCACGTCGCCGGAACCCCCAAAGAAGCCCATCCACTCGTACGCATCCCCATCCCCGCCGCCGCCGGACTTATCCGCACCAGGCTTCGACAGCGTCAGGCGTTTCCCGGACCTGAGCACCCTCGCCGCCGAGAGGTCCCGGTCCCCATCCTGGGACGCCTTTGAGGCCCTCTTGCGCACGAATGCCCGCGTCGACCTCCTCGTCCCCACCGTCGGCATCGGCCCCGCCGGCCCGGACCCAATCTTCTCCGGCTTCGGCGGATCGCCAACCTTCCGTGAGGCCCCGCGGCGCTCAGATCGCGCATGCCTCCTCATATCTCGGAGGGCACGCCATCGACAAAGCGACCCTTCACCGATCGCGACCTCAGTCTGGGCCTTCAAACGTCGCACCACCCATGGCTCCAAAAGTCCCCAAAAAACAACAAGAATTGGGAAATTTTCAGATATTTCTCCCCTTCGTCGCAGCCTGTTCGACCTCCGCTGCTGAGGGGAAGCAGATGTGAGAGAGAGAGAGAGAGTAGCTAGGGAGAGGCGGCAGAGCTAGGGTTTACTGGTTCCCACCCCCTTGTACATGATGGATAAATGGTACGAGGCCGGATAACTAGTTCGCGTCCGCCGACGTACGCTGACGACACGATCCGGATCCAGCGGTCTGGAATTGAAGGCCTCCGACGAGTCTAATAATACCAGCGGAGTTTTCCCCCAAGTTCCGGCGTACCAAACGGGACCCTGGATTCAGTCTCCAGTGTCCTGAGAGATCTAATGTTCCTCGGGTTCACGTTATCTAGCTACGTTGTCTTTTGTTTCTCACGGGTTTCCTCCGAGGGAAGTGAGGTGCAAATGTGCAAGTTCCCGTTATCCGCAGGCGCATCGGTACTGGATGCTTTCCAGCGCCTCCGTGCTGTGGAAAACTCCGGCACGGACAAGGACCGTGCAGATGGGCGCGAGGCCAGAGAGGAGCTTCCTGTTCCTCAGCATCAACTCAAGAGAGGCATAATTTGGGCATGGGCAAAAATCCTTCTGTCGTTTAGTGGAGGTGCAGGATTTATAAAACTGGACAGAAAAGCACGTGACGCTTTTCCCGCGAGGACGGTTCGTCGCCTTCCTCACTCGGCAGGACCACCGCGGGATGCGATATAAGATCGGAGGGAATGCGATAGAATCTGGACCGTCGATTTTCTGAATTGCACGGATCATACGGTCCGAAGGACAGCCCGTTCTGCCCCGGGTAAGGGCACCGAAGGCGGGAATTTTGAGGACTTGCCGCTGGAACAAAGGATTTCGATTGTGGGCCGTGGCATCTGACTTTTTGGGGATGGTGTTGACAATTGTAGCCCACCAACAAAGCGCTGGGTGTTTCAATTGTCAACAGAAATAAACGATTGAGAACATAATGCATAATTGAGAGATTTCGTGAATTAACAAATAAAATGGCCGCTCGCCCGCGTGCGCGATGCGCACGGGCAGCGATGCCTTGCCATTGAGCCACTGCGCCATGCCGGCGGCAAAGGCCTGGTCGATATGCTGGACGATCACGATCGCCGCGCCGAAATCGACAGGCAGATCGCCGAGTATGGCGGCAAGCGCGGCGGGACCGCCTAACTGAGGTGGATGGAACCCGCACAGCTTACCGATCGCGCCGTCCTGGCCCTTGCCGGCCCGGAAGCGCGCGGCTTCCTGCAGGGCCTGGTCACCAACGATCTGGGCAGGCTTTCGCCGGAAACAGCATTGTATACAGCGCTGCTTTCGCCGCAGGGCAAGATCGCGTTCGACTTCCTGGTCGTGGAAGGCGATGGCGCGCTGCTGCTGGACTGCGCGGCCGATGCGCGCGAGGCGCTCGCCCGCAAGCTGCGGATGTATCGCCTGCGCGCGCGAATCGAAATCGAGTCGCGCGACCAGCTTGGCGTGTTCGCAGGCCTGGCCGGCCATCCCGACAACCGGCCCGCGCCCTATGCCTGGCGTGCCGTGACCTTCGACGACCCGCGCCATCCCGGCCTGCCCCGCCGCAGCATCGGCGCGCTGGCCGAAATGCCGGGCAACCTTCAGGGACCGGCCGCCTATCATGCGCTGCGTCACCAGTTGGGCATCCCCGAAGGGAGCGATTTCGGCAGCGAGAAGATCTTCGCCCTGGATGCGGGGCTGGAAGAACTGGGCGCCCATGGGGTCCAAGCGCGGCTACTTCCGCATCAAGGAAGGCGAGGAGTAATGAGCGAGCACGGCGGAGCCGAGATCGCCAAAAGGCTCCCCGGGACCCCCGCCCCGGGAGCCTGGAGTGACGATCTGATCCTGGCGCTGGTGGACCGCCTGACGGCGGTCACCGGCAAGCAGGCCAGGGCGCAGAAGCGCCTGGAGGACTACGACTCCGAGCGGGACGCCCTGGTCCGGGGCCTCAGGGAGGACCTGGCGGTCTCCCAGGCCAACGCCGAGGCCTGGCACGGCAACTTCCAGCAGGCCAAGGAGGAGGTCGAGACGCTGACGCGCCTCAACTCCGAGCAGGCCGAAGAACTGGCGAAGGCCCGCGAGGAGAACAAGTCCCTGTGGGACCAGGTCCACCGTGACCAGCACGACGCCATGGATCAGGGCGGTCGTGCGGACAAGCTCCAGGAGGAGCTGGACGAACTCCGCAAGGACTTCGACTGCCTCCGAGAGCTCCGGATGGCAGCCCTGAAGGGGCTCTCGGAGGCCGAGAGCAAGCACAAGGCCGCCCTCGAAGTTCTCGCAGAGGTCCGGGAGGACCGGAACAGCCTCCGCGAGGAGCGCAACGCGCTCGCGGGGCTCGTCTACGACCAGACCACGGGGCAGTCCTGGAAGGACCTGCACTCTTCCGCCAGGTCCGATCTCGACACCGCGCAAGCGCTCCTGAAGTCGCTCGCGGAGCGACTGGAGCAGAAGGAGCAGGAGATCTACCAGCAGCCCCCGGCGGAGGCGAAGCGAACGCTCCGAGATCTCGCCCACTTCCTGGGCGAGCTGTATCGCGAGATCGACAGGCACCTCCCCGAGAACCCGAACGACATCACCCCCGATCTCCTGGAGGAGAAGTGAGCGAGAAGAAGGCCCACGTGGCCCTGAAGGCCGCGGAGGACGGCAAGCGCTTCCTGCGCGTGGCGGTGGTCAACGACGACATGCCGTTCCTGGTCGATTCGGTAGCCGCGACGGCTGCCGCGCAGGGCCTCTCGGTCGACCTGCTGGTGCACGAACATTTATACCATTAAAAATAGAAAGGATTAGCATAAATTAGCAACTGATATAATTTTAAAGAAAAACTGAGAAGCTGAGAAGCTGAGAAGCAGAGTGCTGACTTACTATTTGGATGAAACATTCGAGAAACAAAGCGTACAGTTGGTGGTTTATTTGGATAATCCTCTGCAAACTGAAGTGTCAACTTAAACGTACCTGAAGATTCAGAAAATTTTACTTACTGGACAAATAAACCACGCATTAGAAAATCAACATATCTGTTATAAATGATAACAACATAAATAAAACTATATACCATGAGTATAACTGGCATGACACAAAAATGTGTTCAACACAATTCAGGGTTCTACTTAGGGCTGTCAAACAGAAGATGAGAAGTAGATGCAAGGTGACAACCCATGTGGACTAATGACCGCAAGAGGCTATCATTTCATTTTTACAAAGAATGAACGATAGATGATTCAACAAAATGCTAGTCCCAACAAACTGCTAGTCAAGGTTTCGCATTCCTAATCCGTGTGCCATTGATGCTACAAGACAGAGATAGCAGACAGTGGCATTCTCACACTTGTAGAATCACAAGGACATACATCACAATAAGCAAATGGCATGCCTTGAAATGTTGACACAATTAAAATATTACCCAAACTGATTCAAATTAACTAATCTGTATGTATAGCATTAAATGATGTATAAGGTGCTGACATATAGCCAAGGTTAAAAAAACCAGAACTGGGACCAGAGCTGGACAGGACCAGTTCCAATCCAGTTCTGGCCTTGTTGAACTGGTCTGGACCAGTTCCACTAAAGGAATATAAACCTTCACAAACTGAAATGGTTAAAAAACGAAATAACTGAGGAAATTTGACTGACAAATAAAATCAGATAGAGAACCAGAGGATTTTGGCTAGTTTTAAGCTGGTTTTGTCTGGTTCTAGTACTTTATTATTGTTTTTCTAAATTTTTGGCTGGCCTTTTTTTTTGCCAGCCAGGCTTAGAAAATGAGTGAACCATACCAGGTCAGGCCAGTTCCAATCCAGACCAGCCATTTGTTTAAAAAAAAAAAAATCATGCATGCAACAGCCATGCAGTTATACGTCCAAGGGAGGCATACATGCATAGACCACGGCAAGAAAGTTCATAATTATGAAAGGATTCTTAAATTCTAGTATCATCTTTATGACTAGTGACGCAAACACGTTGGAAATGGAACTGAACTGTAAATGTACTCCGAATTTCTGGGAATGGACTATAATTTTTTGGGTGCACACGTTAGTGAGAGGGCCATCAAGTTGTGCACATCAATATGCTGCATGCACTACTAAACATTCAGTCATACAATAGGGGGCAATGCATGCTTATACAACTTTCAAGGGCAAGTGTGCATGAGAAACGGAAACAGAAATGATGTGCGAATGTGATTCCCATATCACTAACAAGTGAACCCAAAAAGGTTATTGTCCGTGCCCAGAAAGTCAGTACCATTTACAGCCCTAGTTAAGACTGATGACTTATTCAATTTGAGACTCATTATTCATGTTTGTGCGTGATTTCTAAGGCTGATTGTGTTCCAATCTTGATCATGAAGGCCTAAAATAGAAATAATATCAGAAAAAAGAAACTTCTTTCATGTCTAAGCCAATTTTTTAAAACTTTCTTTTTGGGAAGCAATAAAAATTAAATATGTGGAACACTTTCAAAAAAAATAAATATTTGGGAACCATACAACCGCTAAGTTAATTTGTGAACATATCTCACATATGATATGAGATTTACTTAGTGTAATGTCAAAAATGGCATGTTGACATTCTCAAAATAGAATTTTTCTTCAAACTATTTGGCCCTAGGGTCCCTCTATTTTTGGTGATTAATCAAGGGTTATCTTTCCTTCGGAAGGGCATAATTAACGTCATAGCCTTTATGGTACGATGGACTTTCAGTCCCGACACGATCACCCACCTTCATCTAGTTGGTTAGGACGAGCGCATAATAAATTTGTCGCGAAAGTGACTGGCATGCTTATAAAATAAATAAAATCTATAATAAATAAATAAATAAAATTTAATACTAAAAACTAATTAATAAAATAATGAAGATCCACTCCCACAAGCTGGCATGCCCGGTGGGATGTGAGTCTCCCTTCATCTTCTCGCCAGGATTGAGGGCCCCTAAGGCCCCTTATTTAATATTGATTGTTTGCTCGTTCTGTTTTATAGGAAACAATGGCCTGCGGACTTGCTGCACTTTCCTTCGGCTCCCAAGTGGTCACTACACATGCTGAGCCTGGGTACCTGGCAGTGTCCCCCATGTTTGGAACTCTACCACCAGTGGCGGGGTTCTCCAATTTTCTTGGAGTCACCTTTGTCGACCTACTACTAGTCGAGAAGGAGGAAGCTAGTAAGACTATCACGGTCAAGGCCGTTACTTCTTCAAAGGTGAGTCTCCCTTAGAGGGCCACTCCATCTCGCCGCACCATCTCCTGCTTTGTCCACCATGTGGACTACTGTGCTATCCCCACTAGCGACAAGGCGACTGAGGGAAAGAAGAAGAATCAAAGAAGAAGAATGGTTGCGGTTCCCCAAGGCTGACTCTCGACTTTCGAGAAGTCTATTCTAATTGTTGGCATTCGAGTATATTTGAATGGCCACCATCCTGAAGCTTTGTCGGACTGCATTATCTCGGTAGTTCCTATACAAAATGCTTTCCAAGCATTAACAATCCAGAGGGCCACTTTGGACCAAGACATCTGGGGGAAGTTGGCCCCCATGTTGACAAAACTCAAGCAAATACAGGTTCCTAAGAGGACCAAGGGTCTGGCTCTAACCCCACAAAGTTCAACCCTGACTGTTAAAGACCCCAAGAATGGGGGCAACAAAGCTATAGTAAAGGAAGAAGAGGTCATGCCAATCACCTCTCCACCCACTCACAGAGCCTATACAAGGCAAGTGGATGCTTTCCAGTGTTCGGCAAGGATGAACAAAGCTACCTAGTGGTCACAGCTAGCCTACATGTCATCGACGCAAGATCAACTGCTACCCGTTGTCCTCTCTCTGGGGCATAATCAAGAAGAAAAGACCAAAGTGGTCAAGGATTACTTCTATGGCCTGGGTGACTTAATTTGGCAAAGGCTGCTCCGCGCCGATGGCACGAAAGAAAAAGAAGAAGGAAAAGAAAGAAGACCGAAGGCACCGTTCATGGATGTTAATGAATATGAAGACGGCTGGGAGGCCGAGCGCTATGAAGCTTCCCCATGGCGGAGGAGAATAAAAGGATATCAGCATTTAAAAGGGTGACTTTCCTCGGTCAAGCCAAGAGAAGATCTTAGACGCAAAGAACAAGAATGCAAGTCTTTACTTGTAACATGACAGGGGTAACTGACAGATATGGTGTAGCGCCCGTAGTTTAGTGGATCCTTAATGGTGCGGATTTAGGATTCGTCCGGTGAATTTTGACTATTTTTAGGAATTTTTTAGCTATTTTTAGGTGATTATTTGAATTGGTTAAAGTATATTTATAATAACGCATTGGTCTGCTGATCGTGAGCGGTTGGTGACGGAGAAGTGGAAGGCTGCGAAGGCTGGGGAGTTGGATCCGGAGCTGGATGACCCGGACCCTGTGCGTGGTTGGGCTGCTCAGTATTTGAATGTGTGGCCGTTCCTGCTGAATGCGGGTGGGTCGAAGGTGTTGCCGAAGTGGGGTGACTTGTCGGCGCCGGTTCGGGTTGGGGTGCCGGCGGGGTTGGGTGTTGCTGCGGATCCGCAGGGTACGTGGTTGTCGTTCGGTGCCGTGGTCGATGGTGCTCCGCCGCACCTGGGGTTGCTGACCCGGCTGCCGATCTCGCAGCGTCGCGAGTTCGTCAATGAGGTCGCGCGTGTGTCTTCGAAGTTCAACCGGCCAGTGGTGGTTGACAAGGGCGGACCGGCCGCGTTCCTGGTTGATGATCTCGAGCGGGCGGGTGTGCCGTTGGAGCTGATCGGGACGGACCGTTATGTGCAGGCTGTCGCGGATCTGGTTCAGGCGGTAGGGGCCGCCGAGGTGGAGCACGGCGGCTACCCAGATTTGGATGCGGCGACGGTGGCGGCTGATTGGCGTTGGATCGGTGACCGTCGCGTGTTCGCGCGTAAGTCGGGTGACATTTCGGCGTTGGAGTCGGTGACGTTGGCGCTGCATTGGGCCAAGTCGCATGAGGTCAAGGACTGGATGTCGACGTTCGGATGAAAGGCGTGCTGGTGACGATACTGCTCGAGCTGCTGTGCGTTGCCGCTGCTGTCGCGTTTTGCGTGGTGGTGTGGTGGCCTGCCGCGTTGTTGGTTGTTGGGGTGGCTGCTGGTTTGGCTGCGTGGAATCGGGAGCGGGGTGTTGGTAGGTGAGGAGCCTTTTCTTCCGTTCTGAGACCCGTTCAACGTCGACTGAGGATTGGGCGACTGGTGATTGGTCGTCTGGTGTGTCGCAGTCGACGGCTACGCATTTGACGCCTGTGTTTGCGTCGATCAGGCACATTGTGGATTTCATTTCGACGTTGCCGGTTGATTTCTACCGGAATGTGGATGGTGTGCGTGTGCCGGCGTCTACGCCGGAGCTGATTCGGAATGTTTCGGATGAGTTCGGGTTGGACACGTGGTTTGGGCAGATCGCGTATGGGTTGGCGACCAAGGGTAATGCTGTTGGGAAGGTGACGGCTCAGGGGCAGTCGGGTCCGACGATGATTCGTTGGGCTGATTCGTGGTCGTCGGCTGGTGATGGTGAGACGGATCCGTGGTGGGTGAACGGGCAGCCGTTGGGTTACCGGTCGGTGGAGCAGGTTCGTTGGATTGTTCCGCCTGGTAAGCGGTTGGGTCTGTCTCCTATTGAGCATTACATGGCGATGGTGAAGGCGGGTCTTGCTGCGCAGGATTACGCGAATGTGGGTCGTGGTGGTGGTTTGCCGCCTGCTGATATCACGAACACGTTGCTGTCGGAGATGCCGGCGGAGTTGATCAGTGCGGTGCAGTCGAAGGCGGCTCAGTCGTTCGCGTCGGGTTACCCGTTTGTGCACGGTAAGGACTGGAAGCTTGAGGCGATCAGTATTCCGCCGAACCAGTTGCAGTTCATTGAGACGTTGAAGTTGTCGGCTAATGCGATTGCGTCGGTGTATGGGATTGATCCGCGGGAGATTGGTGGGTCGGCGTCGGAGTCGTTGACGTACACGAATGATGAGTCGCGTGCTTTGAACCGTGCCCATAATTTGCGGCCGTACATTGTGCGGATTGAGAACGCGGTGAACCGGTGGATTGCTGGTCCTGGGGCTATGTACGTTTCTTTTCCTTGACTGTACTTGTGGACTGGACTCTATAGTTATTTAATTATTATAAAATATAATTTTATTTCTGTCAAAACTATAGATTAGTTCTATAGATTTATTTTCTTGCTATTGTTTAGAATTTCAATGCATGACCACACCAACCCTTTAACCCTTCCGAGCCTTCTGGCTCGTGGGTCGCTGGTCAGGATTCGAATGGCATCAGGTTATTCTCGGTATCCTGATGTTGGGTCGTTACACCCAGACAGGCTGAAATTCCGCCTGGGATGCTAGGGGGCAGTAGCCAGGTGTTTGAAGCCTTTCCACACGCGACCGCATCCCAACTGGCACCCAATTATACCAGGGGCACTCTCCTCTAGCTAGAACAAAATATAGCTGCGGCCCAACCTCCTGCATTCCAATTCTAGGGGTCCACTGCTATGCCCCATGCGGCAGTGTTGATGACCGTGCATATGCAGCAAGCTCACTTCTACCCAAGTCCAGTCGATCCGGTGGCAGTGAACAAGCTGATGGCGGAGCAAATGATAGAAATGAAACTGGCAGAGAGGGGTGATGGTGACTATGCCTCCCATGATGTTTGTAGGGTTCCATACCTGCCCCATCATGCTACAAAAAGGCTGCCTCCTAGCTTTACTAAGCCTCCAAAATTTGAAAAGTTTAACGGGCAAGGGTCCCCTGGAGAGCATATCGCCTACTATTAATGTAATGGGAGATTTGGCTACTGACGAGTCATACCTACTGAAGTTCTTCAGGTCCACACTAACGGGGCTTTCCTTCGAGTGCTACTCAAGCATGCATCCCGGGTCCATTATCGATTGGCCCAATATGCAAATAAAATTCAAAGAGTGGTTCCACATCGCCAAAAGGGAGGTGACGGTGGCCAAATTGTATGCAACCAGGCAGAGGAACGATGAGTCTATACTAGAAGATATCAAAAGATGGAGGAACCTCAATATAAGGTGCAGGCGTCCGCCACACTAGGAGGATGGTGTTCAAATATGCAAGCAAAATCTTAGAAAAGAAGTGCTGAAAAGAATGATAGGCACTGAAATCAAGTCGTTTGATCAACTAAACAATGTCGTGGTGGAAATTGAGGCATTCTTCTCAAAATATTCCTCTGCCCCCACCACCTCAAGCTAGAAGGCCAATATAGCACCTCAATAAAATATAGAAAATATTTAACATGATTTAATAGGTAAAAGATCATCAGTGGATTTTTATTAAACATAAACCAATAGGCTTAATGGTAGAAACCCTTTCACGTATAAGCCCAAATAGGAAAACGGCCCAAATAATAGCCTTAATTCACATTTATTGGACTAACCTTAGAAGCCCGCATCGAAGGGTTTTTCTATGAGATTAGGGTTTTATTTTGTGATAGGATTGGTCGACGGGGGAAGCTGGTAGCAAATCAGGAAGGATAGGATCGATCATAGAAGGTTGCATCTTAACTTGAATTAGGATTCCTTATTAGGATTCGAAGATGTAGAATCCTTATAAATAGACCCTAGGCGATTAGCAGAAGCATCTTGCTGCTACTGCTATTTGTGATCTACTACGTTCGAAGGGGAAGAGCTCGTGAGGTCAACGCATCGTCTGCCTTCTTGATCTTCTTCCCTCTTTGAAGTGTTCATGGGTCTTCCTCCTCCTCTCTTTTCTATGCATCATGCTGCTGCTACTACTGTTGCTGAGAACCCATGGGAAGAAACTGATGGGGGCATCCCCTGCCCCTCCACATTTTTTCGTATTTTGATCGGAGATCAATATTTTAGAAATTCTTGGCTCCGGAGATTTGATCAAATAACTCGTCGATTCTTGATAGTGGGTATTTATTCTTGATGGTAAGTTGAATCAATTGCCGATAATCTATGTAGAGTGTCATGGATCCGTCCTTCTTCTTGATAAATAACACAGGTGCTCATCACGGGAAGTACTTGGTCTGATGATTCTCTTCTTCAAAAGTTCCATAAATTATTCTTTGAGTTCTTTTAGCTCGACAAGGGACATTCTATACGGTGCCTTTGAAATAGGACCAGCACCCGAGATAAGGTCAATAGTGAATGTCACTTCCCTTTCCAGGGGTAGACTAGGCAATTCTTCTCAGAATACATCAGGAAAATCTCAAACCTCGCTGATGTCTTCTACCTTGGTCTCCTCAACTTCTTGTACGGTCACCAAAGCTAGAAAGGCCATGCAATCTTTCCTTATGAGTTTATGAGCCCAAAGGGCTGAAATAAGAGGTGACTTGTTTCACCTTTGAGGACTAGTGTATACAAGATTTGGAAAGTCTTTGAAACATACTAGCCCGTTCCGACAGTCTATGACGGCCTTGTGTGTAGAAAGCCAATCGACTCCTAGTATAACATCGTACCCGTTTAGGTCTAGACTTATTAGATCGGGGGGTAAGTTTTGTCCCTTGATTAATACTTCTCTATTTAGATATTGGTGTGTGATTTTGATCTCATCACCAATAGGAGTGGAGATCACTAAAGTTGTTAGCCAAGTAGGTTCCACAGACAATGCAGTAGCAAATTTTTTAGAAATAAAAGAATGAGTTACTCTGGTATCAAATAAGACATGAGCGATCTTAGAATGATCTTTTAATGTACCTTCTACGATACCTCCTTCACTTGGCTCTACCTCTTGCAGTGCTTGGAGACAGCCTTGCTTCTTAACCAGACGCTTCTCCTCCTTGTTGGTTTGCTCATTCAATAATGGACAATCAAGAATCCGATGATCTAGACTTCCACATCAGAGACAAGCTCCCAGCTTCCTCCTGCATTCTTCGGCCTTATGCTCGGCCTTATCACAGTGGGTGCAAACCATCTTGGATGGTTTATTAGTAATGGAGAAAGGCTTGTCGGTCCTCTTTGTCTTCTTGTCCTTGGAGGATTCTCCTCCGTTATTGGGTCTCTTTTTAGAAAATAAGACCTTGAATGTCCCAGAACTGGTAACCTATTCCTTCTTGTCCTTTCCATGGATCCTATCGGACAGTTCTGTGGCATCTTCTAGTAATTGGGCTCGCCGCACCATCTCTGAGTAGATTTAATATCCATCAGCCCTAGTTGAGTGATATAGTAGGGCCGAAGCCCATTAAGAAACCTTCGAGCTTTCATCTTCTCAGTTCCCTCCAGCTGTCGTGCATACTGGGATAACTTTGAAAATTAGGCCTCGTATTTGGCCACCGACAAAGTCCTTTGTTTCTACGCAGCAAACTCCGTGGCGTTCTTTTCTAGATACGATCTGAAAAGTATTTTCTGTTGAAATACTCAACAAATTCATCCCATGTAACTTGTTCTTGGGGCAAAGTAGCTTCTACTGACTCCCACCAAAAACGAGTGTCTCGTTCCAGTTGAAAAGTCACTAATAATACTTTTTCTTCATCCGTGCATTGCATTAAAAGGAATAACCTTTCTATTTCTCATATCCAATTTTTGGTGTCATCGGGGTCGGACGAGCCAGCGAACCTTGGCGGGTTCATGTTGCGGAAATTTTGGTGTAGATCACAAAAATTACTGCTGTCAAGTCAAGATCATGAGTGAGATAATTCTCTTCATGCGGCTTCAACTGGCGGGACGCATAAGCTACCACCTTATCATTTTGCATCAACACCACACATAAACCTTCTAGAGGCATCAGTGCAAACCACAAAACCACCGGAACCAGAAGGCAATACAAGTACTGGAGTAGTGGTGAGTAATCTCTTTAGCTTTGTAAAGCTCTACTCACACTCATCGGTCTAGATGAAAGGCACATCCTTCCGGGTCAACTTGGTCATTGTAGCAGCAATTCGAACAAAATCTTGAATAAAACTCCTATAATAGCCTACCAAGCCCAAAAAGTTTCTAATTTCCAACACTGACCTCGGTCTTAGCCACTGAACCACTACTTCTTCTTCAGTTGGGTCAACAGAAATACCATCACTCGATATCACATGCCCAAGAAAATGTACCTCCCATAGCCAAAATTCACATTTGCTGAATTTGGCATATAGTTGGTGTTCCCGCAATGTCTGCAATAGTATCCTCGGGTGATGAACATGTTCCTCCTCGGACTGGGAATAAATAAGAACATCATCTATAAACACTACCACGAACTAGTCCATATAAGGATGGAACACCCTGTGCATCAAATCCATTAACGTCGTTGGAGCATTCGTGAGCTTGAACGACATCACCAAGAATTTATTTTGCCCATATCTAGTGTTGAAGGTAGTCTTCTCCACATCAGACTCTTTAATCTACAGTTGATAATACCCAAATCGCAACTCAATTCTCGAAAATACTCGGGCTAACTGAAGCTGGTCGAACAAATCATCTATGCGAGGCAACGAATACTTGTTCTTAATGGTCACCTAGTTCAGCTGCCTATAATCAATGCACAATCTTAAGTTGTCATCATTCTTCTTCACAAACAATACAGCCCCACCCCATGGGGAAAAGCTAAGATGAACATATCCCTTATCGAGCAGCTCTTGCAACTGAGCTCTTAGCTCCCTTAGTTCTGCCGGTGCCATGTGATAAGGTGCCTTGGACAAAGGCATCATGCCGGGCACAATCTCAATGGTGAAGTTGATCTCCCTCTGCGGAGATAGCCCTGGCAACTTTTCAGGAAAGACATCTAAAAATTCACACACAATAGGAATATCCTCCACCCCTTGTCGTTCATGATCAACTACCACTACTGAAGCAAGAAATCCATGACATCCAACATCAAGTAGCCTGCGGGCCTTAATAGCTGAAATAAGGAGATAGGGTGAAGAAGATCGAATACCTTGGAAATAGAATGAGGGTCTCCGAGGCCGTTGAAAATAAACCCACTTCGAACTACAGTCCACTACGGCACCATGGGCCTCAAGCCAATCCATACCTAGAATTACATCATAATCTCTCAATTGTAGTGCATAAAGTCTGGCTGGCATATTCTGTCCTTCAATCCACACAGGCACCCTTTCTAAACAATAAGTAGTGATCATAAAATCACCTGTCAACAACCCCATTGCCAAGTCATAAGACATCTCAATGGTGGACTCCTCAACACAAGCAATGAAATCTTCAGATATAAAAGAATAAGAAGCGCCAGAATCAAATAGAACTCGGGTCGCATAATCAAGAATCATAACCATACCTTCCACCAACTAGGATGCCTCTATCTCTGCACGAGTCATATGCTTCTCGCGCCCTCGAGATCTCTACCTTCCCACACTAGCTGACTGTGGCAAAGGTGGAATCTGCATCTGCTACTAGGACTATTGTTGCGGCACCTGTTGGGGAAGAAACTACTGAGGTTGGAACTGCTGTTGCTTCTAAAATTAGTGTGACTACTGCAGCCTCTAAGGACAGTCACGAGCCATGTGCCCCACCTGATCACATTAGAAGCACGTCATAGGCATCTGACATTGTCTGCTTGGGTGGAAGCCACCACACTATGGATAAGATCGTCACTGCCCACTTACAGAACCCTAGCGCTGAAATGGTAATGGTTGCCATACGCTACCCACCGAAGTCTACCTCTGATCCTACCGATCATGGTGTCTCCTGCCTAATCCTGCCTTACGAAACATCCTCTTAATCTTCGAACCAAATGATGTGGAACCCGCAGCAGAGGCCACTAAAGGAGATGGCCCTGACCTACCTAAACATTGTTGTAATGTACTCTACTACTGAACAGAACCATGTTGACTTCGACTTGCCTGCACCTACCCAGTCTTGGCTTTCTCTTGAGTCCTTGACAATTCTTCCTCCAAATCTATAGCTGCTTTATAAGCTGCCTCCATATTGGTCACACAGGTGGCAACCACCACATGCCTAAGCTCGGCCCTCAATCCTCTAATAAACTGTCGGGTCTTCATCCTCTCATCCGCCATGATGTGGGGTGCATAGCGGCCTAACTCAATGAACCTGGAGCGATACTACATCATGGACATGTCTCCTTGAGTCAGCTTCATAAATTGGTACATCTTCTTAGACTTGATATGCTCAAGGCTGAAAGCACGCTTAAAAGCTTCAAGAACTTCTTGCTATGAGATCTACCGAAGAGGGCAAGACTGAAATGCCAGCTCCCATTCTGTAGCCCACCATGATAAAGCTGAGTCCTGCAGTTGATAGCTAGCCAACAACACCTTCTCATCTTCTGCACACTCTATGGAGTGAAACACCCTTTCCATTGCATCGATCTAAGCCCTTGCTGCATCCGGGTCCAACTGTCCCTCGAATTGAGGTGGATGAAATTGTAGAAATTCCTTCAACCCTCGCCCATGGCCTCCTTGAGATGAAGAACCCTCTCTGGCCTCCCTACCATACTGTCGGAGATAAAATTGATACATGCCCTCGACGAATTCCTCTTGTCCCTGCACTCCTATTGCTGCCACTCCTGCCGTAGCCAATGCCCTACTCTGCCCCTCTTGATCCTCGGCAGACTGCCCTTGCTAGAAGCAAGTCCTCCTCCAACGCGCCATAACCTTCTAACATAAAAAGGAAAGAAAATGGTGGAATCAATGAAACACACGGTGCCATATACCAGTTGCCAACAGTATTGCATATTATGGACTTCTGGACTGCTGTGATCAATTTAGATTCTTATACACCCCCACGACCAAGCTCTGATACCATCTGTAATGACCTAAGATTCGAATACCAAGAAAGACCCCAATATTCTCAAATCCTACTCTGCCACCCACGAGTCGAAGGCTTGGAAGGGTTAAAGGGACGGTGTGGCAGTGTATAAGAATCTAAAATAATTGCCACCTAATAAAGCTTAACATAAATAATGCAAGTAATAAATAGTTATATTATTTAACAATTGCACAGTCCAGAATTTATATGTCCATTCATAAGTGCAGTAAACAGAACAATGTACAAGACCACGGGGCATACCCTGTCTCTAGCAAACTGGTACTAAGTCTGACTGTTGGCTCCACGCGAAGCTTCTGAAGCACAACATGCCTCACCTGAAAATAAAAGGGGGTGAGCCTTATCTCATCAACTCAGTAGGGGTCCCGCGGATCCCCACCTCACAACAATAAGTACACGGTGCAACAAATAACAATTTAGACCAATAACTATAATAAAAAGAATAATAATTAATAATTAAAGGAAAGTAACATCGTCACACGTGTACCACGGCTATTCAAAGTAACCCACGAGTCGATGTCGTACAATAGGATACCCTCGGTCGCTTGATCACTAAATTACAATGGCAAGAAACTAAGGTCACTACACTCGAGTGATAGGAGTACTATCCACCAGAAGCAAGGGCGAATGCATTCACTGATGACTTAGTTCACAATCTCAGGTGTTTCCCTACACGCCCCAGGCGAAAACTGAGACACCATACACAGAACACAAGACAAGGGTCTAGTCAGGGTCGTGCTCATCAGCACGCATCCGTAGTCCCCGACCACGTGTGCACACATTGACTAACTACTCTACATCAAGCACTCTAGCTGGTTTTACTCCCAGCCTGGACTCGAGCTACCATAATGGGAGGCCCTATGGAAACCAGCCCCAAACCGCCTCTCTCGGTTCTAACGCTCCACCACTCCTAGGTGGGTTGGCACACGTATGCCTAGGCAAGTTACGACAAGTGGGAAAAGGTCACTCAAAATAAAGACCTGTTGTGAAACCACTGACGTGTCACTAGTCGTGGACACACGCTTATCGCACAGAACATAAGTCTAAGTCGGTAAGGCACAAGGCCACCAAGGTTGCTATGTCGAAAAACCATAAACTATTCACTTTTCCCCACCATAGGTGTACCCATATCATCCGAGCCCCGGGCCGCGGCTTCGACCGCCTCCACGACCCGCGCAATGCGTTGTGCGCGGGTGAATCGCTCGGCATCGGGGACCCTGCCGATGTACTTGGCCACGCCGTACTGGACTGCAATACGGGCGATCTGGCTCTCGGCGGAGTCGGGCCTGGTGAGCGGGCAGCCGGCGAGCAGGACGGCGCAGGCGATGAGGGCGACGATGGATCTCACTGCTGCGGCCCTCCCGTGTTGCGGCTGTTCTGGAAGCCCCTGAGGATCGTCAGGAGGCCGGTAACGGAGACTGCGATGCGCGGAGCGGTATCCCCGACGAGCGCGGCCTGTTGGTCCGGAGGCAGGAGGAGGAAGCCTCCGAGGATAGTGATGACGGTTCCGAGGATTTTCGTACCGTGCTCTTTCCAGACTTTCATCATTTCACCCCGTTGTGTGTGATTGAGAGATGGTTCGAATCGCCGAACCGCCCTCCCCATGCGTGATCCGCTCCCATGTTTTCCCAATGCTGTCCGACGAGCTTCCACTCCGGCGCGCTGCCGTCGGAGATCCACTCCCATGCATCGCCGGCACGGCGGAACAGGTTCACGTCGATTGCCAGGCGCTGCGTGTGCAGGCTGTTCCGTATGCCCGTGCCCTTCTGGGCGTTCAGGGCGGCTTGCTCAGGCGTCCGGTAGGCTTCACCGAACGTGACCGCGAATCCCTGCTCGTAGACCCACGAGAGCCATTCGGCGATGCGCTGGGCGAACCTGCGCTGCTTGTCGCCGAGGGATTCGCTCACCGGCCGCCACTCGCTATCAGGTGGTCGTACAGGTCATCCACTCGGTCCGCCACCCGGTCCAGCTTCTTTTCCATCCGGTCCGTCCGCTCCGTGCATATCCGGTCGTGCTCCTCGCGCGTGAGGGCTGTTCCCATCCGCCGCTCCAGCCTCAGGAGCCATCCGAGTATTCCGCCGATCACAGCCACAGCGAGCCCTCCGATTGCGATCCAGTCGCCTGCATTCACCATTCACCTCTGTTCATGCTTCGCCGTTCGCTCATCCTCATCACACCTTGAAGACCTAGCTCGTCAGTTCGCTGACCTGCATATCTCGAACCAATCGGTACCGTCGCACCACAACGTGATCGTGTCGTCGGCCGATGTGACGAAGTTGCCAGCCAGTTTCAGGTTAGACCCATCGGTAACAGTAAGGATTCCATCGAAGATCAGCGTGATCGTCCGATTGTTGCAACTCGATGCGGAGATAGACGTGATGTTGGTAGTGCCGGTTATATGGAATACGCTACCGAAAACCGGCAATGTGAGTGACGCTCCAGAAGCGACGTTGTCGCCCCTGCCTTCTCGCAGGAATGTTGTGTCAGTTCCAGCGTCCGAGTACGGATCGGCCGTATTTGTCCATGTAAGGCTGGCCAAGCGATTCTTTGTGGCATTGGCACGAATTGCCACACCTCGAACCTGCCAAGGATCTGAGTCCTGCACGTCAACATCGAGCGTGTTTCGGTCCCCATGGACATCGCACGCATACGACGAGCCTTGTGCGCCGTTACGGCCATCCAGATATGAACGGTGGACTATCCGGCAGTCGTTGGCATGGCACAGGAGTCCCTGTGCTCCGCTGCTGCGCGTTGTGAGATTCAGTATGAGGCCCGAAACACGGTTCGCAGCAACACTGCCGTCCGGGATGTTGCACCCGACATTGGCGGCATCAATGATTGATGCGTTGATGATGCCCCCTCGGACATTCTCCTGAACGATAAGGCCGTGATCCTTCGCAGGAAAAACAGTCTCAAGTCAGCTTTGCTTGGATAGGAGTCGTACATGTCTAACAAATTCTCCTCAAGTCAGCTTTGCTTGGATAGGAGTCGTACATGTCTAACAACAAATTCTCAAAACAACACCCCCACCACTCACCTGACCACACACACACGAAAGGGACAAAGGAAAAAAAAACAGAAGAAAAAGAAACAGGACCAGGTAAAATAAAGCCAAGTTTGCTCCACTTGGCCTGTTCCCTTGTCTTCAACCCCATTGACTTTATTCCGCTTGGGCTGTTCACAAGTCTTTAGCCCCATGATGCAAATAAATGATGCCCTTGCCATTTACCATCTGCTGTTCATTATGTTGGTATCTAAAGACACTTCCATTTGCATACACCTTTGTTGTTGTTATTTGTTTTCTATATTTGCAATTTACTATTTATTAGAACTTTGTTCTCCTCATTTCTCACAAGGATACTGAATCCTCCAAGATCAGGCTGCATCAAAAACAATTCATGCTGCCATGTACACCTGGCCATGATGCATGATTTATGCTGCATGGTCCTTATGTTGGTCTGTCATGGCTGGCTTCACTTCATTTAAGACTGATCATTCCAATGTACTTAATCCAAAATGCTCTCTTGAGGAAGACCAATGCTCGAAGCAGGGTCATGTGCGTAAATTCCATTGTTGATTTCTCAGTGCATTTCACATTTCAGGTTAATGTATTTGGGATCCGTGTCACGGTTGATCGCTCTTGGTGGTCTATTGGTCAGTACCCCCGTCACATTCTCCCCCCTCCCTCTTGGTGGTCTATTCCCATGATGTTGATAGTGACGGAGCGCTCACTTGTCTAAATTAGCGTTTATGTTTGCTTAGCTGTTTTTATAGATGTCTTTCTGCTTAACCATTTGTTTCTCTTTTCTCGCCTTCTATTGGCATTAGGTGATCACCTCATGTGACAGCACTAAAGATGAGCTGGTGCAAGAGGTGGAAAGCTTCAATCGAGCAAGCGATGGTGAAACAGATGGAGTCCCCGTCTTCCGATACTTGGATCATGTCAGGACTTACCCCACGATCATGTTTGGTGGCGTGGAAGGGTCTCGCGTGGCCACAGTTGCATTTCTACGTCGTTGAAATAGACTTCAGTTCTTGTTTTTCACTTTCAATTTTTCTTTGCCACTCGGTATGATCTCCACAATATGTTTCAGAAACTGTTGATGTCAGAGTTCTAATGTTGCTTGCACATTTATTCTTAGGTCAAGTTGTTCTCTGCTTTTCTGGATTCTGTGTTATGGGATAGGGATTTTGCCTAGAGTCTTGTACTCGTCGAAGAGAGATGTTTCTTACGAGCAATTCAAATCTTTGTATCTGATCTTAGTCTGACTGGTGGAAGTTCTGATCGTCGTGCTTGCATCCCTGAAGACTTGTTCTGAGTGCTCTCCGGGTCCAGCAGATGCGGATTCAGACGAAGTTTGCGGGAAAAGTAGCTTAAATTTGAGCAAACAAATATTTTCAGTTAGTTGCTTCTTTTATCATCATGGTTGATCTTGACTAATCTCTTGTAGACGTGGATTTTGTCGCCCTATGTGTGTTACTTACAGAGCAGAACTGGCAATTTGAGGCCATTGTGAAGGTTTGTTTGTTTGTTTTTTCTTTTTGTGACGAGGAATCTGGCCAATCATAAAATCGCGGGTCACGTATCCCTCGAGGATTGAGCACATGATTGGGTAAAACTCTCTCGGGGTGAATCTAACTTTGGGACCTCCTGACCGTTTATGCAAATGCAATAGGATTAAAACATTTAATATTAAAGCATTTTACCCTTCCTATGCCTATCATTCTTACTCATTACGTTCATCAAGGAAATCTAGGGGAAAGTCAAGCGAGTATTGAAAATAAACACAACAACTAATTTGAAGTTAACAATGAGTCAGCCACATATTTATTTATTTTTTTAATTAGCATACTGATATAGCATACACCTTTTGATTCGAGGAAACACGTTGATTAGATGCCTGAGTCCCCAGTTACTCAGTGTAGATCATCGTTCTATTTCTTTTTTAATAGAGTTGGCATTCTTCATCGTGACATGACCTACTACATTTCATTGATGCAGCATTCTATTTCTCCAAAGATAATGCCATTGCTCTAAGTTTTTTTTTAAAAAAAATCGAGGCGTATTGTCTAGCTTGCTTCAATTTTTAGATGACATGTTTAAGAACAATACAAGCTTAAGGTTCTTCAACCAAACCTGTGCTTTTATAATTAACTTTCAGAAATCTAAAACAGGGTTTCAGATAATTTTCTTTTAGAATGTTTTAATCCTATTCTAGATACAAGCATGGTGTATTCCAGAACAATTAACAATAAAATTAAGGATTATAAACATTAAACCATTCATTTGAGAGGGGTAGGATAGAGATGAATAACAAAGGATGTCTTAAGGATGAAATCCTTCTCAACTCCCCCTGAATCAATGACCGGTGTCAGAACAGGGTTCAAATGAATTTTTATTTCTCAAGGAGATAAGAAGCATAGTCAAATGATAGAGTGGATATGTATATGATGGTGGTTCATGCAGATGATTTTCCAGGTCAAGAAAACATGATGGGAAAGAAGGACAAACAGAATGCACTCCAGCGCATGGGTGTGTCGACACTAGTGATCTATTGCGTCGACACTATAGACTGTCAGTCACCAGAAAGTTAAGGAACCTATCAGTGGTGTCGACGTACCAGGTTGACTACGTCGAACTCCTGATGCTAAACAAAATAGCAACTTTGCCCTTTTATAACTGTGGTGTCGACACTCTTTTTGACTGTGTCGACCTGTTCAGTTCAAATTACTCAACCAATTTTTGTAACAGTGGTCCTTCCTCATCTGCATCAAATAGCAAGGGATGTCTAACAGCTCCTGAATTTCTGACAGTTCCAGACATTTTGATCACAATCACTCATATGATACCTCCTTACTTTGTGCATGTTCTTGTGCCCTTATTATATGCTTTCTTTTGATTATGCTCATACAGTATGAGTAGGAAAAATGACATGCAATTTGAAATGCAAATTGACTGATGGTACATGGCGGAGAACTTGGATCAGTAGATCCCCACACACATCGTGATAATTTTCAGACAGGCTTGACTTGTCCTTCCACATTTCACCATTCAATATACCATCTTGTCATGATATGATATAATATGTAGAGCAATTAAAATGCAGAATGATCATAGATGAATGCAACCTCCCCCTTAATATGATCATCATCAAAAGAGTTATTCAATTGTTCAGTAAAAAATTGAGTGACATTCAGAACTTCTGCCAACACATAAATATCATTCATGATCAGTAACAAATTTATCAACCAGCTCAAGCAGAAATATTAAGAGGTCTACAAATACCAAGTTCTCTTCTGAGAGATGAAAATCTGTCATGGCATAGAGGCTTGGTAAATATATCAGCAATTTGATTTGTAGAGTCTACAAAGATCAATTCAAAATTATTCTTGTTGACCTCATCACGAAGGAAATGTTGGAGTTGTTTTTGCATATATATGAGTGTCGAGGTGGAGGATAATAGGAAAAAATGGCATCACACCAATTCTGCCTTTTATAATCCTCGACCACTTTGGCTAAAAGAAGAAGAAAGGGTGAAAAGTGTGAGTTGAAAAAAAGTGAGCAAATAAAGAAGGCAAAGCATGCAAACACTGTATAGAAAGGGGGGTAAAGGAAAATGACAAAATGGAGGGGGAAACAGCCATTGGAAAAAGAATAATAAGAGGACAAAAAGGGGAGACTGAGAGGGGAAAGCAGTGGTCAGAAAAGTAAGAAAAAGAGGAGAGGAGAAGGGTGGCTTCTTAAAGCTCACAGAACAAACCTCCCTATTGTTGCACTTCAGTGTTGAGAGATGTGGCAAGGAAAATAATGAAACCTTCTCTACTGAACATTGCAACGATAGGCTGTAGTGCAACAATAGACTATAGATGTCTATACAGTGTACAAGATGATTTTCATTGCAAGTGGGATTGGGACTCCTCCCTAATACTAATGAGAATAGGATGCATAAATACTAATCCATGTAGGAGTAGAACCACAGTCCTAATAAAAGTTGGATTCTAAGTAGAGTGATCTGAATAATATTATGATAGGACTCTACTAATCTTAATCCATGTAGTATAAAATACAATATAATAATCTCTCTCTATCATCCCCTTAAACTCATGGCGGATCATAAACTAGGAGATTGTGCTGAGAGCTGTAAAAATGCTTGAGATAAATAAAGTGTGTACTCCATAGAGCATGAGAGGTCTCAGAATTCTGAGTAGTTCTGAATAAGATGCACCATTGTAGACAAGTGGGAATTTGAACATTGACTGAGTGGAAAGAGCTAGAAGGGCCAAAAGATAAAATTGCACTAGATGTAAAGATTGTCCTACATCTGCTGAACCAACTTGCATCTGATGTGACTTGTGCTATATGGCCAAGTTGCACCAAGTTGGCCTGAGACAAGAGTGTCTTCTAGATGTGATCTGACCTGGCTTAGGGACCCAGAGACTGCAAAAATTGACTCTATGATAATGCACGAGTAAGATTGATTTGTTAAAAAGCTGACACACCTCTCTCGCCCTACCCAAATGCCTTTCCTCCCTATACTGCACAACGGTCCCACTTCCACACATCACTGACCCACTGAAGCAATTGCTTAGATTTTACAGAAGCTTTGGGCTATTTCTAAAGTTTTGTTCGTGGGATATATATGATAAGCTTGGATATTAATTGAGGATCAGCAACATTTTTGGCTGTAATTCAACAATTAATGAAGCAAATTGGTATTGAGTTTCATGCTCTAACATGCCCTCATGGGGAAAAGAAAGGGGACAAATATAGATAGATAGACAGATACATATGCATACTTACATATATGTATGTGTGTTTGTACTCTAGAGTATGGTTGGAGCAGTTGGGACTTGGTATGCCCCAACCATATTCCTGTGTAGGCTGTCTGATGACTCTGATCTTAGTCAGATGGCGTTAGTCCTTTCTTGCCTATTGTTGAGCATTATGCATTGGTGGGATGGGTGAACATGGGTCACTGTTCACCCATCCCGCCCAGCAGAAGAATGGCCCACATTTGGTGGGAAGGGCCAGGAGCCACTTGATTGAGCAGCTTCCATTTTCTTGATACAAAAATGTTTTTATTGCGGATCATGTAGGCACTGATGTACCTGTTTTAAAACTGTTTGCCAAAATTGGGATGACCCATTATTCTTCTGGGTTTCAATTATTTCTGAAGAGCCACCGACCATGACCTGTTCGAGCAGTTCACCGATGAGATCCTTCGCACACCGAACGTCTACATCGGCGTGCTGGGGGACATGGCGAACATGGCCATCAACATGCGGTCGGTGGCTGAGGTTACGGGCGGGAACCTGCTGTACCCGGAACTGCAGGCGATGTACCTGGAGTCATGGCTTGACGAGATGAAAGACCGGATCGCGTTCGCGACCTGGGACAATCACGCCATCGAGCGCGAGGAAAAGGGATCGGGCATCAGCATGTTCCGGTCGATCCAGTCCAAGCGTGTCGTCTACCACAACGGGATCGGCCATCCGGACATCATCGTAGGCGATCAGACGTACAGACTGGCCGTCTCCCATCGCTTCCGGGGCAAGTCGATCGACAACCCTTGCCACGCACCGATGCGCTACCTGCGACGGGAGGGCCACGACCGCGAGATTGCGGCGATGGGCGACTACCACGTCTCCGGTATCGTCAAGTTCATGCATGGCAACGTCCCGAAGGTGGCGATCAACACCGGCTCGTTTCAGACGCACTCCGGATACGCTCGCCGCCATTTCTCCCTGTTCACGTCCACGGCGATGCCGGGCGTGGTGTTGTACCCGGATCGCCACGAGATCACGCCGTTGGGGTCGCTGGCAGAGTTCCGGACACTGATGCAGCGCGAGGCGGCCTAGCCGTGCACACTGGCCCGCGTGTGGCGAACTTGCAGGGGGTGGTAGCAGTGCGCCCCGGTCGCTATTGCCGAGGCGTTCTGCTGCGGCTCAGAAGATCGGAACTACGTCCCTCCGAGCGCCTGCCAATCCTGGAACGCGCTCCACAATCCCTGCGGGGTGCTTCCCTGCTGCAACAGATCCCAGAGCCGCCTGCCTGCAATGTCGACGTGTTGCGTTCGCGCCTCATCGCTCAGGTGAACGTCGGAGGCGGCATCGAAATGGCGCACGGCATCAACGTATTCGATGCTGTCTGGGAGCGGGTGGTGATTCAGCAAGACCCTGATCTCACGGAGCTTCACGGTTGCCATGCCGGGCCAAGTGATCGGTGCGCCGTCACGGACGTTCTGGCGGGCGGTCTGATAGCCACTGCCGTAGTAACGCGGGACGGTCTCCCCTGGCTCCAACGGCTCGACAGTGAAGTGCTCCGTGTCCTTCCTGCGCATGGCATCGATCCGTTCGAGAGCTTCGACGACGCTGGTCATGGTTGGATCTCCTTTCGAGTTTCATCGTCCCCGTCATCATACCCGTGCGGTGGCCACGTGATTTCCGCATCTTCATTGATAGCGCCCTGGATGATCTCATTGACGATCTCATCGCGAATCTCCCGCTCGATCCGGGCAAGCTCGGACGGAGAAACGCGGTAATCCTCCAGTGGCTCATCGTCATACATGATCGCTGCGGTGTCAGCGAGCATCAACTTCTCACGCAGGTCACTCATGCGTACCACCTCTCCCGTGCGTCAAACGCAGCCTTCAACGCATCCCCGCCAATGTAGGCGAGCAGGGCATCATCGTCGTCTTCGTGGGAGACTTCAAGGTCCCAGCTCTTTGGTCTTGCCAAGAACGCCAGCAGCTCAGCGTGCTGGCCCTCACGCTCGGCAACGATCCGGCGCAGGTCGTCGGCCAGCCGCAGGGCGGGGACGTCGTACGGCTTGGCGGAGAGGTGGTCAGCGGCGCGGGTGAGGGCGTCGAGCAGGTCGCGGTCGGTCATGCGATGCCCGCCTGTTCCGCCTTCCATTGAGCGAATCGATCCTGAGCGATCTCTCCGATGTACCGTACCGGATCAGGGAAGAACCGATCCGATACAGATCACCGAGTCGGCGAACCCTGCTGTAATGACAGAAGTCTCAAGTCGTTCATGAGAGAGAATCGTCCAACGGAGACCTCAAATGTTCGTTTAATGAAAAGCCAAACAAAAGTGCTACACTCAATCATGATGAAACGAATGACAGAATAAGAACTCGATATTTCCCTTGAGGTCTACTTTTAAGATCTGTAGTAGAGAAACTGAGCGCTGAGCACTTGACGTTAGAGTTCTATGCTCAGCAGCAGCATCAAACATTTGCACCCTAGAAGCCAATTATAAAGACTTATGAACCAGAAAGGGAGTGGATTTGCCTACCAGGAATAGAGAACAATTATGATGTCACGTGAAAGTTTAATCGTTCTGTACAGACTTGTGAAACAGAAGGGGTGCGGTGGATTTGCAGAAAGTCAACAAGTAATAAAGTTGCTGCACCTTAGATAAGCTCAAGTAGCAGTGCCCACTTTGGCGGTGTTCCTCATAAATCTGTGCATCCAGCGCATCCACAAACATCCTGCGGACATAACGAATAGAAATTGAACCCAGATTAATGACAATATTAGAAATAAATAGTTTGCATGCTCTTAGTATAATTTGTCAAAAAGGAAAAAATTCATCCTCAAAACCCAACAAACTAGTCAAAATTCCTAGACAATTAGTCTCTTGAATCTTTTACCATACACCTAGAATCAGCCGCAGAGGTAGCTATCAGAAGGGAGGACAAAAAAATTAACACAATTTCAATGTATTTTTGAATGGATACTCTGGTGAAAATAAGTTCTAGATGAAAGGGCACTGAAAGTTTGTTATCTTACATAACTATGATTTGGTAGACACCTCTATTTACATAATAGAGGTTCGTCCAATACTCAGACAAGTTGTCACTCCACAGTGGAATCTGAAATAAGCGCTTTTAACAATTCTCCAAATTACTTGATCGAATATTAACATTCAACTGTAAAATGATATTTTATTCATATTCTCCATGATTAGACAGTGCTACTACTTTTCTTTAATGAGGTGTGAAGCTACGGGCGAAAGGTTGTAGAACAGTAGTTTAAAGCAATCATATTTTGTATGTTTTTAATTGGCAATACCTTACTACATGTATATGTATAGATGCCTACAACAACATCTATATTCTGTGTCCCGGTGACTTGTTTTCTAGAAAACCATCATCTCCGACATGCATCAGTGACGACACTTGACAATCATGTGTCCAACAAATCAGATGCGTATACACATGTCCACACAAGCAAGGGCATGAGCAAACCTATACACAGAGGCTAATGTAAACAGAAATATTTCAATCAATGATAAATTCCAGTTGTACCTTGCAAACATAACAAATTCAAGGAAAGATCGAGTTGGCAGAGCCCAGCAATGCATCACAGACCATGTATCCCCATCTGCTGGCATGGGTGGCAAAGATTCAAACTCATTTCTTATACCATACATCCTTCGAAGAGCTTCAGAAACCGCATACCTTCAACCAATCATGGATCTAGAGTGAGAAAACTAGTCAAACAAATTCTTTCAAGGTTGTGCTCAATGCTAGAAACCATAATAAGGACAATCCATTCGAGTCCTGATCAGTTTTTTTGTTCTTCAAAGGACCAAATTGCATAGCACAGAATCAGAATAATCCACAAACTAACTTATGTCCAAGATGGCACCGATGTTAAGTGAAACTTCTTTCAAGTTGTCAATGTTAATCAAGATCCACATTGCGCTGCTGGCCACCAAGCACGGTCTGGATGTTGAGGACGAACTGGCTACGATCATTCCTTCCGCCGCGGAGGATGACTGACGGGCGAGCGACCAGGACGACCATATTGGGCGAAAGCGCGCAATGCGACTCCGGTTGGCCGAGGCCCGTCCAATGCGTTTGTCACAAGTCGACCCACTTCGGCTCTTCGACTCGGGGTGGCTTAAATGGCAACTCCCAAGCCACAACGGTCGTTCACTTCGGCGTGGCGAACGGCGGCAGATCGGCGGTTACTGTAACTGCGGCCACGTTCTTCAGCTGCGGGTTCACGTTGGCCGGCACGGTGACGGTGAACAATCCGTTGACTGCGGTGCTGGTACCGAAAACGGCAACAGGCGCCACGGGGCAGATTTACAAAACCGCCACGACCGGTATGACCTTCCGGAGCCCCGGCGGAACGAACCTGTCGTATTCGTTTCAGGACGCAACCGGGCTTAGCCTCTTCGGAGTGCTGTCGAGCGACGATTTCTTTGCAGAACATGCGGTGATCGCCCAGTCGTTCAAGGGCGGCAATGCGACCCCGTCTGTGACCACGTCCGGCACGGCGACGATTACCAGCGCTGCTATCCCGTCCCCCAGCAATAACGCGGCTGGAGAAGTGACGTGGACCGTCACCGTCACGGGATCGTGGGTGGTCCGTGTCACCTATGGTGGGTCCGGGTACGCGCTCGCGCCGTTCCCGGTGATCTTCCCCACGACGGATAACGTGGCCGCGCTCAACCCGTACATCAGTGCGCGGACGAATAGCTACTTCGAGGTCACCGGGAACAATTTCAGTACGACCGGCGGATATGGCTTTACCTACAACGTGATTGGATAGCCGCATGACCATCCCCTCGATCCCGATTTCACAACTTCCACCGATTACGCCGACGGCGGTCCAACCGGACGATCTCGTGCCGATTGTGGACGTGCATGACCTGACAGACGCCGCAACCGGGACCACGAAGCGTGCTACGCTGGAAGGGGCAACACTCAAATTCGTCATGCCGAGTGTGGCGGACGATACCGCCCGCGACGCGCTCTTCCCGGTGCCGATCGTCGGCCAGCGGGTGTACAACATTGCGGACGGGGAGTACCAGCGGTGGAGTGGATCGTCCTGGGTATCCCATATCCCCATCGATCCTTCGATCGTGCTTGGTCAGGGTCGGACCGTTCCGACGATGGTCCAGTTTATGGCGAACAATGTCGTTTTCAACGTGAAAGACTATTTCACGGCCGGGGACGCGAACTATACGGCGGCGTTTACGAAAGCCATGGCAGCGGCGACGACCGCGGGGGGTGGGACCATCCGGTTCCCGGCTGGGAATTTCACCCTGAACCCGGCCACGATCACCACCGGGAATCTGGTCATTGAAGGAGCCGGGATGGACAAAACCATCCTGACACTGGCGGACCAGAACGGACGATTCGCGGTCATTAACAACACATCCCCTGCTCCGAACCTGTCGTACATTGAGTTCCGCGATTTTACGCTGATTGGCAAGGCAGCGAACGGATCAACGGCCACCAACGTGCCGATGTTGATTTTCGCCACGGGGCAGGACTTAACAGATATTGCCATTCGGCGCTGCAAGTTTCGACAGTTCAAATGCCAACAGGTGGTGTTCGTCGCGGGGAACGGAGGGCTCAGTCTATCGGCGACGAACTTCGTCCGAAAAGTGTGGATCGAAGACTGCGACATTGCGGAATACTACGATCCTGACCCGACCGACGCCGCTTACCATCGGCAACGATAATATCGACCAGCCGGCCCAAAACGGTGAAAACGTCGTACTGAGCATCGATCGCAACGTCCAAGCCGAGACCGAGCAGGCCCTATCTGACGGTCTCCAAAAATCAGGTGCAACCAACGGCAGCGTGATCGTGATGAATCCACAAAACGGTCAAGTTATGGCCATGGCCAATCTGCCGAGCTACGATCCGGCCCACTATAATCAAGTGACCAACCCGGCCGACTTCAATAACGATACGATTTCGAACCCCTACGAACCGGGCTCCGACATCAAAACGTTCACGATGGCAACGGGTGTCGATAAGGGGGCAGTCAGCCCGACCGACACCTACAACAACACCGGTTCGATTGACGTCGATGGCATCACGATCCACAACGCCACCGGTGATACCGAATTTGGCAACATTACGTTCCAAACGGCGCTGGATTGGTCACTCAACACCGGCTTTGTGACGGTTGCCGAACGATTGGGTGACGGCCAGAACATCAACGACCAAGCGCGCAATACTATGTATGACTACTTCTATAATCACTTCCGTCTTGGACAGCTGACCGGCATCCAGCTGGCTGGTGAGCAGGCTGGTATCATTGTGCCGCCCTCTGACCCGCAGGGGAACGCCGTACGCTATTCCAACATGGCCTTTGGGCAGGGGATGGATGTGACAATGCTGCAGGTGGCTTCGGGCTTTAGCTCGATCATCAATGGCGGCCATTACTACAAACCAACTATTTTGGCCGGTTCGGTCGACGACGATGGTAATTTTGACCCGGTCCCAGCAGCTAAGCCGATCGCTCAGACTATCAGCCAAAATACCTCCGACGTCCTACGCCAAATGACGCTCTCAGCTCGCGCCTACACCTTTAAAAACGCCGACCTGCCTGGCTATCAAGTCGGTGGTAAGACCGGTACCTCGCAGGTGCCCGACGCCAATGGCGGCTATAGCTCCACCGATACCATCGGCACGTATTTGGGATATGGTGGCGGATCGACGTCGGATTATGTCATAATGGTGGAGTTATCGGCTCCTGGCAAAGAACTGCAAGGTGCTCACGACGCGGAACCGATTTTTACCGCCATTTCGAATTGGCTGCTCAATTACCTAAAAGTGCAACCAAACTCGTAAACCGCAAAACAATATTCGAAAGGAAACAGACATGGATCTCCACATTCTCACCAACCGACTGGTTCAAACCTTCATCCTGAGCGTGGCAGCATTTCTGATTGCCATGATCCTGACGCCCGTTTTCACCTTTTTGGCCTATCGTTACAAGTTTTGGAAGAAACAGCGCACTACCAGCACGACCGGGGAGCAGCTCAAAGTCTTCACCAAGCTCCACGCCGCTAAGTTTAAGCGCAACATCCCGACCATGGCCGGTCTGATTTTTGTGCTTGCTATCACGATTGTAACCTTGGCCTTTAATCTTGATCGCAGCCAAACCTGGCTGCCGCTCGCGGCACTGATCGGTGGGGGATTAGTCGGGTTACTCGACGACATCATCAATGTCCGCGGCACCGGCAAGGGCGTCGCCGGCTTGCGTTCCAGTCTGAAGTTTTTGATGATTGCCCTGATCGGCCTCGGTCTGGGCTGGTGGCTCTACGAAAAAATCGGCGTCGACTGGATCAATATTCCGTTTGTCGGCAACTGGACAATCGGCTGGTGGATTATCCCGCTGTTTGCCTTCGCCGTGATTGCCACCGGGAACGCCGTCAACATCAGCGATGGTCTGGATGGCCTAGCTGGCTGTGAAGTTGAACCCAGCAGGTACCTGGATCTTAGCTACACCTTTCGATGATGTCAGCTCGACACCAGCAGGCACAGTCAGTGTGCTCGATACGGGGTGAATACCGAACATCGACACTCGTCCACCTACAGTTGCAGCCTGATTGAGCGCAGCCTGTAGCTTCGATGTGTCATCGCTATTGCCTTTACCGTCCGTACCGAAGTCACGAAGATCGATGACAGGACTAACCGGGGGACGGTCGATATTTGTCGTTGGCAATGTCGGAGTTGCGTACCACCCCTGACGCGTGATCAGCTCAGCATAGCGCTCAGTGCTAACCACAACAGGCTCAGTGTAGTGATAGATAGTTGGCATTATCGACCGTCCTCAATTGGGAAAAGGCGTGAGCCACCCCCATAGTAGCCCACGCCCGTTCCATTGCCGTGTTTAAACGTTCAGACCCTTTGCGACCGCCCACTGACGGACCTTGAGGTACATCGCTGCGTCAGCCTCATCGAGTGCACCGGCTACCGCCCAGCGCTTAGCCGACTCCCAGAAGTCCCGATCGATCATCTCATCGACGTAGATGGGTGGCGCAGGATCAGGGTCAGGAGTAGGCGTGATGACATTCGTAGGAATGAACACCGTTACATCACCACGGTTGTTCAATGCCTTGCGCCAGACATCGAACGTCATCTTGAACAGCCCGTTTTTGCCCCATCGAGTACCCCAACTGTTTGCACAGTACACATAGGACTCTTTGGCGTTCACACCGTAGACAACGAACTCGTGCCCACCCTGCTCAGATCCACGGTTCCAAATGAATCCATTGGAGTCGGTTTGCTGATCGCCGCTGTACCACCGAATACCAGTGATAACCGGACCCTCCATGAGCGCACCAAGCGCAGCATCGAAGCTGACCGCATGACGATACTCTTTGATGAGTCCGCGCGCCTTGAGAACCTTACCGATACCCAGGCCCGATGAGCCTGTGTCGGTCGGAGGCCACTCCCCCCTGAACGGATCGACCTTCGTCGCATCGCTGTAGACACCCTCAGCGTACTTCTTGTCATACTGCATTTTGTCCTTTGTGGACCCATAGAACATGCCCGTTCCCAGTGCACCAACACCAGCGTGCCCAGTGCACGAACCTAGGTTGCCCTGGTTGGTGATCGGTACGTACCGCTCATGGATGCGATCCACAACCGCAAATCGCGGTTCGTAAATAAATCGCATCGATCGTGGGTCATGCTCAACGATACGACCAAGTCGAGGGTCTTTGCGCTCGGTAATTTCGACGTAAGTCACTTGTTCTGCTCTTTCTCTAGGCGCATATCGAGCAAGTCGTCTACTGCTTCGTACCATTTGGCATCACGCCTGACTGTATTTACCGCCATCATCATGAGAGCGTCATCGATGTCAGGCAGGCTTGCCGGGGGTGGGTTTGCCGACTTGAGTACCCGGGAGTCCAGGGGGCTGCGGCGGCTTTGGTTGTCCGGATTGAGGCTGAGCATTGGGATCAGCTCCGTTCGCATTGTTAGCCTTCATTGCCTCAAGGGCATCGGCCTGCTTCTTTTCGGTGTCTGCTTTCTCCTGCTCCTTTGTCTTTTCTAGATCCTTCAATTCCTCAGTGGTCCAGCCTGCGTACTTCTTAAGGGCTTGCGGAAGCGGCACACCAGCATCGATGTACGTCTTCACAACTGTAGCCTCAGATTCATCACTGCGTACAACAGGGTTTCGCCACTGTGGCTCGCACTCAATATCGAGCAGTTTAAACAGATCTTTTACGGAGAAAATAATGGCTTCCCAATGGCGTGTCTGCATTTAGAAAGTTTGAACGAAGTTTGGTGGAGATTAGGAGGCTCGAACTCCTGACCTTCTCATTGCGAACGAGACGCTCTACCAACTGAGCTAAATCCCCTCAAACTGGGCAGAAAAACTATTTCCTTTTGCACCGCGCGGCAAGTTTTTTCCGAAACAAAAATAAAAGGAAAAATGAAAACGCCGCTTAAATCGCGTGTGAATCGCGTTCAAATAAAAAAGAAAACGGGCTGGCGTTGCACACGGTAGTTCCGTCGCCAGCCCGTCAAACCGTTTCTCGACAGGAAAAACGGAGCGCCCGTTCTCAAGGGCATGACTACCGTATGCCCATCGGCTGGCGTCTGCAAGTGGTTTTTGAAAATTCTTTTTGACCGCGCTGCGAGCGTTTATGCTGGTTCAAATTGAAAGCGCGCATCCTCATCATTCTTCTCTGTCTAGCCGTTTGGCTGGCGGCGGATTCGCACGCGGCGGATTCGCCGTTCAACGTGGACGTTTGGAATACCGAAGACGGTTTGCCGCAACGCTCCATCATCGCCATCGTTCAAACGCATGACGGTTACATTTGGGCGGGAACAGAAAATGGCCTTGTCCGTTTTGATGGCAATGTGATGACACCGTTCAACGTCAACAATACGCCGGGCTTGCCGGGGAATCTGATCGTTTTTTTGTTTGAGGACAGTCACAACGTTTTATGGGTCGGCACGGACGGCGGCGCGTTGTGTCGCATCGAAAACGGTGTGGTTCAAACCGTCACCACCGGCAGCGGTAATGGAAAAATCATCGCCGCTTACGAAGACGCGAATGGGATTTGGTTCGTCACCAGCTCACTCAAATTTTTTCACTGGCAGAATAGGCGGTTGGATTTGTCGCCCAAACTGTATGAGGCACAAACGCAATTTTTGCTCTACTTCGCGTTTCACATGATCGTGCCGGAAAAAAATGGCGACAGTTGGCAATTACAGCGCGGCAAGGTGCAAAAGTGGAATGGCGACAAATTGCAAAGTGATTTCGGTTCAAATCCGTGGCGGGAAATCAGTTCATGGATTTTTGCGCCGTATCCGGTTTCCGGCGGGCGCATGAGTCAAATCTCGTTTGATCCGGCCATCACCGCGACGTGCGAGGACCGTGCGGGAAATCTCATTGTTGCCGCGCGTGAAGACGGAATTTATTGGTTTGACACGGCGGGACATTTTCAACATTTGACTCAAACCGACGGTTTGCCGGCGAATTCCGTGTTGTCGCTGTGCGTGGATCGCGACGGCAATCTTTGGGTCGGCACGGACGGCGGCGGTCTGGCGCGCGTGCGGAAGAAAAATTTTTCCGCGCCGCCGGAATTTTCCGGCGTCAGCAAATCCATCGCGGAAGATGCGTCGGGCGATTTATGGGTGACGTTCAATGCGAGCGGTTTGAAACATTCGCAGACCAATTCGGTGCAGCCGTTCAACATCGGCGCGCACAACAACGCGTGGTCGGTTTTGGTGGACAAAAATCAGCGCGTTTGGGCGACGGCGAGCGGCGAAGGGCTTTTTTATTTTTTCGGCGGAAATTTTCAACCGATCGGCGCGGCGGCAAAATTTGGTTCATACATTTACGCGCTGTTTGAGTCGCACGATGGAACTATTTGGTTCGGCGGTCAAAACGGACTCGGTTCGTTTGATGGTTCAAATCAGTTCGTACTGTATAAGTTCTTTTTCGGGTTATCGCATCGGTGCTTTTATGTTTTCAACGCTGTAGCACTACAGCGTAGACGCAGCAGTGAAGAAGTCTTCAAGCGCTTATGAACTAAGGTCGACGCTTATGTACTAAGGTCGACGCTTATGTACCAAGGTCGACGTTCAAGCGTTCAAGACTGTCAAGAGCGTCAACGCCTTTGCTTGCATGAGTGGACGCAGCCTTTAAGTTTTTCACGTCAAGGTCAAACCTTCTACAAGCCTTCAGAACTTCAATCCAACTAATCTACTGGTGAAGTATGAAGAAAAGGTATCAATGCGTCAACGCCGTAGACATACTGCGTTAACGCAGCCTTCATTGAAGTCTGCACAAAGGCTGACGTTAAGCAAGACAAAGGTCGACCTTCATGCATACAAAGGTCGATGCAGCTCAGGCGTTTAACGTCCACTGCGTTAACGCTGCTGAGCGACAGCGTGGACGCAGCCTTCAGCTTTCTACACATTCTAGTCATACTCACTTGAAGCTCAAGTCCTGCGTAGACGCTGCAGGCTCAAAGGGTGGACGCTGTCTTCGTTGGGTTCAACGTCAAAGGTAGACGCTGCCAAGACAAAGGTCGACCTTTCCCACTAAAGGTCGATGCTATTCATAAGCAGCTGAACAAAGCGTCAACGCCTTTGCTTGCATGAGTGGACGCAGCCTTCAGTCTTCATTGAAGATCAAGACACAGGTCGACCTTACTATGTTGAAGGTCGATGGACATCAGGCATGCGTTAACGCAGTAGAGGCTCTGTGTTAACGCTGCCTTCGTTAAAATCTTCAAGTCACGTGGACTCCACTTCCTGTTCGTCCAATGGCAAGTCAGAAAGAGAAAAAGGGGATTTCTGTTACTTGTATTCCTTCTGGAACATTTTGGGGACGTGTCTATCTTCGTTTCTTTTCATTTTTGTTTGTATGTGGAGAATCAGTGACTGCTTAGGTAGGCGTAGTTTTAATAACCATCGACTTCTCACACAACCGCCCATTCTTTTCATTCACTGTTCACTTGATTCAGCGCCTCTTCGTAGAGGCGCTATTTCTTGGATTGGCGTCTAACCCTAAGTGCAGTTTTCTTCTAGTTTACTATTCACATGATTCAACGCCTTTCTAGAGAGGCGTTAGTTTTAGAATCGACGTCTGTCCACTAGTCACTATTATATGATTCAGCGACCCTATGCTGGCCGTCAATTATTTCTATTTTACAGAACCTATTGTCTACTACTATTTTGTAGTTGCATGGCTTTGATTATTGGTTATATATATTTTGCTATTGTTCTTATCTGCATTAGCTTGCATTTAGGGCATTTGGTTGAGAGGCCTCCTCTCTCTACACTCTTAGGATCTCCTACACTCTCTTGGGAAAGGAAGGACCCTCCGATTGATTATTCCTCTCATTGGATTGGAAATTCCTTAACCAAGGATTTTTATTTTTATTTTATGAAATGAGACTAAGGTTAACTATTGGGGGAGTGCACAATTTGTGCAGTCTCCACCAATGCCACTCGACCCTATTTTTATTACTAAAGAATGATTCATGTACAAGAAATCAACGGGGCATACCCCTGTGGAACCAGCAAAGAAAACAAAGCAATACAATGATAAACTCAATTCCTCCAGCATGGAAGACCAGTAACATCCACGGTTGCACATCCTTGAGCTCGACTAGGAAGACTGTTCCAACTATTGAAATCACTGTTGGACCGGGTATGGCAAGCATAAGATGCAAGGGCATCTGTAACAGAGTTCCCTCCCTATAGATATGCTGCAAATTCCACTTAGTCATTTTTAGACTCCTCATCAAGATCAGGGACTCTTTGCCTTCTGACATCAACCCCTTGAGCCCTAGGAACTGTAGGCAGTTGAGCTGCCTCGGGTGATCCCGATGCCGATGCAGGCTATGCACCTAGGGGGATTCGCTCTAGGGTGGCCATCCTCCCGATTAGACCTTCAATGGATTGGTCTGATGCCTTGGCCTTCTCCTCTAAGGCCTTCATCCTACTCTCTAGACGCGTGCCTAGATCATCCATTCACTCCATTAGGGTCATGACCATCTCGGCAATTGAGGGCTCTCCAGGTGCATGGGCCTGAGGGTCCGCCATGGATTGGGGCGGTGGTGAGTATTGGGTACCCCTACGAGTGGGCATACACTGACTACTATGGAATGGAGAACCTGGACCTAACTAATGGATGAGACGACCCTAGACTCAACCCGCGGCTCTGATACCAATTTGATGCGGGACGGGTGTGACTCGGATGGACAATCTGACCCTGGGACGGATGCAACCCGCAAGACACGTACACGAGGAACACCCCGGTGCAACTCCAAGGAGTCCCAGAAGAGTAGAATCATCCTCAACAAGAAACGTAACTCACGACTCACCCCTAGTGATTCAAGCACATGGATCCGCACGGTTGAGTAACCGGCGTGAGTCGAGGGAGGTCTACACTCCTCTGTGCCCAGATCGGGTCACAGGATGGGTCACGGGAACACTCTCTCACAGCGGTGATAGTATTTGCAACGGGCTAGGACTCCTATCTCATGCTAACGCGGCATTTAAGCACATACTAAATCAGCAAGCAATAAGGGGGAGGTGGAGACGTACCTTCATGCTCATGGCGTGGGGAAGACTTCTCAGCCAAGAATCATCACTCCTAGTATAATAATTAAATTAATTACAACATGTAAATTACGGCCCACTCCACCCAGGGAGGTAAAAGGCCACAATAGCAGTCTGGGAGTGCCGTTCTAGGGTTGACGGGTAGCAAAGTGGCGGGTTCCAAGCGGTGGTGGGCGGCGGTTCTGAATCTACAATTTCCAGCTGGCAGGACAGCATGTACAGGCATCCAAAGGGACGCCAGTCTCCTGGAGGCTTCTGGATGGGGCGGTTCACCGGGATGTTGGCGAAGGGTCCCAGATTGACCCTTGGGAGCGGCGATCACTGAATCTTCTCCAATGTAATTTTTTTGGATTTTACCGTGGACCCCTTTCTACAGGCCAATCTCGGGACAGACCAGGGCAGTCTCGCGCACCCCAGCGTGATCGGTCGCCATGCCCAACCCCTGACGTCAGATCGAAGCAAGACCAGCGCTGTTGCGAAGAGGACTCGAAGATCTTCGACCTATTGGAGTTTCAGATCCGTCCAATGGTGGGTTTCCTATCCTATCGTCGAAGAGGACTCACCTGAGAGATCCATCCTATTGGAGTTTCAGATCCTATCTAACGGATATATCATGGCCATATTTCTTCCATGCATCACACACTTTATTTTCTTTCTTAAATGAGATTTCAGGAAGTCCTCTTACCATACTATGTTTATTTAACTTATGCAGAATAGTGTAGCTAGCATGGCCTAACCTACGATGCCACAAGAAAGTAATGTCTTCTTTACTAGCTGAGAGGCAAAGGTTAGAATGAGAGATATCATCTAAATCTACCATGTAGATGTTATTTATCCTTTTTCCAGAGAATTTTATTTGATCAGAATCAGGTTCATAAATCCTACAGCATTGAGAATCAAAAACTACCTTATGTCCCTTGAAATTTATTCTCCTAGCTATCCTCTGAGCCCGCTTGAAATCAATATGAGGTTCTGAAATTGCAGCAATTTTAATATTGTGAACTTTGATATGCTCCGCTAGACTTCTGACAGAGGCCTTGTTCCCTATCCCTCTGATATTCCATATTAGGGCTGAATCAATCATGAGCAGAGGAAGAAAAAGGAAGGGTGGCCAAGGCCTTGGCTTTGGCTCTTGTCAACCGGGCATCACTAAAGAGTACTCCTGGAAGCACGGATATATCATTAGGCTTCGAATCAGGGGGATGAAATTTGATGTTATTATTAAATTGCATTGTCATCCTGGAATTCTCTGCTGCCGATAATTTTGTGACTACATCAGAGCTTCTAAGAGAAACCACTGCTTGGTCTGAACTTTGAGGACGGGCTGTGCTAGCCATGTATGCGTTCTGTGTTACAGCAGATTCAGAAACCTCTTCTATTCGGGATAGAATTGTAAGATCATTTAAACGAACAGGTAGTGGGGGTCCCTGATTAGATTTATGCCCAATCAAAGCAGATGCTAAGGTTGAAGCAGAACTTCCAACTGATTTATCTATACAACTATCCTTCCCTGTGCATTGCTTGTCTTGAATTGTCGTCTTATCAGCAATTATATCATCCTGGACTTGAATTTGAACTGAATTACCGTGAACATCTGTTTGCTGGGAGTCTGATATATTGATGGACTTTGACTTGTATTCCTGTTGGGAAGTTCTGAGAGCTCCAGGACCTTTATTAGATCCCTGTTGTTGTTGCCGAACAATAGTCTTGCTCTGCTTCTTTTTGCAAGCAGTTTCCAGATGCCCAATTTTATGACAAAAGGAGCATAGATGAGGTACTCGATGATAATTGATCTGCTGCCAGAAGCCACCACCATCCATACCAATCCAAACCCGGCTTTTCCTTTGTAATTCAAGATTCATTTCAACACAAACTAACGCCTCTGAAGTGTTGGTCATAGCTGCTGTAGAGTCATGAATCCGCAGCACGGATCCTATATTACCAGCTATAGAACGAAGCATGTCTTCGTGATAGAAATTAACTGGATGCGAGGGGAACCCTATCCAAATAGGGACCGAAGGCGGATCCGCATCAAAGTTGAAATCGGGAGTCCACCTAAAGAATCTAAACATAAATCCTTTAATGTAGAGGCTTTTCTGAAGAAGAACATTTAGAAAATCTGCATTGCTGCCCAGCCGTATCAAGATGTGTCTGGAGTTCATGCGGCTAACCACGAAATCAGGTCTTAACTTGAAATGCTGGGAGAGGCAAGCCCTGATTTCGAAAATAGAGGGACGACCATAGGAGCATTTTGCGATGATCGCATTTTGGAGAGGAATACAGGATACCTGGATGTCTTCCTGAGAGAAGAATACAGCGGGCTTACCCTGATCTGTAAATGTCGGGGCCTTCACCTTGATCGGGAGCCGCGGTCTGCTGCAAGCCAGGAGAGACTGGGCATAGGATTTTCGAGGAGCTTCAGCAACCGCAACAGCGACGCCGGAATCCTTTCCAGATGGAGAGAGTTGAGCCTCCCCCACCGTGCCAGCCATGGCCGGCGGGGAGGAAACCTGGTCGAGGATGAAAGAGATGGGAGCGGGAAATGGGAGCTTCTCTCACTAGAAAAACCTAGAGAGAGTGGAAAACTAAATTAATAAGATATTCACCAACAAAGTTAACTCAATCCATTCCAGTGATAGGAGAAGGACGGGGCACTCCACCAGAAGTGAGAGACCAGATGCATTCTATATTTTTGTGCTTGTGCAGTTTTTGTGTTTATCCTCAGTCGATCACGCAGATAGAAAAATGTTATCTTTCCCAACACGGTGGTATCAGAGCTTAGTTCTAATATTTTGATCGCATGAAACGAGATGGATGCAACCGTCGGTCGGATGATTTCACTCAATGGTAGCAATTGGGCGATTTAGAAGGTAAAGATGGAGGACATCGTTTATTACAAGGATATCTATACACACATTGAGGGTGTTGAACACAAGACAAACGAAATGTCAGAAGCCACGTGAAAGTTGCTAGATCGGAAAGCAATTGGCATAATTCAGTAGTGGTTGGATGATAAGTGTATTCCATCACATGTTGGGTGAGACAACTGCAAAATTTCAATGTCAGAAGCTACATGATCTGTATGAGAGAAAAGCTACAGGTAACAAGCATTCTTAATTTGACAAGTGGTGAACCTCAAGTTGAAGGATGAGAGTTCAATTGCAAAGCAGATGAGAGTTTAATTGCAAAGCACTTGAATGAAGTGTAAAGCATTATAAACCAATTGTCAGCGATGAAGATGATACTAGAAGATGAGTTGCAAGATTTGTTGCTACTCAGCTCTTTACCAGATAGTTGGGAGACCCTTGTCGTCCCTATGAGTAATTTTGCTCTAGATGAAGTGCTAACTCTAAAGCAAGTGACTAGTAGTGTCCTAAATGAAGAGACAAGAAGAAAGTCATCATTGGATGCCTCAACTTCACAAATCTTGACAATAGAAGACCGTGGCAGAACAAGATACAGAGACAAAGTCTATGAAAAAATATAGCCCAGAGCAAAGTCAATATCCAAAATCATCGGCAAACATTATCACTGTGATATTCCTAGCCACAAGAAAATTGACTACAGAAAGTTTAAAGAAGAAAAAGATCAGAAGAGAAAGACTGAAGATAATGAAAAAGACAAGGACATTGCAGCGACCGTGTTAGATGAAGAAGTGATAGTTCTTCTATTTAATGATGGAAATTATCTTACAGTAGAGAAGGGTGACACAATCTAGATTTTAGATTCAGGAGCATCCTATCATGTTAAATCTTGTAAGCATCTGTTCTCATCATATAGAACATATGATTTTGGTGTTGTCCACATGGGCAACAAGGACACTTCAAGGATTGTGGGGATAGGAGATGTCTTTGTTGAGCCTTGCATAGGGTGTCATCTCATTCTTAAAGATGTGAGCCATATTCTAGACCTCAGGATGAATCTAATGTGTACAGAAAAGTTAGGTGAAGATGATTACTTAGCTACTTTCAACCAGACATGCTAGAGTTAACAAAGGATGCCCTTGTATTGGCAAGAGACAACAAGTATGATACTCTTTATGGATGAAGCACGAGTCAACAAAGGTGAGGTGAACACCATGTTTGATAGTTTCTTGTCAGATTTATGACATGCATGGTTGGGACATATGAATCAAAAGGGGATGAATTTGCTTATAAATAAAAATCTCCTTCCAGATATAAAAAGTATGCATTTTAGTCCTTATGATCATTGTTTGGTTGGCAAGTAGCATAGACTTTCTTTTCAAAGAAATCGCCTAGAAAGAGCTATTGGCCTTTTGGAGTTAGTTCTATTCCTCATGTCCTAGTAGAACAATTGAAGGCTGCGTCAACCCTACTGGTTTACTGAGTGGACGCCGCCTATGTTAAGCTTCAGATCTCTTCACGTGGATCCCTATTCGCATCTCCTCCAATGCCAGATCAGCAGAAGGGCATTTCAGTCATAACACCCCCTCCCAGACCCCCTCACTGCTAGGGGTCACCCCCACACACATCCACCTCATTTCCCCTCCCATCTACCCCATTCCTCCATCACCTATCTCCACCCTTTCATTCTAGTTCACAGGCAGTAGAGAAGCTACTAATTGCAGTGGCTGTCCCGTCATTTCCTCGAGGACTCTGGTGGCAAATCTTATATTTCTAGAAAGATCTTCGAAGTAGCTTCGCAAGAGAGGTGGTCTCGCATCCATCCGACATCTGGGCTGCCCGGTAGAGCCATTCTCCCTCGACTACGCAAGTCAGGTCTAGTCAGTGACCTGTGTGACTTCCAGAAGCTACTCCGGCCTTATCCTCCACCTTCTGATCAAGCACCTTGGAGGTTCCCCACTAGGGTCACCAAGCTTTCATCCAAAGCTGGCCCCGACCCATTTGGAGTTCCCATTCAAGAGCACCGGTGATGACAAGTTGAACTAGTCCTGCAGTCTAAATTATTGGCGGCCAGAACAAGCAGTCCACCACAGGAAGCACCACGGTCTCTGCTGTCATCTTCTGTCTGATCCCTCTAGTTCAGTTCATCATAGGTCAGTCAGCTTTCAGTCAAGCTTCATCTTGCCTCATTCTGATTTTTCCACTGGGAGTTACGCCCCCGACAAGTCTCCCCTATCTGGCCGGCTTCCTGGGAAGCACGACTTCACAAGAATCATCAGTACCGACGTCTCCCACCTCAAAACGGGGCCGTTCTAGCTCTGAAAGATCCCTGTGACGGCCCTCTTCGTGATGACTCTAGCCCCGCCATGTTCTGGCCTCGGATCGGACAGATACACCATCGGAGGATCGAGTCTAGAATTCTGTCCCTACATCTAGCTCAACCTAGTCAACATCCAGGAGCCACCACTAGCGTGATTGGGTGATTCAGGTAGAGCATTATGGTGTAAGCGCACTAGACTGAGTCCTCTTTCAGTCGGCCCTGGTCCCGCCTCGATCTGATACTCCAGCTGGGAGTATGGCCTCGTCCAAGCCCTCTCTGTCCTGCAGCAGAGACGCCTGGCGCAGTTCTATCGAATCTATCATAATCGGTGCATTCGAGATAAGAACGAGACGATGTTTCTTCCAGGAGCAAGATAAAACATCAAGCTTTTCAACACCTCTAGTTCCATCCCCAGCGGACATTCCAGCAAGGAGCTCTGTCCCCAACAAGTCACTGGTGGCACACAGCAAGGGCAGCAGGCCAGCTTGCCCGAGTGAGATCGGTCGGCTTCTAACCACCTCCGTTCCCCACCCCGCCTGGCTGGCTCACAGTCCCTTCCTGTGTGGAGGTAGTTTTGGGTGTAATTCAAGTTAAACCCAACCCCGAGATCCCCCTCCTGCGTGAGGAGTATGTTGGGTTCAGTGCGCCCATAATATATTGTCATCATCAAAAAGGGGGAGATTGTTGGGTTCAGTGTGCCCCCTCATTGTCTTTGACAATAGTTTTGATGATTCTAATATATTGTGTGTTTTATGCTTAATGGCATTTTGATGATCAACAAGCTTACATTATGATATCTTATTTTGCAGGTTGAAATTCAATGGTCCTTCATGTCCTACTCTTGATGTTGATTCTTGCATTGGACTGTAAGAGTTTAGCTCTTCTTGGACTGCTTTTGTAGGTCATGATTGTCTAATTCATGTGGCCTTTGTGGATTTCTTGTTGGTCTTTGATAACTGAATCTGACTTCTTGGATCATGCTTTGAGTAATCTTGATTTGGATGAGCCTCACATGCATTCCTCTCGGGCCGCCAACCCATTCCTCGCCTATCGGCATTCCGGTTTGATTCTCACGTCCCACTAGGGCTGTCAAACCAATTTTTATCCAACTAGGTTTGGCCTCAGCGTGCTCTCTCGGGCTGCCAACCCACTTCGCCTTTCGGCACATCTTGTCCCACCGGGACCGGCCTCAGTACGCCCTCCTGGGCTGCCAATTCAATTCGTCCTTTGACACCTTTTGTCCCACCAGGACCGGCCTCAGCATGCCCTCTCGGGCTGCCAACCCACTATGCCTTTCGACTCCTTTTTTTTCTCTCTTGGGTTTGGCCTCAGCATGCCCTCTCGGGCTGCCAACCCATTATGCCTTTCGGCCTCCCTTTTATCCTCCTGGGTTCGGTCTCAGTACGCCCTCTTGGGCTGCCAACCCATCATGCCTTTCGGCTTCTCCATTTTATCCTCTTGGGTTTGGTCCCAGTATGCCCTCTCGGGCTGCCAACCCCATTTGCCCGACAGCTCATAGATTTGATCCATTCGTCCCACCCGGACAGTCAAATCTACCTACCTGTCCCACCTATGTGGCATACGCGTCCCTACAGGAGTGTCACTTTCTCCTTGCCTTCGGCATTATAGGTTCAAAAAAAAGGGGGGGGGCTAAAAAATATTGATGCCCCAGTAGACTTGGTTATTTCTGTTAGGGGAGCAACCAAGGGCAAAAAGACTTTAACCTGGCTAAGGTGAAGACCCGAAAGGGCGTCTTAGGCAAAAATGAGTACCCCTCAGTGTGAAAACCCGTAAGGGCGCACTGGAAAAAGCTAAAGAGGGCCAGTCTTGGCGAAAACCCGAAAAGGGCGGTAGGGCTGGTAAAGTGAAAAAAAAAAGAGAAGAAAAAAAGAACATACATGCAAGAGGATGGAAGCAAAAACAGCTATGCTAAGCTCTATCCTTTATTCATCTATGTCATCAATAGAGCCCGAGACAAGCCCTCGGGGATAGCTCAAAGAAGATGGGGCGCGAGGGCCCTATGTACAAGGAGTCAAAACTCATCAAGCTCTAGGCCCGCTCTCCCGCAACTCTGCAAGGCGAGTCTCCCTCCGGAAAATCTCCTCCTGAAGCTCATCAGATCGGCGACGGCAGGTCTCCACCTCTGCCTGGGCACTACGATGCTCGTCGACAGTCTCCTGAAGCTCTCTCTGTAGCTCCTCCACTCGGAGAGAGGCCCGCTAGCTACGTCCCTCAGCACTCTCGAGGAGGAGGTCAGTCTCCGCCTGGGCCGCTCGAAGTACACGAAGCTCCTCCTCCTCCTGCTAGATCTGCAACTGGGCCCTCTGTCTCTGCTCCTGTGCAAGATGAAGGCGAGCAAACTCACTCCACAAGACTTCCAGCCTCGTGGCCCATGCATCTCGGGGAAGACCCAATGAATGGTAGCTCCTGGTGAATGTATTCAGCTGGCCCCTCAAAGCCTCTACGGTCGGCAATGGGTCCGGCTTGGATCAATTGATCAAGACCCTGCAGGAGCTGATCCGCCATGGCCGCATGCAGCGCCATCCCAAGTGCAGGGGCGTCAGGCCACTCAACTCCAAGGGCAGGGAAATCCATGGGCGCCACGCCCGCCTCCTCTGCTGACCCTGGTTGTAAAAAAAAAAAGAGAGAAGTTGTGAGTGTATCACCACAATGACATCACCAGGGTAAGACTCCAAGAGCGCGAACTTCAAGGACTTTTACCTGAGGCAGTCTCACTCATCGGGTCAGGTCCACAAGGAGATCCCTCCCTAGGGACTGGAGGGGAGGCAGCGGGGCAGTGGTCGGGGCAACCGGTGCTGCCTCGAAATACCCCGGCTTCTCGGCTTGCCGGAGGAGGGTCCGGTAGGCAGCCGCCTGAACGCCGTCCGGATGATCTATAATGAAGGAAAACAAGAAGAAAACATGAATGAGCAGGCAATCAATGTTGAATAAAAGGGGCCAACAACGGCGAAGGAAAAGAAAGAAACCGCAACACTCGCGTGCCCCCATTTTCCCCCTCTTAGCCTGACTAGACCCCCCATTGATCCCCTTAACAGTCAGGGGATGTCCCATCCCCTTCCCACTCCATCTCCCCCTCCTCATCTCCCAACTATCATCCCCTTCCGTCGCCATACCTTGTGTAGTTCGCAGGAAGTAGACTAGGGCCCTAGAAGTGGCATCATCTCCTGCCCTACCCTGATCCTTTTGGTGGCAAATCCTCTACCACTGGAAAGGTCGTCCCGAGAGCTTTCCAGGGGAGGTGGTTTCGTCTTCGTCCAAGCACCGAGCTGTCCATGAGAGTGATTCTTTCTCGACTGCGCAGGACCCCTCGGGCAGAGAACTAGAGCAACAGAAGAAGCTCGACCATGGCGACTCCCTTGTAGCTCTGGGCGTGAAACTTGGCTGAGGGCTACTCCATCAAGTCCTCTCCCATCCCCAGGAAGTGGAGCTAATTTTGGACCACGGCATCAAGAGTTCTGAATTTCTCTTCCTAGGAGTGCCAGGTCAGTCTCCCTGATCCTGAGTCAACCACCCTCTAGTGTTCTAGCCTTCATGATCGGCTCTGACATTTGCCGCTAGCACCATTGGTCCCTGCTCGAAGAAGGCCCGACAGCGCTCGCAACAGCACTACTCTCTCGATACTGTTCATGGTGCCCCGATCTTCCCGAAGCGTCACTCTGGGAGCAATCAGAACCAGAGCAGTCAAGCCTTGTTCCAGATGCTGCCTCGACCAACGACGTCGACAGAAAATTCAACGAAAATTCCAGCGTCCTCCTGGGTCAAGTCAGAGAATTTCAGCACTAGTTTCAACCATTTCTAAGCTCGGCAGAGACTGCAGTGGCGTCGTCTTCAACTACCTGTCCAGCTATTCCAGAAATTGGCAAAACCCACGGGGCTCGACTCTTCGGTCCCTAGCCTCTTTTCCCCTTCCCTCGCTTGGCTGGCTGAAGGCCTCTCCCTACGAGGAGGTAGTTTTGGCTATAAATCTTTTAACCCCCACCCCGAGATCCCCTCTCCTGCGAGAGGTGCAGTTTTGTAGTTAATTATTTTCAAGTCAAAGCTGCACCAGCGCAGCGTGTGGGTACATACCCACGCCTCCCCGTTCGTCATCGTCTCCCACCGGGATCGGCATCTTCACGCTGATCAGGTGAGCTTCTAGTCACTCCTCCTTGTTGGCACTCCTTGCTTAATTAGTATTGCTTCTTAGTTCCTTCGGTGGTGAGGGAGTGCCCGATCCAAAATCAATCAAATCGAGTGTCCACGTGGAGTGAGTTGTGAGCGAGACACTACATCCCACGCCCTTGGCGTGCTGGCCACCCATAGAATCGGGCATCCCAGGCCCTTAGGGGTCCATCCCAAGCTAGCCATATCCCTGGAGCAGCAAGGTCCTACCTCAGACCTTTCCCACCATCGTCGAATCACCTACGAGCACTAGTGTGCGCTACGCGAGTGAGCCCGCTCGAGTGAAGTCACCAGTCTGTGCAATGCTTGCTTGCTAGGTCGAAGGGTTATTTGGTCTTGTGAGTATCACCCCCAAGGTGAAACCTCACTTTTCCCTATCCCCATCTCTCATTTCTCTCTTCCCTCCCTCGCTCTTCTCATGTTCTCTCCTCTCTCCCTCCCTTCTCCGGTGGCCGACGGAGCCAGACAGGGGCGAGGCGGCGAGGATCATGGGGCGTGGAGTGGCAAGGATGGAGCGAGGATCACGATGGTGGAGGTGGTTCATGGGATCACGAGCTAGTGAGGGTTTAATGACATTTTCTTCGTGGATCGACGTCCACGGTGCACAGAATCTTCGGTGGAGGTAGGGGGACAGATCCTTCACCCATGTACTTCCTTTCTCATGAGTTTTGTAGGCCGTGGTGAGTCGAGTGAGATTATTTGATCGAGTTTGGGCGCGTTGTGCTTTTTGGGAGTTCATAGGGTTCGCCGAAAAATGGCGATGGTTTTCGGATCAGTTAGTGTCAAACGACTCCCTAGAATGTCAGTGTTGCATAGTCGCTGATCTCGTCGTGATTGGCGGTCATTCGGGACCGTTAGGAGCCCAGGAAGTTCGGTGGTTCCATTTGGGTCGATTTGGAGAAATCGACCGTTTCTCGTCGTTTCTCATCCGATTTGACTCCCGACGGAGTCTATGTGTCGTATATCGTCGTTATGGTTGTATCCCCATCGTTTCGGAATGAACAGGGCATGGACAGGCCACGATCGAGCCGATCCTATGGTTTGTTCGCTATGATGCCTATGCAATTTAATAGTAACTGCTTGGGGTCTTGCGCGACAGGCTTTGGACCGTTTAGTGTAGGTCAGTTGGGCACCTATGCGGTCGCGAGATAGGCCGCCCTGTGTCTGGCACGGCTAGCTAGGAACCATTTAGTTCCTTTGAGTGACTGGACCCATACCGTTCTATCCTCCTTCGTGTGTTGAGTAGCCCTACCTTGGCAGTTCTGACTCTTGAGCGGCTGCATTCTAACCGTTCTGTGGCTTGAGGCGGCTCATGGGGAAATTTTCTCCCGACCGTTCAGTGCCCTTTAGTCGTCAGTTACTGACCATTCTGACCGGTTTGATCGAGCTACTGTAGTAGGTCGGTTCGCTTGAGCGGCCTCTTTTAGACCATTCTATCCCACTGAGCGGCCTCCAGGAGACCGTCCAGTCCCATGGGGCGGCCCTTCATTGACCGCGCTATGGGGTGAGTCAGTTGTGTTGTTGGTTCACCTTAGTGGCTTGTCCCATGATCGTTTGGGCATTGTGTTGGCCTTCAGTCAACCCGGTTGTGACCTAGTGGTTGACTTTCACTCTCGTGAGTGTCTCAAACACCCCGGAGGTTTCGTGTCTGTGTTTTGAGGTGTCCGTTGGTTCCGTGTTATTGTGGTTTCAGACCTAGGGACTAGGCTAGATTGACGGTGTCATGCCATCACATTCAACGGTCTTGACCCCAAGTCTCGTGGCTCAAGGACCATTGGGTTAATAGGCCTAGTGGGCTGTCTAGAGTTTGGTGGCCTCGAGCCATCGGTTACTCCATGTCACTCGCAATGGGCGCGTGTGTGGCTTTCTGTGTTCACATTTCGTGACCCGTCTACGAGTCGTAGCTTCCACAGCACGCGTGTGTCGGTTAACCGAGAGCACTATTGTGGCATACCTGAGTTAGACGGTGAGTAGGCTGGTTACTGCAGGGCCCCCACATACAGTCGAGTCAGGGCTTAGGGAGAATTACCAGCTAGAGTGAAAGACCTGGTGGTATGCTAAGACACCACAAACGGAAGGCTAGATGGACAGTAAGATCTAGAGGGGGGGTGAATAGATCTTTCACCTGCTCCTGCTGTACCGGTTCCTGCCCAGGCTGCACCTGTTCCTATTCCGCCTGCGGAGTTACCCGGTAGTCGTGGACGGGCACTGAAAGAATTCTTGCTGTTCCATCCACCGACTTTCGAGGGTCAATCAGATCCCGAGGTAGCGAGGGAGTGGTTGGATGCTACCGAGCATGTCTTCCAATGCATGGAATGCATTGAGGATGAACAGGTTATGCTGGCTTCTTATCAACTTCAAGGTACTGCACGCACGTGGTGGACTTCAGAATGGGAAGTTACCTTCCATTCCTGTCCGCTTCGACAGATCTCTTGGGCTGAGTTTGTTGCTGCATTTGAACACGTCTATACTCCAGCCTGCCTGAAGTTAGCCAAGATGTATCAATTTCTGGAGCTGACACAAGGTGAGATGCCAGTGCTGCAATATCGCGATAAATTCATCGAGTTGGGCCGGTAAGCACCTCATATCTTTACCGATAAGACTGTAAGGACTCAACAATTTTTACGCGGACTGAGAGTAAAATTGAGCCTGCTGCTGTTCGCTACACGTGTGTCTGAGTTGGATTCCGCTTATCAAGCCATTGTCGCATTGGAGTTAGAGTTGGCGAGGACTCGAGGTTTTGCTCAGAATAGAATGGCTCTGTCGGTTGTGCAGCATCAGTTGCCCCACCAGTCATCTACTTCAGGAGTTTCTCTCGCCTTCTCTCCTACCGATAGTGCTCCTTTCCAGCAATCTCAGGGTAGAGGTTTTCGTCATAAGAAGAAGAGGAAGAGGTTTGATCAGCCGATGTTTTCTGAGCCGAGTCAGCATTCTGGTTCGTTTGTTCGCTCGCGTTCAGATTCTGTTGCTTTTCAGCCGAGGTTGTGTTCCAGATGTGGTGGCAGTCATCTGGGCGTGTCGTGTTCTCTACCGGTTGCGTGTTATCATGTGATCAGCCGGGGCACATTTCCCGTAACTATCCGTTGAGGCAGCAGACGGTGCAGTTCACTCAGGCTTCACAGTCGCAGCAACCGCAGTTTCATCTTCCGCCGCCGCCTCAGCCTTCTCAATCGACTCAACCGATCCTACCATTTCGACTGCCTATTCTTACACCTTCTCAGCAGTCGTCTACCGCTACTCGTCCGTCGAGAGCCAGAGTTACACATATCACTGGTGCAGAGGCATTGGCATCTAATCTAATCGAAGGAACAGTTTCGATTTATGATCGCATAGCGCATGTTCTTTTTGATTCAGGTGCGACACATTCGTTCATCTCCGAAGATTTTATTGCCCGTATTGAGAGACCGGTGAATGAAATTTCCTATGACATGCTCATGGAGTTGCCATCTGGTGATTTCATGTCAACCCCTATGTGCTTGGAAAATTCTCCGGTTGTGGTCAGTGGTCAGAAGCTGCCAGCGAGGCTTTATGCACTACAGCTAGCCAACTATGACGCAATTCTTGGTATGGATTGGCTGGAACTTTATGGTGCCATGGTGGACTGTCGTCTCAAGCGAATCTATTTTCTGCCACGCAGAAAGTCAGCCTTCTATTTTCAAGGTATCGACTTCTGTTCTCTTTTTCGGTCAGTAGGGTGTGGCGTGTGTCAGTTTCCTCCTTGTCCTTTATCTAATTTCGAGGATGAAATTTCTTTTAGGGAGGAGGGACTGTAGCACCCGTAGTTTAGTGGGTCCTTAATGGTGTGGATCTAGGATTCGTCCGGTGAATTTTGGCTATTTTTAGGAATTTTTGGGATATTTTTAGGTGATTATTTGAATTGGCTCTCATATGGACCTATTTTTTTTACCTATCCAATTATATTAAATTCTCACTAGGTCTAGTGGGCAATCCTTTTTTAACATTTGGTGTGAAGCTGCCTTTCTTTTACAACATTTATATCTGGGATACCCAAATGGGTCGTCCCTTACGGACGAACCCAAAACCTTTGTTTCACTAAACTGTCGCACAAATTACACTGGTCAACTCACTTTACCACCGTTTGACCGGTGCTTCTCGTTAAAGGGGCATCTCCTTCAAAAATACCCAGCCGCTAACTCTTGTAGACCGCGAAGCCACTCTTTCCTTCTTTTTACTACGCACCATCATTCCGGCAGACAACCTAGCGGCTACCGCCGCCCCTCCTTCTGGACATCAAAGCCACTACTTCTAGCTCCCACCCAAGGTGCCAAGGAACCCTGACTAGTGGAGGGAAGCTCTCTTTCAAGGTCGGCTACTCACCTACCATCAAGGAGAGACAGACGACGTTCCCGCGGCTCGAGTCCAGGCTCTTTAGATGGCTCCCCGGTGCAAGGCCATGTCAAGGCGTCCAAGGAGACAAGCTGCTGCAAATGTTCCCTCATATGCCATGGGTCGGCCCTCCTCAAGCTCAGAGGATGAAGCTCCTCAGGCGATCCCCATTCCGACAGGACAGACATCAGAAAGACGGTCCAAGAAAGTTCATGATGAGGTACTACAACACTCCAAGTCTATTAATATTCATCCTCGTACTATCATGCGTCCTAGAGCAGTGGATCTGGAAGATGTCACAAATTTAGTCCCAGAGTTGTTTGATCTGGTCACAACCCAAGAAAATTGGATTCCATTCATGTCTGAATATCGGGAGTATTATCCCTCCCTCGTTCTACAGTTCCATCAAAATATGATGGTCAAGAATAATCAGCTCTATACTTCAGTGAATGACAAAACTGTTATGGTTTCTTCCGGGTTATTCAGCAGAGTCTTTGGCTTTCCCCAACTACACACCACAGTGATGGCAGATACAAAATTGGATGAAGTGTCAGTCTATAAAATCATGATGGGGCTTGATGATTCAGTCATTCTTACTGAGAGTGAAATACCAAAGAATTTGAATGCTAATGTGTTTCCCCCTGCTCAGCAAATTCTTCATCATCTCTTCACCACCATCATCTATCCCAGGGGCGGCAGCAGGAACAAAGTGAATAAAGTACATAAATTTTTGTTCCACTACATCTACAATGGCATTGAAGCTGATTTTTCTAGTCTGATGATGGATTTAATATTCCTCTGTCACAAAGAGAAGCGATGCAGTCTTCCATACGCTACACAGTTAACCGTTGTATTTAAACATCTTCGTATTGGCCTTGATCAAGAAGCCTGTACGATGATATTGGCCTCAGATGTCTACACCGCACAGAGCCTTTACAACAACATGGGTTACCAAAGGAATGTAGATGGCCACTTAGTTCGAAATTTGAAAAAGCTGAAAGGAAAGCAAGTGCAGTCAGATACGAGCAGTGACCATGATGAAGACCAAGATGAAGGAGAGACTAATGCCTCAGATGCTGATCACCCACCTTCCAATAACTCTCCTGCCAATCGAAGCAGTTCTGGACATGAGCCTGTTGGTTCTCATCTTGATCGAATTGAACAAAAGGTAGATCAGCTGACTGAAGAAGTGGGTAACCTGAAGCTGCATCATGAGACGTTCCAGCACCACTTTGACACCATCTCCAAGACTCTTGATGCCCAAACCCAGATGCTACAGCAAATTTGGGACTATGTTGTTTATGTGTGTGGGTTGGGCTTTGACTATTTATTTATTTTTAATTTATTTAGGAGAAATTTTATTCTTATTTATTAGGGTTGCTACACCCTCCCCCACTTAAAAAAATTTGGTCCCCAAATTCAATCGTATATAGACGTGGAGGGTGCAGAGTACATACTATTCATAAATAAGTCTGGAAATCTCTTCTTCATGGATTTTTCGGTCTCCCATGTGGCTTCTTGCTCCGAGCATTTGCTCCATTGAACCTTGATCATGGGAATTATCTTGTTCCTCAGTGCACGTACCTCGCGATCAAGGATCCTTAAAGGCTTTTGCTAATATGTAAGATCCTTTTGTATCACTAGGTCCCCATGATCTGTGACATGTGATGGATCATGAACGTACTTCTTTAACATTGATATGTGGAACACATTGTGGACCACTGACAATTGTGGAGGCAAAGCGATGCGATCGGCAACCTCGCCAACTCTTTCCAATACCTAGAAAGGACTGATATATCTTGGTGTAAGCTTGCCCTTAACACCAAACCTTCTAATGCCTTGTCCGGGGGAAATCTTAAGAAAGACGTGATCTCCCACCTGGAATTCGAGATCTCTCCTTCTAGTATCAACATAAGTCTTTTGCCTAGACTGAGCCATTTGAAGTCTTTCTCTAATGAGCTGGATCTTTTCGGTAGTATCCCTTACCATGTCTGGGCCTAGTAGTTGCCTCTCGCCAACTTCGTCCCAGCATAAAGGCGATCGACAACTCCTTCCATATAATGCTTCGAAAGATGCCATCTGAATACTTGCCTGGTAACTGTTGTTATAAGCAAACTTGACCAGGGGTAAGTGATCATGCCAGCTTCCACTGAAATCAATGATATAAGCTCATAGCATATCTTCTACTACTTGGTTCGTTCTCTCTATCTAACCATCTGTTTGAGGATGAAAGGCTGTACTAAAGTTGAGTCTTGTTCCCAACGAATGTTGTAGACCCTTCCAGAAGTGTGAAGTAAAGCGCGGGTCTCGGTCAGACATGATTGAAACAGGAACTCCATGCAGTTTGATAATTTCCTCGATATATAAGGCAACGAGCACATCAACTGTAACGACCCAAAGCTCAGGGTACTGATAACCCGATACAAGTATCGAATTACCGTTACCATAAACTGGGGATGCCACCCAAGAGACTGATGAGGCCCCTGAAGAGTTAGTGGGGGTTGTTGAGGAGGCATATAAATAATTGGAATTACACCACGCATACTAAAATTTATTTGAGCAGGAAATTAAATTAAAGTGTAAAAGTAATTAAAAGAGATATATCAGAGTGATAATTATAAAGGATAGTCCAAAATTTACAAGTATACAAGTCTGACATGACCACCACAACGACAACAGTCCCACTGTACAACTACACAGGGCATACCCTAGACAAAAGCACACTGGGACAGACGAACAACAGCTAGCGCACTAAGCTCGGTCTCCAAAAGCACGAGAAGGACCGGCGGGAGGCTAGGATGGCTCACCTGCAAGAAGAAAAGGTGAGTCACAGCCAGACTCAGTAGGGGTCACGCGGATCCCTACCATACACTAAACATGCAAGCATTCATTAATAAGGTAATTAGAGCATGCATTTAAAGTAGTAAACAGGTAATGGCACAATTAAACTACAATTATAGCAAAGCTGGAAAACTGATCTAAACAGGTAAGCATGTTGAATAATATTAAATTAATAATAGCATCAGAAGCTAAATCTACCAACAGAGTATACCTTAGCGGCCTAATGCTAGACCGTGTACATGGTTGTCGGTGGAAATTCAAAGAAAAAGATAAATATCTAGAGATAAATCGCTGTGGGACTCTGAGAGACATAAGCGGTCTTCAAAACGACTGTCCACGTCCTACACGGTCCATCGCTAGACCGCATACGGGCTGGACGGTGGAAATTAATAAAATGGGATAAATGAGCCAATTTACCCCAAAGAGCAAGTGAAATCAAGGCCCATTAAGCCCGAACTCGAAAGCAAATCTAGCCAGGGAGGAAGTACCCATAAAATAAGTACAAATACATGCCTGGAAATGGCCTAATGAGTAACGGGTAACTCGAGACATCAAAAATAGTGGTAAGTGAGATGACCCAACTTGAAGGCAAAAACGGGTGTCAACAAGAGGCAGGGGAGGGCTACTCGCGCGCATTTCCCAGTAGCTCCCAACTCGCGTTCCGACTACCGGACTGCGCCTGATGACCGTCAGCGATCGTCACCTTCACCACATTCAGTGCTCCAGCAATCATGGCGGCTGTCATATATGGCCTCATTGTCGTCGCCACCCACTCACGGGTGGGCTACTTGGCGACACTGATCGCCTTTGACAGCTTCGCCCCAGTCGTCAGATCACCCTACCTCTTGTGTGTGGTCCCCGTGGCTGCTCCGCAGGTACCCTCAACACCTGTGCTTGCCAACGCGATAGACACCCCGCCCCAGCCTCCAGCATCAGCAGCCCGCTCGAGCGTCAGGCTCGGGCCTTCCACCATCGGCCCCCGTAGGGGCCCCAGACTTGTTCCTGCCTGGGCAAGTGCCAGCCCCCGGGTCCAGCCTCGGCCGACTTTCAGTACGGGCCCCGTGCCCCGAGCTTCGATCACTACCACAGTATTTTACTCGGGCTTCCAACCCCGAGCTCCGGCCAGGGCGACACCCGACACGGGTTTTCATCCCCGGGTACCTGGCTCCTCAGCATCTCGCTTGGGTCCTCAGCCCAGAGCCCCAACCAAGCCAGTACCTCCCTTGGGCTCCCAGTTTCGAGTCCCAGCCGAGCCATCGCCCAGTGTGGGTCCTCAACCATGAGTTTGAGGCCCCTCAGCGTCCAGCCCAGGCGCACAGCCCCGAGACTCTTCAAGGTCGGCCCCCGGTGTGGACTCTCCACATCGGGTCCCAGGCATCTCAGCTTTACCATGGGGTCTTTGATAGAAATGCATGCCCTACAAGCCAATCACATGAGATGTGATAGTGACATTTCTTGTAATATCTTATTCATATTTATATTAATGATATTTATTCGTTACATTTAATTGTGTTAATGATTTGAATGTGATGAAGTCCCTGAACTTGTGCGATGATGGCTAGATCATAATGAGATTATGATAATGAGATCGGTCATCCAGATGTACATGCTCTAAATGTTCCTAGCCATAGGATCTTCAAGAAGGGACATTGAAGATCCGGATAGACTGGCACAAATGATACTTACTCATATGATGGTGTGATTGTTCTCATAGTCATCAGTGTGGTGACACTGAAGTACGTGTGTGGGTGGTCATTAGCAGAATGAGTTCACTGAACTGACCCGATCAAGAATCCCTGAATGGTAATCATACTGACTGTCAATTAGGATATTCTATGTCTCAGTAGCACAGTTGGATCTTAGACCTGAGTCACTAAAGATGTCTTGCATAAGGGATGTTGAGTATTTGATTACTGACTTATGGACTTCTGAGAAGTGGTCCTCAACAGTTAGTTATTCGGACTCAGTAGAACTTGAGATTGACTCTTTGAGGATTTGGCCCTGTTGTTTTATCTTGTTGATCTTTATGTTGGGCCTTGGTTTTCTTGTCTTTGGGTTCATCCCTTGTGTTTGTCTTGAGCCTTCTTGTTGTATTGCCCCTCTGCGCAGGGTGTCTATCTATTGGCTCCGTCTTCTTGTACCTTTCTTTTCTGCCCTCTTAATAAAATTACCTAGCTGATCCTCGGATCTGTCTAGGTATTGCTTTAGTTTAAAAAGTAGTTATCATAGCATGAACACCCTGGCCACGGAGGCGATCCCCCCTTTACCTCTGGGCAATGGGAGGGTGCAGAGAGGCATTGAAGGACCAACCTGGAGCTGGGATGGGCCAAGGTGCATGCACAGGTATTCCCTCAGCCACAAAATCCTCGGAACGGATAGAGCCAGGCATGGCCATGGCGTTAGCGCAGAGACCCCGGGGAGGGGAAGTTATCTTTGTAGCCCAGGGAGCCCTAGGGCACGTCCAACGTCGAAGAACCCGGATTTGAGAACCACACACACGGAGTGATTAAGCATACAAATTGAGAGAATGAGAGAGGGGGGTAGCATCAAACACTCGATCTATCAATACATATGCACATTTATTCCATCAACAGGGAGTAACTGGATGAACCAAGCGCATTTGACGCTGACATTGTCGCACGGTCGTCATTTCATTCATTACAGAGGAGGGAGTTTACAGAGGAGAGAGGCAAAAGAAATGGTGAAGGGGGGGAGATTGATGCGAGACGGACCACGCCTTGACCTAAACTCTAAGCAAGCTCGTGGTCGCCCCTAACGAGGGAAGCGTATGGACGTGCACGGTTGAGAAACCGGTAGTGAGCTAGGGTGGTCGGCTCTCTCTGGTGCCCGGATCGGGTCACGGGACGGTCACGCTCTCTCGCTCGCAGCAATGAATAACAATAAGTATCGAGCTAGGTTACCCTATCATGCTCTCTAGTAGCGGCATAAACAAGTATATATGAAATGAAGTAAAGTGCCAAGTAAGGAGCGAATACGATACCTCCACGCTCTCGGCGTGGGGAAGACGACCCCGGTCGAATCGATACTCCCAGAATAGTTATTACACAATTATTATAGCAAATAAATTACTACCCACTCCATGCAGGGAGGTATGGGGCTACACAAGGGATCCGGGAGTGACGCGATCGGGTTGACGGGCAGCACTCGGGGCCGCTTTGACAAGGCAAGCACGCGAGCTCGTGGGGCCCACATCTTGGCTGGCCGTCCAGGGAAGCTGGGAGGTTGCTGCAGCATCGATGACTCCTGGTTAGGTGGTCTCGGGGGTGGAGGCATGCTGCTCGGCTTCACGGGAGGTGAGGCGGTCGCTCCGGGGATGTTCACCGGGTGTCGTCCACAAACCAGAGCTGCTATTTGGCAGCGTGCGACCCGGCGAGAAACATCGCTTCGACAAGTGCCGATGTCGGATCGACACGAGATCAGTGGCGTTGGAAAGCTCTTTCAAAATACTTCGACCCTAGGTGGGAGAAATAATTCTGAATCTTCAGTGCTGGCCGTGAGGGATTTTAGAAGCTGCTGATCCACTAGATGGGGGTTGATAGGGCAGAAAGAGGGATTTCCTGAGAACAGGGGTTGACCGGGTGGTTATGGAGGGATCTGGGTGGAGTGGTCTTCATGAAAGTTTTAGCTATGGAAGTCAGGAGAATGGGGATATTTTGTATGTAGGCTTTTATGGAGGTATGAAAGTTTGGTGGATTTTAGAGTGAATAGGGGTCGGGCTAGCAAGCCCTCTGATCTTATTCCCCTTCCCCCACATGCTAGAGTGTCTATCTCTGCTGAGTCCTTCGCACAACACTTCAAAGAGTTGCATGATGACATTCACAAGCATATAGGGAAGGGTAACGAGGCTTATAAAAAGCGGGTAGATGATCACAGGTGCCACTTAGAATTCCAAGTAGGTGACCCCGTGATGGTGAGAACAGAGCGACTCTTCCCCGAGGCCACCTCCAAGCTTAGGGCACGAGGGTCTGGACCTTTTCAAGTTCTGAGATAATTTGATAACAATGCTTATGAGCTAGACCTACCGGAGGGCTATGGGGTACGTCCCACTTTCAATGTGGCGGATCTAGCACCCTATAAGGGCCCCGCGGTGGAACCTAGTGATAATCTTGAGCCTATACCTGTCCTTGCGAGAGACACCACCAGTGAGAATCCACCTTTCAGCCGGAGGGACCGACGTGAGCAAGTGGAGATGATATTGGACCAGCAGAGCACCGTCACCAGGAACAGGGTACACCAATGCTATCTTGTGAGGTGGAAGAACCGTCCTCCCACTGAGGACATGTGGTTGAGCCGGGAGGACCTACTGCGCTTGGACCCAGACATTTTGGAGCGTTACTACAGCCAGGTGGACCCATACTCGACGTGGTCAAGATCCTCTCACCCTGGGGAATTTGATGGGGACATCTCGCACCATTCCTTATGGCTAGGGTCGCCTGCACATCCTTGAGAAAGCTCAATGGTGATTATTGTTGTGCCCCCTGGGCTTTGATGATAGAGTGTTGTTTTGATGATAGCAACTTCTTGAGTCACCACATTTGTTCCTAAATTAGTGCTTGATTGAGTGATCATTACGAGACTGTTATGCATGATTAGTGCTGTGCTTGGTATGCTTGGTACTATCCTACCTGTTGCATTTGTTGTTGCAAGCCTGTGCATAAGTGTTTGCCTGTGCATATTAGTACAGGACTTTTGCCTGTGCATATTAGTCCAGGACTTCTTTCAAAAGTCCATGCATTGCACTAAGGTTGAGCCAAGTCCATGGACAGGGCGTCTTATGCATACACTCAACTTAAGCATACCAGGTCTGAGTCCTTGCATAGTTTGTGCAAGCGTTGCACGCCATTATTCATTATTGAGTCTGGGCATGTTCATGTTATTGTGTCTGTGCATGAATAGTGCACGTCTGATTGGTAATAGAGTCCATGCACATTCTACAAGTTTACATTTCTTAAGTCTGTGTAGTTTCATGGTTTGCATTGTCAAGTCCATGCATATCCCATAGTTAGTCATTGCATGCCTTCATATGGTCCGTGGAAGCCAAACCCAGTGCATGTTTTACTCTTAACACAAAGTCCATGCACGCCTTCATAAGGTCTGTGGAAGCCAAACCACATGCACATTCTGGACTTAGCGTATTATTTATTGGGTTGCATACCAAGTCTGTGCATAGACATCTCCATGCACCTTTTGTTAGTGTCCATGCACATGTCTGCAAGTCCTTGAATCTTTTGTGTCTGGAGTCTATGCATATTGTAGCAAGGTCCGAGCATACAAGAGTCCGTGCACATTCTAGTCCAGTCCGTGCACGTTGTGCATTGTTAAACTCTAAGTCCGTGCTCTTTTTGACAAAGTCCGTGCATATGTCTTGAAACATCAAGTCCGTGCATCGTCCAGGTCTGCGTAGGTTCTAACTTGTTCATTTTCATGTCAGTGCACATGTCTGAGTACATGCATGCTTTGGGTCACCAAGTCTGAGCGATCCTCGGGACGCACCGATCGCAACGGTACCACTCATGCTAGGGTGAACGATCACATTTGTCCGCAAACAGCGTGCCGAAGGATTTGCCGAAAACTGGGTCAGAAATCGAAAAATCACGCAGAAAAAGTCGCGGAACGCCTTCGGGCCCCCGAAACGACCCCGGATCGCGCCGATCTGAACACGAAAGATGTCCGAAACATAATTTCAGACACGACAGAGTCAAACGCTCTGAGAAAAGTAGATCCGGGACTCGAAAATAAGGATCCGAAAGGATCCGAGATGTTACAAAACCCCCATAGCCACCTTCCCTTCTTTAAAAAGGGCGTGGGAAGTGGCTAAAGGGGCACGTCTCCAGTGTTGGCTCCTGCTGCTCTTCCTTCTTCTCTGCTTCTAGTGAGGTTTTTTCCCTTCTTGTTGTTCTTCCATGACACCTCGTAGGAGGCTTCTTCTCCCTAAAGAGTCTGAGTCCACCACCATAAGTTTGGAGGCACAGTCCGCGGTGTCGTGGCCATGGTAGCAGGGGAAACGATAGTACCTTCTTCGATTCCTAGTCTGAGAATTAGACTTCATCTTTTGGGACCAGCGAAGGTAGGGTTCCTTACAGATCTCCATGAGGATCTGCTCGGGAGCGGCCGTCAATGGAGTGTAGTGCATATAGAGGGCTTTCTCCTTTGGCCCGTCCCGATCGCGGCGGTCTCGATCACGACGCTCGCACTTGCTCATCTCCCGATAGGGAGATTCGGCCAATAGCTTGCGGTCAGATTGATCCCCTCTGGCTACTCTGCCTAATGCTACGTTGCTCTCCTCGCAGTTTACGTGCTTCTTAACGAGAGAGAGAGAGAGAGAGAGAGAGAGAGAGAGAGAGAGAGAGAGAGAGAGAGAGAGAGAGAGAGAGAGAGAGAGAGGAGTTTTATCAGCATGGGAGGGGACTCCACCCCTAGGGTTCTTAGGAGGATGACGACTTGAGTGCCTTGTGTCAGCATTGTCATGACAATGTTGACATCTAGGTAGGGAATGCGGAGAGTCTCCTTGCGGAGTAGGTAACGAAGTTTCGCAAGCGTTCTTCATGACTTTGATTTATGGAAGTAGGCTTACGACAGTCTTGACCTCTTTTTTGCAGTTGATAAAGTTTTCCTTGAACATCCTCTTGAGTTGCTAGAAGGAGGTAATGGTCCTGACGGGTAGCGACTTGAATCTCGTCCAAGCGTTCTCCCGCAGGGTGATGACGAATGTCAAACACTTGACAACATCCGAGATCTGGTGGAACGCCGAATTAGACTCGAAGTTATGCATGTGGTCAGCGGGGTCAGTAGTGCCGTCGTACCGAGTGAACGTCGGCAGTTAAAACTTCAGGGGAATCGACGCTTCCATGATCTCTCGGGAGAAAGACGTATGAAAGTCGGAGTTGTCGTCGATCAACCCCTTGGTCCATGCCGCCCGGAGAATGTCATCCAGGTAGCATATCTTACCTTCAAGCTCGCGCTCGACCTCCTCGTAACGCCGTAGTCACTATGCCATCTCGGGGTTAGAGTGCAGCGGGCTGACTGGGTGCCCCAAAGGATTCAAAAGGTGCTTGCTTTAGTACATTTTGATTTGTACAAGTCTAATTTATTACTTACCAGAAACTCTTCTGCATTGATTATTACTGCCCACCTATTATTAATTTATTATAATTTGTTATTTTCAATTGCAACCTAATTTCCTATTGGTAAACAGGATAGCATTTCTATTATTAAATCTTTTAACCAAAGTTATTGATGTCATATGAGAGTGGAGAACAGTAATGACTTATAGTGTTAGCCAGTATCAAAACCATGATATACAAATGACCAATGATCACAGGGGCACAACAGGGGCTAACACCTTTTCCTCTTTCGTGTGAATTCAAAGTGGCCGTCCCACTTCTGGAAGCTATAAGACTCACCGCAGAGCCCTCTGGGGAACCCTATTTGTTCTTTCAATGCCTGCGATGGGCATTAGTTGCTCTTCCTCCGATCCCTCCTGTCTTGGTGAGAGTCTCCCCCTTCTTCTAACTCCTTGGATCATGGCGTCCCGCAAGAGGGCCCTTCATGTTAGCTCTTCGTCATCCACCGAGGAAGTGAGAGCTGGTCGTGGTGGTGTCCCGAGCACCTCAGACACTAGTTCCAATCATCCTTGCTCCCCACTGCTGGTCGTCTATAAGGTAGTTAGCGTGCTACGGGAGGCCTTCCGGATTCCTTCTGAGTTTGACATCATCTTCCCAACTGTTTATGACAGCCGGTAGAGTCATCCCCCAGGTGGTATCAGGGTCCCAATAGAATCCTTTCGGGCTAGCTTCCACCTCCCTGTACATCCCTTCTTTGAGTCAGTCCTCCACCACTACGGTCGGTACCTAGGGGAGCTTTCCCAAATTCTTGACGCATTCTATACGGTTTCATCTTTGTATGAACCAAACTTTAGATGCTCCAACTGTCTCCCTTTTTCGATAGTTCTACAGCCTTCAGTGTTGTCCTGTCGATGCATCATCTTTTTACCTCCGGGCCAGGAAGGATAGAAGCATTATCCGTGTCACTTCCTTGGTGTCCAACATTAAGCGCTAGTCTAAGTGCTTTATTTTCATCACAACAGTAGGGGACAGTGGTCGCCCGAGCGATTAGAGTTTTTCCACCGGCTTCCGTCCTCCTAGGGCAGATAGGTTGCCCAACCCCACTGTTGAGGAATCTAGGGTGATTAAGTCCCTTCTTTGCTTCCATATTCTAGATGCTGATACCAGGCTGACCCTGACGATGCTTTAGGAGCTGGGGTTGAGCCCCCCATTCCCCCAGGGTACTAACCTCATCGCTCGTTGTGTTTTGCTGGTTGTTCGTTCAACTGACCTTCTTTACACTGCTTTGTAGGGGTGCAGGAGGTGTCAGAACTACGGTATGCAAAGGTTAAGCTTCTATAGTTCACTCCTCGCCCCATCGACCATATTGAGCCGGGTACCGATTAGGTGATCGTCACCGCCCCTCAGGAAGACATCACCCTAGCCCCAGGCCGCTTGCAGTATCTGCTCCCAGTGGCACTTCTGGCAAAGGACTCATCAGTGGCGCCTACGTTGAGCATCGGTTTGAGTGTTCAACAGAACGTGTCTAGAGGTGTGGCGAGCACGCAGGAGGAGGCTTCCGTCATGTTGAGTGGCCCACCCATTCATGTGAATCTGGATAAGGTGGCGACATTGGACAGCCAACGTCGCCAAAGAAAGTGGAAGAGGCATGTTGCCGGGATGAGCCGCGAGGTGTCTTCTCCCCCTCGGTCAGTGACTCCATCGACGCTGACGTCGATTGACGGCCCAGCTCCTGCTCCACCTGCTCCGGTCCCCATGGGGGTGCTCAGGATAAGGGCAAAGCACCTTATTCAGACACCATCGCCCACCTCTTCCCTCCTGAGGACCCTCCTGTAGTTTGCTTCTTGCCGCCTAAGTAGCCCATGCTGGGGTACGTGGGCTGCCTAGAAGCCATTACCCTCATGGACAATGGCATTGGGGCACGTGATCGCACTGGCCACCTCGTGGGGTCATTTTTGTACTTCTGACAGGCTTTGTCCTGCCCTGAAGGTTGGCACCCAGCCCTTTACCTGATTGATACCCCATCTTCATTAGAATACTCCATCCAGGTGTATTTATCAAACATTTCTTCTTTTTGCCCTCGGATGGTTGTGCCGATGTCGGAACGGTAGAAGGGGTAGTAGTCAGCCTAGGCAAATCTCGCCGCAGATTGGCAACATCAAAAACTGACAGTAGCGATTTATTAGCCGGCCATATTGAGGGGACTGATGTTGCTGAATGTATATCATCGGTCGGCAGAATGGGCATACTGGTGACTTTGATGATGCGCCCTTTATGTGAAAATTTTATACATTGATGGTTGGTGGAGGGCACAACATCAAGCTCTTGAATGTAGGGACGACCCAGAACGCCGTTAAATGTCGAGTCCATGTCTAGAATATGGAAATCAGCTGTAATAGTGACAGGACCTAGTCCAGCCTTCAAAGTAATCATGCCCAGAGGTAGCTTCTTGGTGTTGTTATATGCTGTGACGGTAATAGTGGATGGTCGAACCTGGCTCTCTGGTATGCCACACATTTTCAATGTACTTGGTGGCAGAACATTAATTGATGCGCCAGTGTCCACTAGGCATTGCTTTACCGGCACCTTGTTGATGTCCACTGTGATGCATAAGGCATATTTTCTGGCAGGCTGCGGAGCCAGTTCGTGCTCATAAAAGGTGATGGATGGTTGGCTACCGACTGGAGTTAAGACTGTGGTAATCTACTCGGCTGCTATATCTTCATTCACCATCACTCTCTGTAGATATTGCTTTAAAGCCAACTGATGTACAACGGATCTTTTGATTAATTCTAGAATTGAGATCTGAGTTGGCGTTCTGTCCAGATGTTTTAACAAGTCATATTCTGTGCCCAGCATAGATTCCTGTTCTTGTTCCGCTTGCTCTTGTGCGAGTTCCTGCTCCCGCTGAGGAAATACTCGGTGGAACATTCGTCCACTTCGGAGCACCATTATTTCCGATCACTCTGTCGGGGCTGGAGTAGGGGTTGGATTAGTGGAGGTAGAGGGAACAGTGGAGGGTGCGTCGACTGCTGGTGCAGGATTGGTGGTAGGAGGGGTTATTATAAGAGGCCTTGCCAGCGGGGGATTGCTGGGAGGCGAAGATGGAGGTCATGTTGTTGGTGGACTGACAAGGAGAGGTCGTGGAAGCATGACAGTGGTAGGTGGTGTTGGTTGTTATGGAGTTGGTTGTGGTGGAGTTGGAGGAGAGGCAGTCGCCGGCAAGGGGCGGATAATGAGAGGTCTATTTGACGAGGGGTTTTGAGGTGGAGGATAGCTCCTGGGTTGGCGGATGAGGAGGGGCCGTGGAGGAGTAGAGTTAGGGTTGAGTGGTGCTGGGGTAGTGGAGCGTATGAGGGGACGTGGAGTTTGAGGAGATGTAGTTTGAAGGGTTCTTAACAAACGAGTTGGTTGATCGGAGTTTTGTGTGGTGGCCCCGACAGAGGCACTTTCTTCTTGCCAATCCTGTCCTCTCTCCACCTCCTGGATTGAGGTAACAGGGTTTACTTGCTGATTTTGTACCGGGTGCTCCGGTAATGGATCATTTACTATCCCCATATTAGGCTGGGGTGCAGGAGCCTGCTGTTGTTGTGGGCCTTGTGGCGGCTACTGTGGTTGACCTTGTTGCTGTCGTGGTGGTCTTCTTGCCTTCATGGAGGCCACCACTTTTCTCATCTCATCCCAGTCTATACCTCCTATTTCATGGCGGGCCGACATCCTGAGGCTGAGGGGCGAGAAGTCGAGCGGGCCCGAAGGGTTTTTACGGTGCCATCGGAGCCTCTCCGCAGCGAGCTGACTGAGGGCGAGGTGAAGCGGTTGGAGGGTCGGTACGGGTTGCCATGGCGGTATTATTTTTCTCCAGCGGAGCCTCACGAATGTAGTTTGGACACTCACTCCGGTCTCTTTTGTTCTTTCCTCTTGGCCTGGAAGTGTGGGTTCCGCCTGCCTCTCCATTCCTTTGTCGCCGAATTGCTTCGGTTCTACCAACTGGCTCCAGTCCAGTTGGTCTCTAATTCTTGCACCTTCATATTATCCTTCATCTTTCTTTGCCGCTTGTGTGGGGGACACTTCGTTGGACCTTTTTCATGCCTTTTTCGAGTTGAAGGAGCATGCCCATGTGGGCAAAGGCTTCTTCTATCTCTAGGCGAAGAGGGGGAGGAGTTGCGTGACCCTCTCTGCCAGGGATTCTTCCTACCAGGGCTGGAAGACCCAGTATTTTTGGGTGGGCTCGGCCTTGGGCGATGAGTCCTGGACCTTCCTGTTGGTGCCTAATTTCCATCCAAATGTTCCTTAGAAGTAGGCTGTGACCTCCCCGGAGGTGGAGAAGAAGGCTTCCCTTCTTTAGAAGAATCACCGATCCACTGCCAAGTTGATGACCGAGGCAAACATTGAGGAGTATCCTTCTTGGATGGTGGCACCTCCGGGTAAGGGCTTCAGAGTCTTGTATTGATGCTGGGTCAGATTAGTGGACTTCCTTCTGATGATCTGTTTTTCTCTATTTAGATTCGAGGCAGATGGCAGATGAGGGGGCGTCGCCGGCTGAGGTGGAGATCATTAACTTGGAGGGGACGCCTACCCCCGGCGGACCTCAGACGTCTGGGAGCTCCTCCCGTACCCAGGACAAGGGGAAGCAAGTCACCCGGGATTATACTTCTGAGCATCACGGGGCTAAGCATAAAGATCCCATGGAAAAGCTATTGCGGTCCTCGATGAAGGCCGTGGCCGCCGAGTGGAAACGGGCGAGGAGGGTGGAGGCCGCCCGTTCGGTTGAGGAGGGTGCGCAATTGACTCTCCCGACCATTGAATCTGAGGGGACCATCGCCATCGAAGGAGTTGCGGCCGAGGCGGATGGGTCCCCGATAGAGGAGGCTGGTGCTAGGGCGCCTACCGAGGCTGAGGGGGCGCAGGCCGACGGAACCTGGTCCGACCCGGTCGAGGCCGAGGGGTCGCGAGGTGGGGTGACCCCATCCCGGCCGACCGAGGCTGAAGAGGTGCGGGGTGAGGCGGTCCGATCCGAGTTAGGCGGTGAGCCCCCCGAAGTGGGAGTACTGGGGGGGATGCCCCAATCTCGACTGTCCCAGAGAGGACCATCCCTTCCGCGGCAGGTGCCTTCGCCGTCTGAGCCTCCTTGTACCGTACGTGCCGCTCTGTGACGTCGGAGGCGATTCGAGGAAGTCTTGGGCACAGTCCCCCTTCCGTGCTTCTGGAGCAAGTCATGGAGGGCAGCTTGATTCTGGCTGACGCGGGATGAACCCGGTCGAGACACTGGGACCTAAGTTAGTAAACAACGAGCACAGGTCGTCTAAGCGACAAGACAAACACTCATGCGAATAGCGGACTCCACAGGAATCGTAGCGATGGTTCGTCGAGCTGGGGCTCACGAGAGGGTCAGACACGGTCCAAGTAGCGAGGAGAGTGGTGGTGAACCACCCGGGGAACAAGGTCGTGGGCACTGGAAGACGTTCTGCTCTCGTGGGATGTGGACCACCTCTAAGTGGGAGAATTCCTTTACCACAGCCCTGGCTTGCTCCAAGTACTTAACCATGGAGGGTTCGTGCTCCTCGAATTCTCCCTTCACCTGGTTGGCGATGAGCATGGAGTCGCTGTACGCTCGTACGCTGGTCGCCCCCAAGTGTTTCGCCATGCGTAGCCCTGAGAGGAGTGTCTCATATTCGGCTACGTTGTTCATGGTCGAAAAGTTGAATCACAAGGCGTACTGAAGCTCGAGCCCTTCCGGTGAGAGTAGGACCAACCCCGCTCCATTCCCCGTGGCGCAGGACGATCCTTCGACGTACAGCTTCCATGTGGGCCCGGAGGGTTGCTCGGGCGAGTCTTCAGCGGGTATGGTGCATTCAGCTACGAAGTTGGCGAGAGCCTGAGCCTTGATCGCAGTCCTCGGGCGGAGCTTGATGTCAAACTCCCCCAACTCGATAGCCCATTTGATCAGCCTTCCCGAGGCGTCTGGGTTCTGGAGGATTTGTCGGAGTGGCTGGTCAATGAGGACGATGACTGGGTGAGCCAAGAAGTATGGCCGCAGCATGCGAGCGGCCGTAATGAGTGCTAGGGCGAACTTTTCAGTTCGTGAGTACCAAAATTCCAATCCTTGTAACGCTCGACTGACGTAGTAGATGGGCCTCATGACCCCTGCCTCTTCCTGTGTGATCACAACGCTCATTGTGCTCGGCGTCACTGATAGGTACAAGAGTAATGGTTCTCCCCTTTGTGGTTTGGCGAGGACGGGAGGGGTCGCCAGGTAGCGCTTCAACTCTTCGAACGCTTGCTCGCACTCCTAGTCCCAGTCGATCTGCCCTTTCTTCTCCGACGCTTGGTTGGCTTGCTTGATCAATTAGTAAAAGGGGAGACACTACTCAGTGGCTTAGGATAGGAACTGGGCCAAGGCTGCAACGTGACCGGTGAGGCACTGTACGTCCCTCACTCGCCCTGGCTGCTGCATTTCCAGCACCGCTCGGATTTGGTCGGGGTTGGCCTCGATCCCCCGATGGGTGACGAGGAAGCCCAGGAACTTCTCTGACCATACTTCGAATGCGCATTTGGCTGGGTTGAACTTCATGTTGTATCTTCTGAGCGTGGCGAAGGTTTCTGCCAGGTCGCCCAAGTGCTCGGCGTCTTATAGGCTTTTTACGAGCATGTCATCGATGTATACCTCCATGTTGCAGCCGATCTGCGAGTCAAACATGTGGTTGACGAGGCGTTGGTAGGTTGCCCCCGCGTTCTTCAACCCAAACGACATTCGAGTGTAGTAGTATGGGCTTGATCGGTGACAAATGTGGTCTTGTCCTGATCGGACTTGTGCATGCTAATCTGGTGATAGTCGGAGTAGGCATCTAAGAAGCTTAGCATTTCATGCCTGGCTGTTGTGTCGACTAGTTGGTCGATCCGTGATATGGAAAAGCTATCCTTGGGTGTAGCTTTGTTTAGATCGGTGTATTCTACGCACATCCGTCACTTTCCATTGCTCTTGGGGACCAGGACCACGTTGGCTACCCAGTCTGGATATTGAGTAGGCCTGAGTAGCCCTGAGCTTAGCTTTTCGCTCACCTGCTCCCTAATGATAGCCTGTCGCTCGGGGTTGCAACGCCTTCGGCGCTGCTGTACCGGGCGGCAAGTGGGATCCAACCTAAGTTAGTGTGTGATGACCTCTGGCGGGATTTCGGGAAGCTCATCCTTGGACCAAGCGAACACATCCTGGTTGGCCGTGAGGAAGCTCGCGTAGGCTTGCCTATCGTGCTTGGATAGGTTCGCGCTGATCCTTAAGGTTCTGCCTGGATCTTCTCCCACTTGGATGGGTACAAGTCCTCGACCGACGCACTCGTGCTCGGGCCCGGATCTTGGGTCCTCACCTTCTTCTTAGGCGGTACTTCTTTAGGACGTCGATCACACGTGGACATGAGGTAGCATCTCCTGGACTCCCTTTAATCGCCACGGACCTCCCCTATCCCCCGGGGGGTGGAGAATTTGAGTTTTTGATGATAAGAGGAAGGGACACCCCGAAGTGTGTCGAGGATCCCTCGACCGATGATGACGTTGCATCCTGTCATCGCACAGACTACGTTAAAGTCGGCAAGGAAGGTTACCTCTTTCAGTGGGGTCCCGAACGTGATCGGGAGCGAGATGCGCCCTTCCGGGTGGATGGTAGCGCCAGAGAATCCATGTAGCGGTGTGTGCAATGGCGCGATTCGAGACATATCCACACCCATAAGTACAAGACAGTCGTACGCAATCACATCAGGTCCGCTCCCATTGTCTACTAATATATGACGTACGGTACACTAGTTGATGGTGGCCGAGACAACCAAAGCGTCAGAGTGGGGTGTGGTCACGCCGTTCAGGTCATCCTCAGAGAAAACAATGGGGTCTCCTAGACGGCTCGGGGTGGAAGTCCCCCATTGGGTGTCGTCACCCTGGTCTACAGTGCGAACGGCCGATGTGTACTGTTGTCTCCTACTCGTGCTGTCTCCCCTCGCAGTCGGCCCTCCAGAGATCATCATAATCTCTTTTCCGTTTGGCCGATTGTCGATCAGCGGGGGTGTCTTCTGTCACCATTCTACGGCCTTAGCAAGGAACTTGTCGAGGAGCCCTCTTCGAACGAGGTCCTCGATGGCATCCCTCAAGCTGATGCAGTCGGCGGTGTCGTGGCCATGGTCGTGGTGGTAGTGGCAATATTTCTTCTTGCTCCTCGTACTCAGATCCGACTTCATCCGGGGAGGCCACTTGAGGAATGGCTCCTCATGGATCTCCATCAGGATCTGGTCGGGGGGAGGTGTCAGGGGTGTATAGTTGTGGTAGTTCCCCCTCTCCTTTTCCCGGCAGTCGCGGCGGTCTTAGTCACGTCGCTCCCGCTTGTTTCGCCCCTCATGCGGTGAGTCGGCGGATCTTTTTCGATCTAGTGCTCGATTTCAGCTGCCCGTCCCAAGGCTGCTATGTTTTCCTCGCACCGCGTGTGCTTCTGCGCCAGGGCGAGGAGGTCGGTGAGGGTTGTCGGGGCCTCGACTCCAAGTCCTCGTCGGAGGATGTGGTCTCGCGTCCCCTGTGAGCGCAGTGGTGGCGATGCTAAATCAAGACGTGGGATTCAAAGCGCTTTCGCACGGAAGCGGGAAATGAAGTCGCACAATGTCTCTTCTCGCCCCTGCCTGAGGGCGAGCAGGGTCACCGCCGACTTGGCCACCTTCCGACAGCCAATGAAATTATCCTTAAACAGCTTTTTGAGCAGCTAGAAGGAGTAGATATTCCCAGTTGGCAAAGACTCGAACCACGCCTGGGCGTTCTCCCGGAGAGTAGTCATGAATGCCAGGCATTTCATAGCGTCCGAGGCCTGGTGGAAACATAAGTAGGACTCGAAGCTATGCATGTAGCCAGCCGGGTCGGTAGTGCTGTCATATGGGGTGAAGGACAACAGCTGCAGTTTTGGTAGAATGGGGGCTTCCATGATCTCCCTGGAGAAGGGGGCATGGAAGTCTTGGTCGTCATCGATGAGCCCCCGGTGTTTGGTGGCGAGGAGGACGTCATCAAGGTAGCGCACCTTGTCCTCAATTTTGTCGATGCACTGGAGTCGCTCATCCATCTCCGGGTTGGAATGCAGTGGGCTGCGCACTCTAGGTGCAGACGAACTGCACGATCATCGTGTTCTGGCGACGGAGGCGCGGGAGGCTTCCCGCACTTGGCGAGAGTTGGCCACAATCCGGGCACCCTCATTTTGACGCTGCTCAGACGGCGTGTGGTGGGGGTCTGCTTGCCGATTCAGGAGGTCCCTGGCACAGCCCTGTCAGGGCCACGATTTGCTAGTGGATCTCCTCATGATCACCAGGCGTGACCTCTTGGCGTGGATGAGCTGAAGACTCCTCTTGTGATCCACGCCGGGAGTTGGCTCCTTGATGAGAACCGTGCCCCCAGTTGCTGGCATTGTGGAGACTCCCACGAGGTGCCATGACTTTTCGCTCGGGTTCCCAGAGACGGCGCCAAGAAGCGTAGCGGCAGGAAAAGAGTTCCTATGTCACGTACCACTTTCTCTATTTGTTTATCGAGAAAGTCGTCCGGCACCCGTGGAAGCTTGCAAACACCAGAAGTCAAAGAGGCGTTAGAAGGAGCCTTGGGCGTTACCCCAGGGGACAACCCTCTGATGCTTAAGTCAGTAGTAGTTCAAGGAGAACTGAGAAGAGAGAAAGAGAGGGAGAGATGGAGGTCACCGTAGTAGAAATTAGATTTTCAGAAATTAGGAAATTTCCTAGCCATTTAACCCCCCCACCCTCTCTCTCCTCTCACACGTTCTCTCACTCTTTCTCTCCCGTTCTCTCCCATTCTCTCGTTCCCTCAGCTCCATCTGTAGACGGAGGCGACCACGGGTGAGGTGACGATGCCGTGGAGCTGCTGAGACGCGTGATGGAGGCGTGGTGTTGGCGCGATCCCATTCATGGATTCAAAGCTGACGTGGGTAGTTAACGTTGTGGTTTTCGGTGCAATTTAGTCACTTCGGCACTTGGTTTCTTCGGTGAAGGTAGGGAGACGGATCGCCACTTCGTTCTGCATGTTTCCCCTGTCTCTGTGCGCGGTTTGGTGCCCTATTGAGTGAGATCGGGCCAATTTAGGAAAAAATGTTATTTTTGGGGTTTGTAGGGTTCGCCGAAAAATGGTGACGATTTGTAGTATAATTACTGTCAAAATGACCATCGGGATGTCAGGATCCCATACCCGCCAATTTTGTGTCGATCGGTTGTCATTCGGGGCCGGTAGGAGTCTGGGAATCTCGGTGACTCGATTTGGGTCGATTCGTCAGAATCTCCCCGATCTCGCATTTTGATGTATGCATGTGGTGTTTTTAGCGTCCAGGGGTCTTTTCTCATCGTGTAGCTTTGTTTCCCCTGTGCTTCGTTGTGAATGGGGCGTGGAACGGGCCGATTCGGCCATTCCACTATTTTGCTCACCGGTTTGGTGTAACGATCGTACCAGAGACCGTTACACTATTTGACAGTCCCACGATAGACCGCCCCAACTATTAGTCATTTCGGGTCTTTTGTGGCTGGGCTCGTGTGATGGACCAATACTGGACCGTCATATGACTGTAACACCCCTATGGTGGTGCGTTACGTTTTGGTGGTTTTCGAGGACTGTGGCTATCAGTCCCCCGAAGACCGTGTCTGCCTCGAAGACCATGTTTGTTAGTTAGCCCTGACGAACCTCTCCTTGTGCGTCAGGTTGTATAACACCCCTAGCTTGGTGCGTTACATTGTTCATGTTAGGCTTTTAGGCCCGTTGGCCCTGACGCCCCTGTCTTGGTGCGTTGGGTGGTGTAGCGCACCTAGCTTGGTGCGTTACGTGGTCTGAGTTGTAGTTTTAGCCCTAGTTGTCCTGACGCCCACCCTTGGTGCGTCAGAGCAGGTAACGCCTCTATAGAGGTGCGTTACAGTCCTGTTGTGGCCGTGATAGCCATTGTTCTGTTCCGTATCTGTTCATGTATTGGCCTATCTTAGGTTTGTATTCTAGGGCGGTGTCTGTGTGTCGGTAGTTTCTGGATCGGTTGGTTTAGGTGACTAGATGCGGTCTTTTCCCTGACTGCAATAGTTCCCTAACGGCTCAATCTAGAACTGCTAGTGTCTTTGTCTCTGGTCTCGTAGTGGCTGTTCCTTGACTGTCGGGCTCGCCTAGCAGTTGAGTGATGGTTCACTTCGCCTAGAGTGTCATCCTTCAGTGCTTCTGTTTGTCTTGACTTGACCTCATGGTTTGCCCGTTGACCTGTGGGTGTCTCTTGACATCCTATGAGGTCTGTGACCATGATGGGGTGGCCAGGAGTGCTTGTGTATGGAGTCCATCTGTTTGCATGTGTCTATGTGGTGTCGTGTCTGGTTCCGGTTAACTCAGGGTCACCCAATAGTTAACAGGTAATTGTTGTCCTCCTAGTTTTGATGATGACCACCATGATGTGACAGATTGAGTTTTGATGATGACCACCATGATGTGAATTGAGGCCTTGATAAGAAAGGGAGAGCTAGACATGGGGGAGCACAAGGTGGATCCTCCACAGCCACATGAGATGCCTAGCACGCCGTCTTCGGCCAACATGGTGTCCCTATACCAGGAGCTGCCTGAAGAGTGGGCAGAAGCCAGCACCCGCGCCACATATGAAGCCTTCATCTCGACACCTAGCCGAGACCAAGGAGGGTGACAAATTACACCAAAGAAGAGCAGAAGAAGATCGGCTCCTCAGCCCGCCCCGATAATTCATGTTAGGGGTGCCACTCCTCGGCTAGCACCGCCGCCGGTGAACCCTATCTGGCACGATACGACCCCTCGGCTGGTCATGAGGCGGCCTACCTTCAACGGGAAAGAGCATGTCTTGGTGCTGATCCACAAGGAGGTCAGCCCGGCGGTTGAAAGGCTCCAGGCTATTATAAACGGGCTGGAAGAATATGAACAGCTCGAGATCCGACCTGTCGAGCTGAGGGAATATGTTCCTTGGGAGGAGTTCGAGGGCCTCAAACTGGCCCCCGAGGTAGAAACTCGAGTAGAGGAAGAGCCTCCCTTGTGGGACGAACTCCCCGAAGAGCGGTCTCCGATCGTCGCGGAAAAGAAAAAGAAGAAAAGAAGACCCAGAAATAAGAAGAAGAAGGAGGCCGTCGTCGCCTGCAACACTCTATCGGCGTTGTTCGACACTGCCCTCTCCCTGGACGAGGAAGAAGAAGAAACGCCATACAACCTACCGGAAGCAAATCAGGCCGAGGCGCCCACCTCCCAACATGCTACCCGGTCAGGAAAGAAATGGGGACGCCCTCCTCAGGACGGCCACAACATCATGCTCAGAGGTGAGCAGTCGTACCGGATCCCCGAACCTGAGGTCCGAGGCGCCGAGATCCCTCCACCAATGGGTCTTTACCCAGAGAAGCCGAAGAGCCAAAGCACTCCCTCATTCGCCGAGTTTCTGCGGTCCCGTATAGAAAGGCAGGAACGCCCGCGGGGACCCCGTCCGGCTCAGGGAGTCAGCGCCCCTCCAGCTCCACCAGTTAACAAACTCCCGGCTCTACTGACGGTGACTCCGCCCCAGCCAATGGAAGAATTCGACGGCATCCCTAGCCTCGCTGAATTCAAGCAAGAAAAAGAGGAGGCCCGGCAGGGTACTCCGGTTCAAGCGGCTGCACCCGATCCAGCGGGGGAGCCACCTCCCGACTCAGCACCCCAGGCCCAGGCTGGGGGCAAACGCGGCAAGGCCGAAGAGATTAAGCTACTCAAGGTCCGGGCGGCCGACCGAATAGTCAGACATCTCAAGAAGATCCCGGCCCGGTTCACCGTCTGGGAAATGTTGTCTTTGGACGCAGAGACACGGCAGGCCATCATCGCCGCACTCCAAACGCCGGCGCACCTTGAAGCCTACTTAGCGGAGATGTCACCGGAAGTGGCCGTGGCCTTTACTGAGGACGACATGCTCCTACCCACCTGCAGTCATAACAGGCCGCTCTACATGAAGGGGCAGCTGAATGGACAACCTATCAACAGGGTCCTGATCAACCCAGGAGCAGCAGTCAATATACTCCCTTACCGGGTGTATCAGAAGCACTACTTCGACGTGCACTTGGTCGAGGTCAAGAATGTTAAAATCGCGGGCTTCAATCAGAAATGCGAGGTGCCCATGGGAGTGGCGGAGTTCAACTTGGCCCTCGGCGACTTCATCACCAAGGTCCAGTTCCACGTGATCAACTCCAACACCTCCTACAAGGCGCTGCTCGGCGACACTACACCAAACAAAGACAGAAGGGTGAACTCTGAACTAGGAAAAGTCAGAAGCTTACTGAACTGTCGACACGATGCCAGGCCCCAAACGAAGACCTACAAGAACAACCGACAAAGCCTAAGAAAAACCTAGACAGACTCAGACCCAGACGACGTGACTAACATGTCCTGCACACTGCCCCATACACGACCAAAACATCATGCAAGCGACCGACACTGACCTCGAGTACAGCCACAAGAGGGCTAACTCGGGAGGTCACGATGCACAAGAAATGCGAAGAGAATGGCGAAGAGTCACGTGTCGCATGACTAGAGTGCCTCACCACCAGAAGAAGAGCCAACTGCGTCCACTGAAGTCTTATGCTGCGCCTACTAGCATCTTGTCCACGTCACCTACCGCAAGGACTAGGCTAAGACAAAGACACTACTAGAACCAGAATAGTACCATAACGTGAGCAACTAGTCAAGGTCACGTCTGACGACGCAAGTCCAAAGCCCCAAACCACGTGTGTACACACTGGCTATCGTCTAAGCCAGGCCTCTAGCTAGTATTCCCCCTCCAAAGGACGCTATAGTTGACGAGGGGCCCATGGAACTAGCCTAAGAACCGTAAACTGGGAAAGTGCCCCGCTACAAGAGCCGTCACGCCGAAGCGTGCCATAAGGCTATGACTAGTGGAGGCTCACAAGATACATAGACTCAAAACACAAGTGCGAAAGTATAGACAGGCAAGAGAGCACTATCGCACATACTCTGAAGCACCAATGGTAGCACAGCCACTACCGACAACTCAGGACAAGGCAACTAGACCTACTCACGTAACGATCCTTGAGTCTCACGACTCGGAGGCAAGATCGTCACAGACAGTGGAACAAGCCGCCAATCAGTTTGCTCCTAAGCCAGAGGAAACAACGCTCTACAGGAAATGACTCACGGAGACCCGAGAGGACACCAAGAACTCTCAGCACATCCAGACACGCAAAATGAGGTAAGATGATATCTCACTGCAGTCAGAACTATGTCTCGAATTGGACAAAGCCACCGAGACACACACAAGGTCACATGTCAACACCTGGTCTCACCGGGTTGACCGAAACCCGACACAACACATACACACAGACACTCACAGACATACAGATAGCATGCACAAGCACCCCTGGCCATCCCATTATGGTCACTGCCCTCATAGGATGTCAACGGACACCCACAGGTTACGGGCAAACCACGAGATCAAGCCAAGACAAGCAGAAACCGGAGTGGTGGACAACGACTACGCTCTGGGCAGAGCGAACTATCACTCAACCGCTAGGTGAACCCGGCAGTTAAGGAAAGCCGCTGCAAGGCCAGAATCAAGGGGACTGGCAGGTCTAGATCAAGTCATTAGGGAACTGTTGCAGTCAAGGAAAGACCACACCCAGTCACCTAAACTGACCGATCCAGAAACTACCGACATATAAACACCGCCCTAGAACACAAACCTAAGATAGACAGACACACAGAATAGAATAGAACAGACAAACGAACAACGCAGGCCATCACGGCCAACAACAAGGCTGTAACGCACCACTATAGGGGTGTTACCTGCTCTAATGCACCAGGGTAGGGGCGTCAGGGAAAAAAAGCCTAAAACCTACACTCAAACGATGTAACGCACCAACCAAGGCCCATTATACCACCTGACACGCCAGGACAGGGGCGTCAGGGCCAACGGGCCTAAAAGCCTAACACGAACCATGTAACGCACCAGGCTAGGGGCGTTCACTCTCGACACTCATCTCTCTCTCTCCCTCAAACGCTCTCCCTCTCCTTCTCTCCCAATCTCTCTCGATTTCAGACGAGACAACATCGGATCGGATCGTGGGAGGCACCGTTGGAACGGGCTCGACGAGTAGGTCGAGGTGGTACCCTCTATTCCGTGGTTCGGGGAGCGTGGAGATGAGACGGGTCGAGAAGAGTTACGACGCCCCATCATCTGATCTACACCGTTTTACGAGTTTCGTCGCGATCGAGGTAGGAGAATATATTCCTCGTCTTGCCAAGAGCATTTTGACGCCTAATGCGTCGCCGATGGCGGACGTTTTTCTCATTTTTCGTGTAAAACTCTTTTTGGTGAATTTTAGGCCTAATTTTGGGGTTTTTCTTCTCCTCACTCAGTTTTGATCGAAACAGCCGCTGATCGAGGCACGGGGGGCGCCGTTGGGAAGGTCATGTCGCGAGGATCGCGTGGACTTCTTTCTTCCCTCGATCCGCAGAGCGTGGAGGCACGTGAAGTCGGGAGGTCACCATTACCCTTGTTGTCCATTTGGCATCGGATCGGCTTCCTCATCATGTCAGAGGCAGGGGGATGGATTCACCTCCTCACTAGGATCATTTCCATACCACTTGCACGTTCATCCACGACCGTTTGGCCTAGTTAATGTCTATTTTTAGTTTTTCTTAAAAAGTGGTAAAAATATGTTAATTACTGTTAATTAGTATTTTTAATTATTTATGGGCATGTTAATTACATTTTCTAGCTTCTATTAGCTTGTATGGATGCATGGCATATCAGGTTTTACATTTTTACAGATTTTTGTAAGCGAACCCATCGATTCCCCTCGACCGGGATGTGGTTCAGTTTCAAACCGCACCCGCTCGTCATCCAGATCACATGGCGGTCACACCAGTAACCGTTATATGTTTAACACACCGCATCTGGCGCATTATGCCCACATAGCGGACCACCCCAGGTCTGTTATACTCATGAACATCGTAGATAGGTCGTTAGTATAATGCACCCTTCCCTGACCGTTATGGTCATGGATTTTCTGTGGATTTTTCACGTTCGGGTGGCTTTAACAGAGCCCCATTGGACCGTTATTTGACCATTGACCGGTCGTTGACCGTTGACCAGTAAGGTGGTTAGCATGGCGGTATACGGTAGATCCGTTATGGTCATATAACGCCCTATACCTGGTGCGTTATATTATGCATTAAAACTGTGATTTTCTGTTGATTCTTGGTGTTCGGGTGACTTGAACGGAATCGGACCCATGCGTTGTATCCTCATAACGCACCAGCCTTGGAGCATTATGTTTCTGTGGTTTTTGATCTCAGTACGGGTGAGTATAATGGGCCACAGGAGGCGCGTTATACTTAGCATAACGCCCCATGCTTGGCGCGTTATGCCCTGTGTTTCTGGTTGCATTGCATTGTCCAGTTGAGTATAACGCACGGGGTAGGTGCGTCATACTGAACATAATGCCACAATGGTGGTGCGTTATGGTCTGCATGTCTGCACGTCTGTGTGCTTGTGTTCACATAAGTGTTCGGGTAAGTTTAACGAATATGTACTATATAACACCCCTGCTATAATCCGTTATGTCAGGTAACGGTCCCATCTTAGTCCGTTATACCTTCTGGCATTCTAAAAAGGATATGTTTAGTTCCTAATGCATTCAGTAGTACATATTCGCCATGTTTAAGTTATTTTATAAAACTATGGCATTATTTTAGACCCCGATAGAGTAGCTTTCTCTTTCAAGGAGAATTGTGTGTGGGTGACTTGGTCGTCGGCTAAGGACGCCGAGGGTATGTCGCTTGTACTTCCCTCGCACGTTCTTTCACCATGACACACAAGTCTATGCCCACTATATGTGAGACGTTATGACAAGGGTGCGACCCTGCACGTACGTGATGTCACGCTTCCCAGTACCCACGAGGCCATGTCTGACCGCTCGATCTGAGCCACGGATGACCGTCGCCTAGGCACCAGTCCACTGCACTCGCTAGTCACCCAGGTACAAGCCCCTCATTTTACGGAGCAAACACGGCCCACGCCACGAGAGGAACACTCTGTAAAACACGTGGATACCCGCTCTATCACACATAGACCCGGGGATCGACCATTGTGTCGAAATTGTCCCGCGGCATGTGCCTGTTGTACCTCGGCCACTATGGCCCACTTGTAAAGCCATATAGCTCTCAAAAATTGTATAGCCATTTGGGCGTATGCACTCGCATCCACGTTCGGGCCCTCAGCCCTCTTTTGTTGTGTCACCTAGCGTGAACCCCTCAGCACCGCTGACTCCGATCAACCCCGTCCTATCTAGTGCGAACCTACAACTGCGAAGTGCTCCCTGATCTTCACCTAGGACCTCAGGCCTACACAGACTTCTCTTTAGCAGCAGATCAAAGGTGTTCAGATTCAATCTGATGTAAATAAACACTGACTGTTTGCGGTCGGTGGGGAAAGACATCATGTACATGACTCCCTACAGTCGCCTGTGCACTTGCACCTACGGAACCGACCCTTCCCTTCACGTGTCCCTCACCTCCCGAGTCCACGTGCCGCACCCTGGTAGCACTTCCCCGGTTAGCTTTCGGTTCTATAGGTGATTGTTGAGAAATCGACTGGCGTGCCTGCATCCTAGCCATGTTTCCCTTAAAACTTGAAAACATCCCGTGTCGTTCGATCTCCCCTCGGCTTTCCGTAAAAGGCAAGTGCACAGTGCCACTTTGAGGAAGATATGGCCATGGAAGGGGGTCCCCAAAGCACACTATATTCCTACATCCCTCCCATAGTTATATCTGACCCCTCACTCTGGTCACCGCACACACCGCGCCGGTGAGAACCCCGCCACGCGCGAACAAAAGGATGGCACGCCCAGTGGGACGTCTCCCGCCTTCCTTCTTTCTACTAAAGAGAAAGCCTGTGCCAGCCCTGAAGTCCTGCTGCCCTTTTCCTGTCCTTGCAGCAGAGGTAGAGGAAGAGCACCCACTCATACTTCCCAGCACCTTCCAGTTCGCCCTCCAGTTGCCAGATCATGCTCGACGACCGTCAGTGGCCGTCACCCCTGCTCGTCTTACGCGACAACAACTATGGCGGCCGTCACGTACGGTCCCATCGTCATCGCCACCCATGCGTGGGTGGGCTACTTGGTAGTGTTGATTGCTTTCGGAAGCTTCACCCCAGTTATCAGATCGCCCTACTTCTTGGGTGTGGTCCCCGTGGCAACTCCACCGCCACCCTCGGCTCCCATCAATTCTGGCACCGTCAACGTGCCATGCTCACCACCAGTCTCAGTGGCCAGACCGAGTGTCAGACTCGGGTCTCCCATTGTCGGCCCCCGTAGGGGCTCTTGACTAGCTCCTGCCCGGGCAAACACCAGCCCCCGGGGCCAGTTCCGACCGACTCCCAAAGTGAGCTCCGCGCCTCGAATCTTGGTCCCTACCACTGCAGTTCGCTCGGGCTTCCAGCCCTGGGCCTCGGTTGAGTCGACATCTGGTGTGGGTCTCCACTAACTCTTCTCATTATAACCTATATGTGATCATGCACTGACAACTTCCTTCTAAATGCAAACCGATCCAGCAGGCCGGATTGTGGAGCTCCAGGGTTGCTCCATTCCACTGTCATGGAGCGGGATGAGGCCCGCCAGGCGCTACCCTTACTAGTAAGAACTGAGACTTTACTATACAATTTTTTATTATGCTTACTCCATGACACGACTGACTTCTAACCTTCTGAATGCAGCGGGGTGAGGAGATGCAGAGACAGGGGACCGATGCTCCCTCTTCCTCCAGACAGGCTCCAACTAACCGAGCGGAGCAGGATGCCGAGCTACGAGGCATGGTGGAGAGGGTTGAGGTAGCAGAGGCAGCACTCGCCGAGAGGGTACACTCCTAAAACTCTTCTTTTGGTCAATTCATGATTATTATATGCTGTTTACTGACCATGGCTACATGTATGCAGATGATCGAGCTGACGATCCTCCGGGGCGAGCTGGAGGAGAGGAGCAGGGAGCTAGAGGAGGCGGCGCGCCTTATCAGTGAGATGGAGCTCACTCGCATGGGTGTCGTCGAGGCAGGGGTACTTCGTGCCCGTGCAGTCGACGCGGACGCCTATCAGGCGGAGCTCGAGAGGACCCTTGCAGAGCTGGTGCAGACCTGGGGAGAGCTGGCACGGAGCAGAGCTGGCGGCCTAGACGTAGAGCGCTACCGTGCGGAGGCAGAGCAGGCCCGTCTCCAGTTTGCCCGCCTAGAGGGCATGCTAGAAGGGCTTCGTGAGGCGAGCTGGAGCCACAGTCGAGGGACTCAGAGTGGCAGCCACGGCCACGGAGTCTCAGCTAGGACGTATCTTACTGGTTCCTCTGGTCTGCGGAGGAACGAGGAGGAGGAGAGGCGCCGTCATCAGCAAGACGAGGCTACATCATCGATGCCTCTTCCAAAGAGGCATGAGGGCGAGGGTGAGAGCAGCAAGAGAGGGGGAGAGGGGCAGTCTTAAGTTTTCCTTTTGTTGCACCCTCTTGTACAGATTTGACACAGATATACAGTGAGTTCTCTTTTTAGTTATTTTTGAGAAATGCTAACTAATCGACGACTGACTCGAGAGCTATGAGAGACGAGAGTGTACTTAGCGAGGTGAGAGACGCTGACTTGAGTGACGCGAGAGACGAGAGAGGGGCGCCGACCTGAGTGACGCGAGAGAGACAGAGGGCGACGTCGACTTGAGTGACGCGAGAGGGACAGAGAGCGACGTCGACTTGAGTGATGCGAGAGGGACAATGAGCAACGTCGACTCGAGTGATGCGAGAGAGACGGTGAACAATGCCGACTCGAGTGACGCGAGAGAGATGGTGAGCGACGCTGACTTGAGTGACGCGAGAGAGATGGTGAGCGACGCCGACTTGAGTGACGTGAGAGAGACGGGGAGCGATGTCGACTTTGGGTGACGCGAGAGAGACAGAGAGCGACGCTGACTTGAGTGACGTGAGAGAGAAAGAGAGCTGAAAGCACCTTGGGGTATTGGACGGTCTACAAAACGACCGCTTGCTGATAATAGATGGTCAGTGATAGTCCACCCAAAATGACACGGTCTTTAATAAACCGTCCAAATGTTGAGCGGTCCATGTAGGACCATTCAGAAAGTGGGGCAGTCTATCGTAAGACCGTTCAGTTGAACGCACTGAGAATCCGACCGGGACTCCCCTTCTGAGAGTCCCAACCCGTGGTGACTTTGGATAAACTCTATCTAGACTCGACCCAACTCAATCTAATGCTATCCATTGGACCTTTTTGGCTGAGAAGCTGCTCGAGCGAACTAGGCTCTTCCCTTTTTGGTGAGCTTCTGTTAGTAAGCTCAATGCTTCCCATGTCGTTTGGTGGATCTCTTTGTGAGGTTGGCCTTGGAATTACCATTTCAGTACCACCTTGTCCTGTGTCTGCGAAAGTGTGGACAACTTAATTTGAGCCTGATCATTTCCTTGTTTTACGGTTGCATGGCTTTGGACCTAATTTCTGTGTCGAGAGCTGTTGCGTACCGTGACTCGTCGTGCCGTGCCCAACGGCCAACGTGTTGAGAGGCTCAATTGTCATTTACAGGATGCAAAGGTAGGCCGAGATTAGTACTTTTCCTTGGACTTTGTGCTGAAGCTGGTGCTCTTCTCTATTACACTTAGACTTTTCTGCTCGGTTGCTCGCTGGATCAGTGCTTGAGGCATGTTACATTGCAATTTTTTGAGATTGCGATGACGCCTAGTGTGTACTGAGGTGCGAAGGCCGAGGTTCTTTCTGATGCCTTTGTGCATTGTTGAGTGCGCAGTGGAAGTGTGTGGGCTGATGACCCACAAGCCGTGGATTCTTTTCATACAGTTCTGCCTGGTTGAGAGAATTGCCTCTTCTCGATGTGACTCCATCTTAGCTGCATGTGCCTAGACATTGTCGTGACTGTGTCGTTGTCGGTCATCTTTCTGGTTTTAGTGTTGGCATTTGCAAGTGTTAGGGAAATCGTCGGCTTCCTTGCTGATAAAGTGCCCTCTACTGTGTATTCATTCTCGTGGGTGTTGTGCTCTCGAGGCGTGTTCGTAGTCCTTGAGATGCGTTCCTTGAGATTGTGGTGTCTCTTGTTATTTTGCGATCGATTTTAATTGTTGTAGGTCTTTCCTTGGTAAACGGCCTGATGCATGACTCGTTCCCTGCAGTAATGTGGTCAGCTGCCGCGTGTCTTGATACGACCCTGCTTGCAGTGTGTCCCGTGGTTCTGTGTGCTGTACGGAGTTGGAATCCTGCAAGCATTGCTGCCGTTGGCTGTTATTTTTGTAAGTGCTGCTTTCATATGATTCTGCGTTTATGTGTTGGACCATTGTCTCGTCAGTAGCTTGCTGTGCTCCTTTTTCCCACTGGAATAGCTAGCGACTCGATCAGATGTAATATCTGAGTGAGGACTGACTTAATGTTGTGTATGGTCCCGTGTTGTTGATTTTGCTGTCATTCCTTCGTGTAATCGTCATTGGCATCCTGTGTGCCCGGTGTTCCCTGTCGTCTTTGGCACTAGAGCCGATGATGTCGTCAGGCTGTCAGCTGAGAGGACTATGTTTCCTTGTGTAAGCTAATGTTAGTTGTGCCTGTCACTTCTGTCAATCCATTTCTCGGTGTTGTTCATTTTGGCAGTCGTGTCTCTTACCTTGCGAGACGTAAACGACGTTGTCTTGTTTCAGAGGTGTCGGACTCGTGTTCACTTGTGGTCGTGCTCACTCCTGAGCGTGTATCCGTGACAATAGCCTGACACTGTTCCTCTGAACTCTGTTTCTCGTGTTTTGTGTCTGTAATTGTTGGGTTGTTCTTCTCTGCCTTACCCTTGTCGGTCCTTAAATTTTGAGGATGAAATTTCTTAAAGGAGGGGAGGACTGTAATACCCTGGATCTCTGGCGGATCTTTATTGGGTCCTGCTGGATCTTTATTGAGTTTTCGGATCCTTTTAGAAGAATTTCGGACTGCTTTTGTAGCTCCCGAGTTGAGAACACTTCAACCCATTTACTTTTTAGTTCCCCCGTACAAAAATTTTATCCTCCAAATTTGAAGCAACTTCCATCTCACAGTAGAAGAATGACTTATTCAGTTGGCAATGCTCCCAGAGCTCTAGCTAGAACCTCAATTCTCCCGAAACCATCTCTCTTGAGGGACACATCTAGACTATTGCCATGAATAGAAAGATCTCGCTTTACATTCACCATCCACACTGATTCCAAAGCGAGTATTGCACACAAAAGGATACAAGTCTGGCATTATCTCAGCTACATCAGAGCTTCAGAGTTATGGACATCATCGGGCATACTCTCACACATCGAGGAGATGTGACCCGCACCATGAATTCCTGCCACCATTAAAATTCCCACATGCGCCAAAATTATCAAACATCAGCTTCTCAGCCTACTAATTGACCTCACTCCCTTCACAAGGGACATCCATCCTTGAGCCTCAATCAGCTCACACAATAATCTTAATCGACTGCCATATTTCCGTTGGCTCCACATCACAAACACTTTCATATCTGGCAAGTCGAACACCAGTAACACCACTAGAGCAACTCCAGTCCTAACATAAATGTCCTATTAACCCAGATCCAACCCGAGAGAATGGTATATCATAATCGGCCACCCAAGGCCTTGCTTGTGCACAGTTCTCACCATTCTTGATTCACCTCAACTTGCATACTCTAGTTGCAAAAGTCCATCTGCCAGCCATCAACCACTCATCAAGGGGAAATTCTACTTGCTCAACTTTTCTTTCCTTATTCATTCATAAGGCCCAATAATCTCATTCTATACAGTAACATAACCTTCTTCAACCTATGAATATAAACCACGTTACTTTAAAATTAGGCATACACCTCAAGCTTTGTGGAACTTAACCTCGGCACTTACTTGAGCTTTAAGCCATCTGGCAAAAGATCTCTCTCGTTTCGTTTGAACCTCCATGTCATTGAGGCGTGGATATTGAGTAATTAATTCTGAATCAAATTACCTGCATCAATTAATGCAACATCAACATAAATGAGAGGAAGAACGTCAAGAAACTTATAAATTTTAGCACCTGCGAAGTTGAGGACTCACTCAACATAAGGTTCAATCTTAACACAGTTCAGGAGAACATATATCTCTGCGGCCAACAACTCTTTATCCTCTAATATGCGATTCGAACAACGTCCGAATGCATGTCCTGGATACTTAAATATGGACAATCGGTCAGACGGACCCACCTCTCCTCCATCATCATTATGTGGAGGTCGATTGCGGCGAGTTTGAATTTCAGGTTTGAAGTACATCGAACAGAAGTTGTAAATTTCTTCAATAATATATACCCTGGTAATCGAACCCTCTACTTTAGCCTTGTTGCGAACCTTCATTTCAGGTCATGCATACACCTATGGCAACAAATCATATGACAAACTGTCATACACATGTAGCTATTGTCAAATAACCAGTAAATGCATACTGATTACCTCTCAAAAGGATACATCCATCAAAATTGTACCGGTCCTCCAACTTTGGCCTCGTATGGCAAATGGATAATCAGGTGCTCCATAGAATCGAAGAACATAGGGGGAAACATCTTCTCCAACTTGCATACCGTCATGAACACACTCTGTTCCATAGTTTGTACGTCCCCAAGTTTGAGTTCTGATGCACATAGAATCTTGAAAAATTGACTCAACTCAGGCAATGCTCCCCATATATGCTTTGGCAATATGTCACAGAATGCAATGGGCAGAAGTCTCTCCATGAACACATGGCAGTCATGACTTTTCGAAGAAGAGAAGGAGCAATGGAAATCATATGTCATTGCCCTTAGACAAATGAGGCCCAAAGTGGCCCATTAGATGTAATCATGATTCTTTTCTGAATAAACAATGAATTCTTCCTTAATTGAGCCCACATATATGCTTATAAAGATCAAATCATTCAAGTTCGGTGAGCTTCTATCCATGTTTCCTGAGAACGCGCCTTCTAGTAAGGCGTTCATCACGAAAACAGCGCCCTTCACAAGGTCGTCAAAATAATTAATTCTTTTCCAAAAAATGAATTAAACTCCAATATGACGCCTTTCAGAAATGGCGTTATTTCAAATGATGCCCCTACAACGGGCGTTATTCATTCTTCAATTTCCAAAAAATAATTTCCTGATTATCATATTTGATGCCCTTTCTAATGCCGTCAATTAAAAATAACCATGATTACTGACGTTGGATCAATCAACCCCCCATTAATGCCTGGCAATCGGTTCAAATTTCCAGACGTCGCTCCAAATGGCGCCCATCATAGTGTCGTCAAATACTCAAATGACGCCTTTATAAAGTGGCGTCAATTAACCAAATCACGCCACTCTCAAGGGCGCTATTCAATTTCAAACCTGTTCGAAACAAAACCCCTTCTTTCCCCCTCTGTTCAGTTCTTCGTTCCATTCTCTTCCATTCTTCCTTCTCCACCTTCGTTCTACTCTCTTCCTATTTTCCACTCTCACCCTAACTGCTCCTTCAACCCTCAACATCGTCCTCTTCGATGGCGGGGCCCCATAAGCGACAGCGTGTCACCGGCCCGGAGGTCATAGACCTCACCGGCGACGAAAGGGTGGACGTGAATGAACTCCTCGCCGTGGCCAAGGAAGAGATCCCCGCGGTGGCGGCGCCCGTCGACGAAGGGCCATCTGGCGAGGCCGGAGGAGAAGAGGAAGGTGATGGTGCCGGAGAAGCCGGAGGAGAAGAAGGCGATGATGCCGGAGAAGCCGGAGGAGAAGAAGATGAAGAAGGTGCCGGAGAAGCCGGAGGAGAAGAAGGCGACGATGCCGGAGAAGCCGGAGAAGAAGAAGATGAAGAAGAAGGCGACGAATGCGATGAAGAAGATGAAGAGGCCCCTCCCCCTCGCCAACCAATGCGTGGGGGAGGGATCGTCCCCGAGCGGAGTAAGGTAGGCCCCTCAAGCTCAACCCCCAGCGTAATTTTTTTATTTTTCCTATTTTTTTTTATTTTTATATGTATTTTCCATAGCCCACGGGCTCAGGCCTGTAAGACCCTTGACACAGGAAACCGACGCCCCCCCAAGGGGCGTGATTTAGATGACTGACGACCCATGACAGGGCGTTAATTAACCAATTTTCTAAAAAACACCCAAATGTTTTGAAACAACGCCCCCCAGAGGGGCGTGCATTAACAAACGGACTGATGTGACACCACTATAGGGGGTGGCAGCCACAAGACCAATGACCCTTGGACCTAAGATTGCAAGCGCGAATGGAATGGCGGACCCACTCTAGCGGACTCACTCGCGTAGCGCACACCCGGGTCCGTAGGTGGACCGACGATGGGGATGAGGGTCCGAAGTGGGACCTCGCTATTCTGGGGTTTGGCTTAGCTAGAGATTGAACCCCTAAGGGTCTGAGATGCCCCAACCAATGGGCGGCCAGCATGCCGAGGGCGTGGGTTGTAGGGTTGCTCTCTCACAACTCACCCGCGGTGATTACTCACGTCAATGGCAAATATGGGCCGAGCTCTCACTCTCCGTCCGACGAAGCAAATTTGGGACTCCACATCGCTGCCTCTTTTCCCCAAGCTCGGCCCATGTTCCTCGCAGGCGATATCGGCGGCACCAAGACGAACCTGGCCATCTACGCCTACGACGCCGGCGAACATCTCGTCTCGAAGAAAACCGGTTCTTTCCCGAGCAAGGATCACGCGGCGCTGGGCGACATCGTGCGCAAGTTTCTCGGTGATGAGCTTTCCTCCATTCGCAATGCCTGCTTCGGTGTCGCAGGACCGGTGAAGAACGGCGTCGTGCAGGTGACCAACCTGCCGTGGATCGTCGACGCCGCCGCGCTCCAGAACGAACTCGATTTTCAGCGCGTGAGCCTGCTCAACGATCTTGAGGCGAATGCCTATGGCATCAACACGCTTTTGCCGCACGAGGTAGTCTCGATCAACCCAAAGGCGGACTTGCGGCAGGTGGGCAACCGTGCACTTATCGCCGCCGGCACCGGCCTCGGGGAAGCGGGCATGCTTTGGGATGGCGTCGCGCACCGGCCCTTCGCCAGCGAGGGTGGCCACGCCAGCTTCGCGCCCAACGACGTGATCGGCGACGAATTGCTCTCGTACCTGCGCCGCGAACTCGGCCATGTGAGCTGGGAGCGCGTGCTCTCGGGAATGGGCATCCGCAATCTTTACCGCTTCTTCCGCGAGCGCTCCGGCAAACAGGAACCGGATTGGCTGGTGCAACAGCTCAAGACGGGCGATCTCGGCGCGGTCGTCAGCCAGGCCGGCATCTCGGGAAAGGATCAGGTTTGCGCCGAGACGGTCGACTGCTTCACCCGCAATTACGGCTCAGAAGCCGGCAATCTCGCACTGAAGATGCTCGCGCTCGGCGGCGTTTACATCGGCGGGGGCATCGCACCGAAGATGCTCGCAAAAATGCAGAGCTCGGTGTTCCTCGACGCCTTTTCTCACAAGGGCCGCATGAGTCCTGTGCTCGAATCGATGCCCGTCTACGTCATCCTCAATGACAAGACCGCGCTGCAGGGCGCGGCATGGTACGCGGCGCACACGGTGTGAGTAAGCGTTCCGGACCTCGCCGCACGGCTCACCTGCTGATCGATCAACGCCTTTCCCGCTCCTCCTGGTTTTTTAAAATACAAACATCTCCACCTTCCTTTATGCATCTCCGCCAAGCTCTGCAGCGCGATTGGAACTTTCAACAGGCAGGCCAGTCGAAGTGGCTCACCGCCCAGGTCCCCGGCTGCGTTCACCTCGACCTTCGCCGGCACAACCAGATTCCTGATCCGTTCTGGGGCGACAACGAGCGCAGCCTCGAGTGGATCGAGCATACGGACTGGACGTACCGCTGCGAATTCACCGCCGATCCGCGCCTGTTCAAGCGCGAGCACATCGAGCTCGTGGCCGAGGGTCTCGACACGGTGGCCGTCGTGCGGCTCAACGGCCGCGAAGTCGCGCGCACCGAGAACATGTTTGTCGGCTGGCGCTGGGACGTGCGCAAGCTCCTGCGCCCGGGACGCAACGTGCTCGAGATCGCCTTCCGCAATCCCCTCGCCTACATCCGCGCGCACAAGAAGCCGGATCATTTCCAGGAGTGGAACGACCGGGTTGGCGGCAGCTCCGTCATTCGGAAGGAACAATGCTCCTTCGGCTGGGACTGGGGCGTGCGCGCTCCCAGCTCCGGCATCTACCTTCCCATCGGCCTCGAGGCGTGGGACAGCAACCGCATCGAGTCCGTGCGCGTTTTGCAGACGCACACGAAGGGCAACGTCGCGCTCGAGTTCAAGCCCACGCTGGCGGTCCCGGGGCGGGCAAAGTATCGCTTGAGATGAAACAAGCCTCAACTTGCATGATCAGAAGATTATGTCCGCCAGCCATCTTTTTGTCTCCAGTCCAAGGAGTTAAAGAATGCAGCGGGACATCTTGCTATTGGTTCTTGCACAATGGACCAAACCCAGGCTTATTCAAATCCGCCACTCCTTGAGAAGGCATTCTGTTTCACAATTGATAAGATTGTCTAGTGCCATCTTTTTTGGCAGAGTCGTAGATTATCTTGATAAAAGTAATGAAATAGCTAATGTGGAAGAAGAAAATGGCAGAGATCCATTTAACTTTGCACCATGTTCAGTTGACATTTGCCATTGCCGTGTTGATGACATGTACCCTTCCACTTTCAGCATGATCTCAGTGGTTCTCACTACTCATTTCTGGAGAGCTGAACAGGTATCCTAGTCCACGCCTCTTTCCATGTACTTTATGTCGCTCCTCTTTGTTGTACATTATTAGTCTAAAACACTTAAGTTACATACATAGCCCACCCAAATGAAAAGAAAGTGAAATAAAGAAAGAATGAAAAAGCTCAAACAAAATATGACAAATAAATATCAGAAGTGGAAACGATTACAAAGAAAAGCGCTATGGCAGATAGAAAATAAACAAGTATGCAAATACCATTTATTAGTAGAACCATCCACAGCACTGACACAATCATCGTGGAGAGATGGATCACCTTGTTTGCAAGGTACCACTGGTACTTTTTCCTGTAGCATGGTAAGCAGACACTAATTGAGGCTTCAGTTGAGAATTTATTGATGGATCGGAAGAACATTTTTAGCGTCAAACATGATAAAGGGAAAGAGAAGGCAAACAAGTGCACATGTGAAGACGTCCAAGGTTGGTCTAACTGTACAGTCCATTTGGTAACAATAGGCATTCATATAGCATATGAAAGGATTCGGCCCCTTTCCAGCTCATATTTCGTAGCACGACATCAAATGCTTACTCATAAAAAATGCCAGAAATTGTGCAAACATCTGAACTGCGCTTACAGTTGGAACATAAAGCCGCAGGTGAAGAATGGGAGACGGGGAAAAAACGGAAAAAGAATGGTTAGATGATTACCACAGGGATGCCCTTGGCAAGCAGAAACTCTTTGAGGGAAATCTGGACAAAACGGCTGAGGCGGGTAGTCATAATCCCCTGCCAACGGAAACCAAGAACTGCAAAAAAAAAAAAACGGGAAACCAAGGACATGTGGCATCTTGCTCCATTTTGTTCCCTTGACGTAATGAACAGATTCAGGAAAAATCCATGTCTTGGCACATCAGCAGGAAATGCTTTAGCATAAAGGTCATGGACATCCCTGTTCAGGTCTACAAGAGTTTGAGACAGATTATAGAGTTATCCCACCCCCAAGAAACTGCAGCTGATTAAATTAGATGTTTATCTGCAAAAGCTCTTATGTAGTCTGCACCCAACTGACACCTGGCTCCTTTCTCACACCCCTAGTTCCAATTCCCATTCTCGCTTTCTCTGCATCCTCCCAGTTGCCCACCTCAGAGTACATATTATACATAAGCACATGGGTTTGGTTATCTTCACCCCCCATTGCCATGACATTATCTCTGGCATGCTTTGCCAACTCTAGGTTCCCATGAATTCTGCAAGCAGCCAAAAGGGCTGCCCATGTTGATGCATTGGCCTCAAATGGCATGCTGTCAATCAAGTTCTTTGCTCTATCCAACATTCCAGCCTTCCCAAACATGTCTACCATACACGCATAGTGCTCCAAGCTGGGTCTGACCCCATGCCTGGAAAACATTAGATTAAAAAGTTGAACTCCACTCTCTACCAGTCCACAGTGTCTACATGCTGACAGAAGAGAAACAAAAGTCACGTGATTAGGCTCTATGCCTTCCTCTGTCATCATAGCATATAGATCCAGAGCCTTCTGGCCATATCCATGGCTGGCATAGCTGCTGATCATGGTATTCCATGACACTATATCTCTCCTAGGAAGCTCACGAAATACTTTATGACTCTCCTCTAGAGCTCCACAGTTTGCATACATATCCAAAATAGAACTGCTAGTGTATTCATTATCAGTGAGACCATGCTTTAACACACATGCATGGATGCTTCTTCCTTGCTCAAGACCTGCCAAGCTTCCACAGGCCTTCAGGGCACTCGAAAAAGTGTACATGTTAGGACTTATTTTTGTCAATGTCATCATTTTAAAAAGGCCCATTGCTTCTGAATGGAAACCTAACTGGGTAAGTCCAGATATGACAGTAGTCCAAGAGACAACATTTAGACCCTCCATATTGTAAAAGATATCTAATGCTTCTTTTATTGCTCCCCTTTTGAGAACATTGTCTATGAGCACATTCACAACCATGGGACTCCATCCAAACCCATGCTTGATTGCATAAGCATAAACAACCCATTCATGTCCTGGGGATGAACCCATCAAAGAAACAAATGTGGCAAGATCTGGATCTACTTGTTTTAGGTTCATATGAATGAAGAAGCTCATTGCCTCCTCAAACTTCCCATTTTGTCCAAGCCCTGAAATTATTGTATTGTATGAGATGGAATTTCTCTTGTTCATCCGAGTAAACACAGTGAAACTTTCATCAACCTTCCCACATTTCATGTAAAAATCAATGAGAGCAGTATTGGCAACCAAATTTTGCTTGAAGTTGGATATCTCAAGGATCCCATGGATGACCCTTCCAAGTGCCAATGATCTCAGACCACCACAAGCCTTAAGGACACTAGAAAGAGTGCATTCATCTGGGCTGAATCCCTGCAACTTCAGTTCCATGAAATATTCCAAAGCAATACTATGGAAACCATTTTGTGTATAATTAACTATCAATGCATTGTACAAAGGAAGGTCAGATGATGTAACACAATGGAAAGCCTTCTCCATGCTATCCATGTAGCAAAATCTGCCATACATATCTACAAGCGAAGTGGCAACAAAACAGTGTGAGTCACATCCACACTTCACAGTTAAACCATGTATCTGTTTACCAATGTCTTCTTCTAGATCTTCACAAGCCTTGATTGCGCTAACAAAACTATAATTCGTAAACCTAAAGTCAGAATTATGCCATGTCTCTGTTAAAAGTTTAAGAGCTTCCAAGCAAAGGCCCGATCCCACCAGCCCAGAGACCATAGAATTAACAACAGCAGGATCCCGAACAGAGCCAAGGTTGAAAGTTGAGACTGCCAACTCTATATGGCCAACATTCGAGTATAAGTCAATCAATGATGTCCTGATAAATGGGTCTGACCCAAGACTGGAGACGACAGCCTGGGCGTGCAGTTGCTTCCCAAAAGACACCGAACCCGATTTCTTGCACGATGCAATTGCACTCGAAAAGATGAACTCATTGGGCCTAAGACCCAACTGCTGCAACTGCGCTGCAAGGCGCAATGCGAAGCCGGGTTCCCCACACCGTGTGCCAGCAGAGATCAAGGTGGAGAACGAGACGATATCCCTCTCAGGCATTTCATCGAACAACAGACAGGCCTCACCCAAGCGCGAGCACTTGCAGTACATGTTTAAGACATGGTTGGTGACAGAGGCCACCGCCAAAAGACCAGACTTGACAACGTGGGCATGAAGGGACTCCCCGGAAGAGAGGTCCTTCGACGCGGCGGCAAGCTTGATTGCCGAGGCGAGTGAAGAGCGCGCCAGCACGTGGGTTGGCAGACTCCACCGCACCGAGCGCGACTACTTCTGACAAGATCTCTCCTTCCGAGTTCCGACCATCATCAGGACACGAAAACGAGGGGTGGCCCCGACGTGTTGGATGGTCTACTGGAAGAACGCATCTTTTTGCTTTAGATCCCCTCTCGCCATCTCCCGCCAGTGGCACTTTTCGTTTCTGAAGAAGGGGCAAGCCAGGAAACGTGGATTAGGCCCAGTTCAAGCTCTGCCCGATTATAACTTGGTCCACAAGCCCACTGCGGTCTAACGTGATCGGCCCACTTAACCTGAAGCCCAGAAGAAGGGGAATGTAGAAAACAAATATTTTTTTCTCTTCTCAGAGAGATCCTAATGCAAGAAGAGTAATATTTTGGGCACCGAATTTGATGCACAAAGTCATCTCAAAATATAACGGATGATCTTATTGGCCCAAAGAAAGTGAAAAAGACTCTATGCATAGAAAAAGACGCTTGCGTCAGATCCCGTACGGTGTGCTTTTCGAACATTAAATGTGAAGCGCGCTCAGAGAGAAAATGTAAGAATAAAATATTTTGTAAATGAGTGAAATATTTTGTTCTGTCGGCCTTGCCACCTCGGTGACGTCGACGAATAGACACCTCACCTGGACCTTACGTCCGGGATGAGGGAATAAAACCTTCCTTGCGTCGACACTGGCCCGGTGTTGGCGATCACTTCAAAACACCAAATAAACCTTGTCGACCCTGCCATCTCGGCGTCGTCGACGAACAGACACCTTACCTAGACCTCACGTCTGGGACGAGGGAATAAACCCTTCTTTACGTCAGCACTGTCCCAGTGTCGTCGACTACTGCAAAAGACCAAATAAACCATGTCGACCCTGCCATGTCGGTAACGTCGGCGAACAGATACCTCACCTAGACCTTACGTCCGGGATGAGGGAATAAACCCTTCCTTGCGTCGACATTGACCCAGTGTTGGCGACCACCTCAAAAGAGACAAATAAACCATGTCGGCCTTGCCGCCCCAGTGACGCTGACGAACAGACACCCTACTCGGACCTTATGTCCGGACGGGGGAATAAACCTCTCCTTGCGTCAACATTAGCCCAGTGTTGACGAACATTTCAAAAAGACCAATAAACCCTGTCGGCCTTGCCACCTCGGCGACTTCGACGAACAGACACCTCACCTAGACCTCACGTCTGGGACGAGGGAATAAACCCTTCTTTGCGTCAACACTGGCTCAGTGTCGACGACTACGACAAAAGATCAAATAAACCATGTCGACCTTGCCATCTCGGCGACGTCGACGAATAGATACCTCACCTAGACCTTACGTCCGGGATGAGGGAATAAAACCTTCCTTGCGTCAACTCTGGCCCAGTGTTGGCGACCACCTCAAGAGACCAAATAAACCATGTCGACCTGCCACCTTGGCAATATCGACGAATAGATACCTCACCCAGACCCTACGTCCGGGATGAGGGAATAAACCCTTCCTTGCGTCAGCACAGGCCCAGTGTTGACAACTATCTCAAGAGACCAAACAAACCATGTCGGCTCTGCCACCTTGGCAACGTCGACGAACAGATACCTCACCTAGACCTTAAGTCTGGGATGAGGGAATAAACCCTTCTCTGCGTCGGCACTGTCCCAGTGTCGTCGACCATCCCAAAGAGATCAAATAAACCCTGTCGACCCTGCCATCTCGGCAACGTCGACGAACAGACACCTCACCTAGACCTTACGTCCGGGACGAGGCAATAAACCCTTCTTTGCGTCAGCACTGGCCCAGTGTCGACGACCACTTCAAGAAATAAATAGACCCCGTCAACCTTGCCGCCTCGGTGACGTTGGCGAACAGACGCCTCACCTGGGCCCTACGTTCAGAATGGGGGAACAAGCCCTTCTTTGCGTCGGTACTGACCCAGTGCCGATGACTCCTTCCAGGAAGCAAGCAAACCCGGACGACTTCGTTACTTCGACGAGGCCAACAGAACACCGTTTCACCCGGATCCCTTCGGGTCGGAATGACAACGCACCCCTTTGACTTGGACCTCCCGTTCAGGTCAATTAAAGCAATAAACTTTTCTCCCCGCCCCCCCGGGTAGCGGGCACATCCCCTTGACTTGGACCTCCCGTCCGGGTCATTTGAACCAATAAGCTCTTTTCTCCGTCCCTTTGGGCGGTGTAGGGGCCTTTTTGTTCATTTTATTTTATTATTGTGTTTATTGGGCGTGCCAGTCACCGGAGGTGACAAATTATTATGCGCTCAACCCGACTCGCGTCGGGCGAGAGTGTAGTTCGGTCGGGACTAGCAGTCCGTCATACCATAAAGGCTATGACGTTAATTACAGCTGGCATTCATCTCCCCGGCTAAATGGTGCATTCTTCATCATCAGTTTGTGGAACGGCTGACAGCGTCCCGATAGGTTAGAGATAAACTTGTGGATATAAGCTAGCCGGCATTGCAGGGACCTTAGTTCTCCCAGGTTCTTCAGAGGTGGCAGCTCCTGGATGGCTTTTATTTTGAGGGGGTCGATCTGGACCCCTCTATGTCGGACAACGAAACCCAGAAATTTTTCGCTGGAGATGCCAAAAGCGCACTTCATTAGGTTCATCTTCAGCTCATACTGTCGGAGCCATTGGAAGATGACTCTGAGGTCACTCAGATGGTCGCCCCTCTTCTTCGTCTTGACGACCAGATCATTGATGTAACACTCGACCTTGCTGTAGAGCAGCTCGTCGAATATCTTAGTCATCGCCTGCTGATATGTAGCGCTGGCGTTCTGGATGCCGAAGGGCATTCTCTTATAATGGAAGATTCCCTTAGGCGACCTGAAGGCTGTATGGATTCGGTCGTGCTCAGCTATCCAGATCTGGTTATAACTGGACGAACCGTCCATAAAAGACAAGGCCTCATGGCCGGTGGTTGCGTCAATCATCACCTCAGTGATGGGCACTAGAAAGTCATCCTTTGGGCATGCTTTATTTAGGTCGCGAAAATCCACATAGATCCTGATTTGTCCATTCTTCTTCTTCACCGAGATGATATTAGCCAGCCAGGTAGTGTATTGATTCTCCGCTACAAAGTCGACGTCTATGAGCTTGTCGACTTCTTTGCAGATCTGATTTATCAACTCTGGGCACATGCGCCAAGGAGGTTGTTTCACCGGCTCCACCTTGGGATCAATCGCCAATAGGTGTTGGGTCACCTCGGGGCTGAGACTGGGCATTTCTTTGTAGTTCCAGGCGAAGCAATCGCGGAACACCTGCAGGAACCTCACATACTCCTCTCTCTCTTGGGGAGGTATGAGAGCACTTAGAAAGGTCGGCCTGGGGTCGCTCTCTGTGCCAAGATTAATTTCGATCAGCGCGTCGATAGTAGCTTGACCCCCATCTTCAATTTTCGGTGGGGCCGGCAGCAAATTGACAAAGTCTTGATCTTCACCCTCCTCGGCCTCGAGGATGCCGTAGGCCTCTTCTTGTTCCTCCTGACCCGGTGTCGAGGCGGCGTTCACCTCGCATCCCTCCTGGATTGCGGTCAGTGGGCCTGCGGGGTTCCCTGGCGTAGAAAGGCACAGGACTGCAACGGAGTCTTCTAGGTAATCATCATAGATGGCTTCGACCGGGCCCGAGGTCATTACATCTTCAGGAGTTTGGTGCTGGATGGATATTGTGTAGACTGATGCGAGACGGACGCGCGACCTAGGACTCTAGCTCGCGATCATCCCTTAGCGAGGGAAACGTAGGACCTGGCGTGGTTGAGAAACTAGCCGTGAGTCGAGGGTATTGGCTTTCCGTGTTAACTCGGATTGAGTCACGGGACGGTAACACTCAAGCTCGCTCTATCGCAGCGGTGATACAAGTATATCTCGCTAGAAACCTACACTCGCAGAGGCATTCAAAGCTATACAAGATAAGCAAATGTGATAAAGAGTGGGGAGCGAGTGTACCTCCACGCTCCGAGCATGGGGAAGACGTTCCCGGCCAGTTACGGTAACTCCCGGTTAATAACGGTAAAAATTTAGTTACAATAATGAAATCTATTGCCCACTCCACGCAGGGAGGTAAAGGGCTACAAGTGGGGCCCGGGAGGACCGACCCTGGGTTGACGTACACACGAAACTTTAAAACCTATATATATATCTACATACCCATATGCCTCACGTACACAAGAATGGCCTTCAAATAAATTTAAAAGGGGCCCAACTCTAATAAAATGTAAAAGCCTGAATCATGATAACTATATATATATATAGGTATACATCAAAACCCACATTGCAAACATCACCCAAAACCCATTTATATACAACCCACTATAAATACAAAAGGGCCTCGTGTTCACAGGCCAAACCCACAAGCCTTAAACCAATTAGCGTGTATGTAGTGGATGTAATTAAGTTAATTGAAACAAGCCCAAAACACCAAGGAGCCAAACCCATGCATAGACACAAACCCACACGAACACAAACAGGCCAGGATGGCACTAAAACCCAGCCCATTAATAACCCAAGCCAACCCATGATGACACGCTTGACCGTTGCATGGTGTGATTCCTAGGGTTTCACAGTGCAAAGGGGGGCACGCAGTTGTCAAAACGGCAAGGGGGTTAGCAATGCACGAAAGGTTTTTAAAACCTTCCCAGTGATGACCCTCGACCATTCTAGACCATCCTATCATCTATAAAGAAGCCCTTCATCGGCTGTAGGAGCCTTTGCTGATGCTCGTGAGTTTGAAGGGTGGACTTCCTCCATCGCTGGCATCGTCCCCCCTGCTTCCTCCTTTCAACGCAAACGTGCAGACGTGAAGGGAGGGTTGTTGTTGCCTTTCTCCCCCCTGCTATCGTCGTCCTAATCAGGAAGGCATGCTGCTATACATGAGGAAGAGGCCAGCGTTCTTCTTCCCCAGGTTCGAGTGCTGTTGCGGCTGCAATTGCCGCCGTTGCTGCTGTTCTTCTTCCTTCCTCTTCCATCCTCCTGTTCGTGTAAAAGTTCATCCGTCTTCTTCCTGGGTTATTTTCTTTGCGTCTCCGGCTTCGTTTCCATCATCATCAACACCCAAAATGTAGGTTTTCTCAAAGAACTAAAGCCCAAGACAATAGTAATTAGGTTGCATGTTTAAAATTCATGTTTTAGTTCTCCATGTTCATCATTTTGCCTAAATTGCAATTCACTATTTGATTATCTTAATTAATTAAATAATCACAGCTATGTATTTCACTTGTCTAGAAATCACAAAACACATGTGACTTGAATCCCCATGATTTATCCTAAATTTTCAAGTGATTATATGGTGTGTTAACTAGTTAATAATTAACTTTATTAAATAATATGAATTAACAAAGTTACTCGGCGAATCACCTAAGTCACTATAGCATGCTAGTTATGTGATTTTACTGTGACAACTTTTTCATGGGCACCGGAGCGTCCTTTGGCCATGAAATTTTATGGGCGTATTATTGGGATGGAAACCGAGGCAGCGAGGGTGGTACCTCCATTTTTCGATCCTCCTATCTCAAGATCCGCCATCCCTCAACCAAATTTTTTTTGAACATTCGATTAGATAGAGTTTTTCGAGACCGTCATTTCGGTATATAGTTTGCGCAGTTCCGACGTGTCTATGTCAAGAAATCAAAGTTGCAAGAAAACAACCCAACCTCTAATTGAAATGGCGTCTGGTGCTGTTGTCGTTGAAAGCTTTTAACATATATAATATGTAAAGTCTTCTACTTGTACCTTTAAAAATCTATATCTACCAAACTATGTAAAATAAAATTATAAAAATTATATATTTAGAATCCTTATATTTTTCTCCTGTTTATCATATTTTTACTAGGTATTACTTGCATGCGTGACTCATCGTGGTACTTGCTAGATGGCGCACGTGGACACTCTTGAGTATTCAGTTGGATGAAGAGAGCATTGCATGATGTGCATGGCGTCCCAGTTCAGCGTTGATCTTCTTATCTGATCCTTGGTCCATGTATCCTCATCTGGAGGTAGCTCGAATGGACCTTTACTGATTACACGCCAGATTTCATGGTCCTGGGCTATGATAAAAATCTGCATACGATTTTTCTAGTAAGGGTAGTTAGTGCCGGTGAAAAATAGAGGTTTGTTTATAGAGTGCCCTTTGGGCATATAGCTTTTGGCTGCCATATCACCAGTTCTCTCAAGGTCGTTGGACCACATTCAAAGAGACTAGCTCGATACCACGTGTTGAGCGATGATTGACAGATCTAGAGGGGAGGGGTGAATAGATCAGCCCCTTTTTGCCCTTCTTTGTGGAAATAAAATTTATTACAACACTAAGATTAGTTGAGCATGAGATAGGTGATAGCTCACATACAAGAGGCATGGATAATGAGCAGAACGATTCTACCAAGCATCTAGCACCAGAACATAATAAGAGACAAACCACACAACACAAGGCTTAAGGTGGTTCGGTCTCTATCCAGAGACCTACGTCCACCTCTCATACAACACGGTGAGACTTCACTAGTGCCAATGCACTACGGCTGATTCACACCTTCCAACAGAGAGACGACCTCTCACAAACACTGCTATCTCATAGCTTGTCGGTGCACGACCCAAGAACCCACAGACCGGTGAACACGCCGTCTGTCTTCCTACACGCAAGTAGGGAATCGGGTATGAGTATTTGTTTTGAAAAGAGAAACAAAATTTTGAAGGAAACAACCTGACGGAGAGTGACAAAGAGACTTTATGGGAAGAGAGAACTCTTGTCTGGAGAAGAATGGACAAGGTGTGGCTTCTCTTCGTCTTTGTCTTCACCGGGACCACGAGGGGAACGGTGGATGAGCTCTTCAGCGTTCACTCCCACTGGACGATGCTGTAGATGAACGCTATACATCTTGCTTTGAGAGCTCCATAGGTGGAAGAAGAGGATCAGCTTTGGCATCTTTTATACCAGCAACAACAGGAATGAGAACTCTCTCTTCTTTTCAGCTTGCTTCCTTGCTGCACTTCTTCTTTTCTTCTTCTTCTATTTCTCACGCTCTGGCTGCCCTTGAACTGGAGCTTCTTCACTGTTATATTAGCTAGCCAAGGCATCTCTTACGTTGTCCACTATGAAGAACAAAACCAGAATGCCATGTCCACATAATTTGATTTGCCTTCTTGTCAAGGTTGACCTTTTCCTACCGGCCAGCTGGTATGTGGGTAGGTAGAAAATCGTTTCTGTAATGGTTTCAGCAAATCAGAGGATGTCTCTGCTAGACATTTATTCCCCTGACAAGAGAGTCCTTCTGACGGCCTTTTAAAGTGAGTGCGGATCCTCCAAGTCTAGTTACGGATCTTGAAAAGTAGGCGCTTTCAGTTTTCGATCCATTCCACGTGAACCAGATGGTGTCGACCTGTTTAATGGAAGTGTCGACACTTTCCTGTGTGTCTTCATTTATCAGAGCTCAAGCCGAAGAGCTGAATGATGCTAATGTCATGGCGTGTCGACACTTCCCATACACTAGGTCGACACTTCCATGTTCTTCTCCTGCACTTGATCAAATCAGAGGTTAAGTAAAAATATGTTAGTTGATCCATAAAGATCTGATAATAAATCATGGTTGGTAATCATCAAAATCAGGAGACTCAACATTCTCCCCCTTTTTGATGATGACGCCTCATGTCACTAGCTCAGTAGGGGTCACGCGGATCCCCACAGAAGAAAACATGCAGTAACATGCTAAAAATAGCAGGCATGCAATAGTGGTAGTGAAGCAGGAAAGCTAAACTACAAAGCTATAAAGGAAACAGAACATGAAGCAGGAGTAGGGAATAAGCTAAGGAAGAGGGGGAGGAAGAAGCCATACCAGACAATGACTACCGAACTAACCTCGGTACCCCAAACTACTCCAAGTAGACACTACACCAAGCAAGGACATAATGGTGAACTCTGAACTGGGAAAAGTCAGAAGCTTACTGAACTGTCGACACGACACTAGGTTCCAAACGAAGGCCTGCAAGAACAACAAGAAAGCCTAGGAAAAATCTAGACAGATGCCAGACAATAGGCAACACGACTGGAACATCGTGCACACTGCCCCATATACAATCGGAAGGTCATGCAGGTGACCGACACTGACGACGGACAGCACGACAAGGATGTCATGCACACTACCACACGCATGACAAGAACGTCACGCATGCGATAGGGCACCGATCTTGAGTGCAGCCACAAAAGGGCTAACCCGGAAGGTCACGATGCATGAGAAATGCCGAGAGTCACACAACATGTGACTCAAAAGAGGAGCAGTCAGCTGCATCCACTGACGTCTTACACTGCACCACAACTCTCTCCACAAGTGCCTCGACTACCAGCTGAACATGTCGAGTCATAAGCCCATGTGGAAACCACCACTACAAGGACCAGTCAGGGTCACGCCTGTCGACGTGAGCCCGAAGCCCCTGACCCCGTGTGCACACACTAGCTGTAGACCATTAAGCTAGGCCTCTAACTAGTATTCTCCCCCGCGGATGTTACGATAAGGACGGGAGCCCATGAAACTAGCTTAAAAATCATGTCTCGGGAAAAGTGCCCTGCTACAAGAGCCATCATGCCAAAGCGTGCCGTAAGGCACCCACCAAAGAGGAGGCACAAAACCCAAAGACTCTGAAATACAAGTGCTGGAGTACAGACAGGTTGTCCTATGCACACCACGGCAGTATAGGAAACTGCTGACCACTCAGGGCAACGCAAACTAGACCTACAACTACAACGGTCCCTGAGTCCTACGACTTTGAGTTAGGATCGTCGCACACAGCAGAACAAAGCCGCCAATCGGTCTAAAACTAAGCCAGGGAAAATGACACTCTGCGAGAACCAAAACACAGAGACCTGAGGGGACACTGAGAACCCTCAACACATTTGGACATGCAAATCGAGGTAGAATGACACCTCGAGGCATCCAGAAACAAGGTCTCAAATTGGACAAAGTCATCGAGACATAGACAAGACTTCCTGTCAACCACCAGGTAACCCCGGGTTGACCGGAACCAGACACAACACCGACACACACAGACACACACACACACACATCCACCGCCACAGCAACACAAACAAACAGAACCAATAGGAACAAGAGCGGCGGACGATGACAACACTCTGGGCAGCGCGACTTGTCAATCAACAACTAGGGGAAACCCAGTAGTCAAGAGATAGCTGCGATGCGACCAGAGACAAGGACAATGGCAGCATCTAGATTGAATCATTAGAGTATTGTCGTAGTCTAGGAAAAGACCACAGCCAGTCACCTAAACTGACCAATTCAGACAACTACAGACAGATAGACACCACCCTAAATAGGGACCTAAGATAGACGGACACACAACACAAAACCAACCAACGGTCATTACGACAAATAGGACTATAACGCACTAGCATTCAACTCCCTTGGAACGGCCTTCTCCAGACCGTTCCTTCCCCTTTGAACGGCCTTGCCCTAGACCATTCATCTCCTTGAGCGGCCCCTTTGTGACTGCGCTATGGGATGAGTCCGTAGTATTGTTGGTTGACCCCGGTGGTTCAACCATTATTCGTCTGTCTTATGTCCGTGTCTTAGGATGGTTAGTCAGTCCGTGTCACGTGTCTTCTATAGACCGCTTGGTTGTTTGTCGGGCAGGTTAGCCAGAGTTGACTGATCCTAGTGGTCATATCCTTGACCGCCATAGTCGCCTCATGGCCCTACCCCTATCTGCCAATATCCTTGTCTCTATGTGCATAGTGACTTCCTCCTTGACTACTTGGTTTCCCCTAGCGACTGAGTGTTGGATCGCTGATGCCCAGAGTGTCGCTTCCCGATATTCCGGTTTCTATTTGTCTTGGCTTGACCTTTTGGTCTGCCCGTCACCGTGGATGTCTGTCAGCATCCTGTAAGGGCCGAGACCATAATGAGATGGTCAGGAGTGCTTGTGTATGGTGTCGTCGCCTGGTTCCAGTCAACCTGGTGTGACCCAGTGGTTGAAAGGCGATCTTGTGTGTCTCGGCGGTTCTGTCCAATTCGAGACATGATTTTGGATGCCGTGAGGTGTCATCTTACCTCGTTCTACGTATCCAAATGTATTAAGGGTCCTTGGTATTCCCTCAGGTCTCCGTAAGTCATTTCCTACGGTGAGTCAACTTCTCTGGCTTAGGATTAGACCGATTGGCAGCTTATTCTGCTTTGTACAATAGTCTTGACTCTGAGTCGTGAGACTCAAGGATCGTTGTAGCTTTAGGTCTAGTTGCCTTGTCCTGAGTCTGTCAGTAATTTTTCGTGCTGCCATTGGTGCTTCGTAGTATCTGTGACAGTGCTTCCTTGCCTCTTTGTACTCCAGCACTCATATTTTAAGTCTCTGTGCCTAGTGAGCCTCCACTAGTCATAGCCTTACGATACGTTACGGCGTGTCAGCCCTTGTGGCGGGATAGTTCCCATTGTATAGTTTTTAAGCTAGTTCCGTGGGCCCTCGGTTCAACTGTAGCATCCTGCAAAGGGGGAATACTAGCTAGAGGCCTGGCTTAGGCAGTGAGCCAGTGTGTGCACACGTGGTCAGGGGCTTGGATTGACGTCGACGGGCGTTACCATGTCTAGTCACTCGTGACTGTAGTTCCTGTTCTGGTTCAGCGTGTACCTCGGTCTCTGCCATCCGAGGCGTCCGTAGAGAGGTACTTGTGGCGTAGCATAAGACGTCAGTGGACGTAGCTGGCTGTTCTTCTAGCGAGGGGGTACTTCCATCACGTGACACGTGACTCTCGTGTTTCTCGTGAGTCATGACCTTCTCGGGTTAGCCCTCTTGTGGTCTTGCCCAAGGTCAGTGTTGTGTCGTGTGCACGACGTCCGAGTCGTGTGTGTGTGGTCGTGTCTAGAAGGACATGCACGACAATCAAGTCATGTGTGCTTTAGGATCTGTCTTGTCTGTCTAGGGCTTTTTACCCTTTTTCTTGTAGGTCTTTGCCTACTTGGTGTCTCGTCGATGGATCGGTGACTCCTGACTTTGTCAGTTCAAGGTTTGCCCTCCCGTTGTCGCCTGGAGTAGCCTAGGGAGCCAAGGTTAGTTCGGCAGTTGTGCTTCGCTCGGTACGGCTTCTTTTCCATTTTATTTTAGCTCATCTACTCCTTTCATTTCTATCTTTCTTTTAAAGCATTGTGGTTTAGCTTTTCCTTAAAAAAAGAACGAATCAACCTGTGAGCCAAACTCAAAATTTGAGTCGGGTCTAATCAGACTTAATTTTTAAGTTTGACTAAATAGTCACGTGGCGACAATAATTTGACGTCCAGACCTGAAATATTTCGGATCAAACCCACGAATCTATGGACCAGCCCAAGCTATTGACAGCGCCAGGTATAAATCCCTACCCACTGAGACCACGGCTGCATTGGCTTCCCTCCCACGCGCGGCCGAAACATCTATTCGAATGCGCGCGTTCGCGCCCTGTAGTGGTCACCGTGGCCCCCCAACCTGGGGCCCACAGGCCTCTTTGTAGCGTTCGCGCTCTTTATAGAGTTCTGAACCCGATTCCATGATGGCAGTTTTGCGAAAACTTCTACCTCGATAGTTACACTTGTTAAAACCCTCCGTAGAACCTATACATGTAAAAAGGCCCCTACAGCACGCTAATTGAAAGCTTGTTTGTCTTCTTCGGTGAATCTTCTGGGGGATCTACACATAATACTGAATAGAAAGGATGAGTAAATCATATCTTGGCCTTAAGGAGGTTGCCATTGAAAAACACCCAACCCTTCCCCTCTCAACTTTTTCCAAACCCGAACCCTTCCCCTCCACTTCCATCTCCGGGCCACGGCCATGGCCGCTTCCCCCGCAGCGGACGAGGCCTCCGCAATCCTCGCCGCCCTGGAAGGGGGCGGCGGCGGTGCCGGCATCTACCGCCGCGTCGCGTCATTCCTTTTCCCCTTCGGTGATCACTTCCCAGTCGACTCTCACGACCCCGCCGCCGCCCCCAGTCGGGAGGATGCCACCGCCGCCGCGACGAAGAGGAAGAAGAAGCCGCCCTCTGCGGCTGCCGGCAAGAGGAGGACAAAGAAGGACGAGGTGGAGGAGGCCGCCGCGGTTGTCCGGCCCCTGGCGAAGCGGTTCCTCCCGTTCCTCTCCCGCGGGCTGAAGCTTCTCCCCTCTGCTCTGCGGAAGTGCCCCAGGGAGGAGGAAGAGCGGGCGGGGGAGCTGTTCGCCGTGTATCGGCTCGTGCTGGATTGCCTGGCGTGCGTCGCTCCCTGTCTCGACGGCAGGCCGTTCTCGGTGCACCTCCAGAGGTGCAGCCTCCTTTGTTGCTTGGAGACCTGGGGGAGGTATGAAGAGGCGGAGGAGGAGGGTGTCTCTCTTCTCGAGACTCTCGGGTCTTTGGTGTCCCCGGCTGCTCCGAAGAAGACTCAAAAGGGGAGGACAGCCAAAGGAGCTAGTGGCGGCAGTCTTCTGCCGGTCTCCACAGCAGAAGGCATCCACGATGTTGACCTGCCTATCTTGGTCGTTGAGGTTGTCGCATGTCTCGTGAGATGCGCATCCAAGAGCAATACGAAGAATGACGCAGTGTACCGTCGGATCCTGTTGATGGTCGAGGAGGTCCAGCCTTGGCTCAGGTACGTGGAAATGGAAATTAACATCTTTGCCTGTCTTTCCTCATAGAACGTGAATTCTTAGTGATTACAGGTGATTAATTATCGCCTCTCGCATAATTGATGGGAAAAATGGTTCGTGTTAATGCCTAGGCTTTTAGATTCTGAAGCTTTCGAGAAGTACCAATCTGCTCTGGTGAATGCTTTATGCAAATGCTCGCTGTTCTTGGCTGGACAGTGCATGTCCTTTGATGCTGATCTGGTCTGTAACTTCTGTTTGGCAATGTTGAAAGAGTTGTTGCAATCTTCTTCAATGGATCGATTCCCTAAGGTGTTGATGTTACTTCCATCCACTTCGAACGTATCACATGCCAAGTGAACACTCAGCCCGGTGAGCTAGCAACTAAGAACCTCCACGCAACGCCCTCAAACCTCGAGGAAGAACCACAACACCTGAAAATCAGGGGTGAGCCTCCTATCACTGGCTCAGTAGGGGTCCCGTGAAACCCAACTGAAAATAACGGCGGTAGCGGAAAGCAGCAATAGCTAGAACAACAGTAACAACAGTAACAGTAAGACTCAGTGGCCGGTAATATTTTGGCTCTACAACTACTCCTACTGCACCGAAAAACACACCCCGATCTTACAGTCAGGGGACCACTAGAACATGAACCACCCTAGTCACACTACTAGAAAAAATGCCACGACTCCTCTATCGTGGAGACCTGTGCTCCTGCACGAAAGCCCACGCCGAGACCACGCAGTCTGAAAACACAGTCACGACCTCGTCGTCGTGAACTCTACGTTGTCTAGGGAAAAGTCCTCAATGACGCTCACCAAAAATTCTAGACCTCAACTCCGAGAAAATGCCCAAAACTACACACGAAACTCCATCTCACAGATGAAAAATGGAAACCCGCGACACGACAACTCACGTCACGTGACGGGAGTACCGTCCACCAGAACTAAGGCCGGATGCATCCACTGACGACTTAGTCCGGAGCCTCAGGTGTCTCGCTATGACGTCCCAGGCAGAGACTGAGATACCGTACAGTAACCACAGAACAAGGACTAGCTGGGGTCGCGCTCGTCAGAGCATGTCCTCTGCCCCTAACTACGCATGCACACACAGACCATCTACTCTAGGTCGGGTCCTCTAGCTAGTATTTTCCTCAGCCAGACTCAGGCTGCAAAGGCAAGGGGCCCCAAGATAACCAGCCTAAAAACTGTCTCACTCGGGTCACGCTCTCCACCACTCCCAAGTGGGTCCGCACCCACGTGCGCAGGAAAGCTACGACTAGTGGGGGCTCACAAAACGTGAACACTGAAAATCACACATGCACCCATCGTGAGTAACGCGGAGTAACAGGTGGCCCGAGGCCACCAGACTTTGGATAGCCCACTAGACCTAATAACCCAACGGTCCTTGCGTCACAAGACTCGGGTCAAGACCGTCACACATAATGGCACAACGCCGTCAATCTGGCCTAATCCCTAAGTCTGAAACTATGGTGACACAGAACTTCTGGACACCCCACAACACGAACGTAGAACTCACAGCGTCCGGGGCATCCACAAGATCGAAAGTCAACCACTGGGTCACAACCGGGTCGACCAGAGATATGCTAATACACGGCCCTCCCTGGGCCGTCCCTGGGTAAACGGTCGGTAGCTGGACCGTCTCAATACTCAAACGGTTCTCCACAGGCCGTTTGACAATATGGGACGGTCACCCACTAACCTCCCCACAACAACCATACATGGTCATCCTGGGACCACGTGAGACATACACGGTCCTCTTTGGACCGCTTCATACGTGAACGGTCTCCCATGGGACCGTTCAATGAGAAAACGGAACTGTCATCCTTAGGCCGTTCAGGACCTACATGGTCCAACGATAGACCACTTGAGGAGATAAGGGGTCCTCCTGGGCCGCTCAGCCACCCCACGGCACAAAAGCCAAACGATCCTGTCAGGAACGTAGGAAACCCAAATGGTCCACTTGGGATCGGGCGAAGGGGCCAAACGACCATCCCATGACCGCTTAGACCTGAAACTGTACAATGATCAAATCTCACAGTCAAAAATGCCTCGGGAGTCACGCCAACTCCATGGAGGATTCAGACTAACATATTACCCTATTATATCCAGCAGATCGAGTTGTTACTACCATTAATTATTCTCCATGTCAGATTTTCTCTTGCTGCCTTCTTCTTCTCCTCCTCCTTTCTAGGCATCCCTCTTCAACCCAATGCAATCAGGATGGTTGCATCAGTTGTGTGACAGACTGCCCTCCCCACAACGGGGTTCCGGTTAAGAAATATGCACATACCACATGAGAGCTGGGAGGGGAGTACGACGTACTACTTGGTGATTCATGATCTTGGTCGTGCATGGTAGAGCATGCATGATTCTTTCTTTCTTAGGCACTTTTCTTCTTTTTTTTTCCTCCGGATGTACAGATGCCCTATCCGGCAAGGAAAATTAATTACACAATTGGGAACGCCAACCTGAAGGCTGTGATTAATTTCCTCTTCATTTGGTGTAATATCAGATGCACATGTGGAGGCATGGATCACAGTACCGGAGAGGCCCGGAGTCACTGAGTGGCACCCAACCCACCGCGATGCTGAAGCTACCATGCTACTGCTGCGCACCCATGTGTAGGAACAACATTGACCATCCCGGGTCGACGCCACTGAAGAACTTTCGGACGTTGCAGGCTCACTACAGGCGGAAGCACTGGATCAAGCAGTTTATGTGCAGGAAGTGCGGCAAGCCGTTTGCCTTGAAGGGAGACTGGCGGAACCACGAGAAGAACTGCGGCATGGTCTGGTGCTGCACCTGCGGCTCCAAGTTCAAGTACAAGAGCTCGCTCAAGGGCCACATCAAGGCCGGCGGCCGTGGGCATGCCGCTGCCGACATGGACTGAATTGAAGAATTTCATGACAGCAGTTCGCAACGATGACGCGTGGAGGCCTAAACAGAGAGACGTGCGTGGGAACTGGTTTAAGAGTTGCTGAACGTGACGCAAAACAGTAGTACTGCAAACTCTCATAGACTATTTGTCATGTAAATAAAGTGCGCAACTCTGTTCTACAGTGTTTTCAGAGAAAACAAATGGTCATTAATTTAGGTTTTCTAACCGTACCGGCAAAGCAAGTATGCAATGTAGGTGACAATCAATGTTTGGTCAGAAACTAAGAAGGTGAGTGCATTGGATTTGCTTAAAATAATGTCTGATTTGTGAAAAGATACGTAATCTTTTAATTCAACTTAACTTGATGTCCACCGTAATACAAGTTAATCAATAGGACTACACTCTTAACCTTATGATGATGTTAGAACAAGTTTTAAGTTCACAAAATAAGGGGAGCAGAACGAGGCTTAATCACACACTTCAACATGTGGACATTTATAGTGATTCGGTCTTATAACCCGTGAGATGTGTGTCCCCCCACCGTGAGTGAGGCTTTCGCACACACTATCAAAATGATAAATACACATACAGGTGAATGAACACCCTATCACGATACTGTGGACATCAACCACACACACACAAGAAAAATACAAGTATCTCGATTGGTTTCTTCTCTTCTTGATACAATAAAGCACTTTTCAACGAAAATAGAGAACAAATAAATAGAGAATGGGTTTGGGTCGTGTGAAAACCTCCCCCTTAGTGAATGCCACATCTGACACTTGGAGAGCACACTTTCGAGGATGTAATATAGTCCTTAAGGCCACCTCTTGGTGTAAATCGCCCTTAGAGAGTCTTAGGAGGAAGAGGAATGAAGCACCCAGCACAAAGCCACTAAAAACACAAGAGCCGAGACAATAGATTTGTCTCCCTTAGGGTTAGAACTCAAAAGAAGAACATGCTTGCAAGAGGCTTACCCTGCCGGCTGTTCATATTCCCCCTGAGCGAGTCTTCCACTGTAAATAAAGGCTCAGGGCATGACACCCATGACAACCAGCCTAAAACTATCTCTCTTGGGTAGCCTCGCCACCACTTCTTGGTGGGACCACGCACGTGTCGGAAGGCTACAACTAGTGGAGGGTCGCTGAAGTAGTAGACTCTCTAGTCAACAAAAAATGACGCCCGAACTGGACAAGTATAAGGATCACTCCTCGTACTGACACCGACTCACGGTGACACAAGTTGAGAACACCACCTCTCGAGATCCCACGACACCCTAACACATGGCCCTCACATGATGCCCCGCATCAGTCAGGCCACGGGTTAGCACGTGGGTCGAGGTCCACTCACCCGGGACTCGAATCGATAAGGAACATACTTCCAGTTGGACAACACACAGGAAGCGGTCCACTCTGGACCATTCCCGGGTAAACGATCGGTCGATGGACCGCCTCGGGGACTAAAGAGGGTCCTCTCCAAACCGTCGAATGATAAGGGGTGGTCACCAACGTACCATCCCTCAACAGATAGACACGGTCTGCCTTGGACCGTGTAAGACACAAGCGGTCCCTCCTGGGGCCGCCTTAGAGGGTAAACAGTCTCCCACGGGACCGTCGTACCTCTGGACTGAACGGGAACACAAACGGTCATCATCAGACAATTCAAGATCTAAACGGCCCAATGATAGGCTGCTTGAGGAACTAAGCGATCTCCCTTGGGGCCGCTAAGCCACCCAATGGCTGGAAAGCAAACGGTGATCTCGTGACCATTAGAAACTCAAACGGTCCAACCCGAGACTGTGCAAAAGTACTAAATGACCATATTATGACCACTAAGTGCCAAAACTGTGCAACGGTCAGAAATGTCTCGGGAGTCACGCTGGCTCCATGAGGTAAACGGTCAGCCTCTAGGATGCCGTAGGGTTAAACAGTCCAACGATAGACCACGTACCCATCGACACTCCCTGGTCGGTAGGTGGTCCTCCTTAGGGCCGCCTGGGTCAAAATTGGCTCCTGTTAGGATCGTTTTCTTCCCAGAAAATCGAGAATGGCAAATCTCAACGGAGATCGCCATTCTACACCCCTTTCACCCCCAGGTGATGGGTAAACAAGGGGGAAACACTTCCCCATGCCCCTAGGCATCCAATGGTTCCCACAAACCACCGAATAACGTGATGAAATGCTAGATCGGGCGCTCGATCTCCAAAACATAGATTTCCATTCTCGACGTAAAATAACACCATCTCGACCTCCCTTCGGCCTAGAAATCGCGGGGAAGGTAAATGTCGAGCTAAGGGTCCGTCACCCTACCTTGGGGTCCTCGGAACACGACAGATCATCATCGATCTTTAAAAATTGTTCAAAACCCACGACCTCCCCAAAAGCTCCCACGAACCACACACGCCGCCGTGATCACCTCGCCATCGCTGTCGTCGTCGTCCCCGCGTCGTCGCCTCGCCGCCGTCTACAGTCGGAGGGAAGGTCGCCGCGGTCATCGCCGAGAGAGGGGGGGGGGAGCACGGTCGGTTCTCCACGGGATGGGAAAGAAGAGGAAGAAGGAAGAAGAAGAATAAAAAAAAGGAAAAGAAATGGGCTATATATAGAAAATCTTGATTTTTTAAAAAATATGAAAAAATAGAAAAATCTATTTTCTCGATCCTCGAAACGCGTCGGTCGCACCGATACCATCCGAAAGTAGGTGAATGACTCGGTTCGCCCACAACTCCTGGTCATTAAAGGGCTCTGAACGGCTGAGTGGATAAATAATCAATGGTCGACCCAAGCATGGAGGGTGCCAACTCGTATCTGAGGAATTGGCATAGCTCGGGAATAGCTCGATCGAAGAGGGCGCAGGGTGCTAGCCCTTAGCCCGGGGACGGGCGTAGCTTGGGCATGCATCTTCCTTCTACCAGACTGACTCTCGGACTTCTGAGCCTAATGGCCGCCTAGGAAGTACTTATTTTCGAGTTATATTATTGGGCTTCCACGGTAAGTGGGCCCTGCGGGGCTGTCACTTAGATGAGCTGGGCCTCATTTGGTCTTGCTGGACCTAGTTTGGCCGCTCTTAAATGAGCTACAGAAATCCCCCTCTCCACTTGTCCCCCCTACTTCCGAGCCTTGTCAGGCTCGGAGGAGTAGCCATTGGGTTTTGGACCAGCGTGGCTCAGGTGGGGTGGAAATCTGGCGGTGTTAAGAAGCCACGTGTCGTGATCACCTGGGCCCGTAATAATGATAATCCTGATGGATTTGAAACAAAGAGGCCCCCTTTTTCTTAGAGGTCGGAATGTCGCACCGCCTTTTGCCAGGGGATATAAGCATTGTGTGCTTGTTGTCATTCCAGACTCCCTTCACTTTAGGGTTTTTCTCTCCTTCATTCTTACTTTCAAGGCTCACTGATGCACTGCGGGGATACGATGGAAGAGTAGAGACTCACAGCGGCGTTCACAGAGTTAGCGGAGACAACCACAATGGCCGTCCGGTAGCTTCCCCTTCCCCCCTAGTGTTCGGAGTCTTCGGTGCCTTCTTCTTCGAGCTCCTCTTTGGATTCCATGGCGGACCGTCATCCGGAGACCAAAGAGTTGGAGGGCGCGCCCGAGGTGAGAGTGGTGGTGATACCGCCGGCTCCGACTCGCAGCGAGCTAGGGGAGGCAGAGGTGAAGAGCTTCGAGTACCAGTTCTGTCTGCCTTGGTAATATTACTTTACTGCTGCTTCTCCTTACGAGACGATCCTGGACTCTTGTACGGGTCTTTTCTGTTCCTTCCTTCCATTGTGGAAGGGTGGATTCCATCTTCCTTTTGACCCTTTTGTTCTTGAGCTTCTTAATTTCTTCTTGTTAGCTCCTATACAGTTGGCAGCCGATTCCTATCTCCTCCTTTCCGCTTTCCGCATTCTCTACCTCCAGTGTGGGGTTCCTCTTTCCTTGGACCTTTTCCATTACTTCTTTGACCTGAAGGAGCATTCCTCAGCTGGAAAGGGCTTCTATTTTGTTTAGACGAGATGAAACAGGAGCTGTGTTTCCTTAGCCGTGAAGGGTTCTTCCCACAAGGGGTGAAAGACTCAGTTCTTCTAGGTGAGAATTTGTTCGGTGGCGGAGTCTTCGAGATGCCTCGTGATCCCCAACTTTGACCCAAACTTACCTCCGAGGCAAGATTAGTTCTCCTCGGAGGTGGAGAAGTATGCAGAGATCTTGTTGAAACACCGCCAGTCCACGGAGGAGCTAGTGACCCCGGAGAACATCGAGCGAACCCTTCTCCAGTGGTTACGGCTAGCAGGTATGGACGCCAGGGATCAATTCTTCATTACGGGCGATGAAGCCATCTCCTTTCCCTAACCCTGTCTTCCTTTGCGTAGATACGAGGCGGTCGACTGTGGAGGAGGAGCCTGCAATGGAGTAGGAGGTGATCGATCTTGGCAATGACACGACTGTTGTTGAGTCGCGAGCTCCCAAGCCCGGGATAAAGGCAAGGGGGTGGCCCGGGAGGGATCCGAGTCCGGGAGTAGAGTCGGCTACCCTTGACCTCAGCCGGTTCCTCAACCGAGCACGGTCCGCGCTTCCCTCACTAAAGGGACGACGAGTGAGCTTGCCTTCTGTTAGCGACGCTAGCCCAATGATCTCTTAGTGTCGGGCCCCCAAGCCCTCTTGTCGGTGTCTTGCTGGTCGTTGCTGGTTGTGTCCATCTTAGAGTCCGAGGCCCGCACCACATAGAGTCGTCTCCCGTGTCCATCCAGCATCACATAGTCTGACATAGGGGGATCGAGATCGATCCCACCAAAATAAAATCCATCCAAGGGCTTCCTCCTCCGAGGAACTTGGGAGAATTAGGATCCCTACAGGGCTGGCTAGACTACATACGTAAGTTCATCTCCAACTTGTTGGGACATTGCCATCCGTTGCACAAGCTGATGACAAAGGATGCACATTTCTGCTGGGATCAGGAGTGTCAGAAGGCTCTCAATCAACTGAAAGAATATTTGAAGACTCCGCCCGTGCTGGGGTGCCAGTCAAGGGGAGGCCACTTATCTTGTATATAGCTGCCACCGAATGCTCACTAGGGGCAATGCTCACCCAGAACAATGATGAGGGAAAGGAGCAGGCCCTCTACTACCTCAGTCAAAGCTTGGTTGGGGCAGAGGCAAGATACACCCCTATTGAAAAGGTCTATCTCACCTTGGTCTTTGCAGCCAAGAAGCTGAGGCATGACATGTTGTCACATAAAGTGAGGCTGATATCAAGAGCTGACCCGTCAAGTACATTCTTTCTCAGCCAGCTTTGAAGGGCCACCTCGGCAAATCGGTGGTGCAGCTAATGGAGTTTGACATCACCTACGTGCCGTAGAAGGCCATTAAGGGTCAAGCCATTGCGAACTTTCTCGCACCACACTCTGTGCCTGAAGACTCTCCATTGATCACAGAGCTGCCCAATGATGAGACACTGGAGGTAGATCAAATCCAGCAAGTCGTTTGGCAATTGTATTTCAACAGGGCTTCGAGAACAGAAACTATCCCAGCTAGACACGCCAGAATAAGGGCCGGAGCTGGTATCGCCATTAAATCCCCAGAGGGTGAAGTGCTACACACCTCCTGCTCCATCAGTAAGCCCTGCACAAACAACGAGGTAGAGTATGAAGCTCTGATCATCAGTGTCCAGATCACCCTGCATATGGAGTTCCGAATGTTACAAGTATTCAGCGGTTCACTATTGATCGTCAGACAAGTTCAGGGACAATTTGACATCTGGAAGCTCGAATTACTCCCCTACTACACCATGGCGAAGCAGCTCATGGGGAGGTTCTACCTCATTGAGATAGGCCTTGTCGCTAGGGGGGAGAATGCACAAGCCGACACAATGGCAAAATTGGCAAGTTCTTTGACGATCCCGCCGAATGGGTCACTCAGCATACGAGTGATCAACTGATGTTAGGTCCCTAGTGTGGTAGAGGACCTTGAAGAAGGAGCACATGTGATGTGGCATAGCCCTAGGATGATATTGGGTGAATTGATGAACCAAGGACTTAGACCAGCAAGCATACAAGGAAGAACAACAACTCACATGTATGACTCACTCTCACGGCGCACACGACCTCCCGATGGTGACCGGGTGATGATGTCGGGGGTCCAAGGTGGAACCCAAACATTCTAAGGGACTTGGCTAGCTTAGGCTGACCTCTAAGGGCCTGGGATTCCCAACTTCGTAGGAGGCCGGCACGCCGGGGGCGTGGGTTTGGGTGGCACTCACTCACATTGTGCTGGGCATAAGAATCTATAGAGATAGATCTAAAAGGATGCTTAGATTATCCCAATCTATGTACAGAGACACTATCCTCAAAAGGTTTAGGATGGAAAATTCTAAGAGATGTCTCATTCCTATGAGACACGAAATTTATCTATCTAAGGGGATGAGCCCTAAAACATCTGAGGAGGGGGCACACATGAATAAGGTGCCCTATGCTTCGGCCATGGGGTCAATCATGTATGTAATACTATGTACACGGCCTGATGTCTCCAATACTTTGAGCATTGTCAGTAGATATCAAGCAAGTCCAGGCGAGGAGCACTGGAAGGCAGTAAAGGGCATCCTTAAGTACTTGCGGAGGACTAAGGATCTTTTTCTTCTTTGCGGAGGAGAGGACCTACAGCTTAAAGCTTACACAGACTCTAGTTTCCAGTCAGGTCCAGATGACTGCAAATCCATGTCTGGATTTGTATTCATGTTGAATGGAGGGGCAGTCAGTTGGAGAAGCTCCAAGCAAGATATGACTGCAAACTCGACGTCGGAGGCAGAATATATTACTGCGGCTGAAGCTGCTAAGGAAGTCGTCTGGATGAAGAAATTCATCTTGGAACTCGGTGTAGCTCCCGAGATATCAACTCCCATCCCATTATTTTGTGATAATAATGGGGCCATCGCCCAGGCGAAGGAACCAAGATCCAAAGGCTGAAGCATATTCTGAGGTGCTTCCACCTTATTCAAGAGATTATTGATCGTGGAGATGTAATGGTAGAGTATATACCATCGGAAGCCAACATAACAGATCCACTGACTAAGCCTTTGACACAAATTGTATTTGAGCGCCATCGGGATAAGATGGGCCTCAAAGTTGTAGGCAATTGATTGTAGTTCAAGTGAGAGATTGTTAGTATTTGTGTGCTACAGGCCAATTTTGGGTCAGGTGGGCCCGATAGTTGTATGATCTTGTTCATTATTAACGAAGTGATATTTGAGTGTAAATGTGTGATTGTATATTACTTTACGATGTCCCTAAGATATATAGTTGTAAAGTCTACTCGAGATGGGATCTCGATCATGAGACTGACTTTACATGGACACATACCTTACAATTGTTCCTGATTGGAGGGTAATCACTCAGGGACTTTGATTACCTATTAAACCAGTACATATGATGTGTGTGTCAGCAGTCTCATGGTCACCGTAGCGAGGCACCAACACATATGTGTTGGTGTACATCCTAGGAGGATGTACACTGAACTGATCTACTATTAGATCTTCAGATGGTTGTTTATACCTACTGTAAACTGAGGATCCAATTGTCTCTGTAGCATCATTGGTCCTTTGACTTGAGACATTAATCGAATCTTACACGAGGACTGGAATGGTTTAATGAGTTGACTAAGTGACTTTAACCATAGGTCATGAATTGCCAAGTCATTAACCATTTCAGGATACGTGTGAAGATCATCAATGGTCAAGAGGGGATCGCTCTCTGTCGGGTATATATCAGATAGTTAATGGGTAATGACAGTGACGCTCTATTAAATCCCTGGCCAAGGTTGTGTAAGTTCGTTTAGAACGGACGTCATACACTTTAAGGAGGTCATGGTCGAATGGCACGATCATGGGGTTTGACAATTACCATACCCTCGATCAAACCACACTCATAGAAGGAGCGAGGGATTATATCTATGCGATAACTGTAGACATACAGGTACCAGACAAGGTGGTTTGAACCCGGCGTCCTCTAAGATCACACGGATTTGCTTGACCCTTTGCCCAGGCAGGAGCTGGTCCAGAGCCCCTATGGGGGCCGACAATGGGAGACCCGAGTCTGACACTCGGTCGGGCAGCTGAGACTAGCGACGGGTGTGGCGCGTTGACGGCGCCAATAGAGATGGGAGCTGAGGGTGGCAGTGGAGCCGCCACGGGGACCACACCCAAGAAGTAGGGCGATTCGATGACCGGGGCAAAACTATCGAAAGCAATCGGCACTAGCAAGTAGCCCACCCGCGCATGGGTGGTGATGACGATGGGACCGTAGGTGATGGCTGCCATAGCTATTGACGTGTCGGACGAGCAGGGGCGATGGTCACTAACGGTCGTTGAGCATGATCCGGCAACTAGAGGGTGAACTGGAAGGTGCTAGGAAGTGCGAGCGGGTTCTCTTCCTCTACCTCTTCTGCAAGGATAGGAAAAGGGCACCAGGACTTCAGGGCTGGCGCAGGCTTTCTCTTCAGCAGAAAGAAGGAAGGCGGGAGACGTCCCACCGAGCGTGCCATCCTTTTGTTCGCGCGTCGAGCGGGGTGGGTATTTCCTCGTCGGTGGCGGTGTGTGCTGTGACCAGAGTGAGGGGTTGGATATAACTATGGGAGAGATGCCAGAATATGGTGTGCTTCGGGCACCCCCTCTCATGGCCATACTATCCTCAAAGCGGCACTGTGCACTTGCCTTTTACGGAAAGTCGAGGGGAGATCGAACGGCATGGGAGGTTTTCAGGTTTTAAGGGAAATGTGGCTGGGATGCGGGCATGCCAGTCGATTTCTCGACAATCACCCATGGAATCGAAGGTTGACCGGGGAAGCGCCTCCAGGGCACGGCACGTGGACTCGGGAGGTGAGGGACACGTGGAGGGAAGGGTCGGTTCTATAGGTGCAAGTGCACAGGCGACTGTGGGGAGTCGTGTACAGGACGTCTTTCCCCACTGACCGCAAGTAGTTAGTGTTTATTTACATCAGATTGAATCCGAACACCTTCGTTCCACTGTTGAAGAGAGGTCTATGTAGGCCTAGAGTCCAAGGTGAAGAGCAGGGAGCACTTCGTAGCTGTAGGTTTGCACTAGACCGAACAAGGTTGACTGAGGTCAGAGGTGTTGAGGGGTTCACGCTAGGTGACATAACAACAGAAGGCTGAGGGCCCAAACGTGGATGCGAGTGCACACGTCCCAATGGCTATACAATTTCTGAGAGCTACATGGATTTACAAGTGGGCCATGGTGGTCGAGGTACAATAGGTGCAAGCCACTGGACAATTTCGACACAGTGGTCGGTCCCCAAGTCAATGCGTGACGAAGCGGGTATCCGCGTGTTTTACAGAGTGTTCCTCTCGTAGCATGGGCTGTGTTCACTCCGCAAATCGAGAGGCTTGTGACTGGGTGATTGGCGAGTGCATCGGACTGGTGCCTGGGCGAGGGTCAATCCTGGCTCAGATCGAGCGGTCGGACATGGCCTCATGAGTACTGGGAAGCATGACGTCACGCGCGTGCTTGGTTGCACTCTTGCCATAACGCCTCACGCATAGTGGGCATAGACTTGTGTGTCATGGCAAAAGAACCAGTGAGGGAAGTACAAGCGACATACCCTCGGCGTCCTTAGCCAAAGACCAAGTCACCGACACACAATTCTCCTTAGCTTTGCCTTGCTGCTTGAAGACCTTGCGTGTCTGCCCTTGAAGCTTGTTGTGTTGTGTCTCTTCTCTATATGTGTATCCCACCCCTTGGGGGCTTTTATAGGGAATTTGAAGGGTCGTGAAAGGGGCGATAAGAGAGAGAGGGGGGGAGTAGTCCCACCCTATAAAATTATATTTTTGCCCTTGTTTCTCCCTAAATTAACTAATAAGAAAGGACATTTTGACTGGGAGGATATGTGGAAGCCGAGACTTGTGCACATTGACCAGAGAGTGAACCCGTCGTGCTGTCGCTCCGTGCTTCCGTGTGTTGATTCCTCGAACTGGTATGGCACACGAACCGCATCATAGGTCCGCAAATGGGACGAACCAGAACTGAGTGGGGTTGTAGGACCACCGGGCTGGAGGGAGGGCACGGCCCCCAAGGAGGTTCGCCCTCCCTGGGGCACGCGGCCGCCCCTGGGGTGAACTAGCCCTAGGTAGGTCGTAACCCCAGGGGATCACCCCCGAGGGTCTTCTTACATCATTCGGGGCTGTCCTTTGACGGACTTTGATCTTCGGGAGGCTGGTTTAGGCCCTTGGGGACACCGTTCTTTGGGATGTCGTAGCCACCCGCAAGGTGTTCGGGTAAATGCCCGACATGCCCCAGATTGCCGAACGACTTGAGTAGGTGGCTGAGGGGCCACACGGCGGGCCTTGGGTTGACGACGGTAGCTCGTGGGAGCTAAGGGGAGACACTTTGTGGTTGTGAGCCATGCCTCGGGCTGTGTGCCACATTGTACGGTGGGTTGTCAAGGGTAGCCTAGGGTTGGCACGAATGATAGGATCAGATGGCTCATTGCCACGTGTCTGAGTGTCGAGGTTGGGCTCGACTCGTTGGGGGGTCATTGTGGGACCCAATTGAGGGGATGGAACCACGGGGTGGTCCGTGGTTTGGTGTAGATGGGCTGGAACATATGCGCCCACAAGGTGTTCGACAGAATGCCGAACATACCCACGTGAGCCGTATATGCGTGCGGTAGGCCTCCAAAGCTCGTGGTTGACTTAGTTAGGTCATCCTTTGACCTTGGAGGGTTGAAAGATGTGCTTCTGGGTGGGCCCCTTGGCCAATTTTGCTGGGTGCCATGTGGCATGGCTCGACATCGGGGTGCCCCTGGGTTGGCCCGGGCGGCGATGCAGGATACGGGCAAGGCCTGTATGTGAGTGGCCAGAGTTGACTCCGGGGAGTTGCTTGTGTCGCCGTGCATCATGGCACGTCGGTCGGGGCCCTTGTACAGACCCATGGGATTGTAGAAAGGGCTAGATAGCCCATGCCCAGAGGGTGTTCAGTGAAATGCTTGAACCCTTATTTCTTGTGATTTTGTCGGGAAATAGTCTAGGTACAATAGCTAACTTGCCTAAGTGGCACGTCGATGTTATAGTTCATAAAGTACTGACTTGTGTACTCACAGGTCGATGCACCTTTAATGTAGAGAGAGTCTTCATGATTGAATTAGGTCTACCTATGCTATATACAGGTTGATGCTCTTTTTATGTTGTTGCATTTCTCTCTTGTCCTCAGTAAGGCAGGTCAGTGCACTGAGATTGTGCATCGATGCATGTGCATATCTTTACACATTCATTTACATGATTTGTCTGCTCTTATGAAACATCTGAGGTAACACTCTTTAGATTCTGATTACTTGCTTCATAAGCCACATAATGATGAGATTATTAATGAATGTCCACCTTTGTTTTGACAAGAAAAATAAGGTCATCAAGGAATAACCCAGACTCATGCTCGAACACCTTGGATGCATTAAAGGAAGAATTCATGATTCTCACGTGGGCTTGAAAGTGAAATGGATTGGGGGCACGTGATCCAAGGCAGGATGCTAAACTGAATATCCTGTTACGTCTTCAAGGACGTCATTGAGTCCTTAATAAAGAAGGGAGAACTGGATATGGGAGAGCACAAGGTGGATCCTCTGCAGCCACAAGAAATGCCCAATATGACTTTCGGCACCAACATGATATCCCTATATCAAGAATTGCCTGAAGAGTGGGCGGAGGCCAGCACCCGCGCCACGTATGAGGCCTTCGTCGTAGTGCCAGTTCAAGATCAAGGCGGGTGGCAGGCTGCACCTGAGAAGAATATAAGAAGACCGGCTCTTCAGCCCGCCCCAACAGTTCATGTAAGGGGTGTCACTCCCTAGCTAGCACCACCACTGGTGAACCCTGTCTGGTATGATACGGTCCCTCGACTGGTTATGAGGCGGCCTACCTTCAACAAGAAAGAACATATCCCGGTGCGGATCCACAAAGAAGTCAGTCCGACGGTCGAGAGACTCCAGGCCATCATTGATGGCCTTGAAGATTATGAATAGCCCGAGATCCGGCCTGTTGAGCTGAAAGAATATGTCCCCTGGGAGGAGTTTGAATCCCTCGAGCTGACCCCCAAAGTAGAAGCCCAGGCAGAGCAAGAGCCTCCCTTGTGGGGTGAATTCCCTCAAGAGCAGCTACCGGCTGTTGCAGAAAAGAAGAAGAAAAAGAGAAGATCTAGAGGTAAGAAGAAAAAAGAGGTCATCGTCGCCTACAACACCCTCTCGGTGCTGTTCGACACCACCCTCTCTCTGGAGGAAGAAGAAGAAGGGGCATCCTGTGACCTGCCGGAAGCGAACCAGGCTGAAGCATCCACCTCTCAGCATGCCACCCGGTCGGGGAAGAAATGGGGACGCCCTCCTCAAGACAACTGCAACATCATACTAAGGGGCGAGCAGCCGTACCAAGTCCCCGAACCTAGGGTTCGGGGTACGGAGATCCCCCCACCATCGTGTCTTTATCCCGGGAAGCCGAAGAGCCAGGGCACTCCCTCCAGCACAGAAAAATAGGTGTGCCCGCAAGGACCATGGCCATCCAAGAGAGTCGACAGCCTCCCGGCCCCGCCAGCCAGTAATCTTTCAAATCTACCGACGGTGGTCCCGTCCCAATCGGCGTAAGAATTTGACAGCATCCCTAACCTTGCTGAATTTATGAAGGAAAAAGAGGAGGCCCAGTAGCCTCCGCAGGCTCAGGTAGCTGTACCAGATCCAGTGGAGGAGTCACTTTCTGACCCAATGCCCCAGGCCTGGGCTGGGGGCAGACGTGACAAGGCTGAAGAAATGAAACTGCTCAAGGTTTGGGCTGCTGACCGAATAGTGAGGCATCTCAAGAAAATCCCGGCCTTATTTATCGTCTGGGAGATGCTATCCCTGGATAAAGAAACATGACAAGCCATCATTGCCGGGCTCCAGACGCCAGCTCACCTTGAAGCCTATTTGGCGGAGCTGCCCCCAGAGGTGGCCATGGCCTTCACAGAAGACGACATGCTCTTGACCACCTGCAGTCATAACAGGCCACTCTACATGAAGGGGCAGCTGAATGGACAGCCTATCAACAGGGTCCTGATTGACTCAGGAGCAACAGTCAACATACTTCCCTACCGAGTGTACCAGAAACACTACTTCGATGTGCACTTGGTCGAAGTGAAGAATGTCAAGATTACTGGCTTTAACTAGAAGTGCGAAGTGCCCATGGGGGTTATAGAATTTGACCTAGCCCTCGGTGACTTCATCACCAAGGTCCAACTCCACATCATCAACTCCAACACCTCCTATAAGGCGTTGCTTGGCCGTCACGATGGCACATGATGACGATCCATCCGGGCTTCGAAAAATGTGGAGGGGGTAAATGATGTCCCCATCATCTTCCCACTGCAACCCCCACATCCCCATCTCTCAAGTTCATCCTCAGCCACCCGGAGGCTCCCACGTCGTTGTCCTCGACCTCGCATTGAAGATCCCTTAGTTCTGCCACCTACAGATTCAGGACAGATCCTAAGGCCCAGTTTGCAGGACCCATATCGACCCCAGACGATGTGAACCAGCGTCAACTCTCTTCAGAGAAGTCGTGCTGCTTCGAGTCTCCTTCACTTCAGAGGAAGCCCCACTCAGTTTGACTTCGACACTGATTGCGTTGACCATTTTTGTGCAACTATGCCTGATTCACACCCGAACCTGAGTACCATTTGGTGGCGGCTGCACCATCTTCTACAGTGCGAATCAGTCCAAACTCTCTTCAGAAGAGTTCTTCCTCTTCGAGTCACATCAATCCAAAGGTGGTCCCATCCCTTTCGATGTCGGCACAGCCCGTGGCATCCGTTCTCCTGTGACGGCGCTTGACTGGTGTGACCCAGTCTGCCCAGAACCTACAATAGACGCGTTAGCCCTAGAATGCCTTCCTATGCTAGATTTCAGGCCGAGCCTTATTCATCGGAGTCTGAACTCTAGACGTCCTGAAACCACTCCAAGTGGTTTCGTCATGTTCTGCATTCGGTGCTGCCCGTGCCGCCTTGCGCATCCCGACTGTGTATGGATGTTCACCCAGAAACCAGAGTGCCACCAAAACACCGACCACGCCCAGCTCGGTGATCTGTTGGAGCTCATCTTTTGAGGGTACGTAGATCTACCTGTTAGACATCCGACCCTACTGGTCTTGTACCATTCGGAGTCTGGTGGAGAGCACACCGCCCTCTGCACGCCGACTGCGCAGACTATCCCTGTGAGGCAGATTCGCATAGGTTGTCTTCCACGGCCTGCCCCGCCCTCCTGTGACCTCAGAATGACGCCAAGCTTTGAGGAGCATGTCTGCACATCATCAACAGCACATGGGCGCTGATGGCTTCCCCAACTAAGCTCTGAGCTTGAAGTTACAGCCAACTCTCTTTGGTTCTGTCCAGCAGGACAGACATAGGGCAGCAAACCCATTTTCCCTTCCCCATGCTCCCATCTCCTGCGTGTGGGTAGTTCTGTATTAATTATTCCCATCCCCACGATCCCCTCCCTGAGTGGAGTGTAGTGCCATAAGGCTGTATTCACAGGTTCGCACCGGACGCCGCCGCCGCCATTCCTATGCTCGCGCTCGTCCCGCATCCACTGCTATGTTTTCAAGGACGTGATTGAGTCCTTAATCAAGAACGGGGAGCTAGACATGCGGGAGCACAAGGTGGATCCTCCGCAGTCGCATGAAATGCCCAACATGACTTCCGGTGTCAACATGATATCTCTATATCAAGAATTGCCCGAAGAGTGGGTGGAGGCCAACACCCGCGCCATGTATGAGGTCTTTGTCACAGCGCCAGTTCAAGACCAAGGAGGGTGGTAGGCTGCACCTGGGAAGAATAGGAGAAGACGGGCTCCCGGGCCCACCCCGGAGGTTCATGTGAGGGGTGTCACTCCCCGGCTAGCACCGCCACAGGTGAACCCTGTATGGCATGATACGGCCCCTCGGCTGGTCATGAGGTGGGCTACCTACAACAACAAAGAACATATCCCTGTGCAAATACACAAAGAGGTTAGTCCGGCGATCCAGAGACTCCAGACCATCATTAATGGGCGGGCCTCTCCCGTTGAGAATTTGTCGTTGTTACTGGACTGATGCGGACATATGGACGTGCAATTTTGCATGTCCACATATTACCACTGAGGTTCTTTTGTTCCTCCCCATGCCTGATCAGCTTAACTCCATTCCGCTTTATGATGTTATTGTCCCGAGGGAGGAATCTTGTCTTCCAAATGACACCCCTATGCCATCTGCCATCCCTATTTTTTCGGCCTCTTCTGAATCTTAGCCAGTCACCCTTACATTGTCTGCTGTTCTTGTGCTATCTGACGCCCCCATGCAGTTAGCCATCCCTAGTCTGCCAGTCTCTCTCGAGTCTCTTGTTGAGCAGTCACTCATCACTATCTTACTGCCATCGACACCCTGTATTGACGCAGTATGGTTTGACTTCTGCCACGCTCATGAGAGACAGCACCCTGACTTCATCTACCATGTGATCTATGCCAAGCATCCCGATGACTTTCCTGTAGTCCACCTCCTCGTCCTCAAACACTTCAAAGCCCGAGGACAGATCTTTTCGAACTGGAGGAGATTGACGCGGGGTGAGACTTGAGACATCAGACTATGGGCTAAGTTGCCTCTATTAACGATGTACACGGATGATGTTTAGGAATCATATCGAGTCATTTTATTTTAATTGAGTCCATTCAAGTTTGTCACGAGTCGTAGGAACAAGAAGTCGATAGGTCTAGTCTCATCATCCCTACAACCCCGAGTGTCAGAGTCAGTCGAGTCATTTTCTAAACATATTAGGAGTTGCACATATTAGGAGATGCATAGTTGTAATCTAAAAGGCTAGCCATGCACGCTGTAAGGAGTTGACCGATGCTCATAGGCACCACCATAAGTTCCAAGAGGATGATGATGTCATGATCAAGGTTAGAACTGAACAATCTTCCTCTAGAACTATGAAGAAATTGCAAACTCGTGGTGTTGATCTCTTCTGAGTGTTGAGGCAAGTCGAGTCTAATGCGTACGTTGTAGACTTGCCGGAAGATTATGTAATCATCTCCACATTCAACGTCTCATATCTAGTCACCTACAGGGACCTAGTGATGATTCCCAGTGAGCCTTTTGAGCGGTCTCCTCCCCTTTTGACTGACCCCACCCCTGAGGGTCCACTTCCAGCCTCGTTACCTCAACAGCATGAGCAGATACAATGCATACTAGATGAGCAGGTGACGACTACTAGGAGTGGAGCGTACCAGCGCTACCTGGTGTTGTAGAGGGGATGGTTCGCGTTCGACGACATGTGGTTCACCCGGGAGGAGCTAAAGAGGATAGATCCAGATCTGTTGGAGCGGTACCTGAGTGATAGAGACTCCCACTCGACGGGGTCGAGTTCTTCCCACCCGGGGAGAATTTGTGAGAACACCCGAGCTAGAGATCGGCACGACTCAACAGGACAACAATACAGGACGCGCAATGCGACTCGGGCTATGCAGGCATCACTGTGGCTAGAAGATAGCTTGAAGTCCTAGTCATGAGTTAGGATTTTATTATTTCTTTCATTCTGGAGTCTTGGTAGGCCATTCAAAGGCCATTTGGACTTAATTGGGTCATGCATGTACTTAGAGGGCTTTATTGTGGGTAGTGGGCCTCATGGGTTGCATAATGCCCAAGAGGTGGAGTGGGTTGGCTGCCCATGGGCTAGGCCCAGCCTTGGGCGGCGCCCCCGGCGGGGGGGGGGGGGGGCGGGGGGGGGGGGGGGGGGGGGGGGGGCCCGGGGGGGGGGGGGGGGGGGGGGGGGGGGGGGATGGGGATTTCTCCTCATCCTCCCTAGGAGAGGTCTTTTGCAGGGCGCGAAGGGTGCGCTCCTGCTTAGCGAAACGCCTCTCGAAGTCTCACAATCGGAGGGACAACTCTGGATGTCGCTGGGCCGAAGGGCTAGGGGGGCAGGCCCGGAGGCTGCCTTGGCGCTCCCCGGGGGCTTCAATCTCCTGGAGCAGGTGATGCACTCTAGGCCTCTCCCCCCTCGAAGTTGAGGAAGCTTCCTACTTTGGGGGAGGGTCTTGCGATGGTCTGCCTGACCTATTACAGAGAAGCTGTTGTCCCCGTAGGGTGAAACGACCTCCGGTGATTCGCTGGGAGGTGTTGCCGCGAGGGGGACTTCCTTGGAGGTGCAACTTTTCCTCCCTGGCCGCCTGGGTCCTCATGAGATCCACGAGGATGTCCAGCTTTGCGTTGAGGGTTTGGAAGGCATCGGCGCTCCCATTGGGGGGCAGTTCCATCACCGCAGGTAGGGGTTGCTCGTTGCCAAGGCTGCTGGCGTTAGAGGGCGGCTTTTCAGTGGCGTGAGAAGGCACTTCTCCCACTGCCACCACGGCCTTTCCCCTATCGCCGGTAGGCCTCCTCCCAGAGCTTATTCGCACCATGTTGGCTCCTTGGCCGTTTCCCACAGACGGTGCCAGATGAATAGGCGTGATCTCGCGCGGGTTCTGAGCCAGAGAAGATGACTGTGAAGTGTAGACTACAAAGAAGGGAAACTGATCAAGGGGCCCAAGGGTGGTTCCCTGGGAAAAACCCTCCGATGCCTAAGTCAGTGGACTAGTAGAGCTATGGTGTGATGGGATAAAGGGAGGTGACGAAGATGCGCGAGATCCCTCTCCACCAGAAGAGGTGAAGTGGTTCCTACTCAGAGGGAGTTTAGGAGTGAAGTGCCTTACCTTTCGCTGGAGGGTTTCCCAAGTTCAAATAGTACACCTATTTCAGGAACCCCGCAAGAGGAGGAGTTCAAGGAGGCGGTTATGTCCTCGACGTGGACTCTTTAAGGCCTGAGGACTCTTGACATCCCTTATCCTTATAACCTCCTGATATTCGAGGACTCTCAGAGGTGGGTTAGATAAGCATTCGTCGGTCAGCCCAAGCATGAAGCGTCGGCTCCTATCCGAGTGATGGAGGTCGTAGCTCGGGTGAGGGGCAGGAGGTCGCGGTGGGCGATCTTCACGACCGAACCGACACTCGGACTTCCGAGCCTAGAGGCCGCCTAGGAAGCGCTTGATTCTGAGTGACTTATTAGACTTAGTTTATAGTAAGTGGTTCCGACGAGCTGTCACTTAGGGGAGCTGGGCCTAATTTGGTCTGGCAGGACCGTGTTTGGCCGCTCATATATGGGCTGTGAAAATCCCCCTCTCCACTTGTCCCCCTCCTACTCTCGAGCCAGGTTAGGCACGATTGAGTAGCCGTTGGGGTCGGACTATTGTGGCTCGGGTGGGTGGAGATCCGATCGTGATAGAGGACCACGTGGCGTGGTTATCTGTTCCCGTAATAATGGTAATCCTGGCGGATTTGAAGTGAGGAGGCGCCCTTTTTTTCTTGGAGGTCGGAACATCGCGCCACCTCCCGCTAGGGTTTATAAGCGTTGCGCACTATTTGCACGCCAAACCCCCATTTCCTTAGGGTTTTACTCTCCATCACTTTCGTGCTTGGGGTTCTTCATGCACCGTGAAGGTACAACGGAGGAGCAGGGGCTTGCGGCGGTGTTTGCAACATTGGCAGAGGCTACCGCGGCGGTGATTCCCTCCTCTCTCCTGTCATGAGTACAAGAGCCCACGAGGAAACTCGAGCTGGAGTAGGCGCTCGAGCGTCCCTCAGCTCACGCCTGCTCCCAGCCCCTCCGGTAGCGCTCCTATGCCCACCTCACGTGCTCCTCTGTTGCACCCAAGTGAAGCCTAACCTCAGCTACCTCCACTCTCTCGTGATCATGCTCCCATCTCTCCATCTGAAGTAGCAACTATAGCTCGACTGTCTCCCGGGGCAGCTCCTCAGTCTCCCGAGGCCGGTCCTCCACGACTCGCTGCAACTCCTCTGAGGCCCGTCACCTCTCCTCTGCCAACTCAGCTGACGCCCGTCGCCTCTCCTCTGCCAGCTCCTCGACAACTCATCATCTTGTCTCCTCCAGCTCTTTGGCAAGCCTCTATCGCTCCTCCTCAAGCTTCGCCACCCGCTGGTCACGGATCGTAAGCTCAGGACCTGCCAAGGCAGCCCGGGTCATCGTCTCCTGAAGCTCCCACCTCTGCAACACTACGCAACCAAGTAAGATTGATGATAACTACATTATTAATTTAAATAATCTTTCTTACCAATGCCACCAGGTCGCGCTCAGCTGTCTCGGCCCATCTCACTACCCCCGATAGCCGCTCCTCTAAGGAAGTGAGCAGGGCGCCCTAGTCCACTGCACTCGAGTTGGAAGCTCCTCCCGTATCTCTCACTGCCAGCCTCTGCTGGGCACGCTGCATCATTTAAGAAACTGTCAGTCACTAACCACCCAACTTCAGGACTCATGGCATAGCATTTAGGAAAGCATACTCACCAGCGTCTGCAGCTCGGATCGCATAACCGCTAGTCGGGCCTCCAGGGTGCGGAGCTGTGCCTGCATGTCTACCGCTACTCCATCCTGTCTATCCTGCATTTGTCACCTGTTAGTCACATGTTTATCATATAAAGCATATAGACATAAAAGCATGCATTCCTACGTACTCCTCGTGGCCTCATCTGAGGCCAGTTGGTGTATGTCCTCCAGAAAGCCCAAAGGTATGTCGTGCTATCCACTGCCTGGGAGACGACTGGGGTGCTGCCTCTCTACCAATCAACGTACTTCTCTAGAAAGTGCAGTCACCAGTTAGTCGTCACTGCACGTCCCCGGGTCTTTCGATTGACCCTGCGTGGCTTTGCTACCTCGACTCACTCCTGGTGTAGGCCGAGGGTCCTCATCACCAGCCTAAGACATAGGGGCTCGATCTCGTTCAGACAGTGGAGCCAAATCTCCCGCCCGAACAAGTGTCGACCGGCTGCAACCCATGGTTGGTCCTCATCTGTCATGCCCAGGTAGGGTTGCCACACCACCTGCATTCCACGCATCTCATAAGCATCACATAACCATAAATAGGAATTAAGATGAATGCATAAACATAGCATACATACCATGGATGCCGGGTAGCCACGGACCTCCCACCTCACGACCTACAGCTCGTAGGCGTGTGTGACACCCGTCACGGACGGGAGCCAGCGTCGGGCCAGGGGGACCGCCTCAGGGCAGAGGACTCTGGCTCGCCCCATTGAGATGTACAAATGGCTCCAAATCTGCATCCACATATCATTAGCACATCATCATATAAGCATAAATAGAAGCATGAGCATAAGAATAAGTATAAGCATAAGGAAATTGCATACCGAAAGGAAAGGTGCGAAGCCACTAACGGTCGTCTCTCGACCTGTCCCCATAGACAAGTCTGCCAGTAGGTAGGCCAACATGGCGGCACCCCACGCATACCTCCCTGCCTGGTCTAGGTCCTCTAGCAGCCCTAGGAACTGACAGTTCATGTCATCCCCCTTCGTCCCCAGCAGCTGTCTCCCTAGCATCAAGAATAGGAACCTCCTCAAATCCAGGTCTGCTCTCTCTCTCTCTGGGAGGGGTCCGTACAAAAAGTGGCCCTGGCTCTCTCAGCCATCTTGGTTGCATATGCCTCTAGACTCTCCCTAGCCCTCAAGCGTCCTTCCTCCAACCAGAGCGACTCCATCAGCTCAGTCCTAATCACCATCCTACAATCCCTCGACCCTCCTGCCACTGTCTCCAAGTCTAAGAGTCTACGGGCCTGGTCCCTATAGTCGGGGTGAGTCACGCCACTCACCGCCTTGCCGTCTACCCTCAGCCCAGTAATCCTCACCACATCCTCTAGGGAGGGGACCATATGTCCCGATGGCATTAGGAATGCCCGACTCACTTTGTCCCATCTCTCCCTCAGTACCTGAATGAGGATGAGGTCCAGCCGCACTGGCTCGATGCTCAGGAATGGGGCAAATCCCATCGCCCTCAATCTATCTCTCTGGAACTCGAGGAGGCCCTGATATGCCGCATGCACCAACACCCAAGAGATGCGGGTCCTCATCACCCCCTGCAAAATAAAAAAATACAAACGAAAAGAAAAGAAGAGTCAGTGCCCACAGTGCCAACAATAACATCATCTTTCCTTAAAAAAACAAAAAGAAACAAAACATAAAAATAAAAAATTGTCATTCTGGGATGTCATAGTTATATTTTGACACTTCATGTGCCCTTATTTTGTTGCATTGTATACCTTGACTTTCCAGTGTGCTGACTATTTTTTTGTGTGCTTCGTCTTGCAACTATGGCATGATTTGACAGAGACAAGTCGGTCTCGAGGCATGTGGCTCGGGAGGAGGATCACTAGGTACGGAGGACTGAGCGAACCATGCCTCCCTTGGGCCCGCCAGTGATTACTGCAGCTGGTGTTGATCAGCTTGACTTGGGGTGCATGATGGTAGCTGAGGGCCCCATCGGCGAGAGGGCGAGTAGAGTTGGGGCCGTAGAGTTGCCCCGGATTTCAGAGGTAGGTGGATTATACACCGATGATCGCAGCAGAGGCTATCCGGTAGAGTTCCCCTTGGACCGTCACTTGTTCGAGTTCATCAGGAGGTACATCCCACCCGACATGGAGGAGGGAGACTCACGGGTTGCTGGAGCACGTCACCGTCTTGAGCGGGTGATTTTGGTAGGCAGGGATAGCCTGTGCGGGGTCACTCTCTGGGGCTTTCCGAGCTTCTCTGGAGACTACTAGAGGTAGTGCCAGTTCCTCAGTGCTAAGTGCCTGGGGTTCTTTAGTAGAGCAGATCAGTTTGGGGTTAAGGTCAGACCGATGGGCCCTGCTTCTTGGGACTTACACGATGACCACTGGGCCGAGATAGAGGGTACGACTGGGTTGTTGCTGGAGTCGTCCAGATTACAGTATGCTGGAGAGCGGTACGACGATCATAGTCTTCTGGACGGGATCATGCAACAGACAGTTGTCAGTTAGTATGGCCATTGGGCGGTGATTCCCTCACACCTGTACTACCAAGGAGCCATTGAGTGGCTAATGGGGATAGTACACCACTACCGGGTGCTACTGGATAGAGCCGGCATCAAATATGCTATGATTGTGGCCTTGTATGCATACTCCTGCTACACGGGGCTATTGCAGGCATTGCTGGAGCGCTTCAACCATCGATGGAATATAGTGGCGACGGGTGAGGGAGAGATGTCTCGACTTGTGGTCTATGTTTAGGATCTCGGGGCTGCCGATCAGCGGCAAAGGATATGAGGAGGTTGTGCTGGATGATCTTCATCGCAGCCACACAGACGGGCGGGGACGATACCGAGTTCCTTATAGTTATCAGTATCTGCTGAAGACCTAGAGGGATTTAGCCCTAGCCGGGAGAGAGAAAGCTGCACAGACTCCTAGGCTGCCATTGAATGCGTGGGTACGCCATTTCTACAATGGGCCATTTTACTTTTACTTGGAGTTCGCGAGAGACCAGACTCTGTGGGAGGAGTATACAAAGGTAGAGCTATGATTCCAGACGTACATGAGGTACATCTACATGTCGCGAGAGGGGTGGAACCCCCATGGGCTACCGGATGTGACGCACTTAGCGGCCTACTTGGCTTACTAGTTGGCATCATTTGTGGTCCCGCACGGGGAAGATGACCAACTGAGATTTGAGCTATTGTGGCCCACGTGCTTGCTGGCAGAGGGACGACAACTAGCGCTGGCTTCGACAGCATTGGCCACTGTGTACAAAGGGCTAGGAGTGCTGGCAATGCATTCGGCACCATGAGAGAGGAGTCTTGAAGGGATCGACAAGTGACAATGCACAATCGGTGAGGTAGCACCGGCAACATCAAACTATATTAGCTATATCTAAGTGTTTTTTGTTAATGGGTCACATGAAATTATAAATGGGCCAAATATGTGTGTTTTTCTTTTATTAATGATAAAAATGATGGTTGGACGATAGACTATAAAGGTGGATGATAGAGTAGAAAGGCGGACAATAGAAGAAGTGAGATGAAGTTGACAAAAGATTTGGGCGATGAACAAAAAATAGTTGTCAAGTTAAAAAGGATAGGTGGAAGATATCGATTTAGATGGAATGAATGGAAGTTAATTAGTGATAAAGTGATGGAATTAGGTAATGAAAAGTAGACGGAACGTTAGATAGAAAGTGTGAATTTATGTCTGAAAGGAGTTGGAAGTAGTAGTATCTATGTGAAGAAGAATGAGATGTTCTGCTCAAGTTGAGGTTCACGGTAGGGGATGAAGATGTTTAGATGATGTAACATCTAACAGGTAAAAATAGACAATGAATTGGAGTTAGATGGAAGGGAGTAGATGATAAAGTTAGATGATGAATGGTAAGTGGTTAAATGATAAAGTTGGATGATAAACAGAAAGCAATAGATGATAGACGGAAGGGGAGAATTTAGACAATACTAGAGACTTAGATGACGAATGTTAAGCGATGCGGAAAGATGGACGATAGAGATAGATGATGCTAAAATAACGTGCTAAACTTAGACGAAACATAAATAGATAACAGATTTAGGTCTCATAGGATTAGACGATAGACTTAGATGGAAGAACTTGGACGATGCAGTGCCTAAGTGAAGGATAGACGATGAACGGTAGCTGATATTAGGTGACGTAGAAACAGACAAGATATATACAAATTTAGATGATGGATTCCAGACGTCAGAAATTGGATGATACGCAATGTGCGGAAGATCTGGTGAAATGCCAGATTTTCAGATGGGTTGATAAGAGTTGTCATGAACTGAAAGAGGGAAAATATCATTTTTCGCATGTAGTTGTTAGACGGGTGACAAGTGAAGGGTGTGTATGTTGTTGGCACTTGGCAGGATGAGCACCGGTACCTTGACAATTCAAGGGGTTTGGGCTTCAGATTGAAAATATTACCCCACTATTGCAGGGTTGAGCTGGGTTTAAGTTTTAAGTCTCCTTTCCTTTCTTTTGTGTCGTTCTTCTCTTCTCATTCTTGTTAACTCTCTCAAGCTCTTTCAAGTTCTACCCTCACCAGAGCTGTTCTTTGCTTCAATCTAGTCTCTGGAGTACACCTAAGTAAGGGTTCCTCGTTTAGAGAGGAAGTTGATCTTGATCTGGTAAGCATTCCGTAGACCTTCAAGTCAAGTTCTAAACTCTTGTTTTCAATTATTTTCTCGATGATCTAGCATCGGCACTGTGATTCTTTCATGTTCTACAATGTTCATCTCTAGGAAGGGGGCCCTGGAGGGAGGATTGAAACTCGAAATGTGAACTTTTGAGGTAAGGTAGATTTGAAGACGTGAAAGTGGAGATAACGAAGGCAGGCATATATAGAGGTAAAAGTCCCAAGTGAGAGCCATGCATGGACCTTTAAATTTATCTTTGCTCGATTTACGATCGATGTTTCCTAACTTATTAAAGATTGTACTCGTGATTAAGAACCTGTTCTAATATCCTTGTGCCCAGTTGTGAAGAACCAAATAGATCTCAAATTCCAAAACTCTTTATCATCTTGACCAACACTTTTTACTCTGTTGTGCGGTCTGGGTATTAGTTACAGTATCGCCCAGTCATGTAATATACTCTTTAATTTTTGTGGGGGTGGCCAAGGGACGTGAGCCCACGTCTCCAACTTTCTTCCCAAGCAATAATAAAATAATAATAATAATAATAAACGGGACCCTATAAATCTAGTCTTACGAGGACATGTCGGGTCTTGACCCCTCCTTGGTGGAACACCGACTAGTGCTTAAACCAGGGGCAACACCCGTTAAACAAAGACTAAGAACATTTCACCCCCACATGGCCTTAAGAATGAAGGAAGAGGTGGATTAATTACATAAGGCCAGGTTCATTAGAGTTGTATTATATCCCCAGTGGGTGGCAAATATCGTCCCTATCATCAAGGATAGAAAGGTATGCATTTGTATCTATTTCAGGGATCTAAACAAAGCATGTGCTATGGATGACTTCCCGCTGCCTCACATAGATATTTTGGTGGATAATACCGCCGGGTATGAAGCCCTATCATTTATGGATGGTTACTCAGGATACAAGTAAATCCGTCTCGGTCCCGAAGATCAAGAGAAAACCTCCTTCACTACGCCCTGGGGCACGTATTGTTACATGGTGATGTCGTTCGGTCTGAAGGAACGCAGGTGCAACTGATCAAAAGATGATGATGGCCATATTCCACGATATGATGCATGTCTACATGGAAGTTTACATGGATGACATCTTGGTGAAGTCAAGAACTAAGGAGGAACACCCCACTATTCTGGCTAAGGTACTGCAGAGAGCTAGGGAGTACAAGTTCAAAATGAACCCGAAGAAATGTATTTTCGGAGTCTCATCAGGGAAATTACTAGGATTTGTAGTTAGCAAACAGGGGATTCAGATTGATCCTAACAAAGTAAAGGCCGTCATGGACATGCCTTCGCCTACGAACCTCAAGGAGCTTTGAGGGTTGATCGGGCATCTACAATTCATTCGAAGATTTATATCGCAACATTCTCAAAGGTGTCGCTAGTTTTATGAACTGTTAAAGGTGGGGGTCAAATTTGAATGGAACGAAGATTTTCAGAAGGCCTATGAAGACTTGAAAGTCTATCTATCTAATCACCCGATTTTGTAACCTCCTGTCCCTTAGAAACCCCTTATCCTATACATTTCTATCATTGAGGACTCCTTAGGGGCGGTCTTAGCACAAGTGGATGACGAAGGCAAAGAGCGGGTAGCTTATTACCTCTCCAAGTTGTTTAACCCGGCAGAGGCCAAGTACACTGCCATGGAGAAGACTTGTGCCGCCTTAGTGTGGGTAGCTCAGAAGTTGAAACACTACTTTCTAGCCCACCAAATTAGGTTGATCTCTAGAATGGACCCAATTTGCTATCTCCTAGAAAAACCTATCCTTTCTAGTAGGTTAGCTCACTGGTAGAGCTTCCTCTCTTAGTTTGACATCACGTTCGTCGTTCAGAAGGTAGTCAAAGGATATGCCATCACTGAGCACCTCGCCAATCATCCCATCCCCTGCACTGATTCCATTCAGGACGATTTCCCTGATGAGCATCTCTCTATCCTTACTCATCATCCCTTTTGGTCTCTGCACTTCGATGGTGCGCTCAATTCTCAAGGCAGAGGGATAGGCGCTGCTCTTCTCACTCTAGAAGGAGTAATGATTCCTCTTGCTTATCAACTCCGTTTTTCTGCTACCAACAACATCACCAAGTACAAGGCTCTCCTGGCCAAATTAAAGCATGCCTACCTCCTAGGCACGCGCTATTTGAAAATTATCAGAGACTTTCAGCTCGTTCTGCGATAGGTTCGGTCCACTTACCGCACCCATGACCCGAAGCTCAAGCCATATTAGGATTTGGACACGCTCTTGGCTAGGCAATTCTGCAAGCTGATCTACATCCATACCCCTCGATCTCAGAATATCCTCGCTGATGGGGCACGGAAGCACTAAAAGGATAGGTGTGGTGTACACAGAAATAGGAATTAAAGTAGGATAACATATATAAACAACTAACTACAAAAGAGTCCAGTCTAACAAAAGTATAGTCTAAAGTAGTAAAACGTACCAAATGCCAAGTGAACACTTGGCCCAGCGAGCTGGCAGCTAAGAACCTCAACGCAACACCCTCGAACCTCGAGAAAGAACTAACGCACCTGAAAACTAGGGGTGAGCCTCCTATCACTGGCTTAGTAGGGGTCTCGCAGAACCCCAACCAAAAATAACGGTGGCACGGAAAGCATCAACTACAACAAAGACAACAGTAATAGCGAGAACAATTAACACGGTGGCCGATAAAATGTTGGCTCCACAACTACTCCTACTATATCGAAAACATGTCCCGATCTCCCGTCGGGAGACCACCAAACTACGAACCACCCTAGTCACACTACTAGGAAAATGACCACGCCATCGAGAACTCAACGCTATCTAGGGGAAAGCCCTCGGTGAGGCTCACCGAAACCCCTAGACCTCGACATCGGGAAAAATGCCTAGAACTCCATGCAAAACCAAGTCTCGCAGACGTGAAGCGAAACTCCACTCACAAGAAACTCATGTCACGTGACAGGAGTACCTGCCCACCAGAAGCAAGGCCGGATGCATCCACTGACGGCTTAGTTCACAGCCTCAGGTGTCTCACTGTGACGCCCCAGGCAGAGATAGAGACACCGTATAGTAACCAGGAACACAAAATAAGGACTAGCTGGGATCGCGCTCATCAGTACGGGTCTGACGCTCCCAGCCACGTGTGCACACACAATCCATCCGCCCTAGGTCTGACCCTCTAGCTCGTTCTTCCCATGAAGCTCGGACTCGGCTGCACGTGGGGTCCTATGGTAACAAGCCTAAAAACTATCACTCTCAAGTAAGCTGCTCCACCACTCCCCAGTGGGTCAACTCACGCGTGTCATAAGAAGGCTACGACTAGTAGGGGCTCACTAAGCATGAACGGAAAAGCCACACACGCACCCATCACTGGTAACACAAAGAAACGGGTGGCTCGGGACCACCAAACTATGGATGGTCCACTAGACCTAATAAACCCAATGGTCCTTGAGTCACACAACTCGGGTCAAGACCGTTGCATGTGACGGCACAGCGCCGTCAATCTGGCCTAATCCCTGCATCTGAAACCACGGTGACATGATTCCCAAGGTAGCTCACCAACTGCCAAGTTAATCCCTCATCCAAGGGAGACACAGAAAACCTCTAGCCCCAGGCTAGTTGACTGAGCTCACAGTTCAAGGCCATACGCTTGGCCCACGTGGAAACCACTTTCTGGGAAAACTCACATCGTGCGGGGAAGGCCCACCACACTCACATCGACTCACGGGCACTCACTCAAGCACAACACAAAAACCCAGAATATACACAGGGTCACCCGGAACCTCCAAACACATGGGTGTGCAAATCGAGGTAACACGGTACCTTGAAATCACGAAGAATCATTTAGACACCTCTCCCACACATCCGTATCCCATACGGACACCTCGGGGTAAAGGCACACGAAACACGACTGATGGGGGCATCCCTTGGCCCTCTACATTTTTTCGAGGCTCGGATTGTTCGTCGACATGTGCCATTGTGTTCGTCATATATTTCTGAGTCTAGTCATGTAATTTTCATTTTATTTGAGTCATATATGTGTAATCTTTCTTTATTTGAGTCAGTTAATAGGGTAATGGGTCAGTTTGTTCCGACCAGCTCCACGAGATGACTGCCGGCCGCGTCCGTGTCAAGGACTGCACCATCTACGAGACCGACACCAGCTTCGCCCGTTACTACGAGGCGCTCTAGCTCACCTCTTCGCCCGTCTCACTGGAGTAGCTCCGCGCACGCCACGATACCGGCTTGCCCAGCCTCTCACGTACGAACGCATACCATTGCACCGCCAGCATCATCACCACCCCCACCGGGTGTAGCACCGCCGAAATCAACGGCTGCCGAAAGCGTCTCACCGCCAGCAGTCGGGGCACAAAGCTGGCAACAAATGCCGTCACGACAACCGCTCCCAGGAATCTTGAAGAGTGAATAGCGGCACTCTCGTTGTAAAGCACGAGCCACGCAAGCAACACCAATGTCGGCAGCACCTGCCCCAGCAGCAACAATAGAGTAAACGGCATAATCCGCGCAGGCGTGGCGATGCCTTCGGTGGCATTCTTCGCCAGCCCCATCCAAACCGCTCGTGCAGAGTCATACATCCGCACCTCCGCCAACTCCGTCAGGTCGTAGATGTCCGTTCGAAACCCATACCGCCGAAACAGCATGGGTAACTTCAACCCATCGTGGCGCGTCTCCCGAATGCCGGAGTGCCCACCGCAGGCGAAGTATGCCTCACGTTCCGCAAGGAAAAACTGCCCACATCCGGCAGCGAAGGCCTCAGCAGTCGATCGCCTCATTCGGCCCATCGGCAGAAAACTGAGCAGGATAAAGTGGATCAGCGGCAACAGCAGCTTCTCCATCCACCCCACAGTAATCTGTCTCGGAAACCCAGACAGAAGCGCAATGCTGTCATCGCGCATCTGCGCCGCACACCGCGAGATGGCATCGGGAGTCAGACGCACGTCGGCATCGAGAAACAAAAGACAGTCAAACTTTGCGGCGCGTGCAAGTCTCCAGCACGCATGCTGCTTCCCATTCCATCCATGCGGCAGCTCGATGCCCGCCAACAGGCGAACTCGATGATCAAGGTCCGCGGCGCGTTCAACGATCGCTGCTGTAGCGTCTATCGAGCCATCATCAAGAACAAGAACCTCAATCGACACATCGCGGCTCTGGAGGACAGAGTTTAGGCAAGAACCGATATTTCGCTCCTCGTTGCGAGCGGGTATCAATACAGAGATAGACCGCTTGTCTGGTCCCCTCTGCGGAGCTTTGTACTGCCGCAGGTTCACCAAGAACAGCGCCATGGGCACAGTGGCGCTGACGCAGGCTGCAGCAATCAACGCAATAAAGAGAGTGAAAATCATCGGCTCCTTGAGTCCGTCTTGCGACGTGTGTCATTTGGCCGCGGTATGTGGTCAGGGTTCATCGGACGTCTTCTAAAGACTGCCCGCAAATGCTGCCCGAGAGCATAGAACCCGCCTGTGCCGCGGCCACCCTCGAGCAGTATCTGGAATTTGGAGGGGTCGCGTGCAATCACAGCCTCTTTCAGTTCCGACATAGTGTCCGTTAGCGATCTTTCCAATATCGCTGTAATGGTCTCGACAGTCATTCCTGGCTGCAGCTTCTGTACCGTGCCAACCCGCAGAAGCGTCTCGGGAAGGCGTTCGCTCCAAAAGGAATATTCAATCGCCAAAGGCAGGACGCTTAACCCTGGAAACTTCGCAATGAGGGTGCCGAGGCCCGCCTTGAAAACGACCGGTTCACGAGGATCGGCAAATCGCCCTTGCGGCGTGATCCACAGGACCCCTCCGGACTCGAGGATTGCCTGCGATGTTCTTAGAAATAGTGCTGCCTCGGTGGGAGCTCGGGATTGACGGCCCGAGTAGAGTGCTGAGGAGCCGAACACCGTAGGGTGGAGACCCACACTGGGAGTCAGCTTGGCTGGGGCTCGGGGCTGGAGGCCCGAGCGAACTGCAAGACTGGAGACCGGAACCTGGGACGCAAGGCTTGCGTCGGAAGTCGGTCGAGACTGGGCCCGAGGACTAATGCTTGCCCGGGCTGGGACTGGTTCGGAACCCCTACGGGCACTGGTGGCACGAGAGTCGAGCCTGACGCTCGGCCTGGCTGTCGGGACTGGTAGCTGGCGTGGCACCCTAGTGGCACCAGAGGAAACAGGAGCTGGAGGTGGCGGTGGGGCCGCCACGTAAGCCATACCCAAGAAGTGGGGTGATCCGACGACTGGGGCGAAGTTGCCGAAAGTGATCGACACTGCCAAGTAGCCCACCCGTGCATGGGTGGCGACGGCGATGGGACCGTAGGTGACAGCTGCCATAGTTGCTGGAGTCCTAGATGAGCAGAGGTGACGGCCGGGCGCGGTCATCGAACGCGATCTGGCAACTGGGAGATGAACTAGAAGCTGCTGGGAAGTACAAATAGGTACTCTTCTGCTACCCCTCCTGCAAGGATAGGAAAAGGGCACCCGGACTTCAGGGCTAGCACAGACTTTCGCATCAGCAAAAAGAAAGAAGGCGGGAGACGTCCCACCGGGCGTGCCATCCTTTTTGTTCCGTCCCGGGGGAGTGTTCCATCGGGGCCAGTGTGTGTGGTGACCGGAGTGAGGGGTAGGACACAGCCACGGGAGGGATGCTGGAGGTTGATGGGCCTCGGGCACTATGGACGCACTTTTCGGGACTCTTCTTTGTTTCGTTCGTTTGTTCGTCTTTTCATTCGTTTATTCGGTTTATTAGTGCGAGGACGTGCCAGTCACCTAGGTGACAATTTATGCGGGCTTAAAGAAGCCCGTGATGCACTCGTTCTGACTAGTTAGATGATTATGTGTATCGTGTCGAGACTGAGAACTCGTCGTACCAAAAAGGCTATGACGTTCATTACATCCCCTCGGAGAGGGAAAAACCCTTGATTGATTGCCAGAAAAAGGGGCCCGATGGCCTAAGGTTCATGATAATGAAAGTGAGAGTAGAATCTCAGATTACGTTTAAACAAACCCCGCCTTGGGGCGTAAACGTTCATAGATATGCATATCGGTCACTAGCAGATCATTCTTTATTTGGACGGAAGTCCGTATTTACAGCGTAAGAGATGGTGATAAAACCGTGTAAATGTCTGCCGTGAGCGCGGCAAGTTTAATGCAATTGCGAGATTAGATCCCGATGTATGCTGGTCACTAACGGACCATTCGTTGTTCTGACGGGAGTCCGCATTTGAAGCATCGAAGACAATGATAAGACCGTGCAAATGTCTGCCGTGAGCATGGCAAGTTTTTGTGGTTGTGGGATTGAATCTCGGTAGAAGCGGGTCGGATCAATGATCTATTGGCCCGAAATGGTTGTGGACTATGGCCATATCGGGATCCCCGAGGTCCATGTCCGATACGATGGGGCATCGTTGCTTTTCCCTTTGCACCCAATCCGGGGGAGTGAATTGTTGAGTGTGAGGCCCGAACTCACCATTGTGCGCCCTCGCACGCGGAACAAAATTTAGATTATAGCAAGGATGATGGTGTTTCTTTCATTTTTTACTAACATTGATCTTTTCATACATTTTTTGAACCTTTACCTTTTTGGTTAATTATTCTCTTTTTCTTATATATTAGGAAAACTCGATCACATTGCCAGAACACATCATGCTACAATAGACATGTAGGCTCCACATAACACTAACCAAAACACCAGCTCACACACGACCTCACCGTCGTGTCTGCTACACAACCCACGGTAAAGCCAGACAAAGGCTACCCGAAGCACTACGCCAACACTGACGGAGAACCGGTCACAAAACCACAAGTCACGTGTCATGTGACAGAAGCACCTGCTCACTAGAAGCAAAGTTAGATGCATCCACTGACATCTTACACTGCGTCTCAAGCATCTCACACTCGCCTCGAACACAGTCACTGGGACACTGTGCCAAGTGCAAGGAACAACAGTAACGAGTGACTAGTCAGGGTCATGCCTATCGGCGCTCGTCCAAACGTCCCTGACCACATGTACACACACAAGCCCAATGCCTTGAGCCAGACCTCTAGCTAGTTTTCTACCCCAGTAGGATGCTACTGCAAAGCAAGGGAGCCCACAGAAACTAACCTAAAAATCGTATCTTGGGAACTCGCCCCGCCACCACTCCCAGGTGGGCCAACACCAAGTGTCATCAGGCTACGACTAGTGGAGGCTCACTAGACACAGAGACTCTCCAAAAGAAATATCAAAGTACAGACAGGGTAAGCACTAACTTGTCACAAGTATAACGAAACACAAGGCACAAGGCAGTACACAGAACTGTCGTCAGACTCAGGATGGACAACTAGACCTACACACAATGATCCTTGAGTCACGCGACTCGGGTCAAGATCGTCGCACAGCATGGCAACATACCATTAATCCACCTAGTCCCAAAGCCAAATACGATAAAACATAATAAACCACAAGTCCTCAGCCCCTAGGCTGCACATAGGACTCTCGACTCCGCATAACACAAATCACAAAATATGAGGTAACATCAAAGCTGTCAGACCAATAGGCATACAAATCGAGGTAAGATGATACCTTCAAGCGTCTAAAACCAGAGTCTCGATCCATATGGGATAACCGAGACGCTCATGAGGTTACGTGTCAACCACTGGGTCATAACCAGGTTGACCAAAAACCATAATGACCCACGAAATCAACAAAACACTACTTGGTGCAATGGCACATTCGAACACCCTATAACACGGTCACAGCCCTCATAGGATGTCCACGACATCCACATACAATAGGCTAACCAAGGGGTCAAAGTCAAGCCAATAATCACGGAAGAAAATATCAAACACTGCTCGGGATGAGACCACCCTTCCCGGATCCCTCGATACACAGATATGACTCTCACGGAATACCCAAGGCATCCATCAAGTCAGATGCCAACAAGGCATTGAATATTGGGTTCACTGGAGCCCGAGACAACTCATATAATACCCCAAAAATGGATGACATGAACATAATGCATGCCTGCATCACGATAGTGAATGCATCCAAAGGATGCGCCGCGATGCCAGCAGAACGCATCCAACACTTACTGCGCATCAATGCATTGACGTGGCATAGGCCTAGGTCACGTTAATAGACGCAGACAAAGTCTACAGCGCGTTAACAATAGAATGCGGTGGAGACCTTGAGCGCGTTAATAATGATCGCGGCTGACACCTTGGTCACACTCTTCAGGATCGTGTCCAACACTTGGACCTCATCCGTTACCGCCTCACCGCCCCATTGTTCATCTTCTTAGATGAACGCGGTCGCACGATATAGCGCGTTAATAGACACACCCCCTGGGAGCTCCGCGTTAATACGCCGAACCTGAGAACTAGATAAATTTGTGGTCCCTGGAAATTGACTCCCTCTTCCTGTGGCTCGGGGAGCTGGAAAGTTACTGCAGCATGTATGACATTGACAGAGAAGTGAAGACTCTCCCGTGCATGCAGCTGCGGTGGGTCGACTAGGGATTGCCCCAGCATGTTTATCAAGCCTTTTTGAATGAGCTCTTCTACTTAAAGACATAGCAGTCCCCAATGACATGACCCAACCTTCGATGATACACACAATAAGTAGGGTCCTTCATCTTGTCAACCTCTGAGGGCTTTCGCAGATCTGGCAGAGTGATGAGCTGCTCCTTCATGCATAGATCAAAGAACATTTTGGTGTGCTCCTTTTTGAAGGAATAGGACATCTTCATGCGCTCCACTAAGAGAGACTTTCCTTCTCCCTTATCTCCATTCGTCGGGGAGAAGTCTACCGCATTCACTTCCTTACCGCTAGCCAGACGGTCTTTGGGCAAGATGATCGGTGAAGAACATTTCAATCTCCGCCACCACTATATTCAACTGGTCGAAGCCCCAGATGTTTGAGCCCAGAAGCTTCTCACTGACTTCCATCGATAAGCCCCGGCGACAGATGGTGATCACGTCTTAGGGCGTTGGAGGATTAACACAGCGCATGCTGACGTCCCTCCACCGCTTGATAAAGTCCAAGGCTATTTCACCTTTCTTCTGTTGGAGGGAATAGAGCTCCGCTAGGGAGACTTCACGTTCGACCATTTGGAAGCGATCGATGAACTTCTTCTGCATATCCTCCCAATCGGCTACCGAGTTGGGCTTTAATCTGGAGTACCACTGGAAGGCGGTGCTAGTCAATGATGTGGCAAAGTGCCACAGTAAATATGCCTCTTCCAGTGCCAATTCACCCATGGCCATCATATAGTAGGCCGGGTGTTCATGTGGAGAGCCCTGCCCGTTGAACTTCTGTAGTTTCAGGGCCTTTGGGCAGTCGGGTGGAAGCTTCTTGAATTAATGGTGGAGGGGATAGGGCATGCTGTACAAATCAACGGTGGCCACACCCTCACCATGTTGAGCAAACTTCACCTCTACGATGCGCTCGATCATCTGCCTCTACGCCATAAGGCTTTATGCAGCGGGAGTAGCAGATGACCACGCATTGGCTTCATGCTACGGGACCTCAAAGTCCACCACCAATGGCAATTTTACAACTATGACTGAGGCATTGGCTGGAACTGGAATGAGAGAAGGTTGTTGTTCCACTCTAGTGGGTGCTGCCTGAGGTGGGACAGGAACCTCTTTTTCACGCAATAGCGCCTGTAAGAGATTCTTGAGTTCTTGATTCTTGCATCAGAGCTCTTCCAACACGGGAGTCTATGTTTTCTTCCCCCAGATCTTCCTCGTGTTGGGGGTGGCTATCCCCATCGTCACTATGAACATCCTCTTGGCGCTCTTCATGCCGTGCCCGTTCGGATTGAGTTGTCCCAGCGGCTGGTGCCTGTTGTGTTTGCGCCAAGATCTGGGACACAGACCTTGACCTCCTCAAATATTGAAGAGGCTGGTTGAGCTCCCCCGAGGTGTCCTCGGGCTACTTGTCGCCAGAGGTGGTGTAACAGGTGAACACTTTGACAGAATCATTCATCACCTGAACCACCCGCTTCTTTCTGGGTGCTTATCGGTCTGACTTGGGCGGCATCCCTACTCTGTCAAAGACAAAGACTTGGGATGTAAAAGCTTGAGGGGAGCGATCCTACTCCGTGTGCGTAGAGCTAGCCCACAGGGAAGTCAGCCGAACCTTTTTGCCGATTCAAACCCCAAATAAAAATTTATAATAAAACTCACACTGCAACCCCTTCACTCCCTGTGACCCAGTGTTAAAGAAACAATAATGCTGCCCTTACAGGTCGGGCCTGAGTATTGGGAATCATCCCACCGTGCCATGGCCCGACCTTGCTTTGGGATGACATTCCGACCGAACTGGACCCGCTGCCCCAGCCGGATCCTTTTCCGACCCATTATAAAAATTGTCGTGTACTCGGCAGACATTTGTGCGAACTCATGTCCATTCACAGCATACTTGCAATACAGAGTTTTGTCCGAACATAAAGCGGTCCCTGAGTGACCGACAAAGTCTGAATGAAACAAGACGACTCTCGTCACCCCCAGGCCCTACGCATGGGAACATCGATGAGGCCTTCATGGGTCATGTTTAGACCTTGATTCCGCCCCGACCATGGTCATTCTCTGAGCCAGATCCTTGGCCTATAGCCCACTCCCTTTGAACACATATCAATTTTGGGGTCCGACCCCAGGACATCCTCCCCATTGCCCTTTGGCTTCAGAAATATTAATGATGCTCACGCAAGTCTTGCTTCGACCGTGGGGGGCCCACCGCAGTATGGTCGTGGCTTGACCTTGCACCGGGCTGACAAACTTATTGATTTCTGACCATGCTAATCGAGATTTAACCGAACGCTTCCCGTTCCTCTGAATAGTAAATTTGTCACATCTTGACATACATATGCTCCAATTTTTTCGTGACGATTACGCTATTTTCAAACCAGACGTTCGTTCGAACATTAAATGGTCAACACGTGACCAACATGATTTCAAACACTTTCCTCACACCCTCATACGGGGACTTCAGCACTTCCTAATGAATTTTTCATATAATTAATTTTCTGACCATGAGGCCCTTTTTCTCGGTGATTAATCAAGAGTGTTCCCTCATATGGGGGATGTAAATGACGTCGTGACCTTTATGGCGCGGTAGATTTCGGTCTCGACACGAACTATACAATCGTCTGACCAAGTCAGATCGAGCACACCCTGGGCTTCTATGAAGCCTGAATAAATCGTCATCTAGGTGACTGGTACGCCCTCGCACTAGATAGACAAATAAACACCCCACCCTAACAAACGAACCGAATAATTAAATGAATTTTAGTGCGTCCACACCATTCCGAGGGACAGAGAGAAGAGTTTGTTTAGTCGATGATCTGGACGGGAGGTCCAAATCAAAGGGGATAGTCACCATCCCGAGGGATGGAGAAAAGAGCTTGTTTGATCAATGATCTGGACGGGAGGTCCAAACCCAAGGAGTGTGTTCGTCACCCGAGGGGGGCGGACCAGAAGTTCATCTGTTAGTGCCAACAAGGTGTCGGGCGCTAGCGTAGTTTATGCATTTCTTGGGGTATTCGTTGGCACCGGGAAGCTGCCCACGCAAGGAGGGGTAGTTTATTCCTCGGTCCAAGCGAAAGGCTTGGACATGGTGTTTATTCATCGGTGCCAATGGGGTCGCAGAGCCAACGGGGTCTATTTATCTCTTGAAGTGTTCGTCGGCACTGGGTCAGTGCCAATGCAAGAAATGTCTTAATCTCCTAATCCAAACGTAAGATTCGGATAAGGTGTTCATTTGTCGGTGTCATCGGGGTGGCGGAACCGACATGGCTTATTTGTCTCTGGGTATCTTCGTCGACGGGTGGGGCAATGATTCCAAATGGGGGACCATCCCCCCCTCCTCTTTTCTCTTTTCTCTTCTTTCCTTCTCTCTTTTTCTTCTTTTTTTCCGGCCGAATAAAGACAGTGCCCTACTAAATTTGACATGGGGGAGGTCCGAGGTAGCCAAGTAATAGCTAGAAGGTGCTATGTGATCTCGGTGGAAGCTGTATGCCCTGAGGAATCAAACCGAGGCAAAGCTATCATCGAGGTAAAGACAGCAACAAGTAAGCCCAAAGGGGAGCTATTGTCGATTTGCCCAAAATATGACCTGACCCTCAAGGTCATAATTGGGGTAGATTTGCGCCGAAGTTCAAACTCAATACAAGGATTTCCTTTCAGAATATGTTCATTTCTTTGCATGGTCTGATGATGATCTCCCCAGAATTCCTGAGGAAATTGTGATACATCGCCTTAATCTTGATCCTACTATCAAGCCAGTTCAACGGTAGAAAAGAAAGCATGCCCCAATGAAATAGACGATTATTAAAGAGCAAATCAATAAGCTAAGGGGAAGAAAATTAGACTATTCCGCTCGGTCCTTTACCCGACTTGGTTGGCTAACATCATCTTGGTGCCCCAAGTCTTGGGTAAGTGGTGGATGTGCGTCGACTTCACTGACCTCAACAAGGCTACTCCAAAGGATTGTTATCCTCTTCCGAGCATCGATCAATTAGTCGATTTGACATCGGGTAGTGAGCTTCTCAATTTTCTCGATGCCTATTCTAGTGACCACCAGATTCGGATGCATCCCAAAGATGCGGAGAAGATGGTGTTTACCACTGACTTCGGTGTGTATTGCTACACTTGGATACCTTTCGGGTTGAAGAACGCTGGAGCAACAAATCAAAGACTGGTCAACCAGATATTTGAGGACCACATCAGTTGGAATGTTGAGGTCTACATTGACGACATGCTGGTCAAGTCGTCGAAAGCTGAAGACCACTTCTCTGACATGGCAGAGACCTTCGCAGGCCTCCAAAAGTATAATATGAGACTCAACCCTGCGAAGTGCACCTTTGGGGTTAGTTCTAGTAAGTTCCTGGGCTCCTTGATGACCCATCAAGGGATTGAGGCAAATTTCAAGAAGATCTAGGCCATCATAGATATACGGTAGCCAACAAGTGTCAATGATGTCTAGCGTCTGACTAGAAGGATTGTCGCATTAAATTGCTTCATGTTCTGAGCCGCGGAGTGCTGCCTACCCTTCTTCAAACTGTTCAGGGGGGCCTAAGGCGGCTGCCCTGACCTTCACTTGGGACGATGAATGCGAGAAAGCCTTTATCGAGCTGAAGCACTTTCTGATGGCTCCTCCAATACTTTGGAAGACTGTATCGGGAGGGACCTTGTATCTATATCTCTCGGCTACATCCTCCACTGTCAGCTCGGTACTAGTTTGAGACGACAAGGGAATTTAGAGGCCAGTGTACTACATCAGTAAAGTGCTCCTGGATGTCAAAATGAGATACCCCGCAACCGAGAAGCTCATGCTAAAGTTGGTAACCTCTCCCAAGCGACTTCGGCCTTATTTCTAGGGCCATAGTATCATGGTACTAATCGATGAGTCCTTAAAGAAGATTCTAGCTCACCTAGAGGCTTTGGGGCACCTTGTTAAGTGGGCAGTAATACTCGGAGTCTATGACATCTCGCGCCGCCCTCGCAATGCCATCAAAGGCCAAGCGCTAGCGAACTTCATTGCAGAAAATACTGCTCAGCCCGAGAAAGTCCTGTTGTGCCCCTATGGACATTAGTCATTTGTATCTCATGGTTTTGATAATGGCTAACACTATAAGTCATTGTTATTTTTTCACTCTCATATGACTGACATACGTGCCGAGCCAGAATCAGCTACAAACCATAGAGTTTTTCATTTCTAGTCCAATTGCTGGATGGTCTTGAAATAAATATATGTTGTATCCCTTTGAGTTCTCTTTCCAATGGCACCAATTTCACTCCGATCTGTGTCTGGATCTGGGAGCAACAATTCTTTTCGTCGGGTCGCACAGATCTGCCCAGCAACAGGGCTGCGGTATAGTTCAGAAGTATAATTTCTCCTTCGGTCCTTCGGCTCCGATTTGGCCACTGCCAACCTCAGGGATCAAAGAGTAACTTCTTACCAACGTCCCAGCCAATCGCCGTGGCCAGAAGGTGACCGGAAGCCACCGTTCCAAGTGTCGAGTTCACTTGCTATCCAGCAGGTCTGAACCAAGTTTGAATAGTCCCGAGTCAGACCAGCAGCCTGCCTCCTACCTGAAAGCCCTTCCGGCTTACTACCCATTAACCCGAGTTCGCTACTGCCAGGTCCCACTATAGCCCTTTACCTCCCTGTGTGGAGTGGGCATAAAATTGACTGATGTAACTATTGTTTAATTACTGTACTTGGTGTACGACTCTTGGCTGAGATCATCTTCCCCACACCCGAAGGGTGGAGCCAGCGTTTCCGCTCCCCTCTTTGGCATTTTTCTTATTTCGTATATGTATTCATATGTCACTGCTTGAGTGATAGGATAATCTAGCTCGTTACATTATTTCAATCACTGCTGTGAGAGAGTGAGTGTGACTTGTCCCGTGACTCGATCCGAGCACGGAAGAGCCAAATACCCTTGACTCATTGATGGTTTCTCAACTGTGCACATCTGCACGCTTCTCTCGCTAGGGACGAGTCGCAAGTTTGCCTAGAGCCTTAGGTTTGAGTCCAAATTGGTGTCAAGTCCACATACCATCTCGTATCAAATTGGTGTCAGAGCGGGGTTGAGTCTAGGGTAGTCTTTGCATAAGAAAAAAGGGTTTTGAGTCTAAGGTTGTCTTGTGTTAGGTTTGCATTTCATCCCAATACCCGGTATATCAAATGGCGTTACTAGAAAGATAGGTTAAGCCTATTTGGAAGGTAGTCTCCTTGCGTGAGTTCACTCGTCCAATCACTACCTCCGCCATGTGCCAGATATTGGTTAAGTCTAGGTCCTAGAGTTGTCTCGCATTCACGTCCATGTATCATTCCACAATTTCCAATGGATTCCCAATCGCCCAGGTGATATAACCGCTGGCACACCCATGGGCTTGGAAACCATCCTATCTCTGTCATTAGGCCCGAAGCCTCGAACTTTTGTGGCTCCAATGTCCCGAGCAACTACCTAAAGGGGGAAGCCACCGTGGACAAATACTTTGATTGTTACCCCATGTCCGAGGCCATGCAATTCTCTTTTGTAAAGAAGCGGCTGAAAACTGGGACTACATTGAACGCTTGAGAGAAGTTAGGAGGCAATGGCCCATCGAGTCATGGTGGGACATGAAGAATGAGCTTAGGAGGGTCTACCTTCCCCACCCGGTCTCCTCCAACCAGTCCCACCAAGCACCTCCAACCTTCCCCACCCAGTCACCTCCCACTAGGAAGGTCATCGTCGGAGTCAAAGAGCCGTGCACGTAGATGAGCCTAGATGCCAAACTAGGCCGAGAGACGTTGAGTGAGTCCATCACGATGCCCCTACTCCAACCCGCACCTTTGTCGAACTCTTGAAAATATTTTTGGACCGGTTGGATAGGATGGATAGGACGTGTGCTCATATTGACAGACTCCTACCCAAACCTAAGGAGGTCATGGTTGGCAATCTCAAATCGGTGCCATCTATGGAGACCCAAGGTCCTCTCCCCATCATAGAGGATGTCCCTTCCCCATCTGAGGGCGATGCTCTACCACCCTCTGATCTTTAGTTGGAACCATACATCCTTCCCAAGGGTGACCTTGTCATTGGAGAGCATTTAGTTAGCTGGTTAAGGAAGAGCCAAATTCTCGATGCTCCGATCCCTTGCTACCCTTCCATATAGCCAGCATTGCAGGTAGTGTCCACCACATCTTTTAGCACCACCCTCCAATGCTCTTACTTCGTGGACACCATGGATGACCTGCTTAAGGGATTAGGTTGGCAAATGGAGCTGACCAGCGTGTTGGCTCTTAGGCCCGACCCACCCAGGTGTATTAGCTTCCTTTACCCATCCTTGGGTTCTATTACTTCCATTTGCACGGTGGGTCCACACACTAGTGAGCTCATTTTGCTCTTGTCTCTACCCGACGAGCTCCACCACATTCCCCCCCATGACCCCTTCTCTCCCATAGAGAAGTCCACACATCTTATAGAGCCAGCAACTTCCTTGATCCCCTCAGTTGACGAGGAGCTAGCCTACATTGGGGATCTATACCCGGGGCCAAAAGAGAGCTACATCACCGGATCCCTATCATTTCTTGATCCTTTTGATCCTTTCCCATGGGAATCCGTCACGATAGGTCACACGTTCTTTGATCCTTTCGATCCCTTCCCTAGGGAGCCTCGTGACCCACCACCTCCCATCCACCTTGTCAATAAGGTCCACTATCACACCACTTCCCCACAAGCTAGTCAACCTATATCTCATCGGAAAGAGTTGCACACATCGCCATCATCTAGGGATGAAGACGGTAACTTTGGCTCTCCTAGCCTTCCCAAACCTCCCAAACCCAAAAGGAAGCCAGTGCATGACCGGTTCACCTTAGGATGTCCAGAGTCCTCCCAGGTTGATCGAGGTCCTATGCACCTTTAATCCACATTCGGATGTCTCGGACCACCATTGCATGGGTCTGCATAGCATTAGGTTTGTCTAGGACATAGAGTGTGCTTTTCCCTTTATTTGTACAGTTTGTTGTGAGTCTACATATGTCCAGTTGAGTCAGTCTAATGCAAGCTCATGGTGCCCATCCTTTTCGAGTATTGAGGAAAGTCAGATCTCATGCGTACGTTGTGGACTTGCCCGAAGAGTATGGGTTTAGCTCCTCCTTTAGTGTCTCGAATCTAGTCACCTACTGGGACCTAGTGGTGATTCCTAGTGAGTCTTTTAGCCGTCTCCTCCCTTTATGAGTGATCCCATCCCTGAGTGTCCACCACTAGCCTCATTCCCACAGTAGCTTGAGCATAGAACATATACGGGATGAGTAGGTGACGATTACTAGGAGTGGAGCGTACCCACGCTACATTGTACGGTGGAGAGTACGGTCGTAGAGAATCAGATCCGCAGGAGTGACACACGAGCAGCCGCACCCCTTACTCGACGGGGTCGAGTTCTTCCCACCCAGGGAGAATTAATGGGAATCAACATCAGGCACTAACATTTTTTTAGTTTGCATATGTGTCTTCTTGTTTGCATTTATATCATTGGGTTAATTGGGTTTGCAATTGTATGACATTATAAGCCAAAGGGTTAGTCATTAGGAATTATTGGGTTTCTTTGCAAAAAGGTCACGTAGACCCAGCAAGATCCCCACCCTCTCTCCCATTGGGCCACCTAGACTCTCTAGGGCCCATTGGGGTGGTCAATGGTCAAAGGAGGACCAACCACCCATGTTGACTCTAAGAGGGGGGCGCCCTCCTCTCTTGTCCCCATATGGAAGATTTGAACACTCTTCCCCCCATTTTACCAACTTTATGTATTTATTTATTTTGGTCATTTGACCACATGGGAGAATAATTCTTTTATACTATATTTGCCCCTCCCTAACCCCAGATCTGAGGGTAATTAGGTCTTTTGGTTAGAGTTATATAATCCTTATATTTCCATTTTGTGAAGAATTAATGACAAGAAAATTCAGCATTTTGCTTGAGAGCCCAAGGGCGTCCCTATCTCTCCCCTCCCCCTTGCAGCTAGATTGCTATGATTTCTATGGTGTGAAGCAATAACCTTGGTGGATTCCAAGATATATCACCTCCACGGGATGTGACTTCCAGCCATCGCCACTGTAGCCTCCGTTCGTGCCGCCATCGAGCCGCCATAAACCGGTCTTCAACCGGCTATCTAGGATTCTGAGATCTAAGATAGAAGCTTAAAGATTAGGTTGGTTCTCCCAATCTTGTTGTCTGATTGACCTCAAATTTTGAAGGTTGGTTCCCCCTGTCGTGCCCCACCTCCAGTTAAAATTTCAGGCCAATCAGCCTACGTTTGCTATTTTTTCCAGTTATTTAGTTCCACCCCTGACAGTCTACCAGTTTGCAGATCTGCGGGATAGTTCCCTCTTCTTTTATTTTTCTCACCCCCTATACCACGTCATAAAAATCCTAAAATATTCCTCACAGGCCCCAGAACTCGTAAAAACCTAAGGGTAAGGGTAAAACCATGCCTAATTACCTACACCCTCCAGTTTTTGGATGCGTCCCTCAACAGCATCCCACTACGGACAACCATCCTCAAAAAAAATATCAAAATGGGGTTTAAAGAAATATAAAGATACCCCGATGGCCTCAGCCGACTCCTATTATAGGACCACTAGGGGCAAAAATTACCATCAACCCAGCTAGGGTGAAAACCCGCAAGGGCATCTCAAGCAAAATCAGGTTACCCCTCGGTATGAAAATCCGTAAGGGCATACCATAAAAAGCTAGAGGGGGCCAGCTCTAGCGAAAATCGGAAAGGGCGGTAGAGCTGGTAAAGAGAAAAAAAAATATTTCTCTTTCTCTACTCCTCACCGACATGGGTCATCGATTCCAACATTCTGTTGACAACTATCTCCAGATCACTCTACAATGAGGGCGACCACTACTCCCTTAACGATCGGACAATGCCCAGCTCTAGTCCCAGCCTCGTGGCCTCAGTGCCTTCACAGGCCGACCATCTAGCTCCAGCCCTAGTCCTCCAGTCCTAGCCTCGTAGCCTCAACACCTCCACAAGTCGACCACCCAGCTCCAGTTCCAGTCCTCAGTTCTAGCCCTGTGGCTTCAATGCCTTTCCAAGCCAGCCACCCAGCTCTAGTATCAATTGTCAGTCCCAGCGATGTGGCTTCAACGCCTCCATAGGCCGGCCACCCAGCTCCAGTTCCAGTCCTCAGTACCAGCCCCGTGGCTTCAACGCCTTCCCAGGCCAGCCACCCAACTCCAGTATCGATTGCTAGTTCCAACAATGTGGCTTTAATACCTTCATGGGCCAGCCACCCAGTTCCAGTACCACCCTCCAGTCCCAGCACTGTGGCTTCAACACCTCTATAGGCCAGCCCCCCAGTTCCAGTCCCAGCTCCCAATTCCAGTATCATGGCTACAACACCTTTATAGGCTAGCCACTCAACACCAGTCCTAGTGCCAATTTAGCAATCCAGTCATCACGCTTCCGTGATCTAGTTACCCAGACCCAGCATCAACATTCAACTCCCGCATTTCAGCTACCATCCCCTTTACGAAGTAGTTGGCTAGTCCCAGCCCCCAGTTCTGGCCTTTGGCTATCATGCCTCTCAAAGTCATTCAACCATCACAACTTCAGCTCCTCAGCCTAATGTAAACCACATTTCTGGCTAACAATATGTTGACAACCAACACCCCATGTGTCGGCCTTTGACCGACGCGTCCCAGAACTAGCCCTCAGTCTTCACCTCGTAGGTCACCACATCTCGGCAAGCCTACGCCAACCCCATACAACACGGGCTTTTCCCTCTGAGAGACTAGCCCCTAGCACTTGGTCTCTTTCCAGTACCCAGTCCCTAGTTCCCAGTATCCAAAGTCCAGTCACATTGTCCTTCAAGCCCAGTTCTCTACATCAATGCCCCCCAAACTGGGTGAACCTGGCATGTTACACCCTGTACCAGTACGTGGTAGGGGAGAATCAAGCAGACTAATAGTAAGTGGTCGCCATTCCCTACATTCAACACGGTTCCATGGGACAAGAAGTGGGACAACTCAACAAGTAACAATATCAAAATCCAGGATTTGTCATTAATACTCTCTATAAAAGGGGAGTGCAAGACATGCCCTTGGGGTAATAAAAATGTACAATCTAGATAACAAAAAAGGGAGGGGAACTGTACAATCAAGGAATATCCATGTGTAGGAATTTAAGGTAGATATCAAGATTTAACATGTTAGTCCAAACATCCATTCAGAACCTGAAATTCATCAGGGATCAGAATTTAATTTGATTAACCTCGGTACGAGGCAGAGAACTTATGTCCGAGGACCAACCTCACGCATGGTGAGGGCCTCTGGCCAGGGGCAACCAGACTTTCGACGACACACCATTCAATATACCAGGGAGAACAGGGAGGGGTGGATTTTTGGTTTATTTAATCATCATGCAGATGTTGGCAAGCAGAAATGCAGCATCATTCTTTACAGAGTTAGATAGGGATGAATAGAATAACTGAATCCATGACATTAATTCACATGTCCATCTACCGTCTTTATTTGCACAATCAAGCATCATTATACATAGATACACGTAGTAAATCCGACAGCATATACCCTCATCTCGGCTTATGCTAAGTAGGAATAGGAGACTGTCCACGCAGAGCCAGGATAGAATCCACAAAAGACCGAAGCATATCAATGCCCGGGTATCATGAGGTGGGACTACTAAACTGAGAGAGCATTTGCTCACCATAGCATTTAATATTATTATCCCCAAGAGGGAATCAGTAGAGGACATGCAGAGACAAACCTCTTTAGATCCCGGGGGTTTGGAAATGAGAACAGTTTGATATAGCAGGGATCAGAATTCATTTGGACAGCATCTCCCCTTATTTCGGATCATGCCCAGGGAAAGATAGGACATCCATCCACGAAGTGTCAGGATGGAAGCCAAAGAAAATGGGCATAGCCTAGGATCTGAAGTGCCCTAAAATGCTATCAGCCAATGCGACGCTCTGTTAATATCCCCCTTTAGAGGAACCACAGGAGAACATAGAGTGGCAGAACTCCGTGGGCCGATGGGGTTGGGATAAAGTACTGTAACGAATCTGCAGAATGTAGGGGTAATACCGTGTTGGTTTGGCTCCCATGAGTTTGGGTGAAGAACCATAACTTTTCCTGAGATGGTGTAGATTTTAAATGAAGGATGAGGATGCTCGGAGTGCTGGTTTACTGGGAATGCCAACAGGGTAAGAGCTTCAGTGCTTTCGGATGGCCACAGGGCTTAGAGGTATAATTGGAATCTATGGAGGAAGAGCATCGACTTGGGTAAGGAGGTCGGCACAAAGGTGACTCGACATGCTAAGAAGCACGTGAGTCAGCGCGGGTAGGATGTCGGCATGAAAGTGATTCGGTGCGCTTAGAAGATCGACGCGGTGGGCTTAGGCATCGAGACAACCCTATGTCGAGGGTGTGATTAGGACACCGAGGGGGGGCTAGTTGATGGTTTAAGGCCTTTCTGAGGGAGTTCAAGGAGGTGAAAAGGCTGTTGCGACCTAACCTTAGGCAGATCATCTCAGGGAGTAGGGTTTTTCTCACAGAAACATCACCGGGAACCAGTTAGTTATCGAATGACATAAACGGTCATTTGACTATATCCCTCACCATTTCATGAATGAGAGACCACGAGATAGGTTGTCTCGGGTCCTCATCATGAACATGAGGTTGGGAAAACAACAGGGAAGATCACGGGAAAATATTAGCACGAGCTATAGCCTACGTGTGCTCGGCGTAGCAGAACTAACATCACACACCCATCACTACAGACAAAAGAGATTGGGAGAGAGAGAATCCCAAAATCTGCCATTCTTATTCCATTTGATCGATTATATACGTGTATCAAGCATATAAGAAAAACCACGAGATTACATTCATAGGCTGACAACCCTTGGAGCTCTACTGGATTGCATCGATGCTTGTCACCTGGACACATGAATCAAGGTAGAATAGTACCTCGAAGTATCCAGAACCAATGTCTTGGATTGGACAGGGCCGCCGAGACACAAAAAGACTGCCTGTCAACCACTAGGTAACCCCGGGTTGACGGGAACTAGACACGACACGGACATACTCATACATCCATCGCCACCGCAACACAAGCAAGCAGAAACAACAAGCACAAGAGCGGCGGATGATGACAACACTCTGGGCAGAGCAATCTGTCAGTCAACTGCTAGGGGAAGCCCAACAGTCGAGAGATAACTGCTACGCAACCAGAGGCAAGGACAATGGTAGTTTCTAGATTGAGTTGTTAGGGTACTATCGTAGTCTAGGAAAAGATCACACTCAGTCACCTAACCCGACCAGTCCAGACAACCACCGACAGACAAATACCGCCCTAAACAAGGACCTAAGACGGACGTACATACACACCACACAAGCAAATGGTCAACACGGTAAACAGGACTATAACGCACCAGCAAAGGGGCGCTATACCTACATAACGCACCACAGGAGGGACGCTATGCCAACTAGACCAAAACTACACAGACAATATAATGCGCCAGCTGAGGGCCGTTATATCAACATAACGCACCATAGAATGTGCGTTATGCCCAACAGACCAATGCACCAATGACACGGAGCATAACGGACCACTGCAGGCACGTCATACTAGTATAACACACAAGGGCAAGTGCGTCATACCCAACAGACACAAAAATGCACCATTACAGACTGAGGGCACATAACGGACCAGAACCCATCCGTCATAGCCACATGACGCGCTGGGTGAGGCGCGTTATAACAACCGCCATACCCAGTCAAAACATCGGTCAACGAATCCATAACGGCTCTGCACCTGGGCGTTATCTTAAACATAACGCAGGGGGAGAAATCCGTCATGCAAATCGACTGACCCAGTCTTCGAGGTTGGCACGATTATCGAGGAATCTGACATGTCAGACCTCGAAAACCACCAACCATAACGCACCTGGGCAGGGGCGTTATGCTCCACATAATGGACTAGGCCTGGTCCGTTATGCTCCACGACCTTCGAAGACAAAACTTGATGAACGAAGCATAACGGTCTATCGGGGGACCATTATGCAGCATAGCGGTCTCTGGTAGGACCGTTATGCCAACGCGACGATCAAAATGGCGGAACGGCCAAATCGGCCTATTCCACGCCCCATGCATGCCGTAGCGCAGGGGAAACACATCCAGATAGCAGGAAATCCTTCAAGGATTCCAAAAACACCACATGCACGCCGCGAAATGCTCTAAATCGCGAGATCCGGGCGATTCTGACGAATCGACCCAAATCGAGTCACCAGGGTTCCTGGACTCCTACCGGCCCCAAATGACAACCAATCAACACGAAACTGGTGAGGTTGGGATCCAGACATCCCAGTGGTCAATTTGACACTAACTACAACACGAATGGTTGCGTTTTCCATCCAACCCTACGAACTCTAAAAATCACAGTTTACGCTAAACTGGCTCGATCTCCCCCGATCGGCCACAGAACTACGCATGGAGACAGGGAAAACATGTAGGATGGGGAGAGGGTCCATCTCCCTACCTCCACCGATGAAATCGAGCGCCAGGGGCAACTAAACTGTGCCGAGAACACCGTCGCAAACCGAACCGCCGACTTCGAATTGGCCGTTCGGGATCGCGCCAAATCCACGCCGTTCCTCGCTCCACCACGCGTCTCAGCAAGTCCCACGCGTCGTCACCTTCTGCAACTCTTTTCTTCCGTATGCTCTTCTATCTCTCTCTTTTTCAATCAGCTCGGTTCTTCTCTTTAGTCCTCACACATTTCTCCTGTTCGACCAGCATCTATATATATAGAGTCTCTTGAAGAATGGGCGTGTGGAAACGACGTTTCCCTCCCAAACAATCTAGAAAATAGTGCTCCTTTGGGATCCACGTGTCGAGATGTGAGAGATTACTATCCACATGTCCAATCATTTATTCCTAGATGCGTGTGTCTTAGATCACGTGCCTGTTCTCTATTCGAGCTCATGTGTGTCTGTAGTTATACCCATCAGGTGTTTGACCATGAGCCTTATCTTTCAAGGCAAAGGACAAATACGACAGTCAGTGTTATGAAGTAGGAAAAATAGATTTTGCACGGACCTCATAGAATAGATGAAGCAACGTGCATGGACATCCTTCTGCCTAAAGCGAGTATGCACAGACTTGAATGGCATAATACTAATGTGCACAGACTCTATATCCCGACATGCACGAACGTTGTATGCAGAAGAGAGTATATGCACGGACTTAGCATCGTACATGAATAAAATATGCATGGACCTTGTGTTACTAGCACAAACCTTTGTATGTAGTAAGCGAAACGTACACGGACCTTAAAACTGCTGGCATGTAGTTCTTCAAAGCATGCACGGACTATGAAATGCACAGCCCTTATATGCATGGACCTTGGATTGCACGGACTTCGTGTATACATAGACAAGCAGCAAGACATGCACGGACTATACGTGCGGTTGTCACAGGACATTGCACGGACCTATAAGACTCTAAACGAAGATATGCACGGGCCTAGCCTCTCAAAGGCTGAGATGTACATGGACTTAGAATTTGAGAAATGCACAGACCTAGCCTCTCAAAGACTGAGATATGCACGGACTCAGATTTGAGAACTGCATGGACCTTCTATTGCATGAGTGAGATGTACACAGAGTTTAGTCGTGCTTAAATAGACTTTGCACAGACTTGGGTATACCTTCTTCGAGCAAAATGCACGGACCTTATTTGAGCATAGATCTTATATCCCGACTAGTCAAGAATGTGCACGGACCTATAAAAGTTAAGTAAAAACTGCATGGATGTTATATGCACAAAGGAAGCAAGGCATAAACCTTCTTTATGTAGGATGGCCTATATGCACAGACCTTAAAGCCTGGATGAAACATGACATGCACGGACCTCAGAATGTGCATAATGCTGAATATGCACGGACCTTGTGCGACAAGACCTAACATCCACGGACTTAGAATGTGCACGAACTTAACATGGCACAAGACGAACTTGCGTAGACCTTAATCGTACAATGCAAAAGATGCACTGAGTTGAACAGAGAATTCATGGACACTGAAATGCATTTTAACTAAAATGTGCAATGACTTTATATGCATTGAACTGAGATGTACACTGACCTATGCTGATGGGATGATCATGTTGAGCACCGAATCCAAGGATGAGCAATCCAATATCAAATGTGCACGGTCCTAATAATGCATGAAGGATAGTGTTGACTCATGGTGTCGACTCTTACCAAATGTATATGAACAGTAAATATGCATGAACCCTCTAAAGTGTGAGCAGTAAAAATGCATGGACCTTCTAAAGTGTGAGTGCCTGCAACCTTTTTGATGAAATGATTGTGCATGCAATCCAACCTTATAGAAGCAACACACAGCAAGCAATTAATGCAGCATCATTCAATCTTCCTTATGTATACACATGGTGACTTCTGTTCTCCATATACATATACATATATATCTTTCTTTCCCTTCTTTTATGCTATGTGTTTCCCGTTTGGTTATGGAACTGGCGCCGTGCTGTAACACCGGCACCGGGATGAGCATTGCAACCCTTTCTCACAGTCCATGTGCTTTGGACTCCTCTATTTGTGCGAATAGTTTTTTCGTTTGTTTCTATGGCGGTGGACATGCCCTTGGGCTTCCCTGGGCTACAGCAACGCTCTTCCTCCCCGGAGGTCTTCCTTTTTCGATCGAATGCTAGATTAGCTCACCGACGGAGGCACACATACATGTGTATACTTCGAGCCATCCTAGGTTGTCCTCTCACCTTCTCCACTGTTCTATAACATAAACAGGGGAGGATGAGGTCTCCCCTACATTGCCCGTCAACGTTTTCCAAGTTCTGTTTGATTAGCCTGACCCTAGCCTGCGAACATTTGTCTGCGAAGGTTTTCTGCCGCGCCATTTTAACCATCTCAACAGTGAGTTGTGATGATCCGGGGGGGGAGAATATTCCTATTGATTGGCTACAACACCGTTATGCCCATGGGATCTGTCTGTTAGTGGCGGATCTCCCATGGACTAATAGGTGAATATCAAATTGGGTTAATCCTGACACTTTAAATCCATAGTCCTTCGATGGGCCTTGTGGTGACGGTGAGACGGGTCCCCCTTGTAGGCTGGCCTCGGGATTTTTCCCTCTCTAATCGATCGTCCCGCCATAGGCATAGTACCGACCCAGGTCGCGCGCCCCTCGTAGGCTAGTCCTCGCGGTTTTCGCTCCCGCCATGGGTCGCTTTACCCGTCTACGCTCACTCACAGACTTGGTGCCCATAGTAGGCTAGCACTCGGGGTTCTTCCTATCCGTTCGGGTTTTGTCGACCGCCGTTGTGCCACCCGACTCTTTAGGGGTTGCTCCATTACGTGAGTACTCTCCACTTCTCCCTGACACATCCTCCGGGATGGGGAGATGCTGCCAAATTTTTTACTCGAATAAGTATAAAGGTCATCCAATAAGTTAGCATAATGGACCGACTCGACTCGAAATAATTATCACGCTAGAGTACAAACCTCGCGCGAGCCTGTGACCAGACTTCTAAGCTATCTAGGACCGATCCGATGCATAATTAATTCAATAAAATACTTAAAAGTCTCTAAAATACTTGAATAAACCTGAAAATAAATCAATCGAAATTCAATTTTCATGAAACAGACTTGAATCGGTGCCATGGTTCACCGGTGCGCCCTTGAAACGGCGCTCCTGGGAAATGGCGTGGCTTGAACCAGTGCGGCCTCAGAAGCGGCGCACCGTTTCAAGGCCTTCCCCCCTATACCTAAGGGTGTGGCGCCATTTCAACTTATGCCTACGCTTCATGGTTCTGTTTCAGCCCCTTCTCCTACGCGCGCCGCGCTATGCTAGGATTGAGTCGGTTGCTGTTTGATCTTCTCCTTGCTTCCAGGGTGATTTCCAATATCAATAGTAGAATTAAGTAAACCCTGTTAATCAATAAATTGAGTGATTTAGTTTATTTGAGCTCGAATTACTTAATCCCCTAGCTCTGTCTTTATAGTTTCGTCTAAGCATTCATGCCGCACCAGTGCATGCTTGAGTGCGCGGGCTCTTGGTATATCAAACGACATTAGCAGAAAGTCGGGTAACGCCCGACCGGAAGCTATTGCTGTGCGTGATGGTGGTCTTCGGACCTATGTTCTCCGCCGCGTACTGAGAGTTCCGCTCTAACAAATTACGCCTAAACACTAAACCCACCCCCTCCACTTAGGCCGCCCCCCCATCTCCTCCCTCCACAAACCAGCGCGCCCCCATCAACCCTAACCCTAGCCACCTGCATCTCACGCCCCAGCCCTCTCTCCCTCTGCAACCCGGGGTCGCCCTCCCATGCTCCGTGTGTCCACGGCATTCCCGGAGTCGCCCATCGCTACCTCGACCTCCCGTGGATCAGGAACACCTCGCTGCTGCTCTCTACAACCAGCCTACAGCAGAGGTCACTCTTGCAGAGACTACCCTGGCGTCCACTGTGCGAACCAGACAAAGTTGTATTCTACGGAGTTGTACGTCATCGAGCCAGCTTCGTTCCAGAGTGGTCTTGCTGCGATCCGACCTCAGTTCCGTTCGCGTCGCCCGTTCTCGTGCAACTGCACCAGAGTCAGGTCTGAACCTGAGTGCCATCTAGTAGCAGCTCCACCGCCCACCCCTATGCGATTCAGTCTAAGCTCTCTTCACAAGAATTCTTCTTCTCTGAAGTGCCGACGAACCAGAGGTGGTCCTGCCTGGTTTTGACATTCTCTCCATCTAGGGCGTCCATTCTCCCTCAGTCGCGCCAGACCCAGAGTCCTCTATTCGCCCAGGACAAGCTACTGTCAAGTCAGCCCAGACACCCCCTCCTCCTATCTTTTTCAGGTCATGCTATCTTCAGAAACATTACGGCTTCCGACGATACCAAATCAACGCAAGTGGTTTTGTCTCGATCCGACATCAGCATTGGAAGTTCCACCATGACCATCGGTGTCCTATCTTGCTGTATGCCCAGAAACCTGATGCCGACCATTCCTACGACCACGTCCAGCCAGGTGATCAGATGGCTTCCATCTTCTAAGGGTTCGTAGATATCCCTGTCAGAAATGTCCACGACTTGGTCCCGTTGAGTTTGGAGTTCCACAGCGCCCGTACCGGCTGACACACCACGACCACGCCAACTAGTCTTGCATGGCAGAACTACACAGGCCCACTGCTGCGGCCGCCATCTCCATCCAGAGACATCAGCTCAGAGCCAGACCTTCAGGCATCCTTTGGCATCCCTCGACCTTCGTCCAGGTGTTGGCTGCACCTCTATCAGATGTCCGGGCTCGGGGTACGGTCGATAGTTTGCTTCCCCTCCGCGCGATCCCCCCTCCTGTGCAAGGGTAGTGCGTGTAATTGTTTGTCTCCACCCTCGTGAAACCCCCCCTCCCTGCGTGGAGTGTAGTACATGTATTAGCAGGAATCTTCGCAAGCTTCCTCAACGCAGCGTGTCCACTGGGTGCGCATGCTCCCCGGCGTGCCCTCGTCTTCGACCCGAGCCGGTCCTTCGGACGGGCTAGGTACGTGCGGCTGCCTCTCCACTCTGCTTGTCTAGTATTAGTTCCAATCGCAATGCCGGTGAGGAGTGCCCGATCCATATTTTCACATTTCTTGTGAGTTCTTGCTGCCGGTGAGTGAGTGCACATCAGAACCGATCCCCTCGGTATTGGTCCGCCCAGTTGAAACCGGCGCCCACACTTGTTCCCCGAGTGGTTCACCACCTCCCTCCCCGCGGCTCGGACCGTGTCTGGCTTCCTCACGAGCCACAGCTCGCCGAACCATCACTTCGAGTCTTGTGGAGTTCGCGACTCACGTGTGTGTTTGCCTTGTTGCTTAGACGACTTGCGCTCATTGATTGCTGGCTTAGGGTCCCGTGTCTTGACCGGGTTCGTCCCGCATCAGATTTGGTATCAGAGCAAGTTTTTCGACTTGCTTTAATTAATAAACTAACTATAGATTCCAGTCCAACAAGGTACAGTCTACAGGGAAAGAAACATACTCTATCGCCGGGTATACCCCTGGCTCTGGCAAACTAGCAACTACGAATCTCTGTGCTGCACTTCTGAACCTCGACGAGGAACTGCAACGCCTGAAAAGAAAAGGGGGGAGCCTCATCTCATTGGCTCAGTAGGGGTCCAATGGATGCCCACCACGAAACAACCAAGGTAAACAACAGTGATAACAACAATAACAATAACAATAGTAACAGTAGTGAGTACAATAGCAACTAAAACAGACGAAGGTGGCAGAAATGTAGCTCTCTAAGCTACTCCTAATGGCATGGAAAGGAAACCCCGATGTCACAGTCGGGACAGCCAAACCACTGGTAAAACTACGGCTACACTACTAAAAGAAAAACCATGACATCATTGTCGTGAGGGCCCGTCCTTACTAATGGAGGCCTAGACCAAGACCATGTGGTCCAAGGGTACAGTCACGACCTTACCATCGTGAACCCTACATAATCTATGGGTGAAACCTTGGTAACTATACTGGAACCCTAGACCTCAATGTCGAGAAACACAAAAAAGACACACGTAGAACCACATCCTGGCTGACGGGAAACCAAACCTCGAGCCAAGAGAGTCACGTGTCGCATGACAGAAGAACCTACTCACTAGAAGCAAGGCCAGATACTCCTACTAACGTTATAGTCCGCACCTCAGGTGTCTCCCTACTCGCCCCAGGTGGAAACTAAGACACTATACAAAGTAACAGAAGTGCAAGAGTCTAGTCGAGGTCATGCTCGTCAGGATGCAATTGAAGTCCCCGATCATGTGAGCACACACTGACTAACTGTGCTACATCCGGCCCTCTAGCTGGTTTTCCTCCCGGCCTAGACTCAAGCTGCCACATTGGGAGAACCTATAGCAACCAGCCTAAAATCGTCTCTCTTGGGTCTAGCTCTCCACCGCTCCCAAGTGGGTCGGCACACGCGTGCCTAGGCAAGATACAACTAGTGGGTAAGTCACTCAATGTGGAAACTCTCCACAGAGAGGAAACACTGAAGTACCAACGGCTACGCACGCACCCAGAGTAAGTATCACATAACAAAGGGTGGCACAGCACGACTAGGCAGAAGACGACTAGCTAGACTCGATAATCCAATAGCCATATAGTCACGCAACTCATCCCAAGGTTGTTTTACCATATGGCACCATGCCGCCAAATTATCCTAGTCCTAGGGTCAAAAACCACGGTCTCGAGAACTTATGAGGTGGCACATAACTGTAAAGTTCATTCCCTCTCTAAGGGAGACAAAGAAACCCCCAGCCCCTGGCTGGGTCATGGGACTCATAGTCATTGGCCATACTCATAGCCCATAGGGAAACTACTTTATGAAGAACCAACCACAGTGCGGGGACAGCCCTCTACATGTACACGAGTACACAGTGACTCGCACTAGTGTAACGAGGACGTTTGGAACACACAGGGTCACTCGGATCCTCAAAACAACATGGGCATGCTAATCGAGGTATCATGCTTCCTCCAGACACTTAAAACCATGATCTCAGTCCCCACGGGGTGTCTGGGACATCCACGAGGCCAAGGGTCAACCAAAGGCTCTCAATTGGGTCGACTAGAGGCCAAAACAAGCAAGAGGGGTTCAATTTGGTCGACCTAGACACTGGGTCGGTTGACTTGACAGGGGTTGGTCGGCCAGACCCACAGGGTCGATTGGCCAGACCCGACCCGAGGTTGTGAAGGTGTATAAGGATCTGAAATGACTGCAGTGGTCCAGAAGGTCCATGAATGTCCTGTACAGTCGGCAATTGGCTTAGGGCCCACGTGTTTTATTGATTTGTGGTTGCTTTCCTTGATGTCAGGTGTTTTATGGCGCCACGGAGGAGGACTCATTCCCAGCAAGGAGAGTCTGGTGATGGTCCGGAGGAGCAAAGCACAGCTTCAATTTTCGAGTGTGTAGCTGCAGGTGCGCGAGCTCTAGGGATGGACGATTTCCTCTGAGGCATGTTAGAGTATGTGCTTCAGCGGTAGCCGAGAGGCCAACAGCAGGGAGGCGATGCTGGCGAGGGCCAAGCTCGAGGTGATCGTGGTCACGTGCTGAAGGAGTTCCTGTAGTTTTGGTCGCCTCCTTTCAGTGGGCAGCCAGATCCAGAGGTGGTCAGAGAGTGGCTCGATGACTTGCAGAGGATTTTCAGTGCGATAGAGTGTGCTGAGGAGGATCTAGTGGTGTTGGCTACGCATCAGCTTCAGGAAGCAGCCCAGACTTGGTGGATGTCAGAGTGGGGCGCAGTGTTCCAGTCTCATCCTCTTCGGCAGATTACGTGGCAGGAGTTCATCACAGCTTTCGAGCAAGCCTTCTGTTTGTCTTTTGTCAGGTCACAAAGGTTGCATGAGTTTCTGGAGCTGACCCAGGGTGACATGTCAGTGATGTAGTGCCGCTCCAGGTTTATGGAGTTGGGTCGTTATACTTCTCACATCATGGCAAATGAGGAGGTGAAGACCGAGCAGTTTGTTGGTGGTCTGAGGGTGGAGTTGAGGCATCATCTTCTTGCATCGGGTTTGACCACCCTGGACGCAACTTGCAAGGCAGCAGTGGCGCTGGAGAGAGATTTGTAGAAGATTCGAGGGCAGGGCAGTGCTAGTCAGGGGCAGACAGGTTCCAGCCAGTTGATGGAGGTTCAGTAGTAGAGTACTGTCCAACTCTCAATAGGTGGTTCCGTGGCAGTGCAGTCTGTGGCTTCCGTGCCAGAGTCGTCGTCCTTTAGCTCGAAGCTCAAGAAGCTGCTCAAGGAAGCTGGTTTTGGCAGGAGGCGATGGGGTCGCAAGGAGCCGCAGTAGGAGTCAATGGGCCATGTCCAGTAGCCCGTGGCTATTCAGCATCAGGGTTTGGTGAGTGGTGCTCGGGGCAGGTGTCCCAGGTGCAGTGGTTCTCATCCAGGTAGGCAGTGTTCGGCGCCCGTGATTTACTTCAGGTGTGATCAGCCAGGGCACATGGCACGTGACTGTACGTAGAGACCGAGTCAGCCACCGGGGTTTCAGCAGCAGTAGCAATTTCAGCCCCAGTAGATGCCATCACGGCCGCAACAGTACCAGCAGCAAGAGCAGTTTCCTTAGTTGACTCAGTCAGCTACTGTGGGGAGGCAGAGATCTCGAGGAAGAGTGACCCACATGACTAGAGCAGAGGTTGAGGCATCGCAGTTGGTGGAACTCTTTCAATTTTGGGTTGTGCGGCTCACATTTTGTTCGATTCGGGCGCTTCACATTCGTTCATTTCGGAGGATTTCACTCAGAGTGTGGAGGACCCGGTGGTCTAGATGTCTTGTGATATGGCAATGGAGTTACCTACCGGCGATTTTGTACACACCCCGTATTGCTTTGAGAAGGTACCTGTGTGGGTGGAAGGGCAGAACTTACTGGCCAGGCTCTATGTGTTACCGCTTCAGGACTTTGATGTGATTTTGGGCATGGATTGGCTCGGGGCTCATCATGCAGTCCCCAGCACCAGTTGCAATCCCAGTTCCAATGCCAGTCCTAGTCCCAGACCCAACTTTAATCTCCAGTTCCTATCCTGATCTTAATCCCTGGTCACCATGCCTCACAAGGCCATCCAGTCAGCCCAGTACAAGTTTTCCAGGCTAATGTGAATTACATTTTTGGCTAACAACATGTCAACAGTTGGTACACCTGTGGACGTGTAAAATTACACGTTCGCGTGTTCCGACCAATCCAGCATCAACAACAACTTCAACCGAAGGGATTACGGAGAACACGTCCTGTCTGGACACCCCCCGAATGAACAACACACTACCGTGAAGTCACTCTCGAAGTCATGACAGCGAAGAGAAACTAACCCCCGGGAGGCTCACAATCCGTGGGCCCCGAAGAGAATTAAGTAGATTGTCAATCGGTCTCAAAACGGGCCCAAATCCCCTTCTACGGCACTCCCATATGGCTCTTCACCGGCATGCCCAATGCAGGCTTCAACGGCACGCCCCTGTGTCCTTTGCCGGTACGCCCCCAGCGCTACTTTGCCGTCACACCCCCGTGCACCTTCGCCGGCACGGTCGCAGTGGCCTTCAACGGCACGCCCCTAGTCCTGCTCAATGGCACGCCTTCGTGCCTTCAGCGACACACCCTGGCTAGGCCTTCAACCGCACGCTGCCTTCAACAACATGCCCCTTCATCAATACACTTGTGCACCTTCATCGGCACACCTTCAACGCCTTTCAATGGCAGGCCCATACGGGCCTTCGACAGCACGCCTTCGTTGGGTTCTTCAACGGTACGCCCAGCCCTTTCAACGGCTCGAGTCCTCCAGCGACACCTCCGGCAGAACAAATCTCACGCCATCCCCTTATGGATTCGTGGCGTGCAGTGGCCCACCTAAGGTGTCAAACAGAGAGGGGGACACACTGTCTACTCCCCCTGCCACCAAGGATGGGAAAGTCAAATCCCCATTAAAGCTGGTCACTTCCCGCCTCCACCGGTCATGGTCGAAGGCTCCCGCCCGCGAGAGTATAAAGAGCCCTCCTCCACCAAAAAGACAAAAAAGAGAGACACACATAGAGGGAGGGAAGACAGAGATGAAGAGATGAATGGAGGAGAAGAAGAACAGAGAATAAGCCTTTTTTTTACAGAAGAGAGAAAGAGAGAAGAGAGGAAGGGAGAGCAACACACGCCGACCACCGGACTGAAGAGAAGAAGAAGAAGAAGGGGTTCTCCCCTTCGACAGCCATCAGAGAGGAAGAGAGCAAGAGAGTAAGAGGGAGGGTGAGAGAAATGTAGCAGTGGGAGGGGAAGGGCAGGTAGCCGTCGCGCCTGTTCAACCCCCCCATTTCCTTTCTTTGTTCCATTCCTTGTTTTTTCCCTCTTCTTCTTGCACCCGATGTATTTGGTTTCCCGTCTATCATGAATAATACCCCTTTCTCTTTATTCCTCATATACTCCCATCATTGGCGTTGCTTCCCGTCGGATTGGTCTCCCCTCCGTGTTCTTCAGCCCCCCTTCTTCCTTTCCCCTAGCGGTTTTGGTTCCATTTGAGGGACCTTCGGCTATCACCTTCGCCCATTTGTCATAAAGGAGGGTCCCTTCTCCCTCTCTGAAAACCCAAACCCCAGCATCACCATTGGCCTTCGTCCTCCAAACCACCTTAAACTCTCAGTCCCAGGGGCCGCAACGGCCATTCCCACAGTCACCCGCCTCCGCGCCCACTGCCGCCCGCGCACCGCCGCTGTCGCCCGCTGCCGCCCGCGAAAGATTTGTGAGAGAAATTTGCTAAAGTGAGTGATTCCTTCTTTCTCCCTTGAGTGTGATGCTCTAGGCCAGGTCCTGTGACGGGATAGAACCTTGGGCAAGTGACTCGCCCTATATCCCCATCCTCTTCTTATCTTCTTCTTCCACAAAAATTCCCTATGATACCTCTGTGAGTCAAGAAGATTTCAGTGGTGATTTTGCGTCGATCGGAGTTCGGAGTCTCCGGCAACAATTCATTTTGTGAAGGCGAGCATATCTGTCTGAGCTGTTGCACCAGATATGGAGATGACTATGTGTTAATTTCTCTAGCCCACCGCTGATGCCATCTGAAGTTGGTCCCTGAAGAGTAATCTAAGGAGTTCGAGTCCTATTCGCGTTGCCACTGGTCTCGCCTCGATCGGAGGTCGGTGCTGATTATGGCGGCCATTCTCGTGGGACCGCGCAAATCGATCTAAGCAGATCTAGCTCAGATCCAAAGTCAACTTCCAGAGCCTGCCCCACCTCATCCGGTAGAGATCTATGTGCGAGATCTTCAGATCACGTCTTCTTCTTGACGTCGCCAATGGTCTCCCACACACAACGCCTCGATCCAACATCAGCAACTATTTTTACCATAATTCTTTTTGTTCATGTGCAGTTCTGTGCGAGCAGAACCGGAGGCTCGGTGCAGTCACAGCGGTGCCCAGATCTGAAAGGATCTGAACGCTCCCTTCAGAGCAGAAAAACTACGTCCAGTCGCCGACGTTCTCCAAAAAATGAAACCTCGATCGGACATCGGATCTTGGCGTACCGGCCTTCGCAAGATCGCTGCGCAGGGTGACCAGCGCGGACAAAATCGGGTCGGTTCACCCTCGGTGTACCCGATCGGCCCCGACGTGCCTCCCTCGGCTCCGATGAGTGCTGGCCATCAACCCACATCCCAGCAACCCCAAAATTAGCCATTATAGCTTGATATCTCCCTGCGTGGAGTGGGCATTCAGTTTTGAAATTGTAACAGTTAAGTCATTTGTATAATGGGGTTGTTCAAAAATCGGCCGGGAATTCTTCCCCATGCCTAGGCGTGGAGGTACGCGTTTCATTCCTCTCTCACTTTTATGGTTTAGTATGCTTTCTATATTGCTGCGTTTATGAGAATAGGGCCGTTAGCTAGTTTCAAATCACCGCGATTGTGAGTTGTGAGCGTCTGTTCCGTAACTCCAATCGAGCACCGAGCTCGAATCGGTACCCTAGGCGATGGTGGTTTCTTAATCGCTGCGATCCCCACGTTTCCCTCGCAAGGGACGATCGTCGGGCTAAAGTGAGTTGCTGTTGAGAGACGTCCCCTCCCGAAGAATACCACGGTGGTCAGCTGCCCGGCTTGCCTTAGTGTGCAATGCTGGTCGCACTTCGAATCGGTCGTACGTCTTAGCCCGAGTCAGTCATCCGTCCCACATCACTCTGTTTCTCTCGACATGGGGCGCACGACCGTGTCGAGTTGACTGAGGAAGAGACGCGACGGAATGGGATAGAACGTGATGGAATGACGGATGAGGTGGACGTTAGTAGGATTCGTGGGTGGATCCTATGCTAGCATGGTTAAATCATTTGCCGCCTGTGATTAGAGGTCGGTTTTGCTGTGTGGGCCAAGTGGCTTGTCACATCCAGTGTCGACAGCCATGTGAGCAGTCCACGTTGTGCGTTATGTCTTTCAACAGAGCATTTGACTCTGCTTATTTTCTTTGGTTATCTTGTTATCTGAGTCTGTGGATCAGTTGTATCATTGTATGGCTTTGTTTCCCCTACGCTACGGCGTGCATGGGGCGTGGAACGGGCTGATTCGGCCGTTCTACCATTTTACCCACCAGACTGATTTAGCGGTCCTACCAGAGACTGTTATAGGCATAACGGTCCCTCGACAGACCGTTATGGTTCGTTCGTTGTTTTTCATCTTTCAAGGTCATGGAGCATAACGGATCAGACCTGGTCCATTATTTGGATATAACGCCCTAGGTTATTTTTGAGGCCGCCTGCCATTGTCAGATCTCTCGACGACCGTACTTTCTCGAAGACTGTGTCAGTCGGTTCATTTAATGGATCATTCCCCGTGCATTATGGTTTAGGTGACACACTTGTGTGGATCCGTTATGGTGTGTTTGACCGATTTTTGACTGAGTATGGTGGTTGATATAACGTGCCTAACCCTGTGCGCCATGTGGCTATGACAGACTCATTATGGTCCGTTATATGCTTCTTGTCTGTATTGGAATTTTGGATCTGTCTGCCATAACGCCCCTTCTGTGGTCCGCTATAGCAGGTAGCGCCCCTATACTGGTGTGTTATAGTGCTGTTGTTGGCCGTGATGGTCCTTGTTTTGTACTATGTGTTGGTCAGTCTTAGGTCATGTTCTAGGGCGGTGTCTGTCTGTTGGTGGTTGTCTGGATCGGTCAGTTTAGGTGACTGGGTGTGGTCTTTTCCTTGACTACGATAGTACCCTAACGACTCAATCTAGAACTGCCAATGTCCTTGTCTCTGGTTGCGTAGCGACTGTGCCTTGACCGCCGGTTTCGTCTAGCGGTCGAGTGATGGTTCGCTTTGCCCAAAGTGTTGTCGTTGTCCACCGCTCCGATTTCTGTTTGTCTTGGCTTGATCTCGTGGTTTGCCAATGACCCGTTGGCGTCCATTGACATCCTATGAGGGCAGTAACCATGATAGGATGGCCAGGAGTGCTTGCGCATGCTGTGTGTATGTCTGTATGTGTCGTCATTGTCGGGTTCCAATCAACTCGGGGTCACCCAGTAGTTGACAGGCAACCTAGTCTATGTCTCGACGGCTTTGTCCAATTCGAGACTGTGTTTATGGATGCCTCGAGGTGTCGTTCTACCTTAATTTACATGTCCAAGTGTGCTAAGGGTTCTTGGTGTCCCCTCAGGTCTCCCTACGTCATTTTCCTAGAGTGTTGTTTTCCCTAGCTTAGGATTAGACCGATTGGCAACTTTATTCCGCTGTGTACGATGATCCTGACTCAGAGTCATAGGACTCAGGGACCGTTGTAGTTTTAGGTCTAGTTGCCTTGCCTGGAGGTTGTCGGTAGTCTCCTGTGCTACCTTCAATGCTTCAAAGTGCGGGCGTTTCGGCTTGTCTGCACTTCGACACTTGTGTTTTGAAGTCTCCGAGTTTTGTGGCTCCTCTTTGGTTGGTGCCTTACGGCACGCTTTGGTGTGGTGGCTCTTGTAGCGGGGCACTTTTCCCAAGACATAATTTTTAAGCTAGTTCTGTGGGCTCTCGACCTTATCGTAGCGTCTGTGGGGGAGAATACTATTTAGAGGCCTAGTTTAATGGTCTACAACTAGTGTGTGCACACGGGGTCAGGGGCATAGGACTTACATCAACAGGCATGACCCTGACTAGTCCTTGTAGTGGTGGTTTCCACGTGGGCCTATGACTCGGCCTTAGCTATGGCAGACCATGTTTGGCTGGTAGTCAAGGCACTTGTAGACCGAGTTGTGGTGCAGTGTAAGACGTTAGTGGACGCAGCTGACTGCTCCACTATCGAGTCATGTGTTGTGTGACTCTTCACGTTTCTTGTGCATCTTGACCTTCCGGGTTAGCCCTCTCGTGGCTACACTCGAGGTTAGTGTCTGTCGCCTGTACGTCGTTCCGGTTGTGTATGGGGAAGTGTGAACGACGTTCTAGTCGTGTTGCCTATTGTCTATCGTCTGTCTAGATTTTCCCTAGGCTTTCTTGATCTTCTTGCTGGTCTTCGTTTGGAGACTGGCTTTGTGTCGATAGTTCGGTAAGCTTCTAACTTTTCCCAGTGTAGAGTTCACCCTTCTATCCTTGCTTGGTGTAATGTCTGCTCGGAGTAGTTTAGGGGCCGACGTTAGTTCGATAGTCGTGCTCGTCTGATATGACTTCTTCCCTTTTCATGTTAACTCCCCTCTTCCTTAGCTTGCTCCCTACTCCTGCTTCATGTTCTATTTCCTTTACAGCTTTGTAGTTTAACTTTCCTGCTTTACTACTTCTATTGTTTACTTGTTGTTTTAGCGCGTTACTGCGTGTTTTCCATTGGGGATCCGCGTGACCCCTACTGAGCCAGTGACACGAGGCTCACCCTGCTTTTCAAGTGGTGGTCGTTCATTCTGCTTCCGCGGCTTTTGGAGTTAGCGTGCTCGTAGTGGCCAGCTAGTACCTTCGTCGGGCTTCCCCTGACTCTCTGGTACGTCTTTTCTTTTCTGTCGACTGTACTTGACACTTGTTGTCTTTCCTTTGGACTAGAGAGAAAATGAAGAGAAGAAAAGAGAGCCAAAAAAAAAAGAAAGGAAGAGCAAGAGAAGAACAAGAAGAAGAGAAGAAAAGAGAACAAAAACAAGAGAGAAAAGATGAACAGAAATACAAAGAAGGGAGGTGTCATCGGTGCTCATCTCCCTCCCTCTCAATGATCCTTCGGCTTTACAGCCTACTCTCAAGGCCCGTTAGTGTCCACGGCCTGCTTTTTTGATGTCTCTTAGCTTTGATAGCCCACTTTCCTCATTTTTGGCTCTTGCAGTCTACTTCCCAATTTTGGCTCTTGTAGCCTACTTCCCAACCTCGGCTCTTTGCAGCCTACTTCTCAACTTCAGCTTTGTAGCCAGCTTCCCAATTTCAGCTTTCGCAGCCTGCTTCCCTAATTTTGGTCTTCACGGCCTGCTTCCCAAACTTTGGCTTTATAGCCTGCTTCTCAGACTTTGGCCTTTATCGCTTGGCTCCCAATTTTGGCTTTCGCAGTCCACTTTCTTGATTTCGGCCTTCACGGCCCGCTTCCCAATTTTGACTTTTATAACCTGCTTCCCAACATTTGGCTCTTTGCAGCCTGCTCACTCAACTTTAGCTTTTATAGCTCGCTTCCTAACTTCGGCTCTTTGCGGCCCGCTTCTCACCTTTGGCTCTTGCGACCTGCTTCCCAATTTTGGCTCTTGTAGCCCATTTTCCTATCTTCGGCTCTTTGCAGTCCACTTCTCGATTTTGACTCTTGTAGCCTGCTTCCCAACTTTGACTCTTTGCAGCCCGCTTCTTAACCTCGGCTTGTTGCTCGCTCCCCCAACATTTGGCTCTTGTAGCCTGCTTCCCAACTTCGGCTCTTTGCAGTCCACTTCTCAACCTCGGCTTGTAGCCCGCTCCCCCAACATTTGGCTCTTATAGCCTGCTTCCTAGCTTCGGCTCTTTGCAGCCCACTTATCAACTTTGACTCTTGTAGCCTACTTTCTCAACCTTCGACTCTCATAGCCCGCTCCCAATATCAGCTCTCATGGCTCGCTTCTCAATATCGACTCTCGTAACTTGCTTCTCAATATTGACTTTCGTAGCCCGCTTCCCAATATTGGCTCCCATAGTCTGCTTCCCTGACCTCCAGCTATTGGAGCCTACTTCCCAATTCGGCTCTTGCAGCCTGCTTCCCAACTTTGACTCTTACAGCCTACTTCCCTCTGGCCTTCATAGCCTACTTCCCAATTTCGGGCCCTCGAAGCCTGCTTCCCCAACCTATGGCCTTCGTCGCTCACTTTCCCCACTTCGGCTCTCGCAGCCCGCTCCCCTAATGCTCATTGGCTTCTATAGCCTGCTTCCCTAATGTCATTTCCGCCTTTCACGGTCTGCTTCCCCAATACCTCTACTACCGCTACACTAACACATAACAACAATATTTTCCTATGCAAAAAAATAATAACATAGTAAAATAATAATAATAATAAAAAGAAAAAAGAGAGAAGAGAATGCCTGGTTATCCTGTTTGCATGCTTACTTATAATATAGAATAAGACACTTCCCTTGAATTTTCTAGGATCATATTTCCTTACTAAATAATGCCGCCCCGATTCCGGATACGCGTGCGTCACGGCACACGCTCAAAGAGAACCCAATTATGGCGGGTGCACACGTCAAGAGAAAGAGTCATGGCTAAATTGTTAAGTTCAACTCACAAAATAAACCCGAGGCAACACTCCCCCACTTCGCACTTAATGTGTTCGATGGCTTTCGACCATAGGGATTGCCCGACTTTCTTGTCGGTCAAAGAAACCAAGGCCAAGAATGCCTGACATCCTTTCCTCAATAATTTCTCAGCTCGAAGTGCCGAAATAAGCGGCACAGACTTAGCGTGTCTAACCCCAACAAAAGAAAGTTTGGGATTACCAGAGAAAGACATGGAGCCAGATTTACAGTGAACACTAGCCCCATATCTAGCTTACCAATCAGCTCCTAGGATTACATCGTAATCCTTCATCTTCATATGGGCCAAATCAGCTGGCATATTCAACCCATTAACCAAAAACTTACTAGAAGGATAATAGTGCTTAATTGCTAAACCCGAACCAATAGAGGTTGATATTTCCAGTTGAAAGTTCATCAATACAGGTTTCATAGATAAAGACTTAGCAAAACTTTAGGAAATAAAGAAATGCATTGCTCCTATATCAAAGAGAACAAATGCCAGCCTATCGAAAATAACAAGTGTACCTTCAACCAACTCACCCTCCTTGGTGGCTTCTATCTTGATTTCCTATCGGGCTTAGAGCTTGCCCTGCCGCTTATGGCCTCCTTGCGGCTTGTTCGATATAGCTTGATCTGACAAAAGAGGACACTAAGCGATACGGTGGTCCCTGCTCCCACAACGCAAGTAGGCACCTAGCTTGCGCCAACATTCCTCCAACTTGTGACCCAGACAGTCATAGTACTTGCAAAGAGCTTTGGATGATGTGGCCGAACTAGCCTTCTTGTCATCAATTCTCAGCTTCTTGTCCTTCCACGAATTAGACCCGCCCGTGGGCCTCTTCTTGTCGTTGTTAGTCTTGAAATCTCCAAAACCAATCATCTGTTCCTTCTTAATGTTCCTTCCTTGGATTCACTCTATCATCTCCATGGTATCTTCGAGAACTTGCGCTTTCCTCACAATCTTGGCATAATTATGAATCTCCATTGGCACCAACTGGTTGATATATTGGAGCTTCAATCCACTCAGAAACCTTTTGACTTTCATCTTTTCTGTAGATATCAAATGTGGTGCATAATGGGACAGCCTAAAGAACTGCGCTTTATATTCAATAACCGATAAGTACCTTTGCCTCAAAGCAGCGAACTCCGCCGCCTTCTTCTCTTGTACTCTGTCTAAGAAATACTTACTGTTGAAATGCTCTTCGAATTCATCCCATGACACTGGTCCATCACCTAGCATGGCTTTCACAGCTTCCCACCATGCGCGGGCATCACGTTCCAATTGAAAAGTTGCCAAGAGGACACGCTATTGGTCACTTCACTGCATGACTTGAAAAATCTGATCCATCTCCTTAAGCTGGTGCTCGGCCTTGTCAGGATTTGTCGAACCACCAAATCGTGGGGGATTCATCCCTCGAAAATTCTGGTGGAGATCACTGGGTCCATGATGCGCTGCTCCCTGAGCCACTTGCTGGAGGGCCCGAGTTAAGCCCTACACGGTACGCTGCATATCCCTCCATTGCGCACGTTCATCTACCATCGAGACAGATTCCTATACGTAGGAAGATTAATTAGAAATAGCCTAGCGGGAATCTTTTAAAGTTCATTAATTAACTTAACCCAAGTCTCTACCTAATGTCATCAGGTTGGATCCTTAGACTTTAATAAGGTCACGGGTTCTATGACACCACTTAGAAACCTAGGAAATTTAGAAAACCTAGGCTCTGATACCACAAAAACTATCACGCCCTAATGCGAAAAGTCAGAACGTGCCAGTTATAACGTTCATGTCAATCAGAGCATCCATGCCACAAGATAACAGACACTAAGAATAGCTATTTCCGATCGAGTCATGATCATATTAAATTTAAAAGAATTAATCACAATAAATTAATGGAAAGTAATATTGTGGTGTCACATTTGTTGTCATGTAATTTGCCATTCTTAGTTTAATCGTCCAATCTCTTGATCACACGATTGCACGATGAGATCGATCTAAAATACGAGCAATATTCCTACGATGTCACAAATGTGTGTCTGTCCGTTGGAGCTGCAGATGTGGCCGTCTCTGATAGCCAAAGCCAAGGAAGGAGGCCTCGACGTGATACAGACCTACGTCTTCTGGAACGTCCACGAGCCCGCCCCGGGCCAGGTACGCACGAAGACGAAGCACCTGCCCCCCCCCCTCCTACAATCCCGTTCCTCTCTCTTCTCCTTCCTCTGCGCGGCTGCTACGATCACTTCGCACCCATCCTGAGAATGCCACTGTCGTTCCTTCATGGTGGTGGTGGTGGTGGCGTTTGAAGTTCAACTTCGAGGGCAGGTACGACCTGGTGGGGTTCATCAAGCAGATCCAGGCGCAAGGCCTATACGTCAGCCTCAGGATCGGCCCCTTCATCGAATCGGAATGGAAGTATGGGTACGTTGGTGTGAACAAGTTACTGCGTTTCCTTCTTCTTCTTGGTCCTCCTTGGAGTATTCGGTTCTGTTTAGGCATTTTAGCAAATGGGTTTCTTGCGTCGGACAGGGGGTTGCCGTTCTGGCTGCACGACGTCCCCGGTATCATCTTCCGATGCGACAACGAGCCCTTCAAGGTGATTGTGCGGGTTTAATCTTTGATGGGTTGTTGGGTTTGCATCCGTGTGCCGATAGTTTGAGCGCAAAGACTTTTTTCTCTCTCTCTTTTTCTTTGAGGCGGTTCAGTGTTCCTTTGCTTGTTCCTTCTGTTGCCTGTGCCCTTTGTTTCTTAATTTCTTCTTGCAAATTCCGCTCTGTGTAGTTCCATATGCAGCAGTTCACGTCGAAGATAGTGAACATGATGAAGTCCGAGGGGTTATATGCTTCCCAAGGGGGTCCCATCATACTCTCCCAGGTCAAGTCCTGATCGCGACCATAGTTACCACATTATGGGTACTGAAATGCTAGTGATTCTGAATGGGGGAGTGCCTACTGACAAAGGCTCAATCTGGATGTTAATTGCAGATTGAGAATGAATACAAGAATGTGGAGCCGGCATTCCATGAGAAAGGACCACCATATGTTCGCTGGGCAGCGGCAATGGCGGTGGGACTCCAGACAGGCGTACCCTGGATAATGTGCAAGCAGGATGATGCTCCAGATCCAGTGGTGGGCCACTGTTCTCTGTTTCGACCAATCTGCCGCCTGCACACATGTTTTGATCCCGAGGAAACTATAGATTACAGAAATTTCTTTAAATAGTGGATAGAAATTATTGTCTTGGTTCCTGACACTTGATCTCGATTTGCCTGTAGATCAATACATGCAATGGAATGAACTGTGGGGAGACATTTGCAGGGCCCAACTCGCCTAACAAGCCAGCCTTGTGGACAGAAAACTGGACCTCTATGTATGTTCCCAACTAAAAATGCTAACTGGTTGTTACTGGTTCCATTGCATTGTCATCTGTGTCGGCAAAAATGGCTAAGATATCCCAACAGCATCTCTCTCTCTCTCTCTCTCTCATGTAAACAATTAATTGAAAACCTAACAATCAGGGCACACTCCATGGATTAGAAGACACGTCCAGTGGCATCCAGCCACTCCCTAGCTACCTCCGGGTCCGATTGGCCCTCTCCCTCGTTTCTCTCCCCCTCTCTCACTCTTTCTCTCTCCTCTGCCCCCTTCTTGCTTATTCTGGGCCGTGTCGACCCCGGATCGAGGCACAGGAGGTACCATTAGACTCGGCTCATCACTAGGATCGCGTCGGTGCCTTCCATTCCGCGGTTCGAGGGGCGTGGGAATGGGACGGGTCGGGAAAGGTCGCGGAGCCTTGTCGTCCGCATGCGCATTTTTCGGGGGTATCATCGCGATCGAGATAGGGGGATGGACTCCTTTCTTCGCTAGGATCATTTTGGTACCACATGCATGTCCATGCGTAGGCATTTTCATCATTTTCTATGCAAGGTATATTTTTGGGGTTTTTAGGCTAAAATGCTTGTAAAATTCACCATGGCCATTGTATTTACATTTTGATGCATGTTGTAGTTGTAAAAAGTTGTTATTTAGCTTCTCCTACCCCTTTTGTTTTGTTTCGCATCGATCTGGCTCGACCGGAGGGGAGTTTAGTTCCGAACTCGTCCCTCTCATTTCCCAGTTGATATAACGCGCTTGTCAGAGGTCGTTATATGCATAACGGACCCTTGGGGGTTCATTATGTTCAACATGACAGACCATCCTTGGACCGTTATGTGACCGTCGTTTCTGTAGGTCTGTAGGTTGTTGGGCATGACGGACTAGGTCCCGTCTGCCATGGCCGGTATAATGCCCTGATCCTAGTGCGTTATGTGGTGCATAAAACTGTGGATTTTCGTAGATTTCATACGTTCGGGTGACTTTAACAGACCGAGGCAGGTGCATTATAGTCTCATAACGCACCAGTCGTGGCATGTTATGTTTCGTGTGGTTTTGATGATTATTCGGGTGAGTATAGCGCACAGGTGGAGGCGCGTTATACTATGCATAATGCCCCAGAGATGGTGCGTTATAGTCTACATGTCTGAGTTTTGGTATTCGCACGGGTGAGCATAACGGCCTGGGGGAGGCGCATTATGGTCACATAACGCCCCGCCCTTGGTCCGTTACACTCTACTGCTTTGGGAATTTTGGAAGAGCATGTTTAATTCCTGTTTAATGCATTCCATACTACGTCTATGTTATAATCACGTTATTTTATGATTAATGGTTTGCTCCTAGAGTCCTAATGGAGTGCTTGGACTTTCCATGTGATGGAACCACTAGACGTAGCCCTAGACTTTACGGATCGTCGACCCACCTGGGAGAGGTGGAGGGACAGTCCCATCAAACGATTTTAAGCTAGTATCGTGGGCCCTCGACTTTACCGTAGCGCTCTACGGGGAGCAAAATCTAGCTGGAGGCCTGGCTCTAGGCGGGGGTCAGTGTGTGCACACATGGTCAAAGGCGAGAGCTGACACTGACGAGTGTTACTCTGACTAGTTATCGGTTGGTATGGTTCAATTATGCCTCTCGCTTGTCGCGACACAGACTCACGAGTTGCCTGAGATGCAGTGTAAGTCGTCAGGGGACGCATCTGATCTCTCTCTCTTCTGGTGGAGTTTTCCCTGTTCTTTCTTGTGGCGACCCGGGATCCGAGTACCGGAAAGGAACCGGCACAACCCGAACCTCGGCCCGCCTCCCACGAGCCCGAAGACTCGGAAGGGAAAAAGGGGTGGTGTGAGGGTGTATAAGAAGCTAAAGTAACTGCAAGGATAGCACAATATACAACCAAATAATGATACAAAACTTAAATAAACTGCTACAAGGTCCAGTACATCTCATGTCCAAAATAAAGTACAGTCAACTGAAAGAAAAGTACACCTTTGTCCGGGGTCAAGGGAGGTCCAAATCCTGAGCAAGTAGATGCCGTCCACTACATACCTCCCCATTTTGTTCATCCTATACCTCCACTGAGTCCTTCCGCTAGTCGCCATGCACTCTTGCCAATGCAACCTCCACAACCATCTCCACCATCTCATACCCCTTGACATGCACCTTGCCCGAAGCGGGCTCCTCATTCTCCGTTGTTGAGTCTTTCATAGATATTTTCAGGACTTTGATGGCCACTCATGCGTTGTAGCTCCCTCCTGTTGTGCCTTGTCAACCCGTGGTCAGAAATTTGCTTCAATTTTGTGATTATCACTGTCAGTGGGGGCATTTGGTCTAGGATTATCCAGAGTTTCGGGAATATATTTATGAGCTAGATGACAAGAAGAGGATCGATTGGCCCACGATTCATAAGGTTATTTTATATCTTCGCAGCCAGCAACAACAACAAGTAGTGCCGCTCAGGCAGTCGTCTCTTCCTTTACAAGACCAGGGGCACCCCTGTGATTCTTCGTCTAGTGCTGCACCCGCTCCATCCACTGCCTACTCCCCCATCTATTCCATCACCTACCCTACCATCATCTACCCTATCACCATCTCCTACTCTAGCTTCATCGCCACCACAAACCAACCCTCTGCTCAAGCTAGTGCATCCTCTCCCCTTGCCGCCGCTTCCTCGACTTGTCCTGCTTCTATTACTACCACTCCTACTCCCGTTACTTCCACCACTGCTTCTACTCCTAACACCGTGAGGTGTATCGTGTCGATACGTCAATGGTGGACACCGCGATCTCCCTCCTCTCCATCACTATCACCCTCCTCTCCTTCCTCTCCATCACCATCACCTTCCTCTTCACCCTCCTCTTTGCTATCTCCATCTCCACCACCATCTCCATTACCCCCATTGCCATCCTCATCACCTTATCCATTGCCATCACTGCCGCTGCCTCCATCTACCCCATCTCCATCTCTACTGTCTTCACTACCTTCATCTCCGCCATCTTCACCACCTCTACCACCTCCTTGCCTAAACTCGCCTAACCCGTTGCCTCCCTTGTCCCTACCATCTCCATTGTCACCACCCTTGTTGCCCTCACCACCATCTCTGTCATCTTCACCTTCACCCTCACACGCACTTGGGCCTGTCACGGCCACTTCGCCTTCACCTTCGCCTTTACCTTCGCCTTCACCTGCATTGCCTATGCCACCACCCAACGTCACCATCCTGTAGAACCCTACACACCCTCCAAACCTTCTACCCCCATCTCCACTCCATTCATTTCCACCCCACGGAGTAGGTGCGTGTTACCTCTAGTGCCCCTTGGGTCTGGTCCCCGAGGAGACGATATGTCCAGTCAGGACGGGTCAGTGCCGAGTCTACGTTTCAAGATTAAAGATTTTATCTGTCGCATGTCGATCCGTGTCCTGGTCCTTGGCTATTTTGGGGATGATGAGCCTGCACTTGCCATGATGGTTGTCAAGAAGAGTTCCCTCGCATTAGTGCCAGTTTCTTCTCGAGCGTGGCCGGTGGCAATCTCATTGCTCGCTAGAGGATTGATCATTGATACTCTTGTCACGTCTCGCTCTATTACTGTTTAGATAACTGGTCATGAAGGGTTCTTTACCCGTGTTGTGCTAACTCATACAACTGCCAAGGAAATTATGAGTTCCATGTTCAAGAGGCAATGTGTCGTATCTTCAGGATTTTCCAAGGACATTCTACACATTTTATGTAATCTCCATCAGTTTATCGCATAAGATATGACTCAATGAAAGGGAAATTAACATGTGATAACATAGTCGGTCCTCCTCAAAGTGATGCAGGCGATCTGAGCCAAAGAGAGCGTTGTGAGATGCCCTCATCACCTGGAGGATTGTCGGGGAGAAGCAGGGATGTACTCACGTGGCGGAGTAAACCCCTAAGGGCCAGGTGGCACAACAGCGGCTGGCAGACCCAAACGGATAGGAAGACCCGGAGGGCTAGCCTACTAGGGGCACCATGTCCATGGGTTAGAACAGACGGATGGGGTGACTAATGAAGGGAGCGAAAATCTCGAGGGCTAGCCTACGAGGGGCACGTGACCCGTAGTCGACACCACATTCAAATCGGGACGACCGATAGGGAAGGAAATCCCGAGGGCCAGCCTACGAGGGGCACATATCTCTGGTCACCACAAGGTCCTGAAGGACCGTGGATTCAAATTGTCGGGCTTAAACCCCTATTAATATTCACCCAAGGGTTCGTAGGGGTACTCATCACTCACAGATGAGACCCTTTGACCCAGTGGTGTTTCTGATGAACAGTGGGGGATGTCCCCCTCCCCAGGTTATTGAAGCAAAGCTATCAGAAATAACCAAGCCCATACATCTAAATCACAGGCAGAATGAAAGGGGTACACAGCTCAACCTGACATTCGCTTGGTTAACAGATTACCATTCACAGGGTTAGAGTGTCGATGCTCGCGGGGTTAAGGGATTAACACACTCGGAGATGGGTAGATTGATGTGCAAACTGAGGGGCAGGGGACGAGTGGGTTGACATTCATAGAGAGCTAATGGAGGTGTCCTAGACTAAGGCAAAAGGACACAGAGCAAGGCCTTTAGAACAGTTAACATAACGTGATTATTCAGGCTATGGAGGTGATTCCCCTTTGCCTCCGGGTGATGGAATAGTGTAGAGAGGCATCGGGGGGACCGGCCTCGATTCGGGACGGATGGAGGTGCACACATGGGTGTGCCTCCAACCATGAAACCCACAGAAAACCATCGAGCATGGCATGGCTGTTGCATCAGCATAAAGGACCCGGGGAGGGGGGTCATTTCTATAGCCCGTGGGGTTCCAAGGCATGTTCAATGTCGAGAACCCGAATTTAGAAATTGGACGCATGAGGGGAACAATCGGATACACAGATTGAGAGAAGAGTGGGAGAGATAGGCATGGCACTGAACGTTCACTCTCTTAATACATAAGCAACATTCATCCTGTTAACAGAAAGCAGATATATGAACCATAACATTCAGCACCGGCATTGTCGCACAGACACTGCACATTAGTTGCAGAGGAAATTACAGAGGGAGAAGGGAGGTGAAGGGATGGTGAGAGGGGGAGATGGGCTCATGTCATTGCCCCTTCCCCTCTCACTTACATTGCATTACGAAGAGGAATCGGGGAGAAACCTTGGATGGAAACCACAGAACCCACCTAAATCTCTTCCCAGAAAATAGAGTATCAGACTCTCCTTCTCCGACGCCGGGAGGCTTCAGCCGAGCAGAGGAAGGCGGCGACAAGAGGCCCTCAGAAGGAGATGCTTCCTCCCCAAGAAAACCTTCGAACCCTTAGCTTTGATTGGTGGCCACTCATGCTCTCTGATTGCCTTTTTCTGATATTTTCCCCCTTTTCTCTTGTTCTTCTTTTTTTCTTGGTCAAACCAAATGCTTTATATATATACCAAGCCTAATATGGCATGGGAAGTAGCGCGCCGGGGTTGATGGTCCTGGGGAGCAGCCTCTAGGAGAACCGAGGAGCCTCTTCCCTGGATAGGGAAGAGCCTTCATAGCGGAGTAACGTTTCTCTGCTATCATGGCGAGAATTTCTCGTTGGAGGTCGATTCCCCCAGTGTTGGCTGGTCCCGGGGTGAGTCTTACGGCGCTCATGGGGTGTGCTCGCCCGTTATGGGATCGAGGCCGACGTTGTGGGGGCCACGATCGGTCACTGAAAAGTCTTTCGGTGATAACTGTGCTTGGGCCATGGCCATCACACATTGTCGAATCCGATGTCCTTCTAGGCTAGGCTCCTTCTTATTGGGCCGAGCGCGCGCGCCCGTCTCTTGGGAGGGCTTATAGCGCTTGATTCCCAGTGGGCCTATTGTTATCAGGCCGAATCTGGGCCATAATAGTTTTACCCTCCTCACTTCCCCCCCTACTCTCAGTCATCGAGCACTACATAGGGGGCTGAGAGTCGATTAGGAGAGGGTCTCTTGAGTGCAAGGTCTGAAGCTGGACTCATCGGAGCTGGCTTGGCGCCCAAGGCGCTTTTGGCCATGGCAGTGGCCACACGGATAATGATGACTCAAGTCTTGTCTAGTTCTGGGAGCGCGGGCTCTGAACGGCCGCCTGACATTGCAGCAGGCGTCCTTTCACCGGCCCTGCAAAGAGTGGGTCCGACTTGTCGTGGGTGGTTATAAAGGTGACTGTGCGGTCTCCTCACAGTCTCCATCCATGTCATGCTGGTCACAATGCTCATCGTAGGCATCTTCTTCCCTTGGCTCAGTGAGGATCCCTCTTTCTCCCTTGTCTTTTATCTTCTGTAGTCATGCCTCCACGTAGAGTCTCTCGAGCCAGTTCTACCGAAGAGGAGCTGGGCTCTAACCATAGCGGTGCTTCGAGAAGTTCCGGAACCGGTGCTAATCAGCCTTCCATTTCTGGCGGTAGTAAAGGTGGAGTGGGCTATTCCTCACAATCTTTTAGTATGATTTGTCTGCCATATCTGCAATTACCATAGAGGCGGTGATTTCATTGCGGATATCTTACGTGCGGATCAGGCAGACGGGTGGTGTAGTACTGGTGCCTTTCCGTTTTCCCAAGCTCGACGTGACTTGTCATTTCGCTTGTTCAGACGAGAGGGCCATCGATGAGTATGGCGCGCTGGCTTTTTAGGGAAGTGTTGCGCCTTCCACGTCTCTTTGGGGGGAATCGAGTCGGGGCTGTTGATTGGAAATATGTCTTCCTGCTAGCGTTGAATCTTTCTATCTATCCCTTTCTGCTAAAGCAGCATGAGAAATAAAGAAACCAAGAGTAAAAGGGGGTAGATATGATGAACCTGTGATCACCACCAAGGCGCCTAACGTGATGAACACGCCGAACCTTGGAAAGAGGGAGACACTCGCCTTGAACAGCATTGCAGGGATGTGTGGCTAGGTATGAACCGCCTGCGATGATGCGCGGTCACTCGACAGACCGCTCATCAGTGCTGGAGAGGAATACGGGACGAAGGATGATAGGCAGATGAATGGCCCAGGATCAACCGCAGGAGGAAGAAGAACGGTGCGCTGGCCGCCGTACTTCACCTCGCACGGACAGTATTGAACCGCTCAATACCACCACCCCTTAAGTTGTAAAAGTTTGAACCTCCACTCTTTCTGGTCAGCCAGAAAGAGTGGGCCTCGTGCTAATGCACTGCTGACCTGCAAAATGAAGTCTAGACAACAAAAGAAAACCCAGATTAGATCTATGAAGTGTAGTAAATGCTAAGACAAGAGGAAAATAAGCTGACTAAGCAGATCTTCTCAATGTAGGTGTATTTTTCTTCAATCCTTACCAACCTTCGGCTGAGATAGTAGAGAGTCTATTCTTTTCCTTCTTCATTATTTTGGGCCAGCATTGCCCCCAGAGAATAGTGTGTGGCTGCTATATATAGAATTAGCGGCTGCCCTTTCACCGGTGCACCAAGCACTGAAGGAGTCCTCAGATAATCCTTCAGATTGTCAAAAGCTATCTGGCATTCTTCATCCTAATAAAAGGGAACATCCTTCATCATCAACTTGTGAAAGGGGTGACACCGTTCTGACAGGTTAGATATGAACCGCTGGACATAGGCGAGCCGGCCTTGGAGGGACTGAAGCTCGGAGAGGTTCCTTGGAGGTAGCTCTTGAATTATCTTGATCTTTGCAGGGTCAATTTCAATTCCCTGATGTCTGACAATAAAACCTATGAATTTGTCACTGGACACCCCAAAGGCACATTTTAGCGGGTTCATCTTCAGCTCATATTGCCTGAGCCGCTGAAATATAATTCGAAGATCTTGTAGATGATCTTCCTTTTTTCTTGTCTTGACAACCAGGTCATCTATGTAGCACTCAACCTTGTGGTAGAGCAGCTCATCAAAAATTTGGGTCATCACTTGCTGATAGGTTGCACCAACATTCTTCAGCCCGAACGACATCTTCTTGTAATGGTAGATACCCTTGGGGGTCCGAAAAGCAGTATGAACCTCATCATGCTTCGCGATCTATATCTGATTGTAACCGGATGAACCATCCATGAAGGAGAGGATCTCGTGACTGGTCGTGGCATCTATCATGACTTCCGTTATTGGCACCGAAAAGTCATCTTTCGGACAGGCCATATTCAGGTCTCGAAAATCCACACATACCTAGATTTGTCCATTCTTCTTTTTGACAGGCACAATATTGGCAAGCCAGGTGATGTATTGATTTTCTTCGACGAAGCCTACATCAATCAGCTTGTCGACTTCTTTACATATCTGGGTGATGAGCTCTGGCCTCATATGCCGTGGCGGCTACTTCACTGGCTCCACCTCAAGATTTATAGCCAACTCATGTTGTGAAACTTCAGGGCTGAGTCCTGGCATTTCTTTGTAACTCTAGGTAGAGCAATCCCAGAACTCTTGTAGAAGCTGGATGTATAATACCCACTCTTCTGAAGAGAGCTGAGCACTAAGAAAAGTAGGTCGGGGGTCATCTTCACACCCCAGGTTAACGTCTATTAATTCATCAACCGTGGCTTGACCTCCGTCTTCAATTTCTGGAGGCGCTAGTTGAAGATCAATAAAATCTTGTATATCATCATCGAGCTCCAGAACCTCGATGTCCTCATTATGCTGCCCCCAGATTCCTTCAGGAAATTACAACTCGGGCGATGACAGCGATGCGGGTTTCCCCTCTAGCAAATCCTCTTCAGCTTTACTTTTGTATGGCCAATCATTAGCTTTGTCAGGATGGGATTCGTCCATCGTTAAGTCAGAAGCATGATATTTTAGCTCCGCTTGACACGGGGATGGCCTTGCTTCCTCAGCGGCTTGAATCACCGCAACTTTGGTAGGGATAGCTTGTCCCCCATTAGCTATGTCTTCATCAGCAGAGATCATGTGACCAACCGCGACAACAACCTATTGTGTCCCTGTGGTTTTGATGATGGCAACACCATGAGTCACACTAGCTCCTGTCAATCTATTCTCCCCCTTTGACGTCATCAAAAAGGAAATAGTTTGAGATAGAGAAAAAGACTGATGCATGAAAAACTGATCGGTGTTGAGTATCGCTACTCCCTTATGGAGAAAGTATGCATAGCATTGGTATTCGCCATCAAAAAACTACGACACTACCTCCTGTCTCATCAAGCACGACCCCCTGAAGTTCCTCCTCTGGCAGCCTGTTCTCTCAGGCCGACTAGGGAAATGGGCTCTTCTACTCATGGAGTATGACATCACTTACGTCCCTAGAAAAGTAATCAAGGGATAGGGCATGGCTGAATTCTTGGCAGCTGCCCATCCGGTACCAAACAACTCTCCCTTCAACATGGAGCTTCCAGATGAGGAATCCCTTGCTCTTCAACAGCAACAACTGGCTGAACGGAGTGGAGATGTCTTGCATTACTGGAAACAAGGCCCTCCTACAGCCAATCTACCTTGCTGGGAGATATACTTTGATGGCACCTCTCGAGGTACCACTCGGAGCAACCTCAGCTCAGGCATCACGGCAGGTGTCAGAATCGTCATCCTGACTCCTCAGGGCAGAGTTTCGTACAACTCCTATGCCCTCGTTAAAGGCATGACCAACAATGAAACTGAATACGAAGCTCTGATTATTGGACTCCAGATGGCCCTCAACATGGGAGTCAAATGCCTCAAAGCCTACGGGGACTCTCAACTAATAGTTCGGTAGGTCCTTAGCATTTATGACGTGCAGAAGTTAGAGTTGGTTCCATACCATGCCGCTGTCACTTGGTTGACCCAAAAATTCTATTTCTTTGAGATAGATCATGTTCCTAGAAGTGGCAATGCCCAGGCTGACACCCTGGCAAAATTGGCTGTGGCCATTAAGCTACCACCTGAGGGCGAAGTCGATATTACAGTCAAGCACAGAAGACTAATGTCGAGCTCACTCGAAGGAAACTCCAGTCTCATTGTCTACGAGGCCCAAAACCTCGACCAGGACACTCTTACAGAGGGAGAAGATTGGCATGAGCCTATCATCAAATTCAAGAAGGGATGGCTCCCTCCTAACCAGGCTTAAAGGGTATGATTATTTCATTGGGCCACATCATATGAGTTGATTGGTGACTCCTTGTACTGGCTCATCCATGAGAAAGACAAGTCCATTCTCTTAAGATGTGTCTCCTCAGTCGAGACTTGAGCCGTTATGCGTGAGGTCCACTCTAGGCTGTGTGGCGCACATCAAGCTGGAGACAGAATGAAGCACAACATCAAGCTCAAAGAGTTCTACTAACCTACCATGTACACGAACTGCATCCAGTACGCTCGCACGTGCCACCAGTGCTAAGCTTTTGGCCTGGTACCCAGAATATCACCTAACCCACTGCCTCCCACAGCCCCCACCTAGCCATTCGCAGAGTGGGGTATGGACATCACGGGACCCTTTTCGTCGTCATCCAAGGGCCACAAGTACATCTTGGCTGCCATTGATTACTTCTCCCACTGGGCGGAGGCCCTTCCCCTACGAGAAGTCACCGGAGAGGGTGTCGCCAGATTTGTCCAACACAACATCATCTACCGATTCTGTACCCCTAGCCATATAATTTTTGATAATGGAACACCATTCAGGAATAGGGCCATATACCAGCTGGCGACCAGGTTCCACATCGGCTAGAGAACCTCTTCAGTCTACAACCCACAGGCTAATGGCTTGGCCGAAGCCTTCAATAAGACCCTCTGTAAGCTCCTGGCTAAGATTGTTAGCCATCGAAAACGTGACTGGGGTGAAAAGGTCTTCGAGGTATTATGGGCCTGTCGGACGATCTACAAAACCCCCACGGGGTGAGAAGTAGAAGATGCTGATGAGGAAAGAGAAAGATTGGAGAATTCTTGAATCAGATTCGAATTGATCAATTGGCCATGTGGGGGCATGATAATGAGCTGAGAAAACTGCTCAGTGAGCAGAGGAAGAGTGAGTGATAACTGGAAAGAATCTGGAGAAATAGAAACCAAGATCGCGGGTGGTCTGGGAATGTTATTGAACAATCTGGAGGAAATGGAACGGATCATTGATGGGTGAATAGACTGGAGAGAGAAAAGGCCGGCCCACAGCCTGTCCATAGTGAAGCCTTCTTCATACGGTACATCTGGCTCTCCCGTGTCAGTGTAATTACTCAACATCTGCCTTTTGTCAGTGATCACAGTCAACTTTTCGATCATATCGTGCACCAATGGTGGCTACTCCGGATTTGTTGGCATGAACAGTCAGCTTAGAGATGTGGCAATGTCATCCATGCCGAACCACCTGTACCATTCACATTCAGGATCATCCATTTTTCTTCTCTTTTTCGATCGCAAGGATTCCAGAGCTTTATAGGAAACCAGCGGGGCTATATGTCGAGCAAACTGACGTGCATGCACGACTTGGTTGTCCAAAAGTGAAGTGAGTACTGTAGCTTGCTCTCTTATCTGTTCAGTAGGCCCTTTTACAAAGTGTGTATATAGAGACCATGTAAGTGGCCGTCTGTTCAGTTTAAATGTGGACGTCATGGTAGTCCACAATTCTTCTTCTGCTTCGACTTTCTCTGCCTTATGTGGCCCTTTGTATCCTAGACCACCTCGGGGAATAAGCTTGTGATTCTTGACGATCTGAGTTCTGCCCTACAAATTGACTCCAAGGCCCTTACCAGACCTGTACCCCATTCTCATCATGATGTTCCATCCTGGGGTATTTATCAAATTCTTCTTTTTCTTCCCCTTCTGAGGTGGGGATGGAGTCGACACTGATGTGCATGCTGCAGCTTGTGGTTTTAAGATATCATGTCGCGGGTCGGCAAGGTCCAGAACTGACAATAACGGCATATTAGAGGGCCAGATGGATGGCACTGATGTGTCTGACAAAATATCTAATGTTGGCAAAATGGGCACACTAGTCACCTTGATGATGCGCCCCTTGTGTAGAAATTTGATGCACTAGTGGTTTGTGGAAGGGATAGCATCAAGTGCCAAAATGTAAGGACGCCCTAGAATAGCATTAAAGGTGGGGTCCATATCAAGCACAAGAACATTCGCGATGACATATGAGGGGCCCAGCCCCACTTTCAATGTAACCATGCCCATTGGTGGCTTCTTAGTGTTGTCATATGTCGTCACTGTGATGGATGAAGGCTAGACTTCAGATTCCAGGATGCCGCATTTCTTCAGAGTGCTGGGCGACAGAACATTAATTGATGCACCAGTGTCCACCAAACACTGGCTAACGGCCACTTTGTTTATGTCTACAGTAATGCACAAGGCATAGGTTCTTGCTAGTTTTGGAGCTAACTCGTGTTCATGGAAGACGATGGCGGGCTAATCCCCTACTAGTGTTAGCACTGACGTAATTTGCTCGACCGGAATATCCTCATTAAGCATCACCTTTTGTAAGTATTGCTTAAGGGCCTCTTGGTGAGTGGTCGATCTCTTCATCAGCTCTAAAATGGAGATCCTGGCCGGGGTTCTATCCAAATGTCCAAATGTTTCAACAGATCATACTCAGTCCCTGGGATGGACTCTCGCTCTTACACTTGCTCTTCTTGCCCCTGCACGGGCTCTTGCTTTCACTGCTGTGGGAAAACACGGTGAAATATCCACCCACTACGGAGCACCATAGTATGTGATCCCTGCACCTCCGTCGGGTTGGTGGTAGCTGAAGGGTTGGTGGAGGACGACGGGATGTTGTGTTGACAAATTGAACAGGAACAGCAGGCTGAGGGACCCGGATAAGGGGCCTTTTCAGTTGGGGATTGGCAGGAACTGGACCTGTTAACAGAGTAGGAGATGGATTGGAAGGAACAGGAGTAGATGAAGGGTGCATAGAATGGGGCACTTGAGGTGCGAAGTTGGTGGCAGGAGGTGGATGAGAATTCATTGGAGTTTGGAGCAACAAAGGCCTTGGGGGAACGGGATTCTGCGTGTATGGCGACAATGGTGAAGGGCAGAGGAGGAGTGGCCTGGCAGGCAAAGGGATGGTGGAAGTAGGCGGGGCTTGTGGTGTGGGTGAAGAAGGAGAAGGGCGGATGAGTAAAGGCCTTTGCAGCACGGAATTGGAATTGAAAGGGGTTTGATTGGATGTGCATATCAAGGGTCGGGAATTTTATAGAACTGGAGGAGGTTGAGTAGTTCTCAACAAACGGGGAAACTGGTTGGAATTTTGTTAGATTGAAGCGACGGAGGTGCTTTCCATGTGCCACCCTTGACCTCTCTCCACCTCATGGAAAGTGATGATGGGGTTGACCTATTGATTTTGGTGCTCCGACAGATGGTTTTGGACAATCCCCATCTCCGGCTACGACGCTTGTACTTGCTGCTACTGAACTGGCTGGACTACTTGCTGCTGACCTTGCTATGGCACTTGCTGACACGGTGGCCTCCTTGCCTTCATGGCAGTGACAAACTTTCTCATCTCGTCCCAGTCAATGCCTCCCTGATCGTTCAAATCATAAATATAGTCCTTAAAATGGAAACAATGGTCTATGTTGTGCCCTGGCTGCCGATGGAAGACACAGTACCAAGAGGTGTCCACATTAGGTGCCCAGGTTGCCCTTTCATTGGGTACAACGAGCAGGTTGGTGGCCATGAGTGCATTAAAGATGTCGAGAAGGCTTTCAGGCAATGGAGGGTACTGGGCTCCTTTAGGGCCTACCGGTCTTCTAGGCTGCTGAGGGTCATAATTGGCTGGTGGGGGCACATTGTGGTACTACTGGGGAGCTGGAGGGTTCGGTTGCATCATCTGGTTCTGTGGAGGAGGTTGAGGCCGAAAGGGCTGTTGGTGCGCCGCTTGGTTCTCAAAGGAGGGTTGTTGGAATTGTTGTGGTGGCCTTTGGTTAGGAATGTTATGGGGCTACATGGGATGGCCAACCGCACTCACCTGCTCGTTTATAGCCACACCCTCAGTAGTGGTGCCACCACTATTCATCACGTTGCTCTTCCTCGGCACTCTCGGCTTCTGGTCAAACACGGAAAGAATGGGCGAGTCCTTCATCTGAGTTTGAATAAATCTCGCCCTCTCATACAACTCTTCTATGGTATTCAATTTATTCATGGCCAGAATATGACGGAACTGAGGGGTTGCATTAGACACTATTATTTTAACCTGTTCCATTTCTGAGAGTGTATCCCTTAGCTTCTCGGCCATAGACCTCCACCTATCAGCAAACTGAATAAAATCTTCCTCTGGCTTCATCTTCTCTACGACCAAATCAGTGATGGACAAGGAGGGACCCACACGGTCCCTGTACTTCTATAAGAACTTTCTTTTCACCACATCAAAGTCGCCAGCTTCAGTTGGCTCCAAAGAATAGAACCACTCGAGGGCCGGGCCATCCAAAGACCTTTTAAATAGATAGGCCAATGATTCCTTGTTGTTCTACCAATAGGAAGTCTCGTACATAAAGTCCTTCAGATGAATGAACAGGTTACCCGTTCCATTGTACCGCCTAAAGGTTGGCATTCCTGATTGTGGTAGGTGGAACACTGGCAAGGCAGGAACCGTAATTTCTGGAGTGTCCTTCAGAATGGACATCCTCTTCAGCTACTCTTCCATGCTAGCTATCTTCTGTAGGAGGACGTCAGTACTGGACTCGGCTAGGGCCAGATTGGAGGGGAATTGATTTGGCGGAGGGTTCCTCAGAAGTAACTGAGCTGAGGGATTCTGTGGTTTAGCAAAAGAATAACCCGCCGCGACAGGGACAGGGGTTGCAGGACGAGAAGGAAAAATGGTTTGATTCACCTGATGGACCGCCTGGTCTTTAGGGGAGCTGACTCGATGGCCACCTGCGGCCTGGAGGGGGTTTAAAGAGGAAGAAGGGATGGCTTTCCCTTTCAGGGCAGCCTGGATCTTTTGGCGTTGCGTCTCATCTAGCTGAGAGAGAGCATTAATAAGATCGTCAACATTAAGAGAGGGTGTGGTTCCCTCGGAGGTAGACTGGGGTTGGACTTGAGATAAGGAAGGGTCTCCCACTTGATTAGAGTCAACCACATTGACTTGCGGATTTTGGTATTGAGGGGTAAAGTAATGAGTGGGAGCATGATCCCCCTGAAAGTTGACCTGTTGATGTGGGCTCCTCCCTAGCTGCTGAACAAGAGAAGGAGAAGAAGAGAAAGAAAAGAGAAAAGCACTCAGGTGTAAGCGGCCCGTTCCGAGATAAAAGCAAATCCTGAAAGACGTCGATGGCTCGGGAATGTAACCTGCAGATTGACTTGGCTCGGCCTGAGCAATGCCAGATTCTTCAAAGGGGGAGATGTGCGGCACCGGAGATCTACTCGCTGAAGCCTCTGCCCTCCTCCATTTGGCTTCTTGCCACCGGCCACTTTGGCGGCGGCCAGCCTCTCCTTCACAGGCGACCTCGCCCGAGATCTTGCCCCTGCCTTGGGCGGGGGAATCGGGGTGGAAGCTGCCTCCGCCCCAATCGCAGGCTCATCCACTTCTGGGATCCACACATAGGCTGGCTCCTCCACGGCGGCTAAAAAAAAAGAGAGAAGAAAAAAAGAGATGCTCAGGTACAAAGTCTTTACACTGAAGTGGAGCCGAATTCTGGAAGACATCCATGATGGAGGAACCTCACCTGCGGGCTGGCTCGGCTCAACTGGGGCAGTCGCAAATTCCTCGAACGTCAGGACCGGAGGTGTCTGGGGAATGGTCTTCATGGCCTGGGCAGCCTCCATCTTCCGTCGTTTGGCCTCCTGTCACCTGGCAGCCTTGGCCTCATCTAAGGCCTTCCTCGTAGGCGATTTTGCCCTGGACCTCTTTGCAAGCGGGGGCAGAGAAGTTGTAGTTGGTGCCGGAGGAGCCGCCTCGAAGTAACCTAGTTTCTCCGCTTGCCGGAGAAGATTGCGATACGTCACCGTCTGAGTGCTGTCCGGGTGGTCTATAAAAAAAAAAGGAAGAAGACAAGAAGAGCAAAAGGGCTGATTAGCATCTGATATCCCAAGAAGGACAGCGATGAAGAATACAGGCAAGGAAGAGATTATCAAATACCATGGGGGCCAGTGTAAAGCCGAAGGGTTATCGACCAATAGCCGAGCGATGGCTCTTTGTCCCGGCGGGCTGCCTCCCACACCAGCCAGCACGCGTCCCCGATCTTTAGGCAGCGGTCGGTGAGGGCGGTCAAATCCGCATGCTTCTTGGTGGACAGGTGGTAGAATAAATTAAAGTGGCCCATTCCCCATCCTTCGGCATAGTAATAGGCAATGTGCAGGCGCTTGCCCAGGATGGCTGCCGATCAGTCCTAAATCTATAGCCCATGCACACGGAGAAGGACATATAGCCAAGCTGTGTCCTTATAGTTCTCGGGCTTCCTCTCCTCCCGCCTCACAAAGGTGCGATACGGGCATATGGGATCCCGCTCTGAACGCCAGCTCTTCGCGGGTGTGCCCTCTTCCTCCGTCAACAATGGATAGTTGATCAGCTCCAGCTGGTCACTCTCGATGCGGTAGAAGTTCCGTAGAGTATTCTGGAAATCGTCCTTCGCCACTGGGGGAAATTTGACTTTCGGCGCCAGCCTGGCCTCTCTAGCCCCCTTGCGGGCGATCATGTAATCGGCCACGTCCCTGCTCTTGCCATGCCATAATCGAAGGAGGTGCTCCGAGTCAATGTCGAGGATGGGCACGGGCTGCTGATTTAAAATTTTCCTCTCTGCCCCGTCCCAGCAGTCGGTCTTGCACGACCGATAAAAGGCTATCCTGGCATTCCACCACTTCACATATTCTGGCGTCACCTGGGGAACGCGGCCAGGAGATGGCTCCCTGAAAGTGGCAGTGTCTGCCTGATGGAAGAAGTCCCACCAGACTCTGGCAGTCTCAGTGGTCAGGCCCCCTCGGGGTTCCCAGTCCCGATACAAATTACACAATCGTCTAATTCGTCAGATCGAGCGCACCACGGGCTTCTCTAAGTCTGCATAAATCGTCACCTAGGTGACTTGCACACCCTCGCACTAATAAACTGAACAAACGAATGAAAAGATGAATAAACTCACAAAAAGAAAAAATGTCCCGAAAGTGCGTCCACAGTCGGCAACGAGTTCCTTGGAGCCATAGTACCTGTATCGATTTGCAAGGAACTTCGGGTACGACCAAGGGATCCTGCCGAACCGAGAGTTTCCTCTGACAGGCAGACAGTACAGGGGCAGAGATACCCACCTACTTGCAGTAGCACGGTGGGAATTTTACTACTGCTGGGATCCAGAGCAATTCCCGATGCCAGGACAGGGACATCGGGGATGATTTGACGTACACTATGCCAGGTGGTGGTTTGAGCACAGTCGCCTATACCGACAGAAAGCCTCCACGATCAGGAAGGCAGAGGAGAGTCGCCTGCTGAGGGAGGATCTGCCTCTGATTGCACTGGATGAGGGGTACCTGAGGACCCACGTTGCTCGAATCCACTGAGAGATCGAGTGAGTTATGGAGCAGTGGCCCCAGAGCAGCCAGGGTTCATCTTCTGGGAGCAGAAGCAATGGAGGGGCGTTGAAGCCCCTGAGACAGGCATCTGCGGCAGCGACTGGAGTGAAGGTGTCTCGATGGACGGCACCTAGGGCCTGGTGGGCTCAATTCTTGGCCGACTGTGGCTTTCAGAGTAGAGGGTCGCTAGACCGGGCGCTCCCACATGGGAGCTTTACTGACACTGCAGTTGATGACTGGAGATGGCACATCGCTCATGCGATCGAGTCAGCTGGGCTTGTGGATTTTGTGTCCCAGATGGAGTGTGCGCACACTCTACGGGACATTCGGGAGGCCGTCATGATGGCAGCCCAAGCACTGGCGTTGAGACCAGGGCAGCTAGTGCCTTTGTCGCCGACCCCCTTTGGGGCTTCTGGTAAGGCTTCTTTTAGCACGTCCTATCTTTGCTTTGTTATTTTTCGGGTGTGCGACTAGAGTATTATATATTGCTATGCTCGTGAACAGGTTCTGCGACAGAGGGGGATCAGCCCTCCACGGAGGCATCCTCAGGGAGTGGGGATGGAGGCCTGTAGCCTAGGCAGAAATGCCCTCGTGTAGAGGCTACAGTAGCTGAGGCTGGTGGGTCCTCTGAGGGACTCGAAGTTGAAGAGCAAGTGGAGGCAGAAATGGCCTTGAGTAAGTGCCGCTTCGACCCCTTTGTCCTTGCTTGGTTTAGCCAGGATGGTTGGCTAATTCTGTTTTGCTAGATTTGTTTGTATTTTGCAGCTCCGCTGGAGGCCGGTGCGAAGGCGACCTTCTCGCCCCCTTGAGAGGTGGACCCTCCGTATGAGGAGGGGGTTGAGGGTGAAATTGACGTGGAGGGATTTCTCCAGGTGATGGATGAAATCTCCCCCAACCTTAAGACCTTCCCCGACTTTGAGTCATGGAAAGGTGCAGGAGGAGCCCGTTTAGGTAAGGGCTTCTATAGCTAGGTGTGAGCTGGGACTTTGCTTGCTTCCAGTTACTAATATAACCACCTGGATTGTGCAGAGGAGACAGAGGTGTCGGGGGCCAAGGCCCCTGCTGAGGTACTGAGTGGAGCGCCTGAATAGGCAGAAGAGCCAGCACCCACAGTGGCTAGTAGCTGTCCGGGTAAGTGTCCAATTGTTGTTGAGGGGATCTTCCCGTTGTTGTTGGACCCTTGCCACTGTCCACATCCGACCACCTAGCAGTATAAAATACTTTTCCCCAACCAAACCTCCACCAAACTTTTCATAAAACTTATCCCGTCTTCCTCACCCTACCCTCTATAACTTCTATGAAGAACTCAACACCTAGTTCGGAGGTCTACATCCAGGTCAATGCCAGTTCTTCAGAAGTTTCACTTCTACTTGGTAGATCTGAAACAGGGGCCGGTCTGGTTCTAAAATCCCCCATCAGAAGTATGGCACCAATGAATTTTTTGGAGTCATAGAGGGTCGAAGAATTTCAAGAGAGCTTTCCAAAGGCACTGGTTTCGCACCGATCCAACATCAGTGCTGGTCGCAACAGCTTCTGTCGCCAGAGCGCGCAGGTCTGAAACTGAGTTTCAGATCCATGGGCAGCAACCCCGATACTGGGAGATCAGAGCCGATCGGCCTCTGACCGGTGTTCCATCCTGGTCGCCATCCAGGGAAGCAAACCACCAGGTGTCACCATCACAGCAGGACCCACCCCGTCAGTTTCGGAGGACTGAGCAGTACGTGGGCCCCACGATCTACTGATCGCGCCTTCCGGACAGCACCAAAATGCGGGTTTCGGCACCGTCGGAGCGACATCAAGATGCTGCTCGTCAACCCACTTCCCGTTACTCTCGGGCCCCACATGTGACATGTTACCTCCCTGCGCAGGGTGGGTTGAAACTTTGTACCGCTGTAATATTTGTTAACCGGGAGTACGGATTTAGCCCGGGTTATCTTCCCCACACCGGGAGCATGGAGGTAACGGTCTTACTTCTTAGCATTACATTTGTTTAGCTAGTATATGGTCATATGCCACTGTGAGTGTGATAGGATTCTAGCCCGTGAGTTCATGTCACCACTGTGAGCGAGAGAGTGACCCGTCCCGTGACTCGATTCGAGCACAGAAGTGAGTCGACCATCCTTGACTCTGCCAGTTTCTCAACTACGTAGATCCACGCTATCCCTCGCTTGGGATGACGAGTGAGCTTTCATTTCTATTAGCGACGTATAGCCCATAGGAATTCTTAGTGTCGGGTCAAGACGTCTCTAGTGTTCATGTGTTGCTGGTCGTGTCTCCACCTAGAGTCGGTCCCTCTGTTCATCCCGTATCAGTTTGGTATCAGAGCGAGTTAGAGTCTAGGGTCGTGTCTCATTGCTAGGTTCATCTTTGCTTTAGTCCGTACACCCCAGTCAGTGTGTCTTTTGCATGCCCACCTGTCGAGGGACCCATACTCACCACCACCTATGGCGGATTATCGAGCTCGTAGTCCCGATGAGCCTTCGGTGGCCGAAATGTTTCGATCTCTCATGGATCGATTTGATACGCGTATGGATGGGCTCAGTACGTGTATAGATGGCATAGGCACGCGTCTAGAAGGGAGGATGAAATCTTTGGAGGATTGGGCCGAAGTCTCGGATCAGTCTATCCAGGGTCTGGTGGGGACAATTGCTGTCCTATAAAGGGCCCCAGTTGAGGCGCAGCCCGCGGCCACAAATGGCCAACAAGAGCCGGCTCAGCACCATGCTATGCCAAGGGCTCAAGGGGTAGATGATAGGAGGCAGCGAGTACCCGAGGTGGATGACTATGCATCCGAGAACGAACATGGGGGATATGGTCGTGACCGTCATGTTCCACGACGGAACCATGATTATGAGGAGGATGAGCGGACCCTCAGGACCGTTCGTGCGGACCCGCCCACGTTTGACGGTTCCATGGCTATGGAACCAAAAGTCTATTTAGATTTAAGCATTACCAGGATAAACTTCTTTTATTACATAAGGCCCTTCCCAATTTGGTTGAAGTTTTGAACGAGGTCCACCTGATTTTACAAAGATTCTTTTAACTTCCATTTCACGAACTTTAATTTTTCTCTCAATCACTTCCTTTTGACAGAACCGTGAAAGCCTGTTTTGATAGACTCTTGCATGTTCGGCGGTGGCCAGATGCCTTTCATCTAAAAGTTCCAACTGTGCGAGGAGAGATGTACGGCGTTCATCAATAGAGAACTCCTTGTCCAATTGTACTCTAAGAGAGGGGATTAGGATCTCATAGGGAATCACCACCTCCATTCCATAAGTAAGAGCGAATGGGGTTTGCCTAGTAGGGGTTTGAATGGAAGTATGGTAGGCCCATAGAGCTTCAACCAGCTTCTCTGGCCAATCCATAAATTTATTGGCTTTACATGTTTTCTGGATGATTTTAATGAGTGTTTTGTTTGTTGCCTCTGCTTGTCCATTGCCCTGTGGATAATAAGGAGATGAATGATGCAATGTAATATTATACCTGTTGCAGAGGTCTTGAAGCTCTTGAGAGATAAATTGTAGTCCATTGTCGGTGACGATGGTACTTGGGCTACCGAATCTTCCAATGATATTTTTCATGAAGAACTTACAGACGGTTGACGCTTTAATCTCCACGTAAGCTTCCGCTTTCACCCACTTGGTGAAGTACTCCATCGCCGTGAGTATGAATGACTTTGATTTTGTGAGGAGGTTCAAATCACCAAGAGGTCCAATGATGTCGAAAGCCCACATGGAGAAAGGCCATGGGGAGGAGATAGGATGGAGTGAAGAAGCAGGAGAATGAATCTTGTCGGCGTGCAGTTGGCACTTAACACACCTTCGAACATAAATAGAGTAATCCTCTTCTAAAGTGGGCCAATAGAAGCCTAGTCTAAGAATTTTCTTGGCTAGCATCTGGCTATTAACATGACCCCCACAGACTCCTAAATGGGCCTCTTCTACAACCTTCCAAGATTCATCATCGTCGAGGTATCTGAGCAAGATTCCAGTGAGACCTCTTCTATAGAGCAGACCTCCAACCAGGGTATATCGCTGGGCAACTCTTCTAATCGCTTTCTTTTCTTCGGCTGTGGCTTCCTCGGGATAGGATTGATCTTGGCAATACTTTGTAATTTCATAGTACCACGGCTTCTCTTCATCAGCCAATTCTTCCTCGAGATCTAACAACATAATTTTCTTATTCTCAATGATTTGCCATTCCTTAAGTTTCCTAAGTGTTTCCTCCTTAACTTTAAGGAATGTTGGATCTTTAATGACAGGAGTATGACGTTTATGAATAATGATAGAGTGGGAATTTCTTTCGGGAAGGAAAATCAAAGAAGAAGCAAGGGAAGCTAGAGCATCGGCTAGGATATTCTGCTCTCGAGGAATATGGACGAAGATTAGCTTGGTAAAGAGCTTAGCATATGCAGAAGCCAATTCCTAGTAGGGTTTGAGTTTGGGATTGAGCGTGTGGTATTTGACAAGCACTTGGCGAAGAATAAGCTGACTATCACCTACAATTCGTAATTGGGTAACTGGTGCGGACACCCGAGCAGTCGACCGGCGCGACACGTCGAGCCACCAGTACCGCACGCGGAGCACGAATCGAGCCACCACAGCATCCATCTGGCTCGGAGACAGTTTGGAGGCCCCACCTTGAGCCTCCACATTTATCATATTTATTTGGACTTTATTGGTGTGTATTGTGTTTTTATTTACTCCGCACTGTTGGCAAACTTGATTTCCATTATTTTCATTTATTTATTGAGTGAAATGAATTAAATGTATGCAATTATGTAAATGTGTGCAGGGAAAGTGTAGGACCCAGATCTCCTGGTTGTAGGTCCGAGTAGTGTACCTCGCACTGCCTGACTTCCAGCGGGAGAGGCTAGCAGCCATGGGCTTTGCGGAGTTCTGTGCATCGAGGTTAGTCGGTTTGACACATCGCTACTTTATGCCCTGCACGACTGCTGGGATCCAGTGAGTCATACATTTCTCTTCCCGTGGGGGCACATGGTCCCCACGTTGGAGGACGTGGCACGCATCATGAGCCTACAAGTGCATGGGTCCTCGGTCAGCAGGAAGACATACCCTGACTATCGGGAGATGGCTCGGGAGCTACTGGGTGTGGAGCTGCTGCATCCGGAGTGGCAGTCCACTACTTTGATGAGGGCGGCACTCCAGGACAGCCTCAGGCTGAGGCGAGCAGGGATCGCGACTGGTGAGCTGCCCAAGCAGCACCTCCAGAGGCTCGTGGATCGAGCCAGACTGAGAGTTACAGTGGAGCCAGGAGCAGAGGCGGACCAGGTGCTGAGGAGATTCCTGACTCTCTTCTTCGGACGGCTACTGTTTGCGACGAGAGCGGACGTCATCAGCTACCGCTTCCTACCGCTGCTAGAGGACTTAGCACACGTCGGTGACTTCGTGTGGGGAGCAGCGGCCCTCGCCTTCTTGTTTGACACGCTGAGCTCCACCAGCCGGCGTACGATGCTCGGGGGCTTCTCCCCTCTACTCCAGGTACGCTCCACCCCTAAACTAGTTATGTAATTTCTATATGCTTCCTATATGCATTATAGATGTTTGGTGAAATGCGATGCAAGTGTGGGCCTACGTGAGACTGCGAGGGCTGGGGAGAGACGAGGAGACCCACCCCGAGCTACTACCGATCACGAGGAGGTGGACCGCACCTTGAGAGACTGGAGGCCTCCGGAGACAGGTCCGGGGGATCCAGGACGACGTGGACACCCTACCGTACACCTCGGTGAGACTCTAAACTCAGACTCTTTAATTAAACGTAATCTATATGCTTATGATGCTGATGTGACTTTCCTATTTTGACAGGTTCAGTGGACACCCTATGATGATGAGGGGCACGAGGGCCAACCCTGGGTAGTGGGGGCCCTCGCCTTCTCCGGGCGCGATGTGTGACTTCACTGCATAAACGTAGTGGAGCCACTCCACTTCAGGCTGGTGATGAGGACGATCGACGTCCACCAACCAGGAGCAGAGTTCCCGGCGCTGGAGAAGCTGGGGGAGCGTGTTGGGTGACACCCATGGGGCCTGGCGACGGTCCTAGACTGGACAGCGCGAGCTGCAGAGCAGATCGCGAACTGGACAGCACTCGAGCAGGTCGTGTCCACCCGAGCAAAGAGCGGCGTGGCATACTACACAGCGTACACCAGGCACTACCGGGACCAGGTGTTCCGGGGTGCCCGCCGACCGGTACGACTTCTAACCCTGGCACTCTTTAATTATGCTCATGATTTCTATATGATTATGCACTGACTCTTGGACTTGCTAAATGCAGATCGACCCTCGGGGTAGGATTGTGGAGCTACAGGGGCTCCTCCACTCGACCATCCGAGAGCGGGATGAGGCCCGACAAGCGCTGGCCCTACTGGTGAGTTTCCTTAACCCTTAAACTTAATTATGCATTTGATTCTGATTACGACTGACCCTGGAGTTTCTAAATGCAGCGAGCTGACCCCTACTGAGTCTGGCTGTGACTCACCCTTCCTTCTTGCAGGTGAGCCGTCTCAGCCGTCGACCAGTGGTTCTTGAGCTTTTGGAGACTGCCCTTAGAGTGCCAACAGTGTCCGTCGGTCTTTCTTTTTCTGTCTTCTGCCGGGGTATGTCCCGTGTAGTTGTAGTTGTCTTTTCTACTTTCTATGGGACTTGTACATTTGTGGATGTTGTAAATCTGGACTAGTTTATATCTATACCACTCTGATATTTTAATTGCTTCCGCCCTAATTTAATTTAATCCGATGAAGTGTGCCTTCGGTGTCTCCAGTGGGAAGTTCCTCGACTTTATTGTCTGACATAGGGGGATCGAGATCGACCCCTTCAAGATAAAAGCTATCCAGGAGCTGTCCCCTCTAAAGAGCCTGGGAGAGTTGTGGTCCCTGTAAGGCCGGCTAGCTTATATCCGCAGGTTCATCTCCAACCTGTCGGGACGCTACCAGCCGTTTCATAAACTGATGATGAAGAATGTACCATTTAGCTGGGGTCAGGAGTGCCAACAAGCCTTCGACCAATTAAAGGACTATTTGAACACCCCGCCCGTGCTGGGGGCACTTGTCAAGGGCAGACCGCTCATCCTTTATATAGCGGCTACCGAATACTCACTGGAGATAATGCTCGCCCAGAACAATGATGAGGGAAAGGAGCAAGCTCTCTACTACCTCAGTCAAAGACTGGTAGGAGCAAAAGTCAAGTACACTCCGATTGAGAAGATTTGCCTTGCCTTAGTCTTCGCAGTCAAGAAGCTGAGGCATTACATGCTATCCCATGAAGTGAGCTTGATATCCAAAGCTGACCCTGTCAAGCATATCCTCTCCCAGCCAGTCTTGAAGGGGAGCCTTGGCAAGTGGGCCGTGCTGCTAATGGAATTTGACATCACCTACGTGCCACAGAAGACTGTTAAGGGGCAAGCCATCGCAGATTTCTTCATAGCACACCCTGTGCCCAAAGATTCCCTATTGACCACAGAATTGCCTGAAGATGAAACATTGGAGGTAGGCCAGGTCCAATCGGTCACCTGACAACTGTACTTTGACGAGGCTTCAAGAACAGAAACAACCCCGTCCGGGCACACCAAAGTGCGAGCCGGAGCCGGCATCGTACTCAAATCTCCAAACGGAGAAGTATTGCACACTTCATGTTCATCAACAAGCCCTGCACAAATAATGAAGCAGAGTACGAAGCTCTGATTATTGGCCTCCAAGTCACCTTGCAAACGGAGATCAAAATGGTATACGTGTTTGGCGACTCGTTACTGATCGTCAAGCAAGTCCAGGGACAGTTTGATGTCCGAAAACCTGAGCTACTCCCTTATCATACCAAGGCAAAGTGGCTAATGGAGCAGTTCTACCTCATTGAAATTGTCCACGTCGCCAGAGGAGAAAATGCACAAGCAGACGTGCTGGCAAAACTGACAAGCTCACCGACAATGCCGCCAGATGGATCGCTCAACATCCGGGTGATAAATCAGCGCCAAGTGCCCAGCATGATAGAAGAACTAGAAGAAGAGGAACTTGAGGTCACCACAGTAGAGACCATTAGCCTACCCGACTGGAGAGCCCCTCTTATCCATTGGTTCCAATGCCAACAGCTACCTAAGCAAATGGAAGAAAAGATCAGGCTGATTAGAATAAAAGACTCTTATGAGGTTTGAAATGGGATATTATTCCGAATTGTGGCGGATGCCAAATAGAAATTGCTCCTCTGATGCCTGTTCGCTTTCTATTGCCAGTAGGAGTAGCTATAGTGCCGAGTTTTGACCGGCCGTCGATTCGCTATTCCTGCTGTCGTTGTTCAGCTAGCGTAGCTTTCCTTTGCGATGTTATTTTTTTCGGTTGGGGTTCCGCGGGACCCCTACTGAATCTCTATTTGGAGACTCATCCCTACTTTTCAGGTGTGATTGTTCTTCCTCGAGGTTTGAGGGCGTTGCGTAAAGGTCCTTAGCTGCCAGCTTACCAGGCCGAGTGTTTACTTGACATGTGGTACGTTTTACCACTTTAGACTATACTTTCTGTTGGACTGGACTCTATTGTAGTTAGTTGTTTATTTCTGTTAATTGTTGAATTATCCTTCTTTATTTCCTATTTCTTTGTACCTCCATACTCCTTTCAGTCCTTCCGAGCCCTCTGGCTCGTGGGCGGCGGGCCAAGATTTTAATGGTATCAGACTCCTCCCGGTATCCTGATCGTGGGTCGTTACAGTTGGTATCAGAGCGTGGTTGTGGACGTACATAGGAATTTGAGATATTATAGTGATCAGAGTCCATAAGATCCAGTACAATTGGCAGCTGGCTTAAGATTTTGTGTTTGTTTTTCGCTTTGTTTCTCGCATGAGAGCTTGAGCGCGTTGCGTTGGCGCTGTGATTGTGGTTGCTGTTTCGTTGGAGTGCCAGCATGGGGTATGAGGATCAAGGTCGAGAGCTTTCTCCCTCATCAGTGGTGGCCCCGATCGTACTGCGTTGGGCAGAGGTTGCCAGCAGGTGTGTTGTTGCGGTGCGGCGTTTGAGAAATCTGCAGCGAGTTCAAGTGGCTGGTGAGCTTTGCTCGTAGTTAAGTGGCCGGAAGCATTCTCTGAGGGAGCTACTGTTGGTTAGGCCACCCCAGTCTACGGTTGCCCAGCCCCTGAGGTGTTAAGGTTGTGGCTTAAGGTGTCGGAGCGGGTGCTCTGATCGAGAGGTGCGCTCGGGCGAGTGGAGGATCTTCTGTTGAGTTGCTGATTATCGATCCTGATGTTCTCGTCGTGCTTTGTGGCATCAAAAATGACGTGTCGGTCCTGATTATTTTTACGGATTTTGAGGCAGGATCAGGTGGAGTTGACCCAGTAAGTTTTTGCTCCTACGCTTCTGCGTGTGAATGGGTTGTGTTCGCCCTGGAGTTGGCTTGAGATGTGAAGGCTCCGCGGTGAGTTCGGGACTCGAGGATGAGCATTGGCGGTTGCCAGTTATGGCTCGTATTGCGGCTCTTGCCATGGCGTGTTGCAGTTCAAGGAATTGCAGTGGTGGTACGTCAAGGGATGCTGTGATCGTGGTCCGAGGTGACACTCACCTAGTGTGTCGGGGGTGTTGACCTAATGGAAGTAACGATTTTCTCGGTGTAGGAAGGTGATATTCACAGCATGCCCGAGGTTTAAGGACAGGTCGAGCACGGAGATTTTTCGTTGGTCGGAGGTGTGTTAGGTTCTCCTTTGGTTGTAGAGATTGTGTTTTGCTAAGGTTTGCCGTCTTGCATTGTGTGTCCGGATTGGCTGGCCTTTGTGTGCCAGGAAGTCCGTGCGAGACGTGTTCCCTGTCAAGGTGGTTGCCTGTGAGAAACTGTGCTCGTTCCCTTGGTGTGTAAGGGTGTGTTGGCACTATTCTGGAAGGACGAGTGCCTGTTGGGCGATGTTTGTGAGGATTTTTGGTTGGTGTTGTGATCCCCGATGTGTCGAGGATCGGAGCCTGCGGTGTGTAGAGGATCATCAGGATGGAGGATCCTGAGTTGGCGCTGTGATGACTGTGCGCGTGGATCAGAGTGCGTAGCAGAAGCATGGTGGGCCCATAACCCACAGGTCCAAGATCGTAGCGTTGGCTGCTATGGGTGGATTTTTGAGGTTGAGAAGAGCATGGGAGGATTGGTTCCTCGATAAGCATTGTCTCTGGTCGTGTGAGGCATGTTGTTGTCGGGCCGTTGCTTGAGGCATTGTGATTTGTAGTGCTGGCAGGGTGGAGAATTGGGAGAATATGTTGGCAAGTGTGCCGCATGAGTACCCTGTTCATGTCTTGGAGGTGGTGTTTTCGGGTGTAGGTGATTTTTTGGAGAAGTGATCTCTGACAGATTGTGGGTCCCAGTTGGTCGCTGTGAGCGGCTAGTGGGTTGGCCGAGTGATCGAATATGGTGAGATGTGTGTTGCCTGGGGACCCGTGTGCACTGGTCGTGACGTGGTTGACTAGGGTGCCATAGGGTTTGGATGGCACTTTCCTCCCCTAGAGATGTGTGCCGTGAGTTGTAAGAGGTTGCGTGTCCCATGGCTCTGTGGTAAGAGTGGAAGCTGGGATTGGCAGGCGCCCTTTTGGATCGTTTTGAGGCGAAGGATTTGATGAGATAGGACAGTTCTTGTGTGTGAAGATCTCTGATGGGATGTTGGCATTAGATATGGTGATCCTTGGTCTGCGGCCAACAAGGGAGGATTTCCCGTAAGTCTGAGTCCAGTGACATGAGGATCGAGGAGAGATCCTGTCATATAGTTTTGCCGTACTCCCCTGAGAGGGTGGAGTTTGCGTGAGGTTCGAGATCGGATGCAATGTTCGAGCGAGATCTGGCTCGAGGTGTGATGTCGGTCTGTGGAGAGTCAGCGGATGGCCTCGAGAGTTGTAATGTTTCCTTCGGATCCGGTGATAGACCAGGAAAGAAGGAAGAAGTCGAGCGAGCAGAGGTTCCCCGTTGAAGATGTTTGGTGACTAGTGGGTGGTCTTTCACAGACAGAAGATGCTGCTGGTAGTTGTGGTTTGAGAATGGCTAGAGCCGTGTGTCGGTGAGACCTTGGTGGTCGTCTCCGTGATGTGCCTTCTAGATGAGATCTGGACTTTGTCGAAGTTGTCTTCTGGCAGAGTTGGCACAGTGATGTCTGGTTATCGGCTTGCCATGTGTGAGGTAATTCTTGGCGCTGAGCCGATGATCTGGTTGCGGTCTGTTGAGGTGGCTACATGAGCTGGTGGAAGCTCAGTGTTGGTTGCCCAAGTGTAGGGCTTGAGATCTGTCAGCGAGCTGTAGAACTGACATTTGGTTGGTCCGTCGAGCATGGGCGTTGACTGGTGGTTTGTCTCTCCTAACGAGGAGTGCGTGTCCTCGGTGAGCAAGATGGTGGCAGCGGTGCCATGATTGGTTCTCATGCGTCTGGGGTGATGCCGGATTGTGTCCTTTGGTGTATGCCTGCTCTGATGGCTAGTGTGTACAACGTGCAGAGCAAGGTGTCGTTCGTGCTTATAGTTTGACTGTGTCCCTCAGATTGGTAGCTTTCGTGAGAACCAAGGTTTTCCATGTTGGGGCTCTGACGGCGTTGTCAGTTGGTTAAGGCATTCTTCCCCTGTGTTTTCGAGATTGTCCTGAATTTTGAGGATGAAATTTCTTTAAGGGGGGAGGGCTGTAATGCCCCAGATTTTTCGGGTATTTTTTGTGGGTCCCAGATTGAGTTTAACCGTTTTCGCGTGTTTTTATCGGTCGGACCTTCGGAACAACGTGTAGGGTGAAACATTACGTTCTCCGACTCCGGGATGCTACCACTGCGTTGTGCTCTTCCCGAAAATCACGGGGAGCATTTTTCCTTATTTTGATATTTTTCAAAATTTTTGAATTTTCTATATAAACCCCTTAACCCCTTTCTCTCTCCCCCATCTCTCATTTCTCACACTCTCTCCCTCTCTCTTCTCTCACGCTCTCTTTCTCCCCTCTCTTGTCCGGAGGCTGACGGAGTGAGGTGGGGGCGGTGCACGTGAGGATGCGGGCGAGGACGGGTGAGGATTGAGGCGGTGGAGGCGCGTGGAAGCTCGGGGGTGCGCTCGTGAGCCAACGAGGGTTTCGTGGCATTTTCTTCGCGGATCGGCATTCACGGAACGTTAAATCTTCGGTGGAGCTAGGGAGATGGTTCCCTAGCACGTGTACTTCATTTCCCACAACTTTTGTAGGCCGTGGTGAGCCGAGAGGGCTTATTTGAGCATTTGGGGGGAAAATCATGATTTTAGGGAGTGAGCTGGATCTAGCATTTTAACGCGTGATTTCGTGATTTGTCAGCATCAAATGATGCTCTGGGACATGGGGAAGGCTTCCCCCTTTGTTTCCCCATCACCCGGGGGTAATTAGGGCATGGAATGGTGTTTTTGGGCCATTCCCGCTGTTCTTGATTTTTTGGAATGAAAATGGTCCTAACATGAGCCGTTTTTAGGTTGGCGGTCTTGCGATAGACCGCTAACTTTGTGAAGCGGTCTGAGCCAGACTATTCCGTGTTGTTGCACTAGGATTGGGGTTGGGTAGCCCCAATTTGAGTTAGGATGGGTTCTAGTGCAGATTAGAGACCTCTATCCTCGGGTTAGGACTCCCACAGAAGAGTCCTGCTCAGATTCAACAGAGTTTCTGCACTAGTGGTCTATCGTGTGACCGCTAGGGATCCTCAAACGGTCATAAGAAGGACCGTTTGGCTCCCTTCGTTTACTACTGTCCTCGTTGTCATTTAACAGTCATGATTTAGACCATTTTTAGTCTTCAGGCGGTCTTATATTAGACTGTTTGTCAGTCTCTATCAATTTTTTGTCTCTTTCATTCTTCATTCATTCATCCGTCCTGCCTCTCTCTCTCTCTCTCTCCGCCGTCTCTCATGTACTCTCTGTCAGTCCCAGAGGTCATAGTAAGTCATCATTGCATTCATCCATTTTACACTTTAATAACAACATGAAAAAGGTTTTAATTCCACTAAAAATAAAGTCATGTACATGTGTCCAAAATAAGAAAAAGTACAAGTCACTTACCCGGTCCCTCCCTTGGGCTGTCGCTGTCGCCTGAGCCCTTATGCCGCTTCACTGGCGGCTCCATAGCACTACTCTCCTCCTCACGATGGCATCGTCGCTTCCCCTCCTCGTTCCTCCAGTAGTCAGAAGAACCAGTGAGATAGCCTCGGTACGCGCTGCTCGGTGCAATGCTCTGGGTCTTGCTAGACTCGGACCTCTTCCCCAGAAGTCGGAGGGCATCCTTCAGGCCCGCTATGACTCCCCTCATCTCGATGACCTGCACCCGAGACTGCTCTCACTCGCTCCTCAGTCGTGCAGCGTCCGCTCTGAGTCGTGCCACCTCCTTACGGAGATGAGTCACCTCGGCCGCCTCTGCTCGCCACCACTTTGCCTTGGCCAATGCCATGGTCAGCTCTCTCATCTGCATAGGCATTCAGCATAGTTAGGCATAAGCATCATAAGCATTTTAGCCAAAAGGGAATTCGGTTAGTTTGCTCACCCTCTCCGCGAGAGTGGCCTCGGCCTCCTCAGCTCGAGCTGCTGATCGCGCGAAGTCTGCGTCCTACTCAGCTCGACCTCCAGTAGGCTAGGACGAAGAGGATGTAGCGTCCAGCCCTTGCCATTGCGCTCCCTTAGCTCGCTGCATTTAGAAGTCAAGGTCAGTCAAGCATAAACATATTGCATAAATAAAGTCTAAGGTTCAGGGAAGCTCACCAGAAGGTCCAGTGCACCGTGGAGCTCATCCCTCTGCTGTACAGTGGCATGGAGGAGGCCTTGGAGCTCTGCTATCCTGCCCTAGGGGTCTAGCTGCATATAGCAAATCAAGGTGTTAGTGCAATAGGAATAATTTAATTTAATGGAAAAAGCATGAGTTTATAGGTTCATACCGGTCATCGAACACTGCGGAACACTTGGTTTCCATACCTACGGGTGCAAGCCTTTACGTCGGCCTCATCGCTGTCAGCTCGCGCTGTCACCTCCCGACCTCCCCGTGTCTAGTCACGAATCTGGTTGAAATACTCGAGTGGTCCAGTCGATGTCACTGCTGAGTCCCTTCAAGGACCGCCCGAAGCACTCATCATCTCGTGCTGGGAACTCCACCTCTGGCTGGTGAACTCCTCTCGTCCTCATGATCAGCCGATGATGGAGAGGATCGATGATGTTTAAGTAGTGCATCTAGATCTCCCGTCTGACGTATGCTTGGGTCACCTCTACCTAGGGCTGCCCCTCGTAACCCTCATCGCGATAGGGTGTCCAGCGGAGAAGGGAGACTTGGTGTCTCTGGTCTGCAAGTAATTTGGTGTTACTAGTGATTTCCATCTGGGCTTCAGAGGAAGGGAGACTCGGTGTCTCTAGTTGCAAGTGACTGGTTGTCACTTGTAGGTTCCCTCTGGTCTAGAGGAAGGGAGACTATCTCCGGTTGCTAGTGACGGCCTGTTACTAGTGTTCCCTCCAGGTTGGAGGAAGAGAGGAGTCTATTCCTCTGGTCAAGCTATTAGGCAGCGTTTGTAGGCAAGCTGTGGTGCCCAGCGATTTTTAAGCTGTGTGACAGCGGAATCCACACTCTAGTTTGAGTGTGGGGTGGACATAGGTCTGGAGGACCGAACCACCTTAAAATCTATCGTGCAGTGATTTGCTTGTGGTGTGCTTTCCCTTATCATCTACCTCTGTCTCAGGTTGTTTAAGCAATCTACATCTCATGCCTTTCTTGTGTGATTTCTGATTGAGTTTGGTATCCCTATTAACTGTTTGACTGAGTGTACTAGTGGAAGATCATACTTAGTGGTTTTTGATCTAATCGTTTATCTGATTGTCTCCAATCTCAGTAGATGAATGCTTAGGTTCATTTCCATCAATGATTCTGAATCTACGGATGTTGTGTACACACATGCTTGATTGGGCTCTGCTAATAGCATAGATGTGGTTAAGGGTCTGGACTCTAGCAGTCCAACTACTCGATTAAGAGCTCCATCGGTTTTCATATTCTGTAGAGCTTAATCATTTTTAATTCCACATAAGTGTCTAGTATAACGTGTTATTGGGCAAAAGTTTTTAGAAGGGAATTCATTCACCCCCCCTCTGAATCCGACCCTTGCACCCTAACAACCTACACTAGGTCGCCACACCGACTCTAGCAGTCCAATCTTGGGCCGCTAGAAGGGGAGTCACAACGGGCGTAGCGATCTATCGTAAGGCTGCTATCCAGACAAACGGTCCTACCTTGGACTGCAAGGCGTCCTTAGCGGTCGCACCTACGGCCGCCACAGGACACATGACTCCCAACAGTCAAAACACGCGCCCCGAGGGCGCAACGGTTAGAGAACAGGGTTGGCGGTCGAAGAATGGCCGCTAACCCAGGGTTAGCGATTTATCATGCGGCCGCTAACCGGAGCGTAGCGGTCCAATATTGGGCTGCCTAAGTTGTCGACAAAATAGTGTCCTGAAGCGATTCTACTCATGGCCGCTCGAGACGTGTGGCGGTCTCTGGAACGACCGCTACACTCACCCAAGAACGGGACCGGCGCGAAGAATCCCAAAATGCCGATCCACGCCCCGATCATCCCCCGATGATGGGAAAAATAAGGGGGAAGCTCCCCCAACCCCCCTAGCATGCATCTAAAGCCTTGATTCGGTCCAAAACCTCGCGAAATGACGGACCTGGTACTCAACCCTAATCATGGCATTTTCCCCTCCCAGCTCAAAAATACCCCACTCGGCCTCTCCCCGACCTACAAATCACGAGAAATGTAAACAAGAGCATGGGAATTCGTCCCCCTACCTCAATGGAGCACGAGCTCCGTCGGATCGCCGCCAATCGCAAGAAGAGGCTTTTAAACCCTCGGTTCCCCCACCTCTCGTCGTGAAAAGCACGCTCCCACGCCCGCCTCGTCATCGCCGTCGCCGGAGTGAGGGGGGCCGCGTCTCGATCGCCGGGGAAGGAAGAACGGTCGCGGTTAGGGGAGGGGAGCTCCAACGGGCAAGAAGGAAAGGCGGAAGAAGAAGAAGAGAAAAGGAAAAAAGGGAGAGAGGAGGAGTGAGAAAGGTGAGGAAGGAGCAGGTCTGTTATATTCCTCTTCGTTTGTGTTTTTGTCCGTTGGCCATAACGCCCCTATCATAGTGCATTATGCTGATATAACACCAATGTCTTAGGGCATTATATTGTCCGTATCAGAGTTTTGGGTCTGTTTGCCATAACGCCCCTTTGGTGGTCCGTTATACCAGGTAGCGCCCCTATTCTGGTGCGTTATAGTCCTGTTGTTGGCCGTGATTGTCCTTGTTCGGTTCTATGTGTTGGTCAGTCTTAGGTTGTGTTCTAGGGCGGTGTCTGTCTGTTGGTGGTTGTCTGGATCGGTTAGTTTAGGTGACTGGGTATGGTCTTTTCCTTGACTACGATAGTACTCTAACCACTCAATCTAGAACTACCAGTGTCCTTGTCTCTGGTTGCATAGCGGCTGCTCCTTGATATACGATTTCGTCTAGCAATCGAGTGATGGTTTGCTTTGCCCAAAGTGTTGTCGTTGTCCACCGCTCTAGTTTCTGTTTGTGCATGCAGTATGTGTGTCTGTATGTGTTGTCTTTGTCGGGTTCCAATCAACTTGGGGTGACCCAGTAGTTGACAGGTAGCCTTGTTGTGTCTCGACGGCCTTGTCCAATTCGACCGTGTTTCTGGATGTCTCGAGATATTATTTTACCTCGACTTACGTGTCCAGGAGTTCTGAGAGTTCTTGGTGTCCCCTCAGGTCTCTGTGTGTTGTTTTCTCAGAGCGTCGCTTTCCCTGGCTTAGGATTAGACCGATTGGCGGCTTGTCCCACTATGTGCGACGATCCTGACTCAAAGTCGTAGGACTCAAGGACCATTGTAGTTGTAGGTCTAGTTGCATTGTCCTGAGTCTATTGGTAGCCTCCTGTGCGGCCTTTGGTGCTTCGAAGTACGTGTTACAGGGCACTTTTGCCTGTAGGTACTTTGGCACTTGCAATTTAGAGTCTGTGTCTTGTGAGCCTTCACTAGCCGTAGCCTTACGGCACGCTTCGGCATGACGGCTTTTACAACGTGGCACTTCCGGTTCACGATTTTTAAGCTAGTTTCCCTCGGCTCTCGCGGTTACTGTTTCGTCCTACAGGGGAAGAAAACTAGCTAGAGGCCTGGCTCTGGCAAAAGCCAGTGTGTGCACACGTGGTCAGGGGCTTTGGACAGATGTCGACGGGCATTCCCCTGTCTAGTCACTCGTGACTTGGTTACTATTCTAGTTCTTACAGTGTCTTGGTCTCTGCCTGACTGTGGGCATAGTAGATGAGATGCTTGTAGGCGCAGCATAAGACGTCAGTGGACGTGGCTGACTGTTCTGCTAGTGTGGGGCACTCCAGTCATGTGACACGTGACCCTTCGTGGTTCTCTTCATGTTTCTTGTGCGTCGTGACCTCCTGGGTTAGCCCTCTCGTGGCTGTACTCGAGGCCAGTGTGTATCGCCTGCACGACATTCCGGTCGTGTATGGGGCTGTGTGCACGACATTCAAGTCGTGCTTCTTGTTGTCTTGCGTCTGTCTAGATTTTCCCTAGGCTTTGTTGCTGTTCTTGTAGGTCTTCGTTTAGAGCCTGGTGTCGTGTCGACAGTTTGGTAAGCTTCTGACTTTTCCCAGTTCAGAATTCACCCTTTTGTCCTTACTTGGTATAGTGTCTGCTCGGAGTAGTTTCGGGGGCTGAGGTTAGTTCAGTAGTCATGCTCGTCTGTTACGACTTCTTCCCTTTTCCTGTTAGCTCCCCTTGCTCTTAGTTTGTTCCTTAAAGTGAAAGGTCTCTTTTGATTTTGTTGGGTGGCTAAAGGCCGAAGGTGGGATTGGTTGTTGGCTCGACATCTATCGGCTCGAATGTTGATGGTTGAGAAGCTGTTGGCTCAGGAGCCAATGATTGAAAAGTTGTTGGCCCAAGGGCCAATGATTGACTAGCTGTCGGCTCAGGGGCCGATGGTTGAAGAGCTGTCAGCTCAGGGGCCGATGACTGAAGAGCTGTCGGCACAGGGGCCGATGATTGAAAAGCTGTCAGTACAGGGGCCGATGATTGAAAGGCTATCGGCATAGGGGCCAATGAATAAAAAGCTGTCGACATAGGGACCGATGATTAAAAAGCTGTCGACACAAGGGCCGATGATTGAAAAACTGTCGGCACATGGATCGATGATTGAAAAGTTGTCGGCACAGGGGCCGATGATTGAAAAGCTATCGGCATAGGGGCAGATGATTGAAAAGCTGTCGGCACAGGGATCGATGATTGAAAAGCTGTTGGCATAGGGGCTGATGATTAAAAAGGTGTTGGCACAGGGGCCGATGATTGAAAAGCTGTCGGTATGAGAGCCGATGATTGAAAAGCTATCGACATGGGGGCCGATGATTGGAACGCTGTCGACTCAGGGGCCGATGATTGAAGAGCTATCGGCGTGAGAGCCAATAATTGGGAAGCTGTCGGCTCTGGAGCCGATGATTAAAAAGCTGTCAGCATAAGAGCTGATGATTAGAAAGCTGTCGGCTTACGAGCCGATGGTTGAGAAGCTGTTGGCTCAAGGGCCGATAAATGGATAGCTGTTGGCATGGGGGCTAATAGTTGAAAATTTATCAGGTTAACGCCTCGTCAGTAGAATGCTAGTCAGTTTAACGCCCCATCGGCAGAATGCAAGTCGATTTAACGCCCCGTTGGCGGAATGCTAATCGGTTTAACGTCCCGTCGACAGGATGCTAGCCAGTTTAACGCCCCGTCGGCAGAATGCTAGTCAGTTTAACGCCCCGTCGATGGAATGCTTGTCAGTTTAACGCCCCGTCGGTGGAATGCTTGTTGGTTTAATGTCCCGTCGGCAGAATGCTAGTCGATTTAACGCCCCGTCGGTGGAATGCTTGTCGGTTTAACGCCCTGTCGATGGAATGCTAGTCAGTTTAACGCCCCGTTGGTGGAATGCTAGTCAGTTTAATGCCTCATCGGTGGAATACTAGTCGATTTAACACCCTGTCGGTGGAATGCTTGTCAGTTTAACGCCCCGTCGGCGGAATGCTAGTCGGTTTAACACCCCGTCGGCGGAATGCTAGTCAGTTTAACGCCCCATCGGAAGAATGTTTGTCGGTTTAACGTCCTGTCGGTGAAATACTTGTCGGTTTAACGCCTCGTCGGTGGAATGCTAGTCGGTTTAACGCCCTGTCAGCTGAATGCTTGTCGGTTTAACTCCCCGTCGACGGAATGCTAGTCCGTTTAACGCCCCGTCGGCAGAATGCTTGTCGGTTTAACGCCCCGTCGGTGAAATGCTAGTCGGTTTAACGCCCCATCGGTGGAATGCTTATCGGTTTAACGCCTCGTCAGTGGAATGCTAGTCGATTTAACACCCCGTCGGCGGGGCATGTTTCTCCTTCAGATGCCCCTAAGCCGGGGTGAATACTTTGTCTCATATGTCCCCTGAGTCAGGACATGTTTTATTTCTCGTGTCCCTAGGTTGGGGTTGTTGACACCCGTTTTATCCCATAAGTCGTGTTATTTTTCTTATTTATCTCCGTGATGCCCTAAATAGAGTGGGAAGGGCCGCAAAGCCTTTGGTGAAAAGATAGAAGATCCGGGGGCTCCGGAGGTGGAAAATCAGGAGGGATGCGATGTCCCAGTATGTCCAGAGGTTCCTGAAGGAGAGAGTAGGAGGGGACGTGATGCCCCAGAGATTGATGGTAGGGAAAATAAGAAGGGGTGCAATGTCCCAGGGAGAGGGAGAGAGAAAGTGGATTAGGAGGGTCCGAAAGTTCCAGAAGGTGTGGAAGGTATGGGTTCGGAAACCCAGGAAAGAAGGAATGCATATGCATGAGATGCAATGAATATGATGGATGTGTGAAATGTAAAAGATGCAATGAACATATGGAATGAGAGAATGAGATCCTTCTTCTCAACCCATGAGTGGCCCATAAGTAGTGGGTAGGTGGTAGGGTGAATGAAATAGAACAAAGGGTGAGTGGATTTGCGGAAGGCACTTCAATAAAAGAATGCCCGCCCCTCCATGGTAAATGGCGTGCCCAGTCAAACGGCTCAAAAGATGGAATCAATGCCCGAGTATTCTCATCAATAGTAGAATGTGTGACTGTGATGAAAGAAGAAAACCCCTTAGGAGGTCGTATAATGATGGACGGAGGGGTAATGAGAACATCAAACGAATGTCAACCAATGAGTAAGGTGATTTTGACAATGGCCTTAGGCCGACATGGCATCAAATCTTGAGAAATTTTTATAGTGAGCTTTAATGGAGACTTTTCAATAATGCCTGGCACAAGAACACGAACCGGCATACAGTAAATGAAATCTTGAACTTCGAATGACATAGTCGTGGCCAAATCCTTCTTGCCCGGCTCTTGATTATTCTCGGCACTCGCACTTATAGCACAACACCCACTCCGAATGGTGATGGATGGCGAGACGGAAGTGGTAGGCTTAGTGAGTGATGGTGGTTTAATGGAGGGTGTTAACGGAAAGATAGGTGGAAGTGGAGGTTCAAGCACGTCGGGCTTCTCTCTTTGCTTGGAAGCGGATGGGGTTGGCTCGAGTGCAACAAGGGGTGGGTCCTGCTTAGGATTAGCCACGGGCTTACGTGAAGGGTTTGGTGGAGGAATAGGCAAAGTGGGATTTGATGTAATTGGCTTTAGGGGTATAAAGATAGCGGAGGGCCGAGGTGTCGACAATGGAGGATTATTTGGTTTAGAAACAGGTTTGGTGGGAGGTTCATCAGAGGCTGATGGTGTGGAGGTAAGCTCGGATGGCTTGGTGGAGGTTAATGATATGGTAACTAAAGGTGTAGTGGAGGACAGTTTGGTGCGTAAAAAGTATCAAATTTTGGTGGTGCGGGAGGTTTGAATAGTAGGAGAGGGTTCATGGTGCGCCGGCGTGGGTGATCGGAGAATCGACCCATCATCATAACACCAATTAGTTTCATAGACGGGAGTAGGGATGGTGGCATCGTCCTAAGCAGGGGATTCATCGGGTAATGGAGGGAGTGGAAGATGGAGAAAACTCAAAATAGGTGACTCTTGAAAGACCTCAACGTCTTGTGCCGGTTCCAACTCTTCAAAAAGAACTCCCATTTCATCATCAGCATTAAACTCAAATGGATGCCGTGGTGGAGGCATAATAAGGGATGATGGAGGAGTGTAATGTGGAAGATTTTGCAGAGGGTTTGGTGAATATGAATGTGGAGGCGTAGGGTCATATGACTGAGTGGGATATATAGGTGATGAAGGGCGGACGACATCCACTTGATCATTGAAAATTACTAGCTCATCTTGCTCACTTAGATCGAATCAAACTAGAAGGAAGTGAATGAAAGATCACAAAACTCTCTCACAGAATAAATACTTCAAACAGAAATGATATCAAACACAATGCGCTCAAACCAAACTAAAATTGACTTACGAAGATGTAGACATCTGAAATATTACTATACGATAATCACGCTCCAAACGTGAGGAAGCCGAAGAAAGCTCAAAGAAGAGTCCTCTCGGACTGCTGCAGCCTCAGGTCACCTGACAAGGGCATCAGGGACTTCGAGATTTGTCACCCCGGATGGTCGGAAGAAATATACAACAAACCGGCAATGTCGTATGGCCTGCCCAACAAACCGGCATCAACCCAGTCGTGCCAAACAAACCCCGTCTGCCGTCCGATCAGGATGGGAACGTACCGAGTGATCCGCCACCTGATAAGAAATACTCTCGAGCTAAAGAGACGTCCCTGACTCCTCAAGACAAGGTGCCGAAGGTTGTGTCACAGAATGCCCGAGTAACCCGATTCGAGTGCATCCTGCCACCGGAAAGGCCCATAAACAGTAGGAAAACTGCCTAGCTGGGGCGAAAGTGCTTCGAGTGATGGGTCATTCATTGAGGACGCCTCGTGTATACACAGAATAGGGCTAGTACCACAAACCACAATGCCGGTGGCCGAATCAGCAAAAAATCTCGATAATCCGATCAGCACACGCGGAATGTCGGAATAGGCTGTAAGTGGCCCAAAAGTCATCCGGTCAGGGCGAAAATACTTCAAGGGATAGCCCACTCGATGAAGACGCTCCGCATGTCCCCAAAGAAGGCCTGGTAGCACAAGTTGCAATGCCGAAGGCCAAATCAGAAAACATGAGCAATCCGACACGGGTTCAATACATGTCGAAAATCGCTCGGAATCACAAATCGAGGTTGGAAAGCAAAAAATCTACACTCCGAGTCTACCGCATCGAACCCTAAGCTACACCGGATGTCGGGGCTTCCATCAGGGTCAGTTTTGCGGTAGCAAACAATAAATTATGAAAATGCCCCTAGGTGAGTCGGCGCCCTGCCCAAGTGAGTCGGTGCCCCTCTCCCTGTGTAGTTCGGCACGAAGTCGGCACCGCTTGGATCGGTGCCTCCTTTTCCTGGCGAGTCGGCGCAAGGCCTCCAGAAATGGCGGAGCGGTGGGTCGGCGGAGGGCTTCCCATCCCGTCGCGCATCCGATACCCTGTTTTGCTATAAAAGGCCCTTACCTTCGAGCGCAAGAAAAACACAGACAACAATAGAGAAGAAAAGAGAGGAGAAGAGAGAATAGATAGGCAGACGGAGAGAAACACAGAGAAGAAGGGAAGAGTGAAAGCAATCGCCTAGGTAGGTCTCTACTATGGAGAAGTTCCGGAAGAGTCAAGAGGCCCCTTCTTTTGTTCTCATTTCTGTCTTTCATTCTGTTTTCTGAAGCTCTCCTATACTCTCTCTTATCTCATTGAATGAAATAGGTGCTGCTGTGGCTACACGTTTGAATGTCCCGATGCTTGAGTTATTGAATGTTTTGGTCAATTCTCCTATCTGTCGCTTTCCTTTAATTACTTTCCGGTAGATTACATTTCTCTGCCTATACAATGGGGTTCACGGTCCGAATGTGAAAAGGCCCTGCGAGGGCTATATCCCCACTCATAATCCTTTGATCATTCGGTGCCCATAGTCCCCTGCTCCAGGCTTGACGTCCCGAATGGCCACTGGCCATGCCCAGTGGGCAACAACAAAGTGCCCTCCCCGGGATTATATGGTGTTCATGAATCCGTGACTAAGTGATGGTAGGGTGGGTCCGAGGGTCTAAACCCTACTGGTTGGGGTGATGGCTTAGCCTAATGTGTTTCTCTCCCTAGGATCGGAGTACCCACATCAGCGGGGCGGACGTCGTGCCTTGAGGGCACGGGGTTCTCTCCTCACTCAATCTGCGGTGGCCACTTGTGAGTGAGAAGTCACGGGATCGGGCACTCTCTTCCTCGCCGGCTAAACTTAGAAATGATACTAGTTGAACAAAAAAATATCCAGGGAGGGTTCAGCATATACCTGATTGGCGTGAAGACATCGATCCCGAGTCGGAGACGAGGGCGAGCGGGGAAGCGTGGGACTCCCCGCACGCTGCGCCGTTGTAGCTTCGAGGGGACCTGATGTTACAATACTACACCTCACACAGGAGGGCGGTCGTGGGGTGGAAAAGTTAAAGTTACAACCAAAATGTACCTCCACGTAGGGAGGGGCATTCAATCGGCCAGGCGGGGAGGGGGGGAATTGGTGCGGTCGATGAAGATCGGCTCTCGGACGATGCAGTCAGACTCGTTGTCCTGACTGTCTGCAACCAGCACCTTGTCAGGGGAGGAACTCTTAGCTGGGATGTCTGATGGAGGCGGGAATGGAGTCGCTGGAAAGCTGGTCAGCCTGTGAGTCACTAGAAAGTATAATCATCTCGTTCTGAGCTCGAATGAAGCCAGTCCGCTGAATCCCGTGGAGCTACGCAGGTAGTAGTCTTTTGCAGGCCAGAGGGCACTTGTTCAGGGTGGTGCGCTCATCTGGACTATTGGATCGAGGTGGGACCACTTCTGTTGGAAAGAGGGGAGGGTCTAGTGTGCCTCCACCAAAACTCTCCGTCGATCTTGCCTGATCAAGTCGGTGGGCAGGGTCAAACCTAGGGCAGGAGCAGAAAATTGGGGCCGACTCACCTGAACTGTAACTTTAGGGGCTAATGCTGGATCGGGTTGGGGTCAGAGTCGACGTGAAGAGGGACGCTCCAAGAATGTTCTAGAGCCAGAACAGCCATGTTCTGAGGTGGGAAGCTCCAATACCGTCCGTTCTTGCAAGGTCGCGCAGACGAGGCCGCCAGTCTGATAGGGTGTCCTTGTCGGGGGTGTAGCACCTACCTGGGAGATCAGAATGGGAAGAGATTGAGCTTGAAGGATATCTGACTGAACCTTGCTGATCTCCACTGAAGGGCTGGGGCAGAGGAGGAGAGGAATGGCCGTGGTACTTCCTGTGGTTGACTGCTTGGCCGGTGTGCAGACAGCACGGACTTAAAATCAGGTTCAGCTTGCCGAGGACGGTGCTCTCCAACGGGGGCTCTGAAAAGGGCGGGGCCGGGCTTGGATGAAATTTGTGTAACCCTAGATGACCTCCTCTAGAGGGGAGAGTCAGAAAGTGAGGGATGTGGTTGTGGCAGCCTCTGCAAACGAACCTAGTCGCTTCTAGATGTCTGCCGGAGACAGGCTGCGCAGGTCGCCGAGATCTGCTCCTTCGGGTAGCTCCGAGGTCGGATGATGGCAAGACCACCTCCGTTACGAAGCTGGCTGGACAAAAATTCCACCGGTGTATGGTAGGCCACCTGGAAACTCTCGGAGTGGCTAGGGGCGATGCTGCACTCTAGGGGTTGGATCTGCTACTGCTGCAGACTGGGTAGCAGGAGAGATAGAGAGGAAGAATGGAGGGATTAGGGGGAGGAAATGGTGGGAGATGGAGCTGGGGCCTTCTCTGGTGTGAGGTGGATGGGGGAGGAGGGTTGTGGTCTCGCCAGCAAAGTGCATAGCATTTTATTAAAGGCTTCTGCAAGCCCATTGGCTTAAGGGTTGTAGGGGGATGATGTCCTCCAGCCAATCTTATATTTATCAACCAGTCGGTAGACCTTTAGAATTCTGAAATGAGTGCCATTGTCAGACATAATTCGGCTGGGGACCCCAAACCGGCCGGAAGAACCTGGCAACCAGCTCCCCTGTCAGTTCTCTTAGCGGTATCACTTCTGCCCATTTGGAGAAGTAATCTGTGGCCGCTAAGATATATTTGCATCCTGACGGCGATGCTAGCAGAGGCCCCACCACATCTGTGCCCCATTGAGCGAACGCCCAACTCGGTATAGTGGGATGTAATGGCACCGGTGGTCTTCTTGACACAGTGGCATGTTCTTGACATTTTTGGCAAGCCTTGGTGAGCTTGCAGCAGTCGTCAAACATAGCGGGTCAGTAATAGCCCAGTTTCTTTATTTCAATCTTCATTTTTGGACAGGCCTGATGTGCCCCAGCTGGTCCGGCATGAACTTCTTGCATCACTTGCCAAGCTTCTGTTAAAGACAAGCAATGGAGTAAGACTTTCTTTCAGGCATTTGCCATTATCCGAAACAAGGTTCCATTTCTCATATCATAGGAATCCTTGATCCCGAGGAGCTTCATTCTTTGTTCTTTCTCCTTCGGGAGCTGCTGGTGTTGAAACCAACGCAAGAGATGTTCCCGCCAGTCGGACTGTTGGACTTTTTCCACAGTTGCTGCTTCATTTTCTTCTTCATTAGCCAGGACCTCTGTCACACTGGGGACCTGACATCGATTAATTACTGTTATGTTCAGGCTCGTGTCTGGCGAGATTACCAAAGAGCTGGCCAGTTTCACGAGAGCATCTGCCTAAGCATTCTGTCCTCGATTGATGTGCCTGATTTTGATGAAATAAAATCTCGCCATCAGGGGCAGTGCCAACTAATAGTAAGGAAGGAGTTCTTACTTTCGCACATCAAATTCTCCCTCTAACTATTTTATAACTAGCATGGAATCCTCGAATGCCTCAAGCATCTGAATCCCCATGGATAAAGTAATCTGCAATGCGATAATCGGGGCTTCATATTCTGCTTCGTTGTTTGTATAGGGTTTGTTTATCGAGCAAGAGGTGTATAAAACCTCTTCCTCAGGAGATTTTAGGACTACGCCTACCCCGATCGTGACTCTGGCTACTCCAGCTGCTGGGGTGTCAATTCTGGATGCACCATCAAAATATAACTGCCATAGGGTAGGCTGCACCTGGTCAGCTTCCAAGGTTTCATCTTTAGGGAGTTCTATCTCTAGTGGACAGTGTTCTGGCACTGGGCACACAGCAAAGAAGTCTGCGATAGCCTGGCCTTTGACAGCTTTTTACAGCACATAGGAGATATCAAACTCCATGAGAATCACCACCCATTTGCCCAAGTGGCCATTGAGTGCCAGTTGGGACATGATATATTTCAGCAGATCCGCCTTAGAAATCAACTTGATTTCATGCGACAACATATAGTGTCAGAGCTTCTTGACTGCGAAGACCAACGTCAAGCAGACTTTTTCAATGAAAGTGTATTTCTTTTCAGTTCTGATCAGTCTTCGACTGAGGTAGTAGAGGGCTTGATCTTTCCCTTCCTCATTATTCTGGGCTAGCATTGCCCCCATGGAGTAGTGTGTGGCTACTATATACAGAATCAACGGCCATCCTTTCACCGGTGCCCCCAGCACTGGAGGGGTCATCAGGTAATCTTTCAGCATAAATTTTCATTAAAGTCTTTTCCTTTGCTCTTTATCTGAAATAATCTTTGACCAAGTTTTAATAAACTCTAAATGAAGGGGAAAGATCTATTCACCTCCCTCTAGATCTATTCAATCTATATTCAACACGTGATATCAGAGCCTTGCTCTCCAGTATGTTGTCTAACAACCAGGAGAGAGTTGGTGGATTGACATCTAAAGGTCTAATGGCTGAGGGACACTCAGTGAGTGGACCACCATTCTTTAATGGCAATGATTACTCATATTGGAAAAATCGTATGCAAGTATTTCTGAGAGCTCAAGATCATGAAATGTGGAGAGTGGTGAGTCGCAGTCCCTATGAGCTTCCTGAAGATGAGGATACTTGGACGAGAGAACAAATAAGAAAGTCAACTATCAACTGGGGTGCAATGAATGTGATGCAATGTGCACTTCACTCCATGGAGTTCTCAAGAGTCTCTCAATGTGCAACAGCCAAAGCTATGTGGGATTGGCTAGAAGTCATTTGTGAAGGCACCTCAGAGGTAAGAGAAACAAAAGCAAATATGTTGATTTCAGATTATGAAATGTTCAAGATGAAAGCTGATGAAACTGTCTCTGAAATGTATGCAAGATTGATGCAATTGACTAATAGTCTGAAAAGTTTAGGTAAGACATATAAAGAGCAGGACTTGGTCAGGAAAATTCTCAGATCTCTCACTCCTGTGTGGCATACTAAAGCCACGGTCATTGAAGACTCGAAAAACCTTTCTACCATGACCGTGGATGAGCTGATTGGGTCACTAATGACTTACGAGATTAATCTTAAGAGGAAGGAAGATGAGGGCAAAAAGAAGAAGCCAGTGGCCTTGAAAGCAAACCCAAGCACATCCGAATCTTCGGAGACAAGTGAGTCATCAAGTAGCGAAGAAGACGCTGGTGAGTTTGCAATGTTAACAGGAAAGTTTAAGAAGTTTCTTCGAAGGGAAGGTAAAGGATTTAAAAATAAGAAGGAAATGGTAAGAAAGTCCTCTCAGTTCAAATTTGATAAATCTAAGAAGCCATCTAACAAGGTTGTTTGTTACAATTGTAGGAAACCAGGTCACATGAAGGCTGACTGTTTGGAGGCTCCCAAAAGGATAACGTCCAAATGGAAAGGGAAGAAGCCCAAGGCGATGATAAGCACCTGGAGTGATGAAGAGGAAGACAGTGAAGAGGAGACAACATCCGGTGAAGATGAAGGAAAATTGTGCCTCATGGCAAAAGGAGATAGTGAAGACCTTAAGGTAACCTCTCCTTTTAAACATTTTTCAGTACTTGACTGGGAAGATGCATATACTGAGTTATTAGATCAATATGACATAATTAAAAAGGAGAACAAAAGTCTGAAAAAGAAAATCAACTCAAGAAGTCATGACAATAGCTCAATAAACAAGTGTGCTGACCTTGAATTAGAAATTGCTAATTTGCATAAGAAACTGAGTGAACAGGAATCAAATGAAGAGACATCCAAGGCTCTAGAAGAAGAAAATGAATTGTTAAAGAAAACAATAGATGATCTGAAATTAAAAGTACAAGGTTGTGAGCAGGAAACAAGAGTAACAAAAGAAAAACATAATGCCGGCCGGGTAAGACCATTGTCTACCACCTTAGCATCTTCTTATCCTCACCTCGGGCTTAGGCCAATGCAATCACGTCACCTGCAGGTGCGACGGCGTCTGATTCTGGGTCAGCGTCGCGAGGTTGGCTGTTAGGGTTCCAAGGTGTTCCACCATATACCTGCGCATTGATCTCCCCTCTTTGGATGAGGACTTCAATGCAATATTGGACTTCCAGGCATTTCCCAGTGGGGTGGGATGACTCTTGGTCGTCTCATTGTAGTAGGACGGCGGATCATGTGTCATCACTCGACCCTCTTCCGAGAGCTTGTAAAAAATCTTCTCAGTGTTTTCCTCAGGGAAAGAACACTGATGAGAGGGTTGCCACGTTGGATACCACAATGTGGATTGGGATAGTTGGGAGTTGACTCCTCCTTCCCTCAGCTCCGGGAGTTCGAAAGCAGCCAAGGCATGTGTGACATTGATGGAGAAATTGAAGCTCTCCTGTACATGCGGCTACGGCGGATTGACTAGGATGTCTCCCATATTGACCACCCCTCGCCTAATTAAATCCTCAGCGAGGTCCTTAAAGGGCTGGCAATTATGAATGATATGGCTTATCACCTCATCGTATGGGCAATAGCCCTGATGTAATGTAGCACCTGGTGCCTCCTCATTGGGTGACGCCGGGAGGTTTAACAAGCCCGCTCGCTGGCACGCGAAGAAGATGTGCAAGGTCTTCTCGCGAGGAAAAGAGTATAACTTTTTTGGCTCATTGCCTTCAGATGAATCCACCTCACCTTCAGATGAATGCGGGGATTCCTCAGAGAGCTAACCCCTGAGCGAAGTCTGGGCAGTGGGTGTTACACCTGTCTCTCGTATGTGGGTTGGAGCTAGCCCCCTAGCAAATGGGCCTAAGGGGAAAGTGGCCAACTGCTCATCAATGCTCTCCAAGAACTGTAGCAGATGCCTTTATTCCAGTTGCAATTGTCGGATCTCTCCTCGGATCTTCCAAATAGCCCTCCGCAGCGCAAGGCATTCATGGAGTGAAGGAGGAGCGGCTCCGTGACTAGCATTGGGCCGTTGATTTGAAGGCGCGGCCTCGAAGGCATTGGAGCTCAAAGCCGTCGCCACCATGTAGACCACATTAGTCGATCGGTTTGGTCGATTCCAGGCGTGCGACTGCATGGCCCAACATATTTATCAAATCCTTTTGAATGAGCTCTTCTGTTATGTTCTTGAAAACATAACAGTCCCCAACGGTGTGACTCAACCTTCAGTGATACACACAATAGATAGGATCATCTGTTTTATCCACCTCTGAGAACTTCTGTGGATCCGGTAGGGTGATGAGCTTTTCTTTCATGCACAAATCAAAGAGTATCTTTGTGTGCTCTTTTCTGAAGGAGTAGGGCGCCTTCATACATTCTGCTAACAAAGACGCATTCGCCTTGGCATCGGGCGTTTTGCCATTGCCCTCTGATTTTCCTTCCCCCTTATCTCCATTTGTCGGGGAGAAGTCCATTGCATTTACCTCTTTCCCGCTGGCTAGGCGATCTTTGGAGGATTTGCCTTTGGCAGAGGCTTGTGCCGGGTGATCAACGAAGAACATTTCAATCTCCGCCACCACTGTGTTTAGCTGGTCGAAGCTTCTGATATTTGAACTCTGAAGCTTTTCACTAACTTCTCGCGTCTTCGGGCGTTGGATGATTATCGTAGTGCATGCTGACGTCCCTCCACCACTTGATACAGTCCAACATGGTCTCACCTTTTCTCTGTCAGAGGGCGTAGATTTCCACCAGAGAAACTTTGCGTTCGGCCGTCTGGAAACGGTCGACGAACTTCTTCTGTATATCAGCCCAATCAGCGACAGAATTGAGTTTTAGCTTGGAACACCACTGGAAGGCGGTGCTTGTCAGGGACGTGGCAAAGTACCGTAGCAACTATGTCTCTTCCAGCGCCAGTTCGCCCATGGCCGTCATGTAGTAGGCCAGGTGTTTGTGTGGCGTGCCCTGCCCATTGAACTTCTAGAGTTTCGGGTCCTTTGGGCAGTCAGATGGGCGTTTCTTGAATTGATGGTGGAGGAGATAGGGCACGCTGTACAAATCGATGGTAGCCACCCCCTCACTATGTTGAGCAAACTTTGCCTCCACAATTCGCTCAATCATCTGCCTTTGCGCCATAAGGCTTTCTGCGGCAGGAGTGGCAGAGGGCCGCGCATTTGCTTCGTGTTGCGGCACTTCAAATTCCATCGCCACCGGTAGCTTCGCAGCAGTGACGGAGGCATTGGCCACGACTGGAATGGGAGGAGGCTGTTGTTCCATCCCAGTGGGTGCCGCTTGAGGTTGAACATGAACCTCCTTTTCACGTAATAATACTTGCAAGAGGTTCTTAAGTTCTTGATTTTCACGTCGGAGCTCTTCCAACGCGAGAGTCTGCGCCTCTTTTCCAAGATCTTCCTCGTGTCCGGGGTTGTTGTCCCCATCGGCACTATGGATGTCTTCTTGGTGTTCTTGTCGTGCCGGCTCGGGCTGAGATGTTCTGACAGTCGACATCTGCTGCGTCTGTGCCAGGATCTGGGAAACGGGTCTCGACCTCCTCAAATACTGAAGAGGCTGGTTTAACTCTCCCGAGGTATCCTCCGACTACTTATTAGCAGAGGTAGTGTAGCAGGTAAACACTTTGACAACGTCATTGGTCACCTGAACCACCTGCTTCTTTCTGGACAGTTGTCTTCCAGGCTTGGGTGTCATCCCTAGTCTGTCAAAAACAGATACTCGGGACGTGGAAACCTGGGCAGAGCAATCCTCATCCGTGTGCTTTGAACTGGCCCACGGAGAAGTCAACCGCACCTTTTGGCTGGCTCCTTGGCCCTTTTGTCCGCGTGGGGGTTGGGTTGTGGACCTCGCGGACGTCGAGATCTCAATGCTCGTTGGACTCCGTTTCTGTTGCAGATCTGACATGTGGAAGGGCCCTTCCGCCCTTGCCTACCTAATGATTCGGGCCTCCTCCTTGGTGACCCATATCTTCTTTAGACAGAGCTGACACTCCTCAATTGGGTTGTCCTCTGACTTTGATCGGGAAGCAAGTGGTTTGGGTCGCTGCATTGAACCCTGACTTGCTGCCGGTACGGCGGGCTTCTTCAACTTAGCTCCGTCCTCCCGGACTTGCCGAAGAAGCTTGAAGCGGTTGGAGGTTGAGATAATCGGGACGTGGCGGTCCCGAGGCAAAATCGGCTCGCCTCCATCGAGCCGGATGCGAAGATCCCCGACAATTATAGTTTTGCCGGAGCGAGAGGTCGCCGCTGCAAGCTTTACGCCCTTGCGGCTATGACGTTGCCCCTGTTGAGCAGGGGCGGCATTGGTGACGATTGCCATAGGCATGGCGTCATTGCGGCGGCGACGCTGCCCCCGTTGAGCAGGAGCAGCACCTTTGAGGGTGGTCGCAGTGGAGTTGGTGCTTGCGGCGGCGGCATTGCCCCCGTTGAGCAGAAGCGGCGTTGGCAGTAACTTGATTGACCGAGAAGACTCGGCCATTTGTTGGGGCAGAAGGCCTGACACCTTTGGCCGTTGTCATGACAGCCGAGCGGACTCGATCAGTTGTTGAGACGAAGGGCCTGACACCCTTGGTCAGTATAGAGTCGGCCGGGCAGAATCGACTGGCTGCTAAAGCAGAGGGCCTGACACCCCCGACAGTTGATCTGTAGATCGAGCGGACTCGGCCAATTGTGGAAGCCGAGGGTCTGACACCCCCGACGGTTGTCCTGTTGACCGGGTGAACTTGGCTAGTTACTGAGGTTGAGGGCATAGCACCCCCAATAGTTGGTTTGTTGACCAAGCGGACTTGGTCGGTTGTTGAAGCCGAGCGCCTGACACTCTCGACGGTTGATTTGTCGACCGAACGGGCTTGGCCAATCGTTGAAGTCGAGGGCCTAATGCCCCTGACAGTTGGTTTGTTGACCAGGCAAAGTCGGCCAGTCGTTGGAGCTGAGGGCCTGACACCCCCGGTGGTGGTTGCTGCAGGCGTGGCTGAACTGACTTCAGCTGTAGGTACAATGCCCAAGAAGAAGGGCGAACTGACGACCGTTGGGAAGTTGCTGAATACGAGTGGGGTCGCCAAGTATCCGAACTGGGTGTGGTTGGCGACAACCTGAGGGCCGTATGTGACGGCGGCCATTGTCTTCTTCTTGTTGTTGTTGGTGGTGTGTAGCACGAAAGGAGTGGCGTGCAAATGCACACAAAGTTCTCAAGTGAGCAAAAGAGTGTACCCTCCCCTTCTCGTCCTGCAAGAGGAAGAGGGGCAACCAGAGCCTTGAAGAAGGTTTGGGGAATTCTTTGACAGAAAGAAGAAAGGCGGGAAGGGTCCCCCCAGGCGTGCTAGTCTGTCGGTCACAGAATTATATAAATAAAGATTCGTCGGGGCATAAGGTGTTCTTTCACCTCTTCTATCTGGGCGATTCTCAGGTGCTCAGGGAAGAAGTGTTGACTCCTTGAGTTGACACTTATTCCCCTGGGTTCTATTTGAACCTTTTTCACTGCTCGGGTGACTGGAAGTGTCGACTCAAGGAGTTGACACTTTTCGGCGACTGGACTTCTCGCCGATTCGTGCGGGCTCTACGCCCAACATTGGTTCCCCTCTTTTTGTGCCCCTCTATGATTGGTTGAAGGGAGAATATCCCTTCCACGTGGCCCTTCGTTCCCTGGGCTATATAAGGTTTGAGATAGGAGTATTTTCGTGGAAGATAAAAAAGGGGTTTTAAATCTGATCCGATTTTGGTATTGCAGGTAGAGCGCGGCGGCAACACCTCTTCCTCCTCTCCTGGCATGTTGAAGACGTAAAAAGAGAGGGAGATGCAATCGTCCAGTATTCTTCAGTGAACCTGCGACGTGCTTCATCAAGGGGTTGAGAGAAAATTAGAGAAAGTAAAGAAAAGGGACTCCAGCCACAAGGTGGAAGTCTGGTACATCGATCTCCCACCGTTGAAAGCTTCAACGAAGAAATGTCCAAGGCCCTCATCCATCAGGAGATAAAATGATATTTCCTTGTTATCCCTCTTTGTTGTTGCTCTACGATCAGTTCCTATTGAGCATGTATTGATCTTCTGATTCCATATTTCTGAACTCTGAATATCAGTGTACATGTACGGAGCTACGTCTCTGTGTGAGGACTCAGTGTGGGGTGAGCTCCCCAAACTCGTGTGTGTGTGTGCTGGGTGGCAGCGTCTTGAGGTAAGGCCTCGCATGTGGATTGTTGCGAAAGCAGCGTGCGTGTGTGTGCTTTTGGGTTCGTCCCCGTGGTTGCTACCCTTTTAGTGTGGTAGTGAAGCCTCACCGAGTTTGGTGAAGGGTGGACGTAGGGAGCCCGTCGTGGTCTCGAACCACCTTAAAATTATTGTGTCTTTGTGAATGCTTGTGTGATTGGTCCATATCTCCTACCTCCATTCACAGGTTGACTTGATCACTGTGCTTCTCTTCGTTCTTAGATTCGCTGTTATACACCGTTTAGCTCAATTTGCCTATCTAACGCTTGTGTGAACATCATCATATATAAGCGTTTGTTTAGCTTGTGTTGTGTGGTGTTTGAGGAATTTAATTGGACTTAAATTTCTATAGAGGGATCTATTCACCCCCCCTCTAGATCCGTGTTACTGCACTACGGGACCCAACAAGATCAAGCTCAAAAGTCTGTTCAACGCGTTGAAGTAGCCTGTTCAATGCGTCGACGCAGCTTGTTCAACGCGTTAACGTAGCTTGCTCAACGCGTTGACACGATGGTGCATTCCAGCAAGCCAATCTGAGCAGATTTGTACTGATGGGTTGATGTAGCCTGCTCAGTGCGTCGACGCAGCAGAAGAAATAGCAAGTTTCAAGGTTATGTCTGACAAGGATGCTTTGACACAGTGGACTACATGCGTTAACGCATCAGGCGCACGAATTCGATGAATTAGTTACGGGACCCACCTTTGGCACATGAACCAAGGTCCAATGGTTAGGAAAGCACACTTAACGATGCATCAAGATTTTGGGAGCCTCTAGAAGGACCTTTTTCGAAGGAATATCCCCTCTATGATTGGAGAAATGTCTAGTGGGACCCAAGATCGGATATTCTCTGCTACATGGCCAAATGAAGAGTGGAAAGAAGGAAATAAAACTAGCCAACCTATAATAAGGCCAAAAGAGAGGGGCGCCCCCTTCATGAGGGATGCTATAGGCACCCTCTTCTTGGGCCCTCCATGGGGGAAAGGGTGGCCAGCCCAATTGGGCTCCATGCTAGCAAAAAGGCCCAATTGCCCTAGATCTAGACTCCATTAAGACTAATGACCCACATATGAATCATATGGCCCACAAGTGGCCTACAAAAGTCCAGAATGAAAGAAATAAAAAGATCTAAGCTCCTGGTTAGCTCTCCATGCCATCTCTAAGCCATAATGAAGTCTACAAGTCCCGAATAGCATTGTGCGTCCTGTAGTGTTGCTCTGTCGCATTGCGCCAATCTCTAGCTTGAGTGTCCTCACCAAGAGTTCTTCTCTCCAGGTTACACTTTTTGTGACCCTTTAACCCCTTCTCATGGGAACTTGAGTACCCAAATGATCCATCCACATTCTTCACCACGGACTCCTTCCCACCCCCTCCAACAAGGACTAATCAAGTCCACACTTTCAAAGACCCGTGCCACACAAAGGAAGCCGTGTCCATGTACAACATATGCCTAGGAAGTAATGGAACACCCCACCCCAAGGATTCTACCTTCCTGGATCCCTTTAATCCCGATGGCTGGAAACTCAACGGCCAAACCATGCCCTCGCACCCCTTTATCACAACTAGTCAACCAAATATAGGGGTTATCTCCTGGATGGGAATGCATATGTCTTGGCATACCACATCATTTGGCAGGATAGTGAGTCAGGTCGTCCCATGTGTATCACACACACCATAAGACAAATGCATGATTGGTTCACATTTGGGTGTACAGGCCCCTCCCCCATTCATCATCACCAACAAACTTGATCTTGTGCATGATAGGATCACGTATGGATGTCCAGGTCCACCCTTGCATACTAGAATTTTCACACCCACACAGCATGATTAGGCATGGCATGAGAATCCAAGCAAGTACCTAGGGAAGAGTAACGAGGCTTACAAGAAGCGGGTAGATGCTCACAGGTGCCACTTAGAATTTCAAGTAGGCGACTCTGTGATGGTGAGGATGAAGCAACTCTTCCCTGGGGCCGCCTCCAAGCTGAGGGCATGAGGGTCTAGACCTTTACAAGTTCTGAGATGATTTGGCAACAATGCTAATCAGCTAGAGCTACCAGAGGGCTATGGGGTACATCCTACTTTTAATGTGGCGGATTTAGCACCCTATAAGGGCCCCGTGGTGGAACCTAGTGACAATCTTGAGCCTATACCTACCCTTCCGAGAGACACCACCAGTGAGAATCCACCTATCAGCCTGAGGGACCGACATGAGCAAGTGGATATGATACTGGATGAGCAGAGCACCATCACTAGGAATAGGGTGCACCAATGCTATCTTGTGAGGTGGAAGAATCGTCCACTGACCGAGAATACGTGGTTGAGCCGGGAGGACCTACTACGCCTAGACCCAGATATTTTGGAGTGCTACCACAGCTAGGTGGACCCATACTCAACAGGGTCGAGATCTTCCCACCCTGGGGGATTTGATGGGGACATCTCGCACCACTCCCTATGGTTAGGGTCGTTTTCACATCCTTGAGGAAGCTTGGCGATGACTATCGCATGTTATCTTTATTTTGAGTCTTATTTATGTATTTTCTTTTATTGAGTCATGTGGACATGAGTCTAATTTACCTTGTTTGTGCTTGATTGGACCTTAGTATCCTAGTTTGGGGCCATATCTGTTGTTTAGGATAGCTTCGGTCTTTTGTATGAATGCTAAGGGCATTTTGCTCCTGTAAAAATTAGGTGCCTATAAATAACGCCTCCATGGTGGCTGAAACAAGAGAAAGGATTCATGTGTGTAAGGGCCTTGCCTCGGGAGGTAAATAAATCCCAAAGGACACCGATATCTAAGGAGTCTAACCTGTGGGTTGGCTCGACTCGGCCCGAGTGGTTGCAAAGTCCTCGAAGGATGAAATCTGGGGTACCAGAGGGGATACCGCTGAAGCCAAAGCCGCCTCTATTTTTCTCCACTCTGCTTCTTCCCGCCCAGCCACCTTGGCGGCAGCCAGCGCCTTCTTCACAGGCGACCGCGCCTGGGGCTTCCCTTTAGCCTTGGGCAGAGGAGTCGGAGTGGGAGTCAGTCCTGCCATGGCCACGGCCTCACCCACGCTGGGGATAGATACAACTGCGGGCTCCTCTGCGATAGCTGGAAAAGGAGAAGAAGCACGCGTGGGTAAGGACCTTGGCCCGAGATGCAAGCAGGTCTAAAAGGGGCACCGATGGTTCAAGAAGTCTGACCTGCGGACTGGCTTGGCTCGGCCTAAATGGCGACAAACTCTTCAAAGGACGGGATCGAAGGTACCGGAGGGACGGCCGTAGAAGCGGAAGCCATCTCTGCTTTCCTATGCTTCGCCTCCCGCTGCCCGGCCGCCTTCACGACGTCCAATGCCTTCTTCACCGGTGACTTTGCCCAAGACCTCTTCTTAGCCGGAGGCAGAGGGGTCGTGGTCGGAGCCGGTGGTGCCGCCTCAAATTGTGGGGGCTTCTGAACGAGCCAAAGAAAGTTTCGATATGCCACCACTTTAGTGCCGTCGGGGTGGTCTGTTAAAGAGAAAGAGAAGAGAGAAGAAGAAGGAAAAAAAGAGATCCGATTAGCATCCGGTACCCTGAGAAGGTCGCAGCAATGAAGGGCGAAGATAAAAGAATGGGGAAGCATTAATACCGTGAGGGCCAGTGCACAACCGAAGTGTTATCGACCAGTAGCTCAGAGAGGGTTCTCAGTCTCGGCGTGCCGCCTCCCGGACTAGCCAACACGCGTCCCTGATCTTCTGGAAATGATTGGCGAGAACGGCCAGGTCTGCGTGCTTCTTGAAGGCGAGGTGGCAGAAAAGGTTGAAGTGATCCATGCCCCACCCGTCGGCGTAATAATACGAGACCTGCAGACGCTTGTCCAGGATGGCGGCCGTCAGGTCATCCACCTTCAGCTCGTGTGAGCGAAGCAGGACATATAGCCACGTGGTGTCCTTGTAGTTCTCGGGCTTCCGCTCCTCCCTCCTCACAAATGTGCAGTAGGGGAATATTGGGTCCGTTTCCAGACACCATCTCCTGGCAGGAGTGCCTTCTTCTTCTATGGGGAGCGTGTAGTTGATAAGCTCCAAGCGATCTCCCCCGATGCGGCATTGCTCTCTCAGGGTCTCCTTGAAATCATCTTTTGCTACCGGAGGCAGCTTGACCTGCGGTGCTGGTTTAGCCTCCCGAGCTTCTCGACGCGCAGCCAGATATACCGCCACCTCCTTCTCCTTCTTGTGCTTGAGCCGAAGGAGGTGCTCCGGGTTAATGTCGAGCACGGGCACTGATTGCTTGCTCAGAAACTTCCTCTCTGCTCCATCCCAGCAATCAGTTCGACACAACCGATAAAAGCCCGTCCGGGCATTCCACCACTTTATGTATTCCGCAGTCACCCGCGGAACTCGGCCAGGAGCCGACACCCTGAAGGTCACAGTGTTCGCCCGATGAAAGAAGTCCCACCAGGTTCTGGCATGTTCAGCAGTCAAGCCCCCCCCGGAGGCTTCGTACCTATTCACCCCCCTCTAGATCATCCTCTAGGGACCCTACACTTGGTATCAGAGCCTAACTCTTCTGCAGGGATCAACATCCTGAAGAGTCAACGGCCATGGATGCCAGAGGATTAATGGCTGAAGGACACTCCACTACGAAGCCCCCTTACTTTCACGGATCTAACTATGCATACTAGAAGAATCGTATGCAGGTCTTTCTGAGGGTGAAGGACTACGAGATTTGAAAAGTAGTCAGCAACGGACCGTTTGAACTCCACCTGAACGAGGATGTATGGACGAAAGAGGAAATCAGGAAGTCCACTCTCAACTAGAGTGCCATCAATGCAATTCAGTGCGCTTTACATCCCACAGAGTTCTCCAGAGTATTGTCGTACACCACAGCGAATGAGATGTGGGATAGACTGGAGGTCATCTATGAGGGAACATCTTAAGTGAGGGAGACCAAGGCAAATCTGCTGGTCATCTACGAGGGAACATCTTAAGTGAGTGGAAAGTTTCATGCTAAAACTGTTAATTCCAAAATGTCCAGTGCTAAGGACAAGGGTAAGCAGAAAATTGGTAAGCCTAGCTCATACTGCCCTACTCCTCAGGGTAGAACTTAGATTAGGGGTCAATCTCCACTCACACCCAAACCCCAGGCAAGGGCTACCAAGTCTCCACTACCAACTGCTCAGAAGAAGACCCAGTCCACACCAATGTACACTTTAGGAGGGTCTAGGGTGCAAGGGAGACAGTATCCAGCAAGAGGTCAATCCAGCCAGCTCTACCAACCCAGGGTCCAGACCTACCATTATGCTCAGTCACAATGATTCCATTGGTCTGGATGGAGTAGAAATCAGAGGAGGTCTAGATACCAGTCATTCCATACTCATGATTATAGACCTCAAACTACAAACTGGGTTAAGCAGTCTAGGACATGGGTTCCTAATAGGCAAACTCCCTTCGGTCAGCCTAGGAGCACTATAGGCCACAACTCTCTGAATGCTTATTGGCCTAGGCACTAGCACAAAAATAATAAATTTGCTAATAACAATGGTGCCAGGACATAGCACAAGAAAGAAAAAGCTCAATTTGTTGGTGCTGAGAAGAGAAGAAATAATAAAAAAGAATGTTGAGATATCCACTAAGCTAACATTGGTCAAACAAATGTGGATTCCAAAAATGTTATTGTCTTGTTTAGACACCTTTTGTCCTGATCACCACCTCGTCTAAAGTTTGATAACAACACCCTCTAAGAGTGACTTGAGAATTGAGGTATTCATTTGACATTGGTTTCTTGCTTCCTGATATGCTCAGTGTTATCTCATCATCGGTTTTTGCGAGGGTTTTATTCCTTCCCTGGTGATATGGTTATTCTCTCTTTAATAACTGTTTGGTGGCTCTATATGATGAATGCAGGGTTTTCTGTCATGTTGTTTGTAACTTTTAGATGATGGTGCCATTTGGGGAACAAGAGTCATAAATATAATTTCTAACCTCCTTTTGATTGAGAATCACGTTCCTGTTGACACCCGAAAATTCACCTTCAAGAGCGTCAAGTCACCCTGACCGAACAAGGGCAACGGAGGAAGAAAAGGAGAAGTGTGTCGATGCACCTCACAAGCCACGTTGACGAACACATGAAGACGCCATCTACTGTCTAAGGTGATCAGCTAGATGCATCGACACAACTTTTTGAGTGCGTCAATGCACACATGCAGGATCGCATAAACAAAAGAAAAAAAAGAAGAAAAGAAAAGGAGGTGGGAGCGAACCGGAGCCAAAACAATGGAAGCTCGGGCAAGAAAACACTGATTCAGCCCATGGAACGGACCTCGTCCGGCCGCCACCCTCGCAATTCTTAGCGCCCAAGGGACAAGGAGGAGGAGGAGGACACCCAGAAGCCATCGACACCACCAAGCAACAGCCCTCGTCCAGATGATGAGAAATATCTGGTTCTTCCCCCACTCACAAATCTATATATACGGAAAGAGAGGAGATCAAAATTAACCATAGCACATCTCCACCCATATATCGCAATCTTACCTACATAAATTTCTCTCTCTGCAACAGTATACGAGAAGCAGCTTGGTACCTAGCCCACATCAGATAGATGATGGCTTCTCCAGTTTGTCATTCTCTGCTCCTCGCCGCCCTCTTCCTGTCTGCCTCTCCACACTTCGTCTTCTGCACCAACACCACGGGTAACTCGACAGCGGGCGGCGCCACCGCCACCACCATCACGGATGGTTTCTCGGCGGACGACGCCAACCCCGACGGCATCCCCGCGGCCGTGACCATCTCCCAGTTCGTCACCGCCCACAACGCGGCGAGGAAGCTGGTGGGGGTGCCGCCGCTGGTGTGGGACTCCAAGCTGGCCAACTTCGCGCGGGCGTACGCGCGGCAGCGGCGGGCGGACTGCGACCTGGTGCACTCCCCCGGGTACGCCTACGGGGAGAACATCTTCTGGGGGAAGGGGCGGCGGTGGACGGCGACGGACGTGGTGGCGGCGTGGGTGGCGGAGAAGCAGTGGTACCACTACGGCAGCAACACCTGCACGGGGCCGGACTGCACCCACTACACCCAGATCGTGTGGCGGACGACGCGGAAGGTGGGCTGCGCCAAGATCATCTGCAACAGCGGCGACACCTGGGTGGCCTGCGAGTACTATCCCCCCGGCAACTACATCGGCGCGCGCCCCTACATCGTCCCCAAGCACTAATTAAGCCAATTAACAAGCGGCTACCTCCTCCACTTCCTTCCAATTCCCTCTCTAGATATCATGCATGGAGGCGCCAATGTATTGCTGCTGCCTACTGCATGCATGAATCAATACTAATTATTAATGGATTAATTGATCAACCTATACATTTATCTGTTGTTGATCGATCGACTTGTTGGTTTATGTAATGCATGTCTTGTAAATTAAACTGGGCTAGCTTTATCCTTCCTCAAGCACATAATCAATCAAGGGGGGATAATTATAAGACAAAATGTGCCCGTAACTTCCGATTTAATTATCCCTTTCTTAATTAAACTTTAGGTTGAGCAACTAAGAAATTAGTGGTGCATTTATGTTAAAAATCACAAAAATATATGTATATTCCTCCTTTCTTAATTATAAGTTTTGAACTAGAATGTTTCGCTATGGCGAGTTCAAACTGTCAAATTGTGGTGTTCTTATTGGAGATTAACCATGCAAGCTTCCAGATGAGTTAGATTTGTTCCTACTCTACTTATTGTGGGCGGTGGAATCTAAGAATGTCTTCTAAAAATTTCACCAGACGTGCCCTCAGATTAATTAGTTTTGCTTATAGTCTTGTCTTTGGGTCCCTAACAGATGAGATGACCCATACACACACACCTCAAATGTTCAAGCGTACGGGCCAAACAGGCAAAAAAAAAATATCTGCACGTTATCTGGTCGACGGGGTCACCCAAGATGCACATGGGACAGCTACGATCACTTGGCCAAAGTGAATTTCTCACTCCACTAGGGCCACTTTGATAATAGGTTAATTAAGATAAGTTAATCCGAAGAGAGGGTGATAACGAATGAAGATCGAGAGAAAGCCTAGATTGTTATAGAGTCACGAGTCAATTATGTAATTTTCTCTTTATTGAGTCTAGAATTAAAAAGTCAAAGTCAAGTGTCATGTAACCCTTGATTATTATATGAATAAAGTTAGATTTTTCAGTCTATATCATGGTGCATTCCTGTTTATGTAGATGTTATTGCGCTTTGATTATAATACTAGCTTAAGACGTATTGCCGGCTGCTCACATCCCCGAGTTGCTTCCACTGTACACATATCTCGGGGCATGATAGTTAAGTTGGTATCAGAGCCTAGACATAAGTAAGTCCTAGAAAAATGTCATGCCATAGGCTAAGTCCAAGGATTAAAAGCCCATACCTATGAACAATGAAGAAATTTCCAAACCCATGTGAGATTAGGTAGAGCCCGGGATGAGATAGTTACTTAGAATTTATTTGTAGTTTTAGGCCCCACAAATTCCATAGGTAATAACTAATAGTTATTTCTCAAGTACCATATTCTTCGAATGGCTCACCGTGTCAACTGATATGAGATGCAATAAATTATTACGGGTCTTGCCTAGGCCCTCCAGACCGTGGCCCAAGCTGGCGCGAGGGCTGGCGCTGGAGATCTACACTGAAACTTCCAAAGTTTGAACCCTCTACAGTTCTCGAGATCTTCTAATCCTGATCAAGTTGGGAATTGGATGGATGGAATGGAGCGAATCTTTAATGTCATGCAATGTGCAGACTAGGAGAAAGTCCTTCTGGCCACCTTTCAACTCCACATAAATGCACGTACGTGGTAGAAGGCAACATCGGCCCCTCTTCAAAATAGGCAACTTACTTGTGCGGAATTTCTTGAACTTTTCCATGCCAAATATTTCTCCGAGCATGTTAAGGAGAGGAAGGCTGTAGAATTCACCTATCTTCATCAAGGCATGATGTCTGTGGCGGAGTATGAAATCCAATTCTCTCGCCTGGCCCCTTATGCTCCGCACTTGGTGAGCATGGATATCTTAAAGGCCAATCGCTTTATGGAGAATTTAAGGCTCGACTTTACTCAATAACTCGGTCCACAAAATATCTACACTTATGCGAAGATGGTCCAATGGGCACATCTATAAGAAAGGACCTTGGAGAAGATCTAGAAAATTAAGGGCAAGAGAGATGAGTCTAGCCAGAAGTCTGATAGGCGAGAAGAAAAAGAGGAAAGGTTTAGCATCACGGAGGATGATGAACCCCATAAGAGTAAGAAAAGATCCTGCAATGGGAATGATAATGGTAAAAGGAACTGCAAAGGGAACGGTAATGGTAATGCTAAGAGTAAAAGAGTTAAGGAGGAGGAAGAAAAGTAGGCCATGGCAACTTGCTCATTTTGTGAGAAGTTCAAGCAAAGGCCGAGGAATGCTGGAAGCGTCTCGATGCTTGTCTCAAATGTGGGAGCCGAGAGCATCGCTTGCCCGCATGTCCTCTCATAAAGGAAACATCTTCAAGGGATAACAATGGACGCAGGCGGCGAGGCTGACTAAATGCTTTCTTGGATGGAGAAGGTAAAGTAATTGAAGGTATCATCTTGGCCTATTCATATTTAGCATTGCCTTAATTATTAATGCAACTAATTAGGCTACAAATAAACCACGCTATCTATAAGACTCAGGCAATGAATTTAGGGACCAAATTCTCCTTAAGTGGGGGAGGGCGTAACACCCCTTATTTTTCTATGAATTTTTAAGATTTTTTAAAAATTAAAATAATTAATTCACACTATGCATATGGTGGAACTTAGTTGTAAAAGTTGAGCAGAATTCAGATAAGAAGTGTAACTTCTTAAAGGATAGGTCGACCTTATAGTCTAGCTGCTTTCATCTCAAAAAGAAGAAAGTCCAAGTAGTTTTTTGAAGCTCTGACCTCACAGAAGAATTGCTCCAACCTCACAGAAGAACTGCTCCGACCTTATAGAAGAACTACACTGACCTCATAGTAGAGCTGCTCCGACCTCATTTCACGCTGCTCCAACATCAACTACAAGGTACGGACAGTCTCTTAAGATAGGTCAACACTATTTTCACATAAGGTCGACCTCAGGCATCTTCCAGAAACTGTTATAATGGGTAGGCTCTTGAGACAGGTCGACACCACAGTTACAGGAGGTCAACCTCATGGTGCTTCCAGAAGTCATTGAAGATAGGATTCTACAAAGCTGCCTCGACCTCACTATCTCAGCAGGTCGACCTCACTGAAGGAAAACATCAAAGTACTCTATTAGATTTGTCTGTTTGTAAACCATACTGAGAGCATTAATAGCTGGCGTAAACCTTCTAAATCATGATTTTTGAGGTCTGGAGGAAGGTTCCTGGTCAGAGGTTCTGCCATCTCATTATAATAGCTCAGAATATCCTTGTTAAAGAAGACCATGTCAGGGACCAAATCTGCAAAGGTCTTTCTACAAGAAAACTGTCCTTTCTATCCTAAGAAAGGACTGGCCAAGTGGATTACATCTCTCTATACACTATACAAAGCTATTCCTTCTGCCACAAGATTTCAAAGAAGGTCCACTCTCCCTACCACCGTCCTATTCTAGGACTGGTCTGAGAAGTAATGCCAGCTCAGAGTCAACCTTCTGCAGAATATCTACTTCATCCAAGAAAATATTTTTGGAGGGAAAATAGATCTCCCATCTGCTCCCTTATGACCGGAGGATCAAGTCAAGGACTGCTGAAAGAAGGTCAGTGGTCAGAACATTTCAAATTTGAATCAGTCTTCTACAGATTTTCTTGGAGGGAAAATCCTCCACTAGCTCTCCTATAAATACATGAAGCTTCTATGGGAGCTGTTGTTGCTGCTGCTATTTTGTTGCTGCCTTAGAAGAGAGCCCACGTCTCATTGAGCATCCAAGAAGAAAATCTGTGAGATAGAAAAGAAGGGAGTGAAAGCAGCCCAGCACTAAGGATGACCCAGTCCAATGCCGTAAGAGAGAAGAGAAAGAAGTGAGATCAGCCTTGAGAGAAGAGCAGCCCTGTAGTTGTCTGAGTCTGAAGAGAAAGATCTTCGGATCTGAATTTGAAGCTGCAGCCACCAACTTCCAGATCTCTATTTGAAGCCACAGCTGGTGTTTCTTTCCTTGTTCTAATTTTTTTCCCCTCTGCACTTGTAGCTTACTTTCTTTTCTTTTTCTTTTTCCTTTATTGGCATATGTAAGTGGGGTTCATCCCCGTGTGCTACTGTTGCAGCGTGAGGACTTGGTCCTCGTAAGGAGCTTGAACCTCGTGTGGTTGGGGCGTCGTCCCCATGTGGTGCTACTTTGTAGCATGTGGTGAAGTCTCACTAGGTTCGGTGAGCGGTGGATGTAGGTTGCGGGGTTGCAACCGAACCACCTTAAAAATTCCTATGCAATGGGTTGTGATTTGTGTGTTTGCTCCATATCCTCTACCCCCATTCATAGGTACGCATGAGCTCTAACATATTTTATTCTAACTAATTTCCATTGCACACTCTAGCCTTCTGATCTGCACACTATCTGTCTTGAATAAATCGAGGTGCTATAACAGAAGTATCCTCTCACTAGAAGCAAGGCCAGATGTGTCCGCTGACGTCTTATACTGCACCTCAAGCATCTCCCACTCGTCTCGAACACAGTAACTAAGACACCGTAACAGTAACCAAGAAACAAGGACTAGTCAGGGTTGTTGGATGGCACGAGAGGATCTAGAGAGAGGGTGAATAGATCATGTACTCAGTTTTTCGACGACTTAAAGATAATAATGCAAGAACGGTAGCACAACGATATCAAGCAACACAATGCAAGCTGGCACAGGGGATGTTAGCAATGAGGAGCTATGAAAACACGTTCTCAAATGCAGCGCTTGTGAAGGAGGGTAGAAGATATGGAACAAGCACGTCACAACAGGTGGTTCAGCTACTACCCAACAAGCTTACGTCCACCCCTCACCAACTTGGTGAGGCTTCAACTCTTTGGCCAAAAGAGATCCACGCACACGTTGGAAGCCCAGCAGAACACACACACACACACACAAGGATGAACCTCACGCACACACACACACACACAAACAAAGAAAAGAAGCAAGCTGCAACTGTAGCAAAATACAGGGAACAACTCCCCGACACACACACTCTAGAAAGTTTTGCCAACGAAGAAATTTAAAACAAGAGACTTAAGTACAAGCCTTCAAAAGAATGAAAAGTACGTAGTTCAGGCTAAGGCTTCGTGGCTAAAAGACTAGCTGGCTGTGAGCTCTCTCCTTCTCCCTCTATTTCTCTTAATATTTCTCTTCTTTCTTAAGCTCTTGAGCTTAGGCCATCAGACTTCACCAACAGTAGCTCCAGCAGCATTCCTTCATGCAAGGTGCTTCTGTTTTATAGGCACACAGAGTGAAAACTTTCTCTCCAATGTCAGTATGTAAGAGGCAAAGGTGATAGTCTTGGTCCTGGAGCTTTTTCGATCTTCTTCCCCATGGGCCGAGAGCACCGAGGATGTCCTTCTTTTTTTTCAATAATTAACAACTCTGTGGACCTGGTGAAGAAGAGTGCACCCAATCCCAGGGGGAGTGGATTTGCCCGAGGATGTCCTTCTTGTACTGGAGGATCTTCTGGACAGCGCCTCTGATTGGTCGAATGCAAAAAAGTGGTTACCATGAAAGGTGACCTTTCCCACATTTGTAAACGGACATCTCCATTGACCAAAAAGATTGATATGGTAAGCCAATGATGATAAGGACAGTTGACTGTCCTAGGATCCTCTTTCCAGACCTCAAACTTGCTTGAAGACTTGCTGGAAGAGCTTGTGGAGACAACCCCTGAGCATCATTGCATCGACTCCCGAGCATAGTTTGAGCTTAGTCCGAGTTTAGTTACCACAGGAGTCTGAGCTAACTCTTCATGATATCCGACCTTACTTCGAGCTTAGTCTTCTTTGAGAGTAAGCTACTAGCATTGGCTGCGGTCGCTCCTTGTAAGTTTGAGGCATGCTATAGTAGCTCGGGCATGCTACAATAGCTCGTGCATGTTACAGTAGCTCAGGTCATGCTACAGTAGCTCAGATCATGCTACAGTAGTTCGGCCATGTTGGCTACAGCTGCTCGGAATGTTAGCTATAGTGGTTCATCATTGCAGCTATAGTTGCTTGGAATTCTAGCTACAGTGGCTCGGCATTGCAGCTACAGTTGCTTAGTGTGCTACTTACAGTTGCTCGGCATTGCAGCTACAATTGCTCAAAATTCTAGCAACAGTGGCTCAAAATTACAGCTACAATTGCTCGGCGTGCTAGCTACAGTTAATCGGCATTGCAGCTACAGTTGCTCAGAATTCTAGCTACAGTGGCTCGGAATTACAACTATAGTTGTTCGGTGTGCTAGCTACAGTTGCTCAGCATTGCAACTACAGTTGCTCGGAATTGCAGCTACAGTTGCTCGGCGTGCTAGCTACAGTTGCTCGGCGTGCTAGCTACGGTTGCTCGACATTATAGCTACAATTACTCGACGTGCTAGCTATAGTTGCTCGGCATTGCAGCTACAGTTGCTTAAAATTCTAGCAACAATTGGTCGACCGAAGCTGACAGGTGGTCGACCGAACTCTGAAACATTTTTGTCTCGCCAGTGTTGGTAATTTTGGTCAATCGAAGACTTCTTGTCGATCGATCGATCTCTAAGACTTTTGCATCTAGCCAATTCTAGTCATGTTGGTCGACCGATCCAGGGCCACTGGTCGACCAAACTCTGTGAAAGGAATGTTGCATGAATTCCTTAGCCAATCAACAGATGTTGCATGAACTTCTAAATAAATTGGCCAATGACTTATAGTTAAACATCATCAAAACATCATTTATCCAATAAGGGCCACGCTCGTCAGCGCAGGTCCAACGTCCCTGCCCACGTGTGCACACACAAGCTCAATGTCTTGAGCTAGGTCTCTAGCATATTTTTCCCTCCCATCAGACTCTAACGGCAAGGTAAAGGGGCCCTCGGTAACTAGCCTAAAAATCATCTCTACTGAGACTGCCCCGCTACCACTCCCAGGTGGGCCGACACGAAGTGTCATTAGGCTACGACAAGTGGAGGCTCATTAGACATAAAGACTCTCTAAAAGAAATCACCAAAGTACAGATAGGCTACGCACGCACCTGTCATGAGTAGCACAAAACACACGGCAGCACATTGCCACCAGACTCAGGACAGACAACTAGACCTACTAAAATAACGATCCTTAAGTCACAAGACTCAGGTCAAGATCATCGTACAGTATGGCGACATGCCGTCAATCAGCCTAGTCCCTAGGTCAAAAAAACCATTATTCAAAGAACTTTGCACTATGCGAGGACAATCCTCCGCACCCATGCAAATACACGATAACTCGATCTAGCATAATAGAAAACCCGAGCAAGTAGGGTCATCTAAACCCTCTCAATCACTTGGGCACTCTAATCGAGAAACAACGATTGCTCCAAATACCTGAAAACATAGCCTTGGCCCTCGCGAGGCATCCAAGACATTCATAAGGTCAAAGGTAGACCAAAGGATCACAACTGGGTCGATCTATGACCAAAACAGATGAAGCAGGTAGGTTGTGGTTGTCACCAGACCGCCACCTACATGGGAAAAGAAGTCGTGGTTAAGACCAGACCACCACTTATAAGGGAAGTAGATAGCGGTTCTCAGTGGACCACTACTTCTAGGTAATAGTTAGGTGCAGACCGCCACCTACCCATGAACGAAAAATACGTAATTCGAGGAATGGCGTTGATGCTTCACAATGCAGAGTCGACGTCGACCAGAACATAGTTGGGGGATGACCGCTACCATCAAGTAGCAGTTCCCTAACGATTGCTATCTGAAAGGAACACTGCAGAAGGCTGGTAGGTTGGTAGTGGTTGCCAGTCGACCGCTATCACCAGGTCGCTGCTCCCATCCGACTACTACCTGAAGGTAGCGGTTGGTCGGTGACCGCGACCTCAACCGCCTTACTACAAGACTCAAAAAGATAACGCAGTCTCCACCAGACTGCTATCAGACATCGAGAGCAGAATGCGGTTTCTAGGTCGACCGCGACCTGCTTCCAATTTGAAAATCATAAAACCTCGTAAAACCTGATGATTCCATGCCCCAATCATCCCAAAATAATGGGGAAACAACCACAAACCCAGTACAAGCCTTCCACAAGCCGGAAGGGATCCAGAAAGCCACAAAACAACGAAGAAAAGGGTGCTTTCATGTGAATGCCCTAAAATAACCCACATGGACATACGGCCTCATATCGGCCCCAAATCACGAGCAAATACAGCCAAACCAAAGGGAATCGCTCCCTGACATGCCATAGGGCAAGAATCTAGCATTAGAATCAAGAAATACCGCTTAGATTGGCGGATTTGCCACACATACCCCAGAACATGCTTTTGCCCGTAAAAATAGAAAACTCGCTCAAACTCATGCAAATCGGCATGAAATCGTGAGGGAATGTAGGACAAGGGTAGAGAATCTATCCCTCTACCTCCACCGATGATCTTATGTGTCAAAAACACCGATTCCATGCCGAAAATACCACCTTCGAATCCATGAATGGGATCGCGCCAACGCCACGCCCCGATCCTCGCGCCATCAAGCAGTTCATCATCTCCACAACGCCTCCGCCTTGTCCAGCACCTCCTCCATCGGCAGCCCGGAGAAGAGGGGAAGAGGGAGAGCACGGTGGGGAGAGAGAGAGTGAAACGTGAGGGAGAGGGGGTGAGGGTGAGGGTTAAAAAGAAAAAAAAGAAATAAAAAAAATTACGATGGGGGGTGCGAGATCTAGAAAAAGTAAATGACTACTTTCATTAATTCAAAGAAAAAATGTACAAGATGGCAAGATAAGATTACACTAATGCATGGAAAGAAAATTATACTAAAAGAAATAAAACAGAAGAGTCTGGAGCCAAGTAGCGGTGCCGGTTGTGATGGTGTTGTCCTTCATTGAGCCTTAGTTCATGAGCCATCGATGACCGCACTTGTCGCCCAGAGTAGTAGTCACCGCCTTTCTTGTGCCACCCTTAGATACTGCCCTTTGGGGAAAGAGAATAGAGGATAGGAAAAGACAAAGAGGTGGCAATCTAGAGGAATGAGATGAAAAAGAAGAAAAAGTAGAGGACGTAAAAGAAGAAGGAAAAGAAGATACTAGATTGAGAAGGAACGTACATTAAGGAAGAGATACAAAAAAAAACTAAAAGAAAATTTTTCCCTATGCAGGGCACCCGAAACCCATTTTATAGCTTGAACAACACATGTACTACTTTTTTACGCTCACCACAGCCATAAGAGGTCATCGCACTTCACAGGGCGGGGTCGACATGGTGATCGGATCCCACATACCAACCCCAGCTGGCCAACTTCACGCCATGCACAGAATCAAGCCACCTGCATTCTCAATTCTCCCAGCCTTCCTTTGCGTAAGTAGCCGCCATTAATGCCATGGAGTTGGTTACTTCTATGAACACTAGCCTTTGCCGCCAACTATTGTACGTATCAGGAAACGAGGAAGCAGGATTCTTTCCATTGAATGAGTTTGGGTTACATATATATAGGAGGACGGCTTGCCAGCTTACGCAAGTCCGTTGAGTTGATATACATCAAAGCAGAGCCCTATGGATAACCATCTCACAGGTGAGTATCTACTGCAACAACTTGTTCTCTCTGAGACATGATCAGCAGGGGCTCTTTAGAAGGTTGTTGCGGTGCTTCTGGAGTAGTAGTTGGCTTAATACTCCCCTGCAAGCTCAACTGGGGCACTGGATGAACAAGGTTGAGCTTGGAAACGATCGTCTGAAATTGTTGACAGGGCAGGGCCTTGGTGAAGATATCTACAATTTGATCTTTGGTGGAGATGTAGGAGACAGTTAAGCACCTCTGTGCTACTCGTTCTCGGATGAAGTGGTAGTCTATTTCGATGTGCTTAGTGCGTGCGTGGAACATGAGATTGGCTGCAAGATAGGTCGCCTCGATGTTGTCGTACCACAAGGTAGTTGGGCCAGTGACATGGATGTTGATCTCATGAAAGAAGTGCTTCAACCCAAATAATTTCTGAAGTGGCATTGTCGATGGCTTTATATTTTGCCTCAGTGCTAGAACGAGCGACCGTCAGTTGCTTCCAGGAACTCCAGGAGATGAGGTTTGGGCCGAGGAATAGAGCATAACCTCATGTACAATGATGGTCGAGGGGGCAGCCGACCCAGTCGGCATCAGTGAAGGCCTGTAGGCGTAGGGGTCCTTGGCAGCAAAAGAGAAGTCCATGTTTAGTGGTGAATTGTAGATTTCTGAGAATGCCTTTGACAGCAGCCCAATGATCCTGTGATGGAGCATGCATGTGTTGACACACTCGATTGATTGAGAAAGCAATGTCAGGTCGAGTGAGGGTAGCATATTGTAGGGCGCCGACAATGCTGCAATAGATGGTAGGGTCAGCCATGGGCTCAGACGAAGCAGATGGGGAGGATACTGCAATGGGCATAGATACTGGTTTACAGGGGCTCATGTTTGCCAGTCGAAGGATATATATCGCTGTCGTTAGCGAGGATGGCGGCGGCGGCGGCGGCGGCGGCGGCGGCGGCGGCGGCGGCGGCGAAGGTGAGCTTCGGCGAGCTCTCGTCGGTAGAGAGAGAGTGGAAAGGGAGAGTGCCCACAGAGAGTGTGACTGAGTGGGAGGGAGAGGGTTCGGTCGTGGGGTAAGGATAGAACGTCTGACGGATTTACAAGGGAAATAACTTCTGTCAGAAAAGTCATCTGAGTTTGAAATTTGTGCCGTGAATTTTGGAATATTTTTTGATGGATATTCTGACGGATATTAATCTGTCGAAAATACCAATGAAATTTTAGGCGTACTATGATTCATCGTAATTTCTGACGGATATTCTGACAGAAAATAATTCGTCAGAAAATGCCGTCACTAATACCGCATTTTCTTGTAGTGAAACCTACCAAAAGGCAGTTCATCTTTCCAAAGTGCTCAGCGTCTCCTCTTTCTCCCGGTGCTATTCGTCTCCCCTACAAGCCATTTACGAGCTCTCTGTCATTTGCTATGTGGTCACCCTCAATTGTCACTACTCTTTCATCACTGACAGGCATGGAACCGAAAGAGACACTCGTGCAACGTTTCATTCGCCGTAAACTGATGTCCCACATGCATCTCAGGAAGCTATAGTTCCTACGGCCGAAGAAGAAATGTCTGAGGAACCTACGGTTTGCAAGGGCTCCACTTCAGGGTGACAAGTTAAAGGTAGGGGGGTTCCATATCTCCCTTACATAGCTATTTGCCCCCCTTATCAACCTACATATTTATCACGCTTATCTACCTATTTGTCACTCTGAAAGACCTACCTGTCACTGAATTTCATACATTAGTCACCATTAAGCACCTATTTGTCACACCTAAACTCCATTGTCTATAGATTCGTCACCCTTGTCTTAATCTTAATATTTTTTATATTTCTTGATCAGTCAATTAACTGAATATCTTGTTTACACATTTTTTTGATTCTAGTGAACACAAAGGTCAACTCGACCCAGTGTTCTATGGACATTTACATGAAGGATAGGGATCAGATGGTATTTCGAGAATGTCACAAGTCATTGCTGAGGATCACACCCTTTGGTCCATATGTTGACAATGCTTCTCCCGTCACCTTCACCATGACACTATTGGAGGATATTATTTGCGCCCATAGTTTAGGAAATTACTTCCGTAAGGGTAGTAAGGAGGTCGCATTCAGTGTGAAAGATGTGGGCATAATTTTAGGATTACCTTGCTCTATTTAGCCAGTTCAACATTATGGATCTGTAAAACAGAAGTTGAAGTTGCAGCATCGATTTGGATTTACAGCAACATTTGACTGGAAGAAAGTGTGCTCTCTCATCCAGCAAATTATTGGGTCCGATGAAGAGAAGGATGTGACCGACACTGTTCGGCTGTGGATTGTACTCCTATTGTCCACTTTCTTTGCCCACAGTTGACACATTCTTGTCCACAACAGATGCTGTCATGCTTAGATGACATTGGGAGAGTTTCAGATTACAATTGGGCAGCCACCGTGCAACAAGTAACGATGTACAAGTTTGAGCAATTAGTGTCGACGGTCCAAAAATGACGGTCACGTACAATTGACCATGCTAAGAGAAGAGCCGGGGATGCATCCTAGGCCCATACATTTATATTTGGTTATTCTACTGCACTTATTGTAAGTTTTTTTTGGTTGTGTAATAATGTGTCAATCATTAATTCTATTACATTGTAAAATAACTTGATATATTTCATAGTACAGGTCTATGTCGATTAGGGTTGTTTCCCCATTGTTTAGACATGACTGGGGTGTGGAACGATTGGATCCGGCCATTCCCATGGTTTTCCCGCCGTATCGTGCTAGCGATCTTTCTAGAGACCATTTCTTGTCTCTGGCGGCCCTACAATAGACCACTACACTCTCTAGTGCATCAGTCAGTTCTAGGTCGGTTTAGTCTGGCAGACTAAATTTACAGCGCCTCTTGCCTCTAGTGGTCCTATGGTGGACTGCTACGCTCTGTCATTTCTCGATTTTAGTGTAAGTCAGTTTGAGCTGGCGGCCCTAGCTCCAACTGCTTCCACTACTTGGCGGCTCTTCCATAGACTGCTATGGTGTGTTTGACCAAGTTAACATTTTAATTCGGTTGGCCTTGGCGGACCAACCTTCGACCGCCTCCTTGTTGTAGTGGCCCAGGTCATGACTGCTACGGTCCGTTTCGCTTAGGTCAATAGGTTAAGGTGGTTAGAGTAGCAGTTCATTCTTAGACTGCATAATCCGTGTAGCAGTTCTATTATAGACTGCTGGGTGGTTTGACTGGGTAGATCGGTTTGAGGGTTGACTGGGGTTAGCCGCCTTGCTTTTGACCGCTACAGTCCCCTGGTGGCCCACTCTATGGCCGCTAATATCCCTTAGCGGGCCAATCTATGACCGCCAGTGTCTGGGGTTTTCGAGTGGAGAAGCAGCTCTTTTGCTGACTACTTAGCTTATCTAGTGGGGAAGCGATCGACTGCTTATGCCCTAGAGGGTTGTTTTCATTGTTTTGGCTTCTAATTGTCTTGGCTTAACCATTTGGTTTGCCCATTGTCCCGTGGATGTCTCTTGACGTCCTATGAAGGCTGAGACCATGTTATAAGGTAGCCAGGAGTGCCTTTGTGTTGATTTGTGTCCCGTGCTACTTCAGAGCCATTATTGGTTCTCGGTCAACCCGGTAAAATCCCGTGGTTGACACGTGACCTCGTGAGTGTCTCGACTATTCTAGATAGGGCGAGACATACTTGTGGACGCGTTGAGGTGCTGTTTTACCTCAGCTTGCATGTCCAGGTGTTTTGAGGGTCTTGGTGTTCCCTCATTTTCCGTGATTTGTATTATACGAAGTCGAGAGTCCTTGGTGCAGCCTGAGGGGCTAAGGACTTGTGTTTTCTCGTGTCTTTGTCTTAGGGATTAGGCTTGATTGGCGGCTTGTTATCGCTTATGTGTGACGATCTTGACTCCTAGTCGTGAAGCTCAAGGATCGTTATGTCAGCAGGTCTAGTTGTCTATCCTGAGTCTAGTGGCAGTCTTGTGTGCTGCCTTATGCTTGGTGCTTCGTAGTACGTGGGACAGTGCGTGCTAGCCTATCTGTACTCTAGCACTCGTGTTCCAGAGTCTCTGTGTCTAGTGAGCCTCCACTAGTCGTATCCCGATGACCTCGAGTGTCGGCCCACCTGAGAGTGGTGGGGAGGCAGTTCCCGACTCAGGGAGAAAACTAGCTAGAGGCCTAGCTCAAGGCAATGAGCTTGTGTGTGCCCACGTGGTCAGGGACATTTGGACAAATGTCGACGGGCGTGACCCAGACTAGTCACTCGTTACTGTAGTTCCTTGTTCCGTTCAATGAGTATCTCAATCTCCACTGTCTTTGGCGTCCGCAGCAAGATACCAGTGGCATAGTGTAAGATGTCAGTGGACGTGTCTGGCTGTTCTTCTAGTGAGGAGGTGTAACGACCCGGAGATCCAGATACCGATATACCGATAATAACGATACATCAATAAACAAAACTGAACTGATAGGGGGGAAAATAAAAACAAAAGCAATAGCAGGAGTTATCGGTTTTTCCTTTCCCCTCCATCTTTGGATCTCGTCAAGCAAGACCAGATTCGAGTCGTAAGCTCGCAGAATCGATGGAACCAAATACATATGAACAACATACGATAAGATCTGACCATTAAACAAATCCACCCAAAGTATTACATACAGTTTAGGAGAAGAGAAGAGACGATGATACATAATGTAAATGGGTTTAGTTAAACACCAAACCTGGTGACAGGCAGAGAGTTAGAAGAGGAGGAAGAAATGGCCTCCATGTTGAAAGTTAAAGTCGTGCTATAAACTGATGCGAAGGAGGAAGCAGAGAGCACTCTTTTTTATAGACAAGAAGCATGTAAAGCGGAGAAAAGGCCTACAAAACTACGAACACAGTGTATGCACAGGGAAGGCACATGGCCCGTGACCCTTGATCTGGAAAAGCAGTAACGGAAGCACAGGAGGGTGTTTGCGAATGTTTGGAACAGTCTTTCGGAGAAGACCAAGTAGAGATGTGAACAGTGCTTCAGAGAATAACATACAAAGAAGTTTTCAGACAGTGAGAAGACCATACGAAACAGAAGGATAGATGAGCGTCGTAGCTTTCACGAGGAAACAGAAGAGGATGTACAGTTTTCCCTGTGATCGACCACCGTGCGGCAAGCAGAAGAGGATCCCCACCGATCTTTGCCCTGGACCAAGGCAACAGGCACCGGGAAGAGGGGAGGATCTTCACAAAAGCCAGAAGCTCTGCTCACCGAGAAGAGGATGAAGGGAGACCCCCCGCCGTGTCACCAGAAGCTCTGCTCTCCGGAGCCCTCGCGGCCAGGATCATCTCCGATGGCGCGTTGGCCATCCTGCAGCGAGAAGAGGGATCGCCGTTGCCGGGAAGGGTAGGAATGGAAGCAGGCGGTGTGAGGGTGTCGCAGGAGGCTGTTGGACGCACTCAGAATTCATTAGATATTGGCTATATCGTTGTATCGTTTATCAGTTTATTGAGTGCGGGGACGTGCTAGTCACATACTTGACAAGGTGTTCGGGTTTTGAGACTGGAGTGGTCTGAAATCCGTGGTGCGCTCCGTCTGACTGACCAGACGACTGTGAGTATCGCATCGGGATCGAAGACTCGCCGTATCGTAAAGGCTACGGCGTTAATCACATCCCCTCGAAGAGGGGAAAACCTTTGATTTGTCGCCAAGAAAAGGGGCCCTACGACCCGAGTATCGATTTTCATTAATAAGTGAACATTACACGGAAATTATTAAAATCACTAGGGTGTGAAACGGTATTCGAAATCATATTAGTCGCTTGTTGACCTTTTTAATGTTCGGACGGGAGTTCGGTTTGAAGACGCCCCAAGTATATATATACAATATCGGGACTGATGTATGCCAGGGATACAACAAGTTTGATGTGTGGAGAATAATGAAATTCGGTCAAATCCCGGTTAGAACGGTCAGAAATCAGTGAGTTGTCGACCCAGAGCAAGGTCGAGCCGTGGCCATGATGGGGGGTGGCCCCGAGGTCTAAGCACAACTTGTCGAGGCACCATTGATATCTCCTTCACTCCGGACATGGACGGTGAGAACTCCGGATCAATCGCCATTAATTTATTAAGGGTGGCATTCATATTGATTTTTTATTATCATTATCATGCTTTCATGGCAACACTTTCAGCATTATATTATTATTATTATTATTATTTATCATTTTTATACGGGATACTACACGGGGGCACTAGCAGCTTACTGTGGTCATGAAATCCTCAGACTCGGAGACTAATATAGTGGATACCAGTCGCCTCCTGATCATTGGGGGCGATTCCTTGAAGTATGACTGCTGAGATGCCATCAGGAGGGATCATCCTAAGGACAAGCACCTGATGGTCTTCCTTAGGCGGTTCAATATTCAAGGGAAGCGAGACTTGTTCCTTATCCGCATGGCTGAGCAGGCATTACTCGTCGAAAGAGATAGCCTGACTAATTTCGTTGTGTGGGGGTGGCCCATCTATCTCCCCGGGGAGATCAGGAAATGGAGCGTTGTGCTTGGATTGCAAGACCTTGCTCCAGTGGATGGGCTACTGACCAGAACCCCTAAATTCACATCTGCCCGATGGAACTAGTCCACAGGCCGTGTTGATCAGGAAAAGCCAATCTTTGGTTTGATTCTTGCCCCATTGAAATGGGGATACAGAGAAGAATCCTTCCTGCTGGACTGTCTGGTAGTCCGTTTCAAGCATCAGATTTCTGCGAGATGATTTGCCAAGCTGAAGGCCACCGATGCCCACGCATTCAGACCTGGAGTTGTGGAGTTTATAGACTATGTACTATAGCATTATGCTCCTATCTTTGTCAAAGCTGGCGTGTATCATAGTGTGTACGCTTCAAGGTACTGCTACCCTATTTCCATGGGTCTATGCTGCAGTATGATTGAAGTATTCTACCCCGAGTACAATACTTTCTACACTTTGGAGGGAGAAACTTCATTGGATCTTTGGAGTCTTTTGTAGCTCAGTGACTTGCCAATCGACGGAGAGCCGTACGAAGAAGTCTGCTGGCCAGATTGGCTGAAAGATCAGACTGACGGCGAAGGCCAGTATTTGACAGGCTTTGCTTACTGCTACCTGATGAAGACGTATCATACACTTTGCCATTCATCATGCGATACAAGGGAGGCACGCAAGCCTGGAGAGAAGAGGCGTGTGCGGATGGGCACTTGGCTTCAGCATTTCTTTGGTGGGGAGCAGAAGTATGAAGACTTTCCCACTGTAGCACTGACTACCTTGAGGCAGAAGAAAAGGGTCCAACGATAGGCCGCTTGCCCGTCCACTTTGAAGGGAAGGCAACAAGGAGGCCCGAATCCTGCTGGTGTTGATGCAGTCACACATTGTGCTGCATATTTGATTTATTGGATTTGTTCCTTTGCTCTCCCGCAAGGCGACGAGAGCATGATCAGGGCAGAGGCCATCTACCATGCTTGTCTAATGGCTTGGGGTATGAAGCTGTCCCTTTGTCCAGTGGCTTTATGCCTGATTTATAAAATGCTGGGAGACTTGCACAGGACTTGTCTTCTCAGGAATTTACGGACCGTCGGTCCGTTACATTTCTTCAATGCTTAGGTCTGCACCCTATTTTCGGAGGCTGCTCCTTGGGGGCTACAATCAGATCACCCTGTTCCAAGGATGATAGAGTTTGCAAGTGCTGAACTGGCTTCAATGGCAGAACAACTCTTCGCAATTCAGGGCAAACTGACCAAGGTTCCCATGGACTCGCCCGGAGTTCTGTACTTCTAGAGCCTGGCGGCTCATTCTAGCCCGCTCGTGAACAAGATGTGTAAGTGTAGTCTGTTTGAGATAGAAGAGTATATACGTCCAATCTCTGGTGCAAAGTGCACGAGGCCAATCCTGGAGCCGAAGCTGGTTGATTGGGCACTAGCTATCAGACCATGCATCCTTGTCTTTCAGAAGAGCAGCATCCTATGGCTAGAGCCAGAGAGAGGGGAGGGGACTATTTATAGACTTCACACTTTTCCTAAGACCAAAATGACCCTGACAAATAGACTATTGACCAGACCAGTCCAAGGGTGGGGTGCCCCTGAGCCTAGTCCACTAGTTGGGCCCAATTGATTAACCAACTGGCCCGATTGCAACTTAACTGACTTGAATAAAGCAAGATTACACATTCATGACTCAAATAAAATAAAAATTACATGACTAGACTCATAAACACATGATGAACACAATGGCACATGCCGATGAGCAATCCAAGCCTTGAAAAAATTGTGGAGGGGCAAGGGATGCCCCCATTAATAAAAGTATACGAGTTGGAAACCAGCTGGATAGGAGCTAGTTGGTAAGATTGGAGTAGGTGGATGACAAAATGGTGGAGAGGCAAAAGAAACCCGCACTTCCAAGCCAAGAGAAAGGTACAGAAGAGGCCTGAATGAGTATCCAGACTGGACTCGTGAGGTTGAGATAGGGAGAAATAATACTACCACGGCAGCCCAAAGCGCCCCTCCATTACCTTCACTTCACCCTCACTTAAATCACTGCGCATAGGATGTTTCAACTGTGGCACCAGGCTTCCTGTGCCCCGACCGACCTCCTCCTCCTCAGCAGCGGGGTATTACTCTGCCATGGCCGAATGAGAGGAATAAGTGGAAGAGGAGGAAGATGCCGACTTAGGTGGCTCGGGTGGAGGTGGAAGCTGACGAATCACTGTCACCGCGATCTCTACTACCTCCGCAAAGCCTTCTACTATTATTTTCTCCTCTGAACCCCCCTCGTGGCACATGAGCTTTTCAGAATATAAGGGCGGTGGAGAGGCAAAACCCTAAACAAAGGAGGCATAGAACGTAAGCCTGTGTGATGTTTATACTCCCAGTGGATTCGCGGGAGGTGGCGCGACGTTCCACACTCCGAAGGGACTCCTCGCATTGACTCAAGAGAGTCATCATCACAGGCGTATTCCCAGGACACCCGCATTAAATGGCCCCTATCGAAGAGAAACGCTCGCCCCATTCGAGCCACCAACATCACCCCTACAAATATTACTCATCTGAGCCCACTTTTGGCTCAGGAGTGGGGGGGCAAGTGAAGAGGGGGGAAATCAACTACCCAAGAAGCATGGCCCAACTAGGTCCAATTCGATCGAACCAGGGCCAGCTTCCTAAAGTGACAGCTGGGCCCACTTATTCCAAGCCCAAAACCCACTCGGAGCAGCACTTCCTAGGTGACCCCCAGGTCCGGAAGTCCGAGCGATGGGACAGTCGGGAAGGCCCCTGGAGGGACCCAAAGCACCCTACCTGAGCTACGCGCCCACCACTTGGGAAGACCCCTGGCCGGCGTCTTTAGCTCGAACTGACCATTGGAAGCTTACCCAAGCATCCGTTGTGCAGCTTTAAGGATTGGGAAACTCTAAGGGATAAGGGAGAGCAAAGGTCCTCGCGTTATAAAGAGCCTGTAACTAGGATGTAACCTCCCCAGAATCCCCTCTGCTCCCGGGACTCCCTGGATTCTTACGTTAAACGGATTGTTATATATACCCCACAAGACCCTCCGGAGAGGTAACACAAGAATCCTGAGTGAGAACCACCACACTTCTTGGTGGAGATCAATCCCGTGCCCCTTTCTCCTCCTACCATCTCCCCCTGCACTTGTGCTCTACCTGATTTGCTAACTTAAGCATCGGAGGTTTTTCCCCAAGGACTCATCCCTAGGCACCCCTGATCTGTTTCCTGCCTTGCAGTTCATAAAGTTCTCACGGATGCGTTCATTTTTAATCTTATCTTTATTAGTTTTACCTCACATCCATCTTAACGTCTTCATCTTTGTCACACATATTTTGTGAATGTGTTTTTTTCTTACGTGCAACACTCGGTACTACATAACAAAGTAGGTCTCACAGCTATTCTATAAAACTTCCCTTTAAGTTTCATAGGTATACGGCGAACACAGAGGACTCCAGATGCGTTTCTCCATTTTAACCAACCTGTCTTAATCCTATGTGCAACATCATCATAGATCTTCTCATTCTCTTGAATAATAGACCCTAGATATTGAAACTACTACTTTTAGGAGTGGATTTTATAGTCAAAATGTAAACTTATTCTAGAACGAGATAATGAACCTATTGTCCCCTAGTCATCTTACCTACAGTGAGGGATGATTTTCTGTGTATTCTTTTTGAATGTGGATGGTACCATAGTTGTATTAAATGTTAAAAGAAAGGGATTACATGCATAGTCAATGTGGTCTCAAAAGAACCCTGTACAAAAGTCCCACACCAAGGTGGTGCGGCCCTCACTGGCCCCTCAACAAAAGGAAAAGAGAGGAATTGTGTAGCTCCACTTTACATATATGTTTTGCTCACTCCCTCACTCTGTTAGAAATAAAGATACAAGCTTGTTCTGTATTCTTGCTTCACTTTTAAAAATTTTGCCGTATCCTTCTCCCCATAGAGCCCATAGTGTGGCATGAGGTATGAGCCACTAGATCCAATTATCTGCCTTAAGGTTCCACCTCATGTGCCAGTTGCTGAGCAATTGTTGCACATTCTCTTGGAGCTGTATTGAGCAGTGGATCCTACTAGCGATCTTTGTCCATACCTCCCTTGCACAAGCACATTCTATGAAGAGGTGGTTCATGTTTTCTTCCTCATCTCGTCATAGGCTGCGATGAGTGGGAACCCCTGAAGAAAAGAACCAATCCTATCACATGTGGGCAACTGGCCATGAGATATCCTCTAGATCAGCAGCTTGACTTTAAGGGGGCTCTTGGGGGACCAAGTTTGCAGGGCTAGGCAGTGCTGTAGCCCACCATCTGAGATGAAAGAGTAAGCTAATCTCACTGAGAAGCCTCCCGCCTCCTCCCACCTCCACCACCATGTCACTCTGATTTGTGTGTATTCACTTTGGAAAGTTCACTTATGCATCTTTTGGTTGTTCAAATATTTTCCTGTGGGTGGGAAGGTACAATCTTCATATTATTGCTTTCACTTTCTTTTCATTAATCAACTATTGCACCAATAAGTTACTTGGAAAATAGCTATGTGGTAAGGTGGGATAAATAAACTCTTTTGCAGTGTCACTACCTGTGACCGTGGTTTGTTTTACTGGACCATATCGCTTGTTTCGTATCATGGCTAGACCGAGACAGCCGAATTGGCCCAAGTCGGTCCGAGTCAGACAGACTCGCACTGTACCAGGGTGGACCGAGTTGATCCAGATTACCGATCTAGCAAACCTTGCTTGTGACATGGATGTCAACACTGGTATGGATTCATACAAAGAAGTGAAGAGTTTATAGTGGAAAAAGAAATGGGGCTTCTTACTTTTATTGCCATCTAATGGACTCTGGCCCACTTGAGTTGAGAAGGTTCTATCTAACCTGAAGCCAGTTTGTCCTGTCCAGGAATTAACTGGATCTAGGATAGTAGGGTCTGGTTCCAACAAAGATGAACTGAACTATTCTGATCTTCAGGCAGGTTATGCCTTTTACAACTACATTTTTTATGGAATGAGGCTAGTGTTTCACCTGCTCCTGCTGTACCGGTTCCTACCCAGACTGCACTTGTTCCTATTCCACCTGCAGAGTTATCCGGTGGTCGTGGACGAGCACTGAAAGAATTCCTGCTGTTCCATCCACTGACTTTTGAGGGTCAATCGGATCCCGAGGCAGCGAGGGAGTGGTTGGATGTCACTGAGCGCATCTTCTAATGCATGGAGTGCACTGAGGATGAAAGGGTTACGTTGGCTTCTTTTCAACTTCAAGGTACTGCACGCACGTGGTGGACTACGGAGTGGGAGGTTGCCTTTCGTTTCCATCCGCTTCGACAGATCTCATGGGCTGAGTTCGTTGCTGCATTCGAACGTGTCTATACTCCAGCTTGCCTGAAGTTAGTCAAGATATATCAATTTCTGGAGCTGACATAAGGCAAGATGTCAGTGCTGTAATATTGTAATAAATTCATTGAGTTGGGGCCGATATGCACCCCACATTTTTGCCAATGAGACTGTGAGGACTCAACAGTTTTTACGTAGACTAAAAGCAGAATTGAGCCTGCCACTGTTCGCTACATGTGTGACTGAGTTGGACTCCGCATATCAAGCCGCCGTCATGCTAGAGTTAGAGTTGGCAAGGACTCGAGGACTTCTTCAGACTGGGATGGTTCCGTCAGCCGCGCAGCATCAGTCGCCCCACTAGTCGTCTGTTTTCAAAGTTTCTCCCGCTTTCTAGCCTACCGATGGTGCTTCCTTCTCGCAATCTCAGGGCAGAGGTTTTTGATTTAAGAAGAAGAAGAGGAGGTTCGATCAGTCGTGGTTTTCTGATCCAAGTCAGCAGTCCAGTTCTTCTATTCGGTCGCGTTAAGATTTTGTTACTTTTCAGCTGAAGTTGTGTTCTAGGTGTGGTGGTAGTCATCCGGGTGTGCCATGCTCTTTGCCGGTTGTCTGTTATCATTGTGATCAGTCGGGGCACATTTCTCGAAATTATCTGTTGAGATAGCAGACGGTGTAGTTCTCTCAGACTTCCCAGTTGTAGCAGCCACAGTTTCGTCTTCCTCCGTCGCCTCAATCTCAACCGTTTTAGTTGCCAGTTCCTGTTCCTTCTCAGCAGTCATCTACCGCTACTCGTCTGTCGAGAGCCAGAGTTACACATATCACTCGTGCGGAAGCGTTGGCATCTAATCTGATTGAAGGTACGATTTCAATTTATGATCGCTCAGTGCGTGTTCTTATCGATTCAGGTGCGACCCATTCTTTTATCTCCAAAGATTTTATTACGCATATCGAAAAGTCGGTGAATGAAGTTTCCTGTGAGATGCTCGTGGAGTTGCCATCTGGCGATTACATGTCTACTCCTCTATGCCTGGAAAATTCTCTGGTTATGGTCAGTGGTCGAAAACTGCCAGCGAGACTTTATGCATTATAGTTGGCCGACTATGACGCGATTCTTGGTATGGATTGGCTAGAACTTTATGGTGCCATGGTTGACTACCGTCTCAAGCGAGTCTACTTCATGCCACGTGAAAAGCCAGCCTTCTATTTTCAAGGTATCGATTTCTATCTCTTTCAGTTGTCCTTTCCGTCGGTAGGGTGTGTCGTGTTGTCAGTTTTCTCCTTGTCCTTTCGTCTAATTTCGAGGATAAAATTTCTTTTAGGGGGGAGGGACTGTAACACCTGTAGTGTAGCGGATCCTTAGCGGTGCAGATCTAGATTCCGTCTGGTGGATTTTGGCTATTTTTAGGGTATTTTTAGGTGTATAATCAGAATTGTTTGAAACCAAAGTGCTTCAAGACTACAAATAGGAAGTCCCATTCAAGGTGGTCGTAAACCTTTGCCATGTCTAATTTGAATATGATATTTTTTCCTCTGATTTTCCTCCCCAATTCTTGTACCATTTCCTGAGCCAAGGCAATATTGTGAGTGATATATCTCCCTTTGATAAAAACAGATTGCTCAATAGAGATGAGGGAAGGTAATAAACTGCTCAGTCTATTAGTCATGATTTTTGTAATAATCTTGAATGAGAAGTTGCAAAGGCTGATGGGCCTAAACTCTAATATATCTGTCGCATTGTTGTTTTTTGGAATGAGGACAATAATAGTGGCAGTGAAGCATCTGGGAAGAGGCCTTCGATTGGTGAAGAATTCCTGTATAGCTTTAATCACCTCTTCAACAATGATTGGCCAAGCCTTATGGTAAAAACTACCAGTGAATCCGTCTTGACCTGGAGCACTGTCAGGGGACATGGAGAAGATAGCTTCTTTCACTTCATTGCTATCAGGAATCGCACAGAGAGCTATGTTGTCTTCAGCTGAAATCAAATGGGGAATGCATCTAATGATATCCATATCAATGTGGTGTTGTTGAGAGGTAAAAGCTTTTTGAAAGTGAGCCACGGCTATATCTTTCACTTCCTGATATGCACACTCAGTCACTTCATAACAGAATTGAAAACATCACTGGTTTTACAAGATAAAATTTCCCCCATAAATACCTGGGATACCCACTGGTTTTGGGCAGAACCAAAAAAATTCATTTTGTGGGTATCATCTCAGCTATTCAAAAACGGATTGAAGGATGGTAGGCTAAACTCTTATCCCAAGGTGCCCGACTCATACTTATCAAACATGTTCTCACTTCTATTCCAATATACATTTTGGCTTCCACACCTCTTCATACGGGCATTCTTCAACTGCTAGACTGTTCATTTGCTAACTTCTTCTGGGGATCCTCTCCATATGGAAATCGAAAGCATTGGAAATCCTGGAAAAACATATGCAAACCTATACCTCAAGGAGGATTAGGAATCATGTCTTTGGCACACATGGAACTTGCTTTAAGGGTCAAAATGCTTTGGCATACCCTACACTCTAATTCCTTATGGGTAATTTTTTTTAGAGCTAAGTATATTCGAGGCAATCATATCAGTGATGTCAACTTTAAAGAAATGAAAGGATTTGCCAGGAGAAGTAGGCCGAAGGCCAGAAATATTATTGTTCAGAATAAAAGGATCATTATTGGTGATGGTTGTTCAGTAAATTTTTGGAAGGATAATAGGGTTGAGAATAAAAACCTACAATCCATGATCCCGGCTGACATTATCACTAATACTAAAGTCACTGTCAAAGACTTCATCATGCATCCGACCAAGGAGGATTCCAACATAATTGAAGCTTTTCTTCCCAGTGACATTAAAAGAGCTCTTCATCATACAAAGTTAACCTCCTATCCGGACAAGGCTATTTGGAGCCTTTCCTCTTCTGGCAACTATATGGCATGGGCTTTGTGAAGTGAAGTTAAAAACATGCACGGGGTTGAACGTGCACGGAATTGTGTTCAATCGAGCAGACAACTAGAGATGTGCACAAGGTTTGATGTGCACGGACATGATGAAGTTGTGCACAGACTTGGGATACAACCCAATCAACAATTTACTAAGTCTAGGATGTGCACGGGGTATGGACAATGTCCACGGACTTAAAAGACTTACATGCACTGACTCAATATGCACGGGGTTAACCTATGCATGGACCGCGTCGCTCCCACTTGCTCTGACCCTCTCGCGGTGGGTCAGCAGATCTCTTGCGGTCGGGCCAATCGGTTCCGGCCGCGTGGCCCAGGGCCACTGTATTCTCCTCGCAGCACGCGTGCTTCTGCGCTAGGGCGAGGAGGTCAGGAAGTGTCGCCGGGGCCTCGACCCCAAGGGCACGCCGGAGGATATGGTCCCGTGTCCCCTGGGTGAGGGCTGTCGTGGTGATGCCAACGTCGAGATGTGGGATCTGTAGTGCCTCCGCACGAAAGCAGGAGACAAAGTCCCACAACGTCTCCTCTTTACCCTACTTGAGTGCGAGCAGGGTCACCGCAGACTTGGCCACCTTTCGGCAGCCAATGAAGTACTCCGTAAACAGATTCTTGAGCTGTTGGAAGGACGAGATAGTCCCGGCCAGCAGGGACTCGAACCAAGCTCGGGCCTTCTCCTGGAGGGTCATTACGAACGTCAGGCACTTCACAGTGTCTGAGGCCCGGTGGAACACCAGATGGGACTCAAAGCTGTACATGTGGTCAGCCGGATCAGTCGTGCCGTCATAGGATGTGAATGCCAACAATTGGAGCTTCGGCAGGATGGGGACTTCCATTATTTCCCTGGAGAAGAGAGCATGGAAGTCCAGGTCGTCGTCAATTAGGCCGTGATTCTTGGAGGCCAAGAGGACGTCATCCAAATATTGGACCTTGTCCTCTATTTCATCAAAGCACTAGAGCCGGCGGTCCATCTCTGGATTGGAGTGTAGTGGGTTGCGCACTCTTGGTGCGAGCACGCTAAGAGATCGCTGAGTCCTTGTGTCTGAGGCACGGGACCTCTCTTGCGCTTGACAGGGGTTCCCTCTAGTCTGGCCCCTCTCGTCCTCCCGCCGCTCGGACAAGATGCACTGGGGGTCGACCCGTAGGCTCTAAAGCTCCTGGCAGAGTTTCGTCAGGGCTTGGATCTATTGACACAGTTTGTCGAGGTCACCTGGGGTGACCTCCTTCCGGGGATGAGCGGAAGAAGCTTCTTGCGACTCCCGCTAGGAACTGGGTCCTTGGTGGGACCTACGGCCCTAGTGGCTGGTGTTGCGGAGACTTCCACGGGGCGCCATAGCCTTTCACTCGTGATTCCCACAGACGGCGCCAAGAAGTGTAGCGGCAGGAAAATGGTTCCTAGGCCACGTACCACCATCTCTATTTATTTGTTGGCAAAGTCTTCTCGCGCTCGTGGAAGCCTGCAAACACCAAGAAGCAGAGCCGTCAGAAGGAGTCTCGGGTGTTACGCCAGGGGACAACCCTCCGATGCTTAAGTCAGCAATAGGAAAATAAAGTATAGAGAAGAGTAGGAAAGAAAGAGAGAGAGAGAGAGATTATTGTAGGATGCTGAAGAGTCGTGAAGATCTTCCTGACGAGTGCTCGCTGGGTGGTAACGTCGTCGGAAGGAACCTTTCAGAGTGTGGACAGTCACTCCCTTCTTCTCTCTGTATAGCAGGGCTAGTAGCTCTATTCTCTGGAGTAGCATAATAGTGGAATGAACTATTGTACCCTTCTCTTCTATCGATCTCCCTTTTATAGAGGGTTTGTTGTGTCCCGAATGGTGGCAAGCAAGAGGGGAGGGGTGAATTGATTGGCCAAATAAAAATTATTTGCTCAATGAGATGCTTATTGAAAATTGTAACTAAGTAAAGCTTATCCAAGATTTTTTCCATTTGCCATTTCAAGAAGGGAAAAGTGATGAGATATCCATATCAAGCCAAATATTAACATTTACCTCATCGTTACCTAAAATCTCCATACGTCGTCAATTTCTTGCTCATGTGGAGTTGTTCATTCAAGAACCATTATCCTTCTAACTATCAATTACAATTGCATGATAAAAATATTTGGAGTTCAAATTAGACTGAGCCAATCCACTCAAGAACATGATCGAGTCACATACATTTATTCATCATCAAAACTCATCAATCCACACATCATAAACTCGGGGGAAAATAATCTCCCCCTTTTTGATGATGACAATAATACTATATGCTACGATTCAAACAAGGTGACTCGAGTGTGTTTGGTGTAGCAATTCACAAACATCCATAACATCCATTTCAATTAATTGTCATTCATCTATTGAACCACAAGCATTTGTGTTGATTGATCGAAAAGACATTCACACACACAATAGGATTTCCACAACCATAGCTAAATGCCATTTTTTGATTTTTCATTATAAATGCATAGAACAAAGACACATTGCCCACCAAAACACCTTACATAACATTATGACCATGCCATGACTGCTACAGACGCATTGACACAAGACTAACATCACAACTGACTAAAAATGACTGCTTACTCAGCATGGACCATACAAGCATGCAAAACACCAACGACACACGATATAACAGGAAAGTAGGAACATAACTAACATAGCATAACATATAACTCTCCCCCTTTGTCATCAACAAAAACAAGGAGAATCGGGACGACTAGAAGCATGTGCCAACATGAAGATCACGACTCTTTAGATCCGGAGTTTGGCAGAGGAGGAGGTTGACATATAAAAGCATATATGTCATTGAACTGCTGGGATTGAGCATCCATGGCGATTTTAAGATAGTCAAGGGAGGTGTTGATGGACTGAAATGCTTGGAGATAGGTGGTGTGATTAAGTTTCAATTCCACAACATCTTGGGTAAGAACATCCACTGTCTCCCTGAGCTCACCCACATCACCACTCAAGGCCTCCATATTCAATTACATCCCATAGACATCAGAGGAGGCGACTTGTGGGCTGGAAGGCCCGCCGTGTTCAGCCTGAGCATATTCTTCTTCCTCATCAGTATCAAACTCAGGTTCCTTTTCTTTCACAGATTTCAGAGTGCAAACCAGACGACCTTGAGCATCTCTTACATAACCCATATTTTTGCATATAGAATGAACAGTGTAAATATCTCCTTCACTTAATGGGTGACTCAGTTCCTTGTTCAATGGAAGGCTCGCCCAATGGAAAACGGCAGTTAAGGCAGCAGCATATGGTAGTGTTCTATACCGTTGGTGATGACAGCTAGTGATGTGGTCATAGAAGAGAGTTGGAAAGTTGATGGGCTATTCTAGCAGAATGTTAGAAATGATAAAGATTTGCTGGTCTGCCACTTTTTCCCGACCTTCGGCCTTGGGAAGCAAGATGGTAGTCACCATATGATGAAGAATTCGTTGTAAAGGTGGAAAATAATTGGCATTCAAGCCACTGACCGACCTATCTTGCATTTCTTCTCCCGTCAGCAATTCATAAGCCACATCTTCATCAATCATTGAATCTTCATATAGCTCTCCTTCGTCAGGCAAATTAAAGGCAACAACTAAATGTTGTGGAGTGACGTGAATGGATCGTCCATTCACCACTGTCATATACTTATTGTTCTTGATGGCCATGTTTCCATAGAACTGAAGAACAGGAGAATGACAAATCTTGCAGTGATCGGCCAAGAAAGGAACAAGATTTGGTTGCTTTTGTAATAAGGGTAGTAGTTCCGGGAGTGCCTTGTGCAAATCAGTGAAATCAACTGCTCTAGGATGAAGAACCTTTCTATCCATCATCTTAAACTGTGCAGGAGTGGGGGTTTGTTGGAATGCTTGCTGTTCTTGACTTTTGGCCCAGATTTCCTTGTTTCGACGGGTTTCCATAGTAGGTTCCTTTCCGAGCACGCGTCTCTTAGGTGCCATAGGGATACAAATGCTATATAGATGGAGAGTGGTGAAAATAGGGTGGTCTGTTCAAACAGAAGAGCCCTTACCGCAGATGAGAGGTTTCTCCATAGATCACCCACACTCCAGGGAACAAATAGCCGAAGGAAGATCCACGGATGCTCATCCAAGGAGAGGGCGCGGGTGCCGCGGCGTCGTCCGCTCTCTCTAGGGCTGGAAATGGTGAGAGGAGTGGCAAGGAGATGGATTGGGGATGAAAGGAGGGCGGCACTAGTAGTGTAGGGGCATTAGGGCATGTTTAGGTATGGGTTCAAGGGGGTTTTAAAGGGTTTGAAACCCTTACAAGCCGATTTGCGAACAGTCACGGCCGGTAGGTGTCGACACTAGGTGTCGACACTTGGGTTCGCCCAGTTCTGCCCGAGAGAAAATGTGACTCCCAGGGCAAGGTGTCGACACCTCCCTGTTATCCAAAAAATTGGAGGTTTTTTAGGGAGTTTGAACTTCAATGATCATGGCTTGAGCCCCAAATGACTTTAGGAGTATTTTGAGTAATGCAAAAGTGATAAGTTTAAAATAAATTCAAATTCGACACTCAAGTGCAAAAACGGTCTATCGAGTGACCGCATGGCCCAGGAAAATGGTCCAATCTAGACCGCTTATCAGAGTCTGATCGCGAACAGATTGAATCGCATGAAAACTCTAATTTTCTCGGGCTAAATCTCTAGAGATCGATGTAATCTGTTGATTAGAAGGCTCTAGAATGGATTGGGATAGGATTGGTGACCTAATTAGGACTCTAAGATCGTCACAATCCATGAGACCCTAGTTAACCCTATAAATAGATCCTAAGTTTAACCTGCGTGATATTTACTTTTGACTCGCATGAAACTAAAGTAAGGAAGCATTATTTCAGTTAGATTCTTTAAAAGGTTTCCGATCATAATAGTAAGGTCTAATTGCCCTCAGAATTTCATTCTAGGAGAACAAGTCATCAGGGAGATAGAAGCTTGCAAAGACGTTGGTTTAGCACAAGTGACCCAAGAACCTATGCAAAGGACCCAGGAAGATCTGTAAGTTAGAAGCCCTAAATGAGGTAATTAGAAGTTAGTTCTTTAGAATTATTTGGTTACCTTAGTATCTTCTTCTTACCCTCCAAATCTCGTGGTATTAGGTGAAGGAAATCAGGAGCTAGAGGGGCAAGAAGTTGCTGGTTCGGTTCTAGACGAGCAGGAACTAGGGTATACTTCTAGTCAGAAATCCAAAGCCTAGGAAGCTAATCAGAGGTAGGTTATCTCATGAATGGCTTAAACTTGATGTTAGGAATAAAAGCCCTCTTCTTCCTGTCAATTTCATGATTTATATATGGTGTATTTGGTGTTTTATTGATATTGTGCAGTAAGTTCATGTTCATCCATACATCTAACCCTAATGAGGATAAAATTTATAATTTCTTGTAAGATTCTCAAGACCTATGCTTATTCCTAGCCCGATTGTCTTACAGCATGTGTTTTTACTTATTTTTTTGATTGATTCCATGCATCTAGTTACCCTAGGTAGCGCATATCTCAGTTTTTATTTCTGTTGATAGTAAACAGGAAGAAACGGTCTTCTTCAGACCACATATGATTCCTTAGTGGCCCTATGATAGACCGCTAAGCCCAGTGAAACGGTTATCCTGAGACCATTTGAGTTGCTAAGTTTTGTATTTTAGTTAACCTGAAACTTAATGTAGAATGGTCCAAATTATTCTATGATAAGACTAGTTAACTAGGTTTTACTCCTATTTTAAGTACTATTTTCACATACCTAGTTACATAGATTGATTGCCATTGTAGAATTCATGTTCTTTATGCACTTGAGATTTTTTTTTAACTTATGATAATTTCATGTCAAAATCATATATTCTTGTACTTATCTCAGATTTCAAATGGATTCATGGACTTGTCTAGTTTGATTGATCACGGGTTTTACCACGATCCTCTCTTATCTATGAGTCATTTTCTAATATGACACATATCCCGGTATGATGTCATTAGTTACACTATGCACTTAAGCATACTATCTTAGACTTGTGATCCTCTCCATGAGATATTCCTTCTACCGGACTAGGTGATCTTGTTTCAAGACCTGCGTAAGTCTCTGTGAACCTGGGATTCCCACTAGGATGCCGAGCTAGTTGTACCCTTAAAACCCAATTTATCTAGAAGGCACTTACACCATCGATGTTTTTTTTCTAGTTTCTGAGTTCTAAACTGTGACGACCCAGAGCTCGAGATACCGATATACCGATAATACCGACATACCGATACCAGGAACTGGGGAAGCCGTTTGGTGTCCAAACTCCCAAGTCCCGTCGAAGAGACAATGACAAGGGAGACCAACAGTCTGACTTGAGAAGAATCTGGGTTACCCTGGAGGAAGCTCAAGCCATCTGAAAGGCGCGTCTTAGCAACCCTTTCCGGGCACTAGGACGCCCCTCCAAGCAAGGTGTGACTGATTCTGCAGCCGCATCGCCTGACGGCGCCCAGCCACTCCTTGCCTCTCATTCAAATAGGCGAAAATAGAGACGGGCTCGTTCCGGGCCCCCTCAACATCCGGCCCCGAGCCCTCCTCAAGCAGATGCCATGATGGAGACTCCTCTGCAATGCACCTCGGTCTTTGATAGGCTGGGGGCACCTGTCCGCCCCAAGAGGTGTTCCCAGAAAAGGTGGATGGTCTGGCTCCTCAGTGACGCGGTCATGGTGTTCGCGTGCTATACCACCGGGCACCAGCCTGAGGTTCAGACCGACGATCTGAACCAGCCTATATCTCACCTCAGGAGGCCTCGTCAGCTGACTCAGCTGCTGGCTTCAGTCAATCACGTCGATACTTCTACCGGACCTCAGGCATCGACACGAGCGGAGGAAGTCCTCGTTGAGGAGCGTGCCACCCCCGTCAACATAGAACCGGTCAATAATGACCCTCCGGCCAATGAAGTCCAAGAGTTGACTCTTGAGACTCTCATAAAGGAGAACCAGCACCTGAAGGCCCTCCTGTAAGACTTGCTTCAGGAACGTGACCTTCATCCTCAGCCGCCCACCAGGCCTTCGATAGAGATGTCGGTCCCTCTAGGAGGGCCAAATGGCGCCAACACCTCAGCTGCAGCCGTCCGGACCCCTACAATAATCGGGTTCGACATGCCCTTGGCCGAAGCTCAACCCCGGCCATCCAACACACCGGTGCTAGAAAGCCTCATGGCACAATGCCAGATGATCGAGTGGATTGTTGAGACAAAGCTCGCCCAGTTTGGAGAAGGGGTCGCGACGGTGGACCTCTTTAGTGTCCCCTACCCGCTATATCACCAGCTCAAGAAACTCCCCCCAGAATACGCCAAGCCGTCGAAGTTGCAAAAATTCGACGGTCACGGGTCTCCGCATGAACACCTGGCCTACTACATTACGGCCATTGGTGAACTCGCGTTGGATGAGTCTTATCTCCTCCGCTATTTCGCCACCTCACTTACGGGAACGGCCTTCCAATGGTATTCCCGCCCGAAGCCCAACTCGGTCATCGATTGGGCAGATCTCCAGAAGAAGTTCCTCGACCATTTCCAAGCGACCGAGCGAAAGGTCTCCTTAGCCGAGCTCTGCTCCCTCCGATAGAAGAAGGGCGAGAGTGCCCTAGACTTCATCAAGAAATGGTGAGACCTCGGCATGAGGTGTGTCAATCCGCCAGTCCAGGAGGATGTCATCACTATCTATCGCCGAGGCTTGGCAGTCGAGGTTAGCGAAAAGCTTCTCGGCACCAACGTCAAGGGATTTGACTAGCTCAACTCGGCGGTCGCTGAAATAGAGATGTTCTTCGCCGATAACCCGGGCTACATCTCAGTTAAGGGTAAATAAGCGCGGGAATGCCAGTCTGGTAAGGAGGTGAACACCATCGAATTCACCCCCGCTACTAAAGCCAGCAAAGGAGCTGGGACAAGTAGTTCCGACAAAAGGCTAGCGGACAAGCCGGCCGCTCTCTCCTTCTCGGAGCGTATGAAGACGCCCTTCTCTTTCAAGAAGGAACATACCAAGATGCTCTTCGACCTCTGCATGGCCCAGAGTTGGCTTTAAAAGTGAATCCACACGATTCAGAAGTTAGTGAGGATGCCTATGCCGGCCTTATATAACATGGGCTCTTATCCCTCAAAGAACTAGCCCCCACACAGAGTCATTTTTCCAACCTCCCATATCTAGCACTCAGTCCCCATCACCCAGTTCCCTGTCATACCATTTTCATGTTCATTCTTCTATGCTTACACTAGAAATTAGGTAAGCCCAGCCCTCTACCCACTGTGCCAACACACGATAAAAGAATCAGGCACGACTAATAGTAAGTGGTCACCAGTCCACACACGCAACACTGTTCTACAAGATGAAAAGTGGGACAACTCAGCAAATAGCAAAAATCTAGTAAATCGCCATTAATACCCTGTAAAGGAGCCCAAGACATACCCTTGGGATAACAAAGTGTAGACAATATAGATGGCACAACAAAAGAGGGGAAAGGGGGCGACACAATCAAATCCTAGGTTCACTCCCCTCTAGTGCCACTAGACGAGACTCAGCAGCTGTAAGCTCTGCCTCCAAGGTTAACATGAGCTGAACACTAACCTCGGCCGTGGTCTCAGCAGCCTGCCACTCAGCTGTAGCGAGTGCCGCGGCTTGCAACTGCTCCTCCCAAGCCTTTCCCAAGGTCTCAGCTCAGCTCTCCGCCTCGCCTAGCTGTGCGACGTGGTCTCGGGAAAGTAACACGGCTGCCTTGACATGGCCTCTCTGCTCAACTATGGCAGACACGAGCCGGTCCCACTATTCTTGTGCCTCTTGGATGGCAGCCTGCCTCAGAGCCCTCTGCTCCTCAACCTCACGGAGTCGCAAGTACTCCACACAGATCTCGGCCAGCCCGAACATCCAAAACTCATGGTGGAACCCAAGGGTGTGGTAGCCCTAGGTGCACTCCCTTAGCAGCTATCGAAGGTCCTCTGTAAAAGGGAGAGGAGCGCCCTGTAGGTAGCCTTGAGCTCACTGGAGCAAGGTGGCACCCATGCTTGTGTCCAGTAATAGCTCCGACGGGGAGGCAGACGTTGGCCACTCAATCCCCAGGCTCAGGGAAGGAGAAGCCTGTGCAATTCCGCTAAAAAGGGAAGTAAGTAATACATCTGAAATTTCCCATGACAAGACAAGGTGGAAAACCTGAGAAAAAATCCCAATCCTCACCCAGTGCGGCTCCTGCCACGCCTGTGGCCTCACCGCAGGGGTTGGTGAGGGCAACCACTCCCCCACATCTGTAGCATCTCCCGCAGGGGTCAGAGAGGGCAAAGACTCCTCCACGATATGATCACCAGCAATAATCGTCAGTGAGACGGAAGTCTTCCCCCGGTCGCTCTGGCCAGGAGCCGACGTGCGCTCCTCTCCAGACTCTAGCCCTATTCACAACATGGTAGCATAAATATCCAGTGATAAAACTCGAATAAGGGCTAAATGGGAACGGGAGAACCCCAACACACCTTCCAAAGTAGCCTCCATCCCCGCTTCCTTAGCAGAAGAGGCCTCAGAAGAGGAAGAGCCCGAGCTTGAACTCTCATCCGTCCCCATTGCCACGCTGCTGCTGCACAAAGAGTGGGATGAGGCCTCTGAAGAGATCTTAGACACGGGCGAGCCAATGGCACCTACAAATCGATGAACCAAGCCAGGTCACTGCGCAATCCAACCTCATGTGAAGGCAACTTTCTAGCTAGGGGTTTCAGACATGCTTTTCGATGCCGCCGACATCGCCGGCCTCGCGCGCCTGAGTCTGCTGTGCGAGCAACTCCTCGATCTTCGCTGGAAAGGGCACACGTAGGTGCCGATGGAGATGGTAATCAAAATAAAGAAAACAGTGGCTGTCCCACCGTGATCTCCAATTTGTAGATCGTAAGAAATCTACTTACTTAGATAAAAAATATATATCAAAATAAAAGGGGTGAATGATGGAATGAATGAAATAGTGATGAATATGAATAAACATGTAAAGATGTGGAAAGGTGATCGCCAGAGGGGTTACCTCAATACTTGAAGGGAGTGATCGCAAATACCTAGTGAAATGAAGATGCGGGATGGACGTGGGTGCTTCCTCCTCCTTCTATTGGCCGGCCGATGAAGGGGGTTCGCTTATCTTGATTACCTTTAAACAACAGAAGAAAAAAAAACACAAAAAGGGATGGGATTAGCCAAGAGTGTAGTATCGATCCAAGAAAATCATAATGTAATAATCAAACTTGAGCATGAATAATGCACCTTTTGGTTTCTTTAAAAACCCCTAAGAGCATTAGGGAGAGGAGATGGGATGCAAAGAAACTAATGCAAAAAAAATGATAAACAAATAGACTAAAGTTCCCTGCTGTTCCTGACAAACAGTAAAGGGAAATGGGGGCTTCTGCTGATGCTGATGCTTGAACGGAAAAACCTTAAGACCTCTTTTCTAACTTCTTCTAACCAACCTCTCCCCTTCTTTTCTTGTTCTCTCTTTTTTCTTTCTAACTCCTAAACCCAACGCACAGGAGCCCCTTTTATAGAGTTTTAACCATAGACCAAAACCAGCAAGGATTAAACGGGGCAGGGTTAAGATCGGCAGGAAACCAAAGAGGAAAGAGCATGTTAAAGCAGGGGACGAAACTAAAACGTGACGCAAGGAGAGGCGCTAATTTATGAATCGACGACCTAAGAGAGGGCGTCATTTCAAGGAGCGACCTCCGAGAGGGCGTCATTTTCTGAACAAAATTCGACAATAAAGTATTACCTTAATTTGAAAATAAGAAGTAAACGCCTTAGTTCCAGTCGCTATTTAAGTAACGACTTAGAAAAGGACGTTAATCAATGTTTTATTTTGGAAAGTAACTTATAGGGTAATAGAATTTGACGCCTCCATCATAAGTCGTCTTTTACTTAAAACGCGCCTTAGTAAGGGTGTCTATTCATGAATAACACACCCCTCCAGACGTCGCGATTAGCAGAACAACACAAAAAAGGAAAATGGATATATTACGGAAATATTGAAATCCACTTTGGGGCATTGACTTAGTGACATGAAATTTACTCATCAAAGCGTTATTTTTGGCGTGTCTACAGGCTCGAGTTGTGTGTGTTGGATTAAATGGTTGATCGAATATAAGTAAATAATATATTTATTTATTTATTTATTTGTGCTGTGTCGAGTCGTGTCGCGTCGCGTCGCGTCGTGCTGGGCTGGGCTGCGTTGCGTTGGGCCAGACCGTTACCGAGTTTTGAATTCGAATTGGGCCTACCGTTGGGTCGCGTCTGTTGGGCTTCGATTTGGGCCGTCCGTTGGATCACAACTGTTGGGAGTTGTCTAACAGTTGCTTCCTTTCAACCGTCCGACCGAGACTTCTATAAGAGGGAGTTTGTGAGATACAGAAAGCTCTTTGGCTACTGCGAAACTGTGCTCTCACTCTCTTATGGAATTCTCTCTGTGAACAGCTTTCTGGTTCTTCAACATTTTCTTTTTTGCTCTAGACATTCTTCATCGACAAGTGATCAGATTTGTGACTACTCTAGTCTTGCACCTAGAGAAGTCGGAGGGGAGTCATCAAATTTTAAAAACTGTCAATAGATCCATTCACCCCCCTCTGGATCCGTTTACTGCTCATTCCTCGCATCCCCAACATCAAGTAGAGACTGAGACACTGTATAGTAACCAGGAACATAGAACAAGGACTAGCTAGAGTCGCCCTCATCAGCGCGGGTCTGACGCCCCCAGCTACGTGTGCACACACAAATCATACGCCCTAGGTCAGATCATCTAGCTGGTTCTTCCCCAAAGCCCAGACTCAGGTTGTGTCACAGGGCCCTAAGGTAACCAGCCTAAAAATCATCTCTCTTGGGTCACGCTCTCCATCACTCCCAAGTGGGTCTGCACATGCATGCACAGGAAAGCTACGACTAGTGGGGGCTCACTAAACGTGAACACTAAAAACCACGCACGTATCCATCACAAGTAACGTGGAGTAACAAGTGGCTCACGTCCACCAGACTCTGGATAGCTCACTAGACCTACTAAACCCAACGGTCCTTGAGTCATGAAACTCGAGTCAAGACCGATGTACGTGACGGGACAACATCGTCAATCTAGCCTAACCCCTAGGTCTGAAACCATGGTAAAATGATCTCCAAGGAAGCTCACCAGCCGCCAAGTTAATCCCTCATCCAAGGGATGCATGAAAAATCTCCAACCCTAGGCTGGTTAACTGGACTCACAGTCCGAGGCCACACACATGGCCCACTCGAAAATCACTTTTTGAAGAAACCCATATCATGTGGGGAAGACCCACCGCACTCGTGCTGACTCACAGTGACTCGATCTACCGAAAACATAGGAGCTCTGAACACAAAGGGACTCCCTTGACCCCTTAATACCACAGGCACACTAATCAAGGTAACTTGAAACCTCTGGACACCCCCAAAAATAGGAACACAGAACCCACAGTGTTCGGGACATCCACGAGGCTGAAGGTCGACCATTGGGTCACGATCTGGTCGATTGGGGCCCACACAACGCAAATGGAACATGGCTATCACCAAAAACACAATGGTGGTCCTCTCTGGACCATCACGGCGCCTGGCAGCCTTCTCAGAACCGCAAGGCCTGGCCTAGCGATCCAGCCAGGACCGCAAGGCCCCAGAGACACCCAAACCGCAAGCGATCACCTCCCAAACTACCAAGCAAGGTGGCGGTCCTTGGCTTGACCACTAGCCATTGGCTGGCGGTCAGTCGCAAGACCGCTACCCTACCCGAACCTAGACGACCAAGAAATAGGGAAAATCGTCATGCCCTGACCACTAGGCACTGCTTGGCGGTCTCCTCGAGACCGCTAAGCTCGATGGCGGTCCATTGCGAGACCACACAGATCGAACAGACATAACGCACCCTTGGCGGTCTTCCATAAGGCCTCCCCATTCTGTAGCTATACCCCGTCCCAAATGCAAAACGTCGAACTCCGCAAAAACACCCACTCCATGCCCCGTTCACACCCATGTGAAGGGGAAAGTAAGGGGAAACTAGTCCCCAACCTCTCTAGCACCGAGAGGACCCATTTAAATCCCAAAAATGTGTTCAAAACATGAAATCTGACTCACACCCCAAAATCATGTAATTTTACCCCGATAGAGAAATAAACTCACTCGGCTCGCCTCAGGCTACCAAACTTGCAGGAAATCAACTACACGAGCTAGGGAACTGTCCCCCTACATCAAAGATTCCATACACCCAGGATGCCGATCAGCCAAGAAAATGTCTTAGAATGTCGTCGGTGCCCCGAACTCGTAGCCAAGCTTCACCACACCATCGTCCCCGTGGATGTCTGTTGGCATCCTATGAGGGCTATGACCATAATGAGATGGCCAGGAGTGCTTGTGTATGGTGTCGTGTTTGTGTGTCATTGTCGGGTTCTGGTCAACCTGGTGTGACCCAGTGGTTGACAGGTGACCTTGTGCTTGTCTCGACAATTCTGTCTAGCCTGAGACAGTGGTTCTGGATGCCTGGAGGCATTGTCTTACCTCAGTTTGCATGTCCAAGTGTGCTGAGTGTTCTCGGTGTTCCCCCAGGTCTCCGTGAGTCATTTCCTGTGGTTGTGTCATTTCCTCTAGCTTAGGAATAGACCGATTGGCGGCTCGTTCCGCTTTGTGCGACGATCTTGACTTCGAGTCATAAGACTCAGGAATCGTTGTAGTTTCAGGTCTAGTCGCCTTGTCCTAAGTCTGTCGGCAGTTGGTGTACTATCTTGGTGCTTCGTAGTACGTGTGATAGTGCTTTCTTGCCTATCTGTACTCCAGCACTCGTGTTTTGGAGTCTGTGTCTTGTGAGCCTCTACTAGTCGTAGCCTAATGATACATTTCGGCGTGTCGGCCCACCTGGGAGTGGTGGTGTGGCAGTTCCCAAGATACGATTTTTAAGCTAGTTTCGTGGGCCCCTTTCCAGCCATAGCGTCCTACGAAGGGGAATACTAGCTAGAGACCTGGCTTAGGTGAGAGTCAGTGTGTGCACACCTGGTCATGGGCGTTAGGACTTGCACCGACGGGCGTGACCCTAACTAGTCACTTGTTACTGTAGTTCCTGTTCTGGTTCAGCATGTACCTCGATCTTTGTCATTTCGGGCGTCTGTAGAGATGTACTTGAGGCGCAGTGTAAGATGTCAGTGAACACAGCTGGCTATTCTTCTAGTGAGGAGGTGCTTCTGTCACGTGATGCATGGCTCTCGTGTTTCTCGGAGTCTGTGTCCCCTCCCGAGTAAGCCTGCTCTTGGTTCCGTCTAAGATTAGCTTCCCCTGCAGAGTTGGTCTGTGCTTGGCCTTGTCCAGGACCAGCTTAGTGTGGCGTACACGACACTCCAGTCGTGTATGCAGTTGTGTTTAGGGGAGCGTGCACGATGATCCAGTTGTGCGAGCTGTAGAGTCTGTCCTATCTATCTAGGCCATTTTTCTAGGCTTGTATGTCTGGTCTCGTAGGCCTTTGTCTTAGGCCTCGTGCTTGTCGACAGATCATTAACTCCTCACCTTTCAAGTTCCAGGTTAGCCTTCTATCGTTACTTGGAGTATCTTAGGGGCCGAGGTCCTCTCGGTAGCCGTGTTTTGTCAGTACGATTTTTTCCCTCTTCCCTTACCTGTTCCCTACTCCTGCTCCCTCTTCTTCATAGCTTTGTAGTTTAGTTTTCCTGCTTTACTACTACTTGTTATTTTAGCGTGTTACTCTATTATTTTTCAGTGGGGATCTGCGTGACCCCTACTGAGCCAGTGATACGAGGCTCACCCCTACTTTTCAGGTGGGTGGCGTCGTTCTGCTTTCGCGGTTCCTGGTGTGGCGTGTCCGTAGCTGCAACGGTACTTGCATCGGGCTTCCCCCGACCTCAGTGTATGTCTTTCTTTTTTGTTGACTGTACTGCTTGTCTTTTCTTTGGACTGGACTCTGGTATAATTGTTAAATATTTAAACTGTTAATTAAAAAGTAATCTTATTTCTGCTACTTTAGCAAACCGATCAAATGAAATTTAATTACTTACTGTTATATCTGGGGCTTCAATGTACTACACGACAATCCTTTTTCCCTTCGGAGCTTTATTTAAAATGGCGACTGGCTTTAAGGCATTATTTATATTTTTATTCAAAATTCTGTTTTTTTTGAAATTTCAGGGTTGCTACATGAATGATATAAACTCGTCGTGACACCCCCAGGTAATCTTTTGCGCTTGGGGCGTGACAGTAACTATCGAATGGGAGAGCGCTAGTGGGATGAGGGATATATTCCTCCAGGTCATCAATGAGTCGTTGTAGCCTTTGGAGAGGCATTAGCTTAGCTGGTGATTGTAGGGCGGTTGCGTGCTCAGCTTACTTTTTGAGCCATCTTTTGAGGTTTTTCCTCCCATTCCTCTCCTATCTTTTGGCGATGGCTGCCTCTAGGGGAGTAGGAGGGAGAGGTACTGGAGCCTGAGTTGACAGATCCCCATGAGGATATCTCTGAGATGATGTCTTGGTAGGGTGAGGTCGGTGGCTTTTCTTTGCCCAGATTTTAATCCAGGCACCTACTGCTTGTTATATCTAGAAGGTGGCATTAATCGTCTGCACAATGACCTCAGGTGGTAGCTCCTGATATGCTAGAATGCTGGGACTGGCGTCCGAAGATGTATGCGAGGTTTGATGCCTTACCTGCGGTGGCAATATTCTTTGTTGACATGTAGATTAGGGGACTCATTTAGAGTCCTGCTCATTGGCTTTGCCTTTGTTATCTAGTTTGAAGCAGTGTCTGGTGACAACTGAAGGTGTAACAGGGTGTCGTCACTCCTAGCGGCCACTCTGTCCTTGTGTATCAATCGGGCCTTGCGGTGAAGGACCGGGCTCGTTGACTAGAGTCACTGAAGACTCTGAAGATGCCTCCTTCACACCCTGGACTGGGCTACAGGGTATATGAAGAGGAGCCAGAGGCTCGCTGGATGGAGAGACATGACATGGGCATGCCACGGCCTCGCCCTACTTTTACTTCCCTTTCTTATCCCTTGGTATAGATGATGTGACACCACCTGGGGGTGATAGCCACTAGACCGATGCACCTTGGACCTAGACTTGCAAACAATCAACCTTGAGTGGCGGACTCACTAGAGCGGACTGACTCTCGTAGCATCCATAGTTGCTTGTAGGCAAACTGGCGATGGTGGGAAGGGTCCGAGGTGGGACCTTGCTGCTCCAGGGGTATGGCTAGCTTGGGACGAACCCCTAAGGGCCAAGGATGGCCACTGTCGGGGGCAGCCAGCACGCCGTGGGTGTGGGATGTAACGTCTCTCTCACAACTCGCTCCGCGGTAGCACTCAATTCGATAAGAATTTGGGACTGGACACTCTCTCACCATCAGAGGGAGCTAAGAGGCAATACTAATTAAGCAAGATAACCAGCAAAGAGAGGGGGGGGGACAGAAGCTCACCTGATCAGCGTGAAGATGCTGATCCTGGTCGGAGACGATGACGAGCAGGGAGGTGTGGGTATGTACCTACATGCCGCACCGATGTAGCTTCGGATGGTGACCTGCTAGTACAATCACTACACCTTCATAGAGGGGTTGATCAAGGGGTGGGGAAATTAACTATTACAAATAAAACTACCTCCACACAGGGAGGGACTGTAAGCCGGCCAAGCAGGGTGGGGGAAAACTAAGCTAGAAGCCGAATGGAGGGAGCTCGTCGGTTCTGCCAGACCTCAGGAACAGGGGACATACTATCACTGTCGGCGCCGCTGCAGACTCTCTCGAACTCCTTCTGCGATGAAACCGGCGGCAAAATCTCCTGGTTGGGCCCAGGAGGGCGTCCAAATATTGGGGGAATTTTTGGTTGTGGTCATCCGGATTGTCCCGAGGGTACCTATCATTCCTCCTAGGGTGTGGATCTCTTCCATACTCGGGTGGATGGTCGGGATTTAAGTCTCCCATTGCTGGTTCCTCTTGACGGGGGGTCCCCTCCTATCATTTGCCCTTGGTGCAGGCCCATTTCTCTTAAGTTAGCCAAGTTGGACAGTTATATCATCAAGCCACCCTAAGACGGTGGTGAGGGCCTCCATAAGGAAGTCGACGCAGCCTTGGAGGCCATCCTCATTGGCAGCGGGGTTACCTTGGGGATTGGGATCCACTGGAGAATTTGAAGAAGAGGGATCGGGCTGGTAAAGGGTCACCCTACGTGTAGTCATGCAACAATGGATTGACTATGCATGGGAGTGAGCCTATTTGCAACCTAGTGTAAGAGTGCCCTAGGACTAGACTTGTGAGAAGGAGCCTATAACTTGCTCTGATACCACTTGATGTGGCACAGCCAAGTATGCCACGGGATAACACAATGCGCCTAGGGCCTATATTCGTAAACACACAAGGAATAGTAGTGGACTCAATATATCGGGTCACTCACGCGATGTGCACTCTCTCACAAAGGTGACTCGGGATGATCGTGAGGGTCCAGGGTGGGACCTCGCTATTCCGAGGGCTTGGCTATGCCAGGGCTAACCCCATTGAGGGGTTGGGACTCCCACGTTTGTGGGTGGCCAGCACGCTGAGGGTGTGGGTTAGTGGGTGGCACTCGTAACTCTCTCCGCGGTGGGCTGTACGCTTGAGTGGAACAGAGATCGGGCACTCACTCATTGTCTGATAGGCAGTAAGATATGATACAAGACAAGCAAATGAAATGCCAGGAAGGGTAACCAGGCGCTCAGCTGATCGGTTTGAAGAAACTGATCCCGGTCAGAGACGAGGGCGGATGGGAACGCCACCCGTACGCTGCGTCGGGGAACCTTGACCTGTGATATTCGGTTACAATAATACACCTCACGCAGGAGGGTTGATCACGAGATGGGGATTAACTTAATTACAATCAAATTGTACCTCCACGCAGGGGGGGCTTTCAGCTGGCAAGGCGAGGGATGGGGATTGCCCGAGAACCGATTCTGTCCGGACTGATCCTACGAGACAACAAGCCGATGTCGGAGGTGCCATGGGCTTCACCGAGTGCTGCAGGAGGCAAGGCTGGAGTCGACATGTCTAGTGATGAGTCTACTTCGCGTGGTTGAAGACGGGGATCCCAGACGAGGTCGGTGGTGGCTGTAAAGATCAGAAGAGTGGGGAAGGGTCAACCTGTGCTCAGAGAAGATAGATTGCGCGTGTTGGGGAAAATGGCCGGACAAGGGTGCTCCTGTGGCCAAACGACTTCCTCCTTCCTAGTGTGGGAAGAAGACTCGTGGAATATCACCTCAGTTGAAGGGCATGCCAGGAAGCTTGAAGGGGAGGCCGTGGAGGCCTCTGCAACTCACCTCTGGTTGTCTGCCAGAGTCAACTTGCGCGATCGGACAGGAATAGCTCTCCCGGTCAGCTCCAATGTCAGATGAGGATGCTTGAGCTATCGTTGTGAAGCTGACTCGGAGAAGAATCCACTAGTACAAATTTTTTTGATAGAAGCTACACATGAAAGAAAGGGGTGGCTCTATAACCGGGCAGGCATCCCTACTGCTACTACTATTTGGACATCAAGTGGGAGATGGGGAGGGAATGCCAGGTGTCGACCACGGGCAGGCCAGGTGTCGACTCTTGAAGCACAGCAGCATCAGGCAGGTTCTAGAACGAGGAAAGATGATACCTCACTGCATCCAAAATCATGTCTCGAACTGGACAGAACTGCCGAGACACACACAATGTCACCTATCAACCACTGGGTCACACCGGGTTGACCAGAACCAGATAATGACATTAAAAAGTAGTACAGAAGACTGCCCGTAGCAGGAACACTCTTGGCCACCTTATATCATGGTCATAGCTCTCATAGAACATCAAGAGACATCCACAGGACAATGGGCAAACTACAAGGTCAAGCCAGGATATACGGAAATTGAAACGTCGGGAAATGACATTCAGACATTGCCCTAGGACATGTACCTAAAATAGACAGACACGAGACAGGCCATCACGACCAACGGATGAGACAACGGACAAGACTCACTGGACGGTCAGAAGAAGGCCGCTCGGTGAAATGAACAGTCTAGATGGAAGCCGTTCGAAGAGGGATGAACGGTCTATAACGGACCACTCAAGGGGGATGAACGGTTGGGGGCCAACCGCTCAAAAGAATTGACCCCTAGACACTAAAACGGATGGACGGTTAGGGCTGGGCCGCCCAAAAGCTAGCGCGGTTAAGGAGTAGCCGCTCAAGCCAACCGACCTACTACAGTGTCGGTCAGAATGGTTTTGACTAAACCGCCTGTTTGAACCGACACAAAACTGCTGACCAAAGGTCAACTGGGATAAGCGGTCAGGACCAGGCCGCTCAACCCAACGAGAAAGATGAACGGCTGAGTTCTAGCCGCTCACGGAGGGATGGGCAGACCACTCCTGGCCGCTCAAGCCCCAGACCGGTCTATCGACTGACCACTCAACCTGAAACCGAGACATGATAAACGGTCCGAAACCAGCCGCCCATGCACCTTAAGCAGTTGCCGTTGAACCGCGAAGGCGTTACAGTGAGGAAACCAAGGGGTTCGTCCGATCATGGCCTTTTCACACCCCGTTCATGCCGAAACGAAGGGGATACAACCACAATCACCCTGGTAATCATATAGACTCCGACCAGAGTTAAAATAATACACGAATCGCAAGAAATGGACGATTCTAATGAAATCACTCATATCGGGTTAACGAGGTTCCCTGCCTCCTACCGGCCCCGATAGACCACCATTCGACACAAAATTAGCGACTATAGAACGCCAACATTCCAAGGAGTCCATTGACACTAACTGGTCATAGAACCGTCACCATTTTTTGGCAAAGCCTATGAACTCTGAAAATCAACAACGAGTCTAAACTCATTCGTTCTCACACCGAACAACATGAAACTATAGGGAAAATGTACAGGAATGGTAGGTGATCCGTCTCCCTACCTCCACCGAAGAAACTGTGTGTCGAAGTGACTAATCCACACTGAAAACCATCTGGAACACGAATGATGCCTTCTCAGAATCCACCGAGGGATCGCGCCACGTCACGCTCAAATTGACGCTCCATGCCACGAACCGATCTCCCCAATGCATCCCCACCTCGGCCAGCTCTGTAATAGTGCACGCCCCGCGTCGAACGGACCAGAGACAAGAGAGAATGGAGAGAGAGAACGTGAGGGTGAGAAATGAGGGAGGAGAGATAGTGAGGTGGTTTAAATAGAAGGAAAATTAAGAATTTTCCTAATTTCTAGAAATTTTGATATTTGTGCCGAAAATACACTATTTCAGAAAAATATGAAAAAATAGTCGAAATGATCCTCACGAAGAGTACATCGCAGCTGTAACGTCCATGAGTTGATGAACTGACAAATAAACTCACTGTAGGGTTTACCATGGACACGCAACACATCTCACCGCGCATGTTGGAGGCGGGGGAAGCCATCGCGAGGGACGCGCTCAACAAGGAGTGGCTCGAATTGGATGACGCGCCCGAACCGGCCGAACTCGCCACTGCCATCTACCTCGCCATGCGCGCCAAGCATGTCGAGAGCCTGGGAGGGGAGTGATGGACCTTCGCCGCGCTGATTTCGTCCTCGCGCTCGCCAAGATGCTGCCCTGGTATCTCGATTTCCTCGCGGTCTGGATGCTCAACTACGAGCGCCGCCGTATAGAGAGGATGCTGGCCGAAATGTGCGAGGCGATCGGTGCTTTCGCCAAGGCGGCGATGCGCGAGAGGCCGGTCAACGAGGCGCGCAACGACTTCGCCAACCTGTATGGCCTGGGTGCGTTTATCGCAGCCGGTCAGGCCAAGAGCGCGGCACACATGCAGGCACAGCACGCGATGCAGCAAGCCTATCTGAATCAGGCGGCGATGCACCAGCAACTCTACGGCCACATGGCCCAGCAATATCAGCAGCGCCGCAGTCTTTTGGACGAGACTTTCGGCAATATTTTCAACGGCTTTGGGGCATCCTGACCATGGCAAAGCGGGGACGGCCTGCCATCACCAAGGCGCGCGTCCTCACCTATTGGCGCAAGCATGGGCCGTGCACGATCATGCAGATCGTTCGCGGAACCGGGGCTGAGCGCCGCCATGTCCAACGGATCATCCGTGCCGCAGAAAAATCCGGCGACCTGAATTTTGCCGCATAGGCGAGCCTGAATTTTCCCCATATCTGAACTGCCGAGCATTAGGCATGGAGGCTCGGCACCGTGGCGGAACTGACCGTCGTTCCAAAACCCGAACAGGACCCCAAGGGCCGATTTGTATCGGGCAATATCGGCGGCGGTCGTCCCAAGGGTTCTCGAAACAAGCTAGGCGAGGCTTTCATCGAAGCCATGTACGCCGATTTCCAAAAGCACGGCGTGTCGGCGATTGAAACCGTCCGCACCGGAAAGCCGGATCAATACCTGAAGGTCGTGGCGTCCATCCTGCCGAAGGAGATCGAGGCAGGTGAACGGCTCGGCAACATTCTTGAGGATATTCTGGATCGCGTGGACGGGCGCACCCGTGAGGTTGTTCCCCTGAGGCTCGCCGCCAATGGCTAGCGCCGCCATCGAACAACGCGCAGAGGAGTTATTCAGCGATCGCCGCTGGCGGCTCAACTCGCTTTACACGATCAAGGACGAGCGCGGCATCGCGGTGCCGTTTCGCATGAACGCGGCGCAGACACAGTTGCTCGACGAGCTGCACGCGCTCAATCTGGTCCTGAAGGCTCGCCAGCTCGGCATGACGACCTTCATCCAGTTGCTGATGCTCGATGCGTGCCTGTTCAACTCCAACACGTCCGCCGGCATCGTGGCGCACAATCGCGAGGATGCAGAGGCGTTCTTCGACGACAAGATCAAGTTCGCCTATGACCATCTTGACCCTGAAATTCGCAATGTCGTCAGGGCGGAGCAGGACAGCGCTAAGAGCCTGACATTCTCGAACGGCTCGCGCATCCGCGTCGGCACATCGCTCCGCTCCGGCACGTTCCAGTATCTCCACGTTTCCGAATTCGGGAAGACCTGCGCGCAATTCCCCGCCAAGGCCAAGGAGATTGTGACCGGCGCGTTCAATGCGGTCCACGCCGGGCAGTTTATCGCGGTCGAATCCACGGCCGAAGGACAGGGCGGCTATTTCCACGATATGGTCATGGAGGCCAAGCGCGCCGCCGAGGCCAAGCGCGATCTTACCCAGTTGGACTGGAAGCTGCATTTCTTCCCGTGGTTCGAGGACGCCAAGTACCGCCTGACCGACGACGATGCGGCCAAGGTCGTACTGACGGCCGAGAGCGAGCGCTATTTCGACACCCTGTACGACAAGGGCATTCGCCTGACGCCAGGACAGGAGGCGTGGTACGTCAAGAAGCAGGCGACGATGCGCGACGACATGAAGCGCGAGTTTCCTGCTACGGTCGAAGAGGCTTTCGAGGCGTCGATCGAGGGCGCCTATCTCACGCACCAAATGTCGAAGGTCCGCCGCGAGGAACGCATCTGCCGCGTGCCGATCGAGACTGTTCCCGTCGATACATTCTGGGACCTAGGCGTCAATGACGACATGTGCATCTGGTTTCGTCAGCGCATCGGGCCGGAGCATCGATTCATCGACTTCTATTCCAACTCCGGCGAGGGACTGGAGCATTACGCTCGCATCCTGAAAGAGCGGGCCGAGACGCATAAATGGACCTACGGCGTGCACCACATGCCGCACGACGCCGGCGCCCGTAGGCTCGGCTATCAAGCCAAGTCGGTGCAGGAGATCGCGCAGGAGATCGGCATTCGGCCCGCCGTGATCGTGCCGCGCATCCCTTCCGAGAAAGTCGGGATCGAGGCGAGCAGGGCCTATCTCGCCAAGTGCTGGTTTGACGAAAGCCGCTGCACGGACGGGATCAAAGCGCTCGATAATTACCGCAAGGAATGGGACGACAACCTGGGCGTGTTCAAGGACCGCCCGCGCCATGACTGGGCTTCCCACGGCTACAAGGCGTTCGAGACTGCCGCTGTCAACTACGAGACGTGGCCCGATGAGAATGACGGCCGCCCCGAGCATTTCGCCTTCGAAGGCCGCAGCGACGAGGGGGGCTATTGATGGCTACAGCCTTTGACCTCGCCCCCGAGGAAGAGATCGTTGAGCCGCAGGCTTTGACCCTGATCGACATTCTTCAGGCTGACAACCTCGCCTTCCATCTGCCCGAAGACCAGCTCCGCAAGATCGGGCAGCAGGTCACGGACGACGTGCAGCGCGACCTGTCTTCACGCGAGGATTGGGAGACGATCTATGATCGCAGTCTCGATGTGGCGATGCAGGTCAAGAAGGCGAAGAACTTCCCCTGGCCAAAGGCGGCGAACGTCAAATATCCACTGCTGACGGTGGCCTCGATCCAGTTCCAGGCGCGCGCTTATCCCGCCATCGTGGACGGATCGAACCTCGTGAAGGGCCGTGTTCTTGGTCCGGACGAGAATGGCGAGAAGCGCGCCCGCGCCGATCGCATAGGCCAGCACATGACCTGGCAGTTGCTGTACCGGATGCCGGGATGGGAGGAAGAGACCGATCGCCTCCTGCTCATGCTCCCGATCATGGGGTGTGTGTTCCGCAAGACCTTCTACGACCCGATCGAGAACGCGAACCGGTCCGAGATCGTCTCCGGCAAGGACTTCATCATCGACTATTGGGCCAAGTCGATCGAGACCGCTCCGCGCTACACCCAGGTCATCCGCTTCTACCCCTACGAGGTCCGGGAAAAGATCGCGGCGGATCAATGGCGAGAGGTGCCGATTGAGCCGGATGCGGAAAACAGCGACCGCGACGATGACGAGGGGCAGGTCGAGTTCTACGAGCAGCACCGCCTGCTCGATCTTGACGATGACGGCTTTCCAGAGCCCTACGTCGTCACGACGACCAAGGAGGGCGACGTAGCCCGCATCGTGCCCTGCTTCGGCCCGGAGAACGTGAAGGTCGCCACTGCTGTCGGGATCGAGCGACTGGACAAGGTGCAGGCCGGCGTTCCCATCCTTCGCGTCGTCAAGATCGAGCGTCGGCAGTATTTCACGAAATATCCGTTCATCCCCGCGCCGGACGGGTCGTTTTACGACATCGGCTTCGGCACGCTGCTCTATTCGCTCAGCCAGACCATCGACACGTCGATCAACCAGATGCTCGATGCCGGCACGCTCCAGAATGCCGGCGGTGGCTTCATCGGTTCCGGCGTCAACGTGAGGAGCGGCAATTTACGGTTCAATGTGGGCGAGTGGAAGCGGACCGACGTGACCGGAGGCTTGCTCAAAGACAACATCGTTCCGATGCCTGCGCCGGGGCCGAGCTCCGTCCTGTTCAACCTTCTGTCGCTGCTGATCGAATCCGCCAAGGAGATCACGGCGGTCCAGGATGTGATGACGGGGCAGGGGACGCCGAACCAGCCCGCGACGACCACTCTCGCCCTGATCGAACAGGGCCAGAAGGTGATGACCGGCATATTCAAGCGCATCTGGCGTGCGTTTGGGCAGGAGATTCGCATCCTTCGCAGGCTCAACCGCGACTATCTCGACGACGAGGAATATTTCCAGCTGAATGACGATCAGGAAGCCATCCAGATCGGGCGCATGGATTATGCCGACGAGGACCTTGACGTGGTGCCGGTGGCCGATCCGACGCAGGCCAGGGTCGACGTTATGACCAGTGTGCCTCAAGTTCAAAGAAGTCCCTGATGCCATCTTCGCACAGCGTCAACGCTTCCAGAACAGTGCCAGTAGGAGTGATAAGAGGAGTGGAGGGAGGTCATCAGAGTCTATCTCTTGAATGTTGGGAATTGAAGAGAGTGGAAGATCTTTCTGAATCTTGATTTTGTTGAAGAATATGAAAAGTCTAATCGCAGAGCACAGATGGATTTGGTGAGAGAGAAGAAAACCCACAAGGAAGTCAGAAGAGAAAGAAAAGAACTAGAGACCAACTGACATATCGATTGAGGTGGACGGTAGAGGTGGTTCCTGACCCAAGAACATTTTGGAGGGTGGACGACTTGCCAGCCCACCTCCGCTGCTGCTTGCCTGCACAAGAGAAGCCAGTGGTTCCTGACCCAAGAACGTTTTGGAGGGTGGATGACTTGCCAGCCCACCTCTGCTGCTGCTTGCCTGCACAAGAGAAGCCAGTGGTTCCTGACCCAAGAACATTTTGGAGGGTGGACGACTTGCCAGCCCACCTCTGCTGCTGCTTGGCTGCACAAGAGAAGCCACTGCTGATTCCATCATTCACCTGTACGCCAACAACAACAGCAAAAAAAAAACACACACCAACAAAAGCAAACCCCAACCAAACTGAGGTGAAAAGAAAAAGATCAAATGGAAACACTGCAGGGGAAATCATTAGAACAGGAGAGATCACACAATGTGCATTGCAGGAACCACCACACTAGCTGCACATGCACAGATCTCTCAGTTGCCCTCGTCATCACGGTTACAACGAATGCAATAGGAAGATAAGTACGATAGAAATGATCAAATGGATATGATTAGGTACGTCTGAGTCTGATCAACAATCAATCCATCTTCATCGGACCTGTCCCCTGCAAACACTAAATAGCACAGTTAGAGCCGTTCTTGCTTAGCCCCCTGACCACATGCAAGTGAAGTATCTTAGCCCTATTCCTGTTGGAGGGGTCAAGGGGCTAAGTCCTATTTAACCAGACTGAAATAGAGGTAAATAAAGCAAGTAAATGTAAATGCAAGCAGGCAAATGCAAACAGGAATTAAAATATGCTATCATGCATAATGCCCAATGCATATGTTATATATTGTTTTTGGGATTTTCAATGTTTAGAGCTTTACCATAATGTGGTCTGAGTTTTCTTTGATCTTTTCCCCACAAACAAAGGAATGACATATAACAAGAACGCACAACAAAATCCCTTACTATCCTGCCAGGACAGCAATTCTGTTGCTGTTCTTTCCTTTTGGAAGGTGAAAAATGGTGTCGCCCGGACTTGAACCGGAGACCTTCAGTGTGTTAAGACTGATGTGATAACCAACTACACGACACCTTTTTTTTAATCCAGTTTTTTTTTAAATCCAGCACGACACCTTTTACCCTACTGCTATTCTGTTAGGATAGCTATCACCTATACATCCATCTTCAGTTTGTAACATTTTTAGAAAGTAAAAGAGGACATACTAGATAAGTGGGGATATGTATCTGACAAACTAATGACACAGATGAGATGACTGGTGCATGGATTACTAAGGCACTTATGCACTGACAATCGAACACATCTACTATTCTGTTAGTGATTAGCTCACCTATTAGTCTGCTGAAAAGTGTGACTTTTAAAGCATATGAACTGCCTAAAAAGGATAAGATCCCCAATGCACCATTTAAGATATACTACACAAAAGTCTTCAGAAACCTCGATGGAAAAAATCACAATTTCGACGAATCCTATGTTTTTGGACTACCTTCTTTACCCGTGTACGTCCAACACCACACGGGAACCCTTGCCTATTTGACACCGCAATCAGGCGCCAGTGCGGCGCGTCGATTACGGGAAACGCCCTAGCTAGTCCTTGCTCACTTGTCATTCCATCCGGGTTCTGATGTAACGTGTCGCTTCCGGGGGACGCTCTAGCATTAGCACAAAAAGTATTTAGATCAGAATTCAGGTTAGAGATGTGATAAAATTTTGCTACTGGCTGTCAACCTAATGCAAACCCTCCTCCTTTCTCATCCGGGCTTGGGACCGGCCAATGTCAAGATGACTATGTACAAAAATTCTTTCATGATGATGATTGTGTCTTCCTCGGATTTCTGATTTTTGACTGTGGTGCTAAATTTTGCTCACTTGTAACTCCTTTCAAAAGATTTTGAAACTCCATTTTACCTTTTTTTTAAATTCCTCCTTTTTTGCATCTATCTTTATTTTCATCCCCCAATTTCCATATTTGACCTGCCTTCTTTGTATTTGAAGGTCCAAAGCTCCTTGTCACTCCAATCTGCAAGAAAGCTGCTACTACTGTAATCCTTCTCCTTCCTAAACATGATATCCTTCTCTGCTCCATCTACAGGAACATTTTCTAACCTTCCTTCAACGGCTTTGCAGCTGACAGATGGCATGGCCACCACATTGTTTCATCATTTTGAGAATGGATGGGCAAAGACATTGCAGATTGAAGATTATCATCATACATATGTGGATTAAACTTGAGTGCAATTCCATCCAATCATAATCATACAAACGTGGATTGGACTTGAGCGTAATTCTGGCAGGAGACTCCCACCGCATGGTCTTTGACAAATTACCATAGTTACTTTGTATTTCATTATCTAAAGAGATAAATTTGGAAGGCTGCCCTTCACTGCTTCGATCGAGGTGATCAACCATTTGTCATCTTCTTTGCCAGTACACACAGACGAGGTTAAGGCATTTCAACAGCGCCCTCAATTATTTTGAAGACCAGCAATTACTTGAGATGCCAAATCGGAGATAGCGAACCTCCCAGCTTTTTCTGAACCTCCCAAGCCTCAACAGTTGCGTTGGTGAAACATTGAAACCTCCCTTATGTTCAAATTTGTCACCTCCTCCTCAGGCAACTCTTTTGCTGGGTCAAAGCCGTCAGCTCCATTTTTTTCACCTTCCAAAAAAAACTCCATTTTTTTTTATCATCTCAACATTAGAAACAAGGACCTTAGGCACGCCAACCACCTTTGATTCAGTACACTCTGTATGAGACACCTCAGGGGGTTCATTGATGTGACTCGGCTGAGTGACACTATCATTGGCTCATTCATTGTCAGTGGACTCATCGTCAACTTCTTCTCCCAAGAACCCCATTGAACATGAGAAGCTCAGTAATCTTTGAAGGCTTCAACAACCTCATAAGTCAAACTGACCATGTTTAGATGTAGTTTGACGATCTCAACTGTAAAAAACATATGCAATGTCCCCATCTCAATTTCATTCTGTCCAGAACAGAGCTTATCCATTCTATTTCAACTGGCATATGCCAGAATTCTCCATCAGCTTGTGCTAGGATCGAACTTCCTTCAAGACAATGAATGTCACCGCAAGTACCCTACAAAATTCTATATCCCATAGAGGATACGGTAAACCAGAGATGTGACACCAGACATTCAGTCCCAGAAGAACATCCTTCATACCCAAACTATCCTTCCATTCAGACCAGAAAAAGGAATTAAGAATTTGTAGATAGCGGAAAGATAAAAAACTTTCATGAAGAGAGCAAGATGAAAAAATGATAAGAAGATAGAGAAAATGGGGAAAGAAGATAGAGAACTACTAGTGAACAGCGCACCCTACCAGAAAAATGCGAATAACTTGAAATTGGTGTAGAATTGGATAATGGCATAGAAGAAGTTGTAGATCTCAAAAAATTGAACACCTTTGATGAATGGCACATTTTCAATAAAGGAGAGGATGGGGATAAAAAAGGACCATCTTCAAGATTGCACAGTGAAAGAGAGCTGAATGCTTGATGGAAGTCGACCTAAATGGGTCGTAAGCTGACTTGGAAGCCAGAAGTTGGTAAGTTAAGCTCCATGACTCTAAAAAATCATAATCTCCAAAGCTCAAAGGATAGGGACCAATGAAATGGGCTCAAAATCCTCCCAAGGAAGACTCTAAAATAACGGATAATTTGAGACATCAAAAATGATGAATAAGAGAGATGGCGCAACTTGCGGGCTAAAAATGGGTGTCAACACCTAGTCCGCCGCTTGCCCTGCATGCATTTAAACATTTAGTCAGTCAGTCATATAGTAAGGCAAGGCATTGCATTTAGGAAGAAAAATCATTGGTTGTACTCTCAAAACCCCAAATGGTCTCCTCTAGACCATTTGTCTGGCCCAAACGGTCTGGTCTAGACCGTTTGCCTTCCTAGTGGTCGCTGGAAGGACCGCTAGGTGACTGCTGCAATGGCAATCTTCCCTTTGTTTCCCCAAGCTTGTGAGAAGGCCCTGAAGCCCTCTAGATCATTCTAATGGGTTCCCTGACCCATTCCTAGCCTAATCTACCCACATGCATGGTCTTAATCGAATTAAAATAGGGTCTTTTGAGTTTCAGCCTACCTTGGATGTCCGCTGTCCGGCCGCTGTTCCACTGGCTTCCTCCACCGTGTGCTCCCCCTCTTCGTCTCCAGGAGCTTCCTCAGGCTCTTCCACCGCCGTGGGAGGCTCTCCTTCCGCCGCGTTCACCGTTGGTCGTTCGTCTCCTTCTGGTTGGGCCGCCGCCGCCAGAGGTGTATCCTCCTCCGTTAATCGGCATTGAAACCGCCGCACTGCCCTCCTCTTCACCATTCTAGAGCGTGGATGGGTGTGGGTTTGCACACGATGGTCGTCGGGGACTCATCGGTCACCAGAGAGGGGTTGAGAGGTTGAGGGATTGGGAATGGTTGAAAGATGAGAATGGAAGGGAAGTGGCCGATTTCAATTTTTTGAATCATTCTAGAGACTTACGGTCATTTGACCGACCATTAAGCATTCCTTAGCGGTCCTTCTTGGACCATTTGTCATCAGGGTCACGCTTATCGTGGAATGTGAACCGCCCTAGGGTTAGCCATCCACCTATGGACCGTTAGGCTTGTTTGGCAGTCCTTTGCATGATCATTTTATGCTATTGGATGCTGTGATGTTTTGCAATACTATATCTGCTCCATTCTTTGATAAAGCCCTGTATGGTCTATGCCGTATCTGGCGCTTAATGCTTATTCTATGAGTTTTAATTATTTTTTGACATGATCATGAACGCCATTGCATCACGATGCCTCTCGCCAAGCAGGTAAGTCAGGTAAGCATTTCGATCCTTGAGTCCCTTAATCCATTACTATATGGTATCTATGATATATTATCTTAAGAACCAGCTGGTCATTCATGTGTTCTAGGATCTGATGTTCCCCTTTACCAAAAATGATGATGATCTAGGTGCACATGTTTAATCGTTACATTGCTAGAATTTGTTAGATGATGAACATAAACTTGTTTCATCTGTAGGATATGATGTAAGGGTAGACAGTGCAGAAATTGATCAGATGATGAATATTCCCATGCCTCTGTCAAAATCTGAACCTGCAGTCCGACCAAAAAACCAGAGTACAAATATTACTACACAGAGATGAAACCGCAGCAAAAGTCATTGACAGATAGTAGAACAAAAAAAGAATCCCAAATTATGATGTAGAAGAGAAGAAAAAGTGCATAGTTCATGACATATATATGCTCAAGTAACACCATTACTGAGGACACTCTCCTCGAATACTGTTTGCTTGCTCATAAACTAAAGGGTAAATTGATTCACGTGTATACACATCTCCCTACATGCAAGCACACACCCAACAGGCAAGATGGCCCATAAAGAAACAACATGCAAAGGTCCAAGAGAAAAGAAGGCCAAGAACCCCAGGCACGAAGCTTCAAGTGTAAATGGGTGCAAAGAATTGAAAATTACCTGAGCACTTATGCTTTTATGTGTGTGAACCACACCTTTGGGTTTGCCTGTGGTACCACTCGTGTAGACAATAAGTGCATTGCCATGTCCTGCATAATGAGAAATTGAATCAGTCTTACTTTCTTGAAGGATGAGGAAAACATGCCTCCAGCAACTACCTTCTAATGTCTTTGAATCTTCTATTTCTTTTCTCAATGCCTCCAAGTCAACCTCCATTTCTAGCTTATCATGCGAATCAATATCTGATGTAATGCTCAAAACATTTGGGATAAGAGAAAACTGAGCACCACACTTCGCCGCAACATTCTTCATAAGTTCTTGATGCTCTTCGGTGTGCAGAGGTATCATTGCTCAAGTTTGTTGTATTCAACATATTAAATATCTTTCCAACAGCGGAGATAAGCTGAGCATGACTGTAGTTTTCTGCTACGCTCTTATTGCCACACTTCCAGGCTGGACAGAGCATCTCCATGGATGCATCAGATGGTACCTCAGCAACCTTACTGCCACCAAGGCTACAATGAGAACAGTCGTAGATGCAGAAGCAGGCAGTGTCAGCAGATCGCCAGTGATGAGGGAAGCTTTGTCGCTGACACAGTAGAAACCATGTTGGCGTGCCGACAGGGGCCTGCTCGGAGTCAACAGACAAGCAGTGAATTGTCGGGTTGGGTTTTTGGATGAGATGGAGGCATGCCAGTGGTGGCAAACTACTTGCTTAGAGTAGGTGGTGGTTCGCTCGTGCAGCAGCGATCCTGGGCAGGGGAACAAAGAAACATGCAAAGAGGAGTGCGGCCAACAGTTCTGGACATGACGACGGTGACCTGACGAGCAGTTGGACGATGGTGCCGGTGGTTGGGGAAGGTGGACGACAGCGGTGGGAATAGCTCAAGGGGAATGGAGGACCTCAGCTGGGGCCTCTTGCCCGTCCCCTTCTCAGGAATGACGCAACCGAGTTTCCCTTTCGACCTTGCGCCAAAACAAACATGGGGGTGACGGTGGATGGCAGTGGCTGCTGGAGAATGAACAAAACTTCTCATGGGGGAGTGCTGGGCAGGGGCTGGGATCCATGGGGAGTTGGTAAGTGAAGGGGCAGGTTTGTGGCGAGGAGCATGTAGGAGACAGATGGACGATTAGATCTAAAGGGGGGGTGAATAGATCTACCCTCAAAAACTTTATCTATAGCAAACTAACAAGATGCGAAATTAGAGAAAGACTACTGCAGATATGAATTCAACCAACAGATGGAGAATACTTAAAGTCAAATGCAGGTCTAAGCAAGGACTTTTGAGCAGAAGCAATGTCTACAGCTTGTGGTGAACTTATCTCTAGCCACCGCCATCAACTTTAAAACTCTAGAAGAAATGTGGTCAAGTAATCCACCAGATTAATCTAATTTGACAGTTTTTTCGGTTGCCCAGCTTCTGTTCACGTTAATGATGGAAAATTAGACCCGAGGGGCAAAAAGTACATTTTCTTTGGTTATGCTTCAGGGGTCAAAAGATACAAGGTCGGGTGTCCTGATCCCAAGTCACCTAAATTTATGCTTAAGAGGAATGTCACTTTTGATGAATCTGCATTGTTACATCCAAAGAAAGATATTTCTATTCCACAGGATGCAGGATCTCCAGACAGTATTGCAGAGGATGTGAAGTTTGAGATAGTAAGTTTACACCAAAGATATTCCCATCACCAGCACTAGCATACTCAGGTGCCTAATATATAGCAGGTGGAGGAAACTCCACAAGTTCAACAATATTCTCCTGCCCGAGATAGGCAGAGAATAGAGACTAGACCACCCATGAGATATGGCTATGCAGACATGGTTGCATATGCATTGTCTATTGCAGAGGAAACACTTGATGCTAATACGCATTCCAAACTTTTGGAGGCTATATCTCATAAGGATGCAGATAAATACCTAGTTGCTGTGGAAGAAGAGATTGAGTCTTTTCACCAAAACTAAACTTGGGAGTTAGTAGATGCTCCTAAGGGTAAGAAAGTAGTTGACTACAAGTGGGTCTTCCAGAAGAAAGAAAGTACTCTGTGTTGAAAATGCTAGATACAAGACATGGTTGGTTGCAAAGGACTACAGTAAGGTTAAGACATGATTTAGACAGGCGCTGCCTCAACACTGTGAGGCACACGCCTTAAGGCGAGGAGCAACGAAACAACCTCAAGGGTGGCGCCTCTAAGGAGAAAGCTGAGGCATACGATTTTGCTTTGATGACGTGGTAAGAGGTGTTGAGGCATCGGTGCGTTGGGAAGGCACACGTTTAATGGCCATGACTTATCAATGGTGAGGTTCACATTGTTACATCTCATAAAAAGATGAAAATAGGGCTTTTAAACAGGGCCCCATCCTATCTCTGTCGCAACTCACCCATGAGCTTTCCGAGTTGCAGAAGAGTCTCCTCCAACGAGACGACGTTGTTGCTAGCCAGTGCTAGCAAGCGGGGACTCCAGTGAGCGACGATTGAAAGGGAGCAAAGCCGGCCATCAGCAAGGGCAGCCGACGATAGAGACGAGTAGCGGTCCAGCTAGTGATAATCCAACCAGTAGGGAGTGCGGAGGTTGTCGCTGATCCAGCCAACGGCGAGCGGTGGCCGGTGATAGCGCAACGACCGTTGTCACCACTGGCATGGCATCTACAGGCTACAGGTAACGTTCTTTTGTTACAGACTTAGAGTTGTTATTCTTTGCCTTCTTTTTTCTTCTTCCCCCACTCCGGCAGAACCTTGGGACTCCAATGACCGTTTCTCTCCTTGCTTCTTCTTCTTCTCTTCCTCCTCCCCCTTCTTCTTCTTCCTGCTCCTGCTCTCCTCCTCGTAAATTCAGACTGATAGTAGATGCATGCTCTTTGTTTTTCTTCTTACCCCACTCCAGCAACAGATGCACTCTCTGTTTTTCTTTCTTCACCACTTCGGCAGGACCTCGGCATGAGGCCAAATCATTAATCCTCAACATTCCGATCCATTGGTTACAACATGCGTATGCGAAGCAATACATTACAGTATTCTGTGGTGGTTTTCTTTTTTTTTTGCTCTTGATTTTTCTTTCGTGAGGACTGCCCCTATTTGAGACCGCTCCCGTATTGGAAAGTGTCTGGGTTGGTCATCTTACCCATCCATCTCTTGCCCCTACACTTAGCCGAGGAAAGAAGAGAAAGACTTTCATGCATTCCCAATACATGGCCAAAGCAGCAATGGTGTCGCTCTAGAGAGATTGGCTATGGCTTGCCATGAGGTGTGTGAAGAACTGTGCCTAAGGGTCACCCTCAAGGGTTGGGGAAAGAACTAGACTCCATGCACGGAGCTATCACCAGCTTAAGATGCTGTAGAAGCGACTCATTTGACTAAGCGAACAAACTAAAGCCTAAAGTCACTCATTCATATCGAGGAATCAGCACTTACAAACATGTGTAGAAATAATATAGTAATAGCAATGCTAATGTGTTCTTGCACAAAATAGAAGATACCTTTGCAAATCCTTGGCATGGTCAATAACATCCTGAAGTGCATCTGATCATCGGGCTTTGAGGAGGGTGAGCTTTGTTATACTTGCTTGGCAGGAAAAATGAGAGCAAATGATTGGATTCCTCGACATGAAGGACTGGTGGACACCATACTGGACGAAGAAGGGATAAGAAGAAAGAGAGACGAGGGCTAGAACTCCCTCGTTAAGGCGCAGAGGCCCTGATAACAAGGAACCAGATAGAGAATGAATCAGAGGTTAACTAAGATCAAGGCGGGCTAAAGCCTCAAAAATAGCATGGAAATGGGTGAAAACCCCGAAAAGGTGCGGATGAGCGAGTAAGAACTGGAGAAAAAGGAGCATCCGACATAGTCAGAGGAAAGGGAGAGTGATCATCCGCCAGAGGCAGGGAAGAAAATGCAAAAACACCCGATAGGGTCGGGGAAGAATTAGAGGTAACGCCCTGAAGTCTAGGGGAGGAATCAGAGCAAACGCCTGGAAGTCCTGTGGAATAATCAGAGGAAAGACCCAGAATTCCCAGGGAAGAGGAATCAGCAACTCCTGACAAGGTCGGGGAAAGGGAATGAGAAGTGGAACACAGAGATGGTGGAAGAGAAAGATGAAAAGCGGAGCAGCAAGTGGTATGAGAAGGTGACATAGGCCGAGGCCTAAAATCATGCAGGAATGAAAAACCTGGAGGTTTTAGATGAGGAGGAAAAGAAGGGTGAGGGCTTTGCGGACCCGAAAAGTGAAGAGGAAATCATGGAAACTGGACTGGAGGACGGGAGGTACACCACCCAAGGGTGGTAGCTGAGTAGAAGAAAAGATGAATGAAAGGAAGAAGGGGAGGAAATGGGCCCCTGAGCGCATAATTGACGGCCCCTGAACCTGCACTGCCGCCTCTTCGTAGCTGAAATCTGCTTGCAATAAATTCGCCTGGCACAGACTTGGGCCTTCGGGATTCTTGAATTGCAATGTCTTCTCAAGTAACGGGTCCACCTGGCAAACGGCCTGGCCCGATCATGAATGTGATGCTTTATCGGAGCGGTTGCCCCTAGACATGGGGTGCTAACCATAGAAGGACATTCTTGAACAAATAACTCCTCAATTCTATGAACATTGAAAAACCATAGAGTTTTGTTGCTTGGCACCAATAGCTTGAGATTCGACATCTCCACTCGGTAATTGGGCATGAAGTATAACTCCCTTGCCAGAAGTGTAGGGCGAAATCGAGGGTGGGTGATGCGTGGCGTTGACGTAACCGTCTCACCAATAAACTGAGGTAGATGAAATAACAACTGTAGAATGGTACGAATTAACTTTCAAGTAAGCAATCTAAATTTAACACATATTGTTTACAAAGATACTGCTGGACAATAATGTCAAAATCAGTAATCACGATGTCTTTTCTCCCCTCACAAGAGTACTCATGATGACATGATGAACTTTTAAGAAAGAAAATTATAACATCGATAAAATTTCACAAACTTAATTATATATTCATGTACATACCCCACGTTTAATTAGAGTACCACATGAAAGATCACAAGAAACCCATTGTAGTACGCCAGAGTGTGGAAAAATGATTACATCGATGAGAGTTTTTCTTATGTTTCCACGTACGTACACCCAGAGACGGTTTCCACCTTCAGCTCTCGTAAAAAAAAAAAAAAAATTGCTTCCTCCCATCATGTGATCGTACGTATCTCCTTAATTTGGAACTCCTTTATATGTATCTCTTTGAATGAAACATAAAGCAGAGAAGATTAAAAAATAGAGGAACTCTTTGATCTCTAATGAAACCAACCAGCAACCACAGTACTCTTACATACCAGAGATTGAGATGGATGAACAAAGATTTCACAAAAATAATTATTAAAACTGCAAAATTAAGGATGAACAACGTACTCTACAAATCTCTCTCTATATGTCTTCACTGCCACTCCAGATCCTCCATCCCATCTGTTTGTACTCTCCTCTGCGACCTCCCCAGGCTCAGCATCCTGCGCAAGGACGCGTTCAATCGCGAAGTGGCACCTTCTTGATCCTTACACGAACCGGGCGTGTCCTCCGCAGCTGCTGCTTCTGCACTGCTCACAACCTCCACCCCATCGCTGCTACTCGACCGCGGCAGCTGCGCGGTCACAGCCGCGGCGGCCATGGGCTTCGGCTCGGCCTCCGCCCGGCAAATGGGGCAGGTCGAGTGGGAGGCGAGCCACATGTCGATGCACCCGACGTGGAACAGGTGGCCGCAGTTGGGTAGAAGCCTGGCCACCTCCCCTTCCTCCAGAGCGCACAGGCAGACGGCGCACTCGACGGTGGCGGCCGACGCCGCGCCGTCGCCTCCGGCCGGGTGGGCGGCGTCTCTCTTGTAGGAGAGGGTGGGCAGGGAGCTTATGACGGATGGGTGGAGGCCGGCGTTGGGCGGCTCGGGCGAGGCGGCAGCGTCAGTGCCCTGCAGGGCGCTGGTCTGGGAGCGGCGCCTAAGTTGCTGGCGGCGGAGGACGTAGCGGAAGTAGATGTGGAGGGCGATGACGACGACGACGACGGCAGCGAGGGAGAGGGCGGCGGAGAGCATAATCCTGTTGTGGATGCCGTACTGGTCGTTCGATGGGCGTGGCCACCAGCTTCCAGTCGTGGGCGACGACATGGCCGGCCGGGGCGGTGAGCGCTCTCCCTCTCTCTCTCTCTCTCTCCTCTTTCTGTGACTTGACGAACGCGTCCATAGTCCGCACACACCCCCAATAAATATTTAAATTTAGGATCCTTTGCATATTTGTGGCTTTTGCAAATACCTCATTGTCAATATTCTGATTAATGAATAACATAATAAAATTTGTGAGAAACTCTTTATTAATATTTTAAGTACACCTTTTAGCATGACTTTGAAAATGTGAAAAGTAATATTTCTTATTATAGGATACTAAAAGACAAACTTCTAATTCTCACTAATTGATGGCACCTTTTTGTTCCTATAAGTGGCAAATTTAGGACTACTGCCCACTCCACACAGGGAGGTAAAGGGCTACACACGGGTCCGGGAGTGACGCGAACGGGTTGGCGGGCTGCACATGTCACACCGAATGGAAACAACCGCTACCCGATGGAGAAAATAGAGTCACTACCTGCCAGAAGATGAGTACCACCCACTAGAAGTAAGGTCGGACGCATCCACTGACGACTTACACCACGCCACAGTGTCTCCCTACACGCCCCAGGCAGAAACTGAGACACATACAAAGTACCACGAATGTGCACTAGTTACGTGCTCGTTAGCGTGGGTTCGACGCCCCCAACCACGTGTGCACACACAGACCATGCACTCTAGGTCGGGTCCTCTAGCTGGTTTTCCCCCCAGTCTAGATGTAGGCTGTAAAGATGAGGGCCCTACGATAACCATCCTAAAAATCATCTCTCTGGGTCACGCTCTCCACCACTCCCAAGTGGGTCCACACAACGTGCGTAGGAAAGCTATGACTAGTGGATGGGTCACTGGAGGTAAGAACTCTTTAGCCAATGGAAACCGCCATTCGTCACATTGATGAGGTATGGGAATGACCCTCCGCACCAACACTATCTCTCGATGACATAAACCAGCGAAACACAGAAACCCAGGACATGAATAGGGTCCAACAACCCTTAGGTCACACATGTACACTAACCAAGGTAAAATCGCTCCTTCGGCACCCCTTGGCACACACCCGACTCCCATGGGATGCTCCTGGCATCCATCGAGCCAAAGGCCAATCATGGGGTTGAAAACTGACTCACCCGGAGGCTTGACTGACACGACTAGAACCCGGCCAAGGTAGAAACCAGGTGGTGGTCCTCTCTGGACCACTACCAACAGATGGTGGCCTCCCCAAGACCGCAGCCATCATAATGTGGTCATCCCTTGACCGCAACCTAAAGGACCTCAGGTGAATCAACGTTGATGGACCCGCAAGGGTGTGTCGACCCGACCAAGTGGCGGTCAACACCTGACCGCTAACACCAGCAAGCAGTCACCCCCTTACTGCTACATGGCAGGGACCCCTCAACGTCTATGTCGACACGCCCGCAAGGGTGCATCAACTCGCCCAAGGGGTGGTCGACAGTCGATTGCTACCACTAGGTGGCGGTCGGTCATGAGACCGTAACCTGAACTGACTCTCATTGGGCCAGAATGCGGCCCTCAGCAGACCGCCACATGAAAAACGTGGTCTTTGGCACGACTGCAACCATCTTCTGAGCCTGAAAATGGCAAACTCTGTGGAAAAATCTATTCCATACCCCATTTGCCCCCAGGTAAAGGGAAAAACAAGGGAAAACCCTTCCCCTTCCCCTCTAGCATTGAATGGTGCTTACAAAATGACCTAAATCCTCGAAAAACTCTAGGTCTGACGCTTGAACCCCAAGCATGTGATTTCCTTGTCCGGTGCAAAATAGACCCCTGTCCACCTCTCCTCGGCCTAGAAATCACAGGGAATGTGGTAGGGAAGGTAAGGATCTATCCCCCTACCTCAAAGACGCAAGAATCCACAAGATCGATGTTGCTCTTCGCCAAAATCGTCGGTTCACGAACCCCACGCATGAAGAACACGCCCCAAGAGCACCCTCACAAATCCACCTTCCTCGAGCCCGTCCTACTATCGCCGCTGTCACTGTGGCCTCCCCTTGGCTCGCCATCCGTAGTCGGGGAAGGAGAAGGCGTCGCGTCTGCAAGTGAGAGGGGGAATGGGGGCGCAATGGTCATGAGAGGGGGTGGGCGCTCATGGGGGAGAGAAGAAAAAGAGAGTTAGGGATTTCTCCCTAACCCTCATAGAACTAAAATTGTAAATACGTCCAAATCCGGACAGAGCAGTTTGGATAAGGGCAGCTAAGATTGTCTATCAGCACTACAAAGTTATAGTTGATCCTTCCACCTCCAATCTAAGTTTTTGGTTTGAAAAATGGGCTGGTATGCGCCCCATGAGGGATCTTATCACAGAGGAAGCTTGGCAATCTACTGAGAACAAACTCATTTTAGTGGCAGAGGTGGTTTCAAATCCCCTTCATCCCCAATTGTTGATGATTCAGAGTCACATCCCTCAAATGATGACAACAGCAACATTTTTAGAACAATGGATATGGTGTCCTACTGCTAGTGGAGAATTCTCAACTAAATCAGCTAGGAACATTGCTACGCATGTTCATCAAACTTGGCCAAGTTTCTGGAAGAGACTCTAGAAAGCTCCCTTTCCAACTAAATGGACAATACTTCTCTGGAAGATCCAATGCCGAGAGGTGCCTACAGATAACTATATCAGTAGGTATGGGATCTCCATGTGTTCGAGATGTATGTGCTGCTCTTTTGGAAACAATGAAACTGCAAGTCACCTCTTTTCCTATGGAGAATCGGCCTCTGCTGTATGGGCTAGCTTTGAATCATTATTGGCAGGAATGGATTGGAACAAGCTGGGAGTTAATCCTGACATCTCAGCTACTTTTCAAGATACCTCTTCATCAACTATTCAAGGGACAACTACTCTTATTATCATGGCAGCCACAATATGGGAGATATGGAAAGCAAGAAATACTACTAGATATGAAGGCATTCCAATGTCAGCAAATAAAATTACGCAACAAGTTGTCATGCACATCAAGTCCCTCCTCCCTCTCTTTAAGTTTTCGGCAACCACTATACCTCAGAGACTTGGTCAGGAGCTGCTGCGATGGGAGATTATTCTGCCACCACCTCAGAAGATCGAAACCACTGTTATCAGTTGGGCATATCCACCAACTAATACACTTAAACTAAATGTGGATGGAGCTTTCAAAAAAAGTATTGGTAGAGCAGGAGGAGGAGGTGTTCTTCGCAATTCTAAAGGTGATATTATTTGGACATTTTCTCGTCGTTACCCCTATCTTTCCAGCCTGGAAACGAAAGCTATGGCAATGCGGGATGGACTTAGAATGTGTGCTTTTTATGGACTATCAAAGCTTATCATTGAGTCTGACTCTGCAGTACTGATTGGGATTATTCAGAAACACAGCTCCTGTCCATGGCGACTCATACACATAATGAACGACATTCACCGTCTAGCAGTTGGCATGCAACTATCCTTCAAGCACACTTATCACGAAGGCAACAATGTAGCTGATTCTTTGACAAATTGGGCTTGCTATATTTCTTCTTATGTTTTCTGGGATAAATGGGATGATTTACCTCGGGATGTAAAGGGGCATATTAGGATGGATAAATTACACTACCCGTCCATCCGTATTTGTTCGGCCAAATTGGCCCCTCTGTAATTGGTTTTCTCTCATATTAATAAAATCTCCAAATTCTTGGGTTAAAAAAAAGGTGAAAAACCTTAGAAAAATCATAGCTTATACCTAGAATGGGCTCTACTATGGCCTTGGGAATCCCCATCAGAGAAGGGGAAGGCAGTGACCCCTCAATAACTGACGAAGGCTCTTCCGTATCTTCCTCCTCTATCATCCTCCCAACAGGGGTAGGAGGCCTCTCCTGTCCGACTGCAGCAGGAGTGAGTGTGTGCTCTCCCTCTGGCACCAATGCTGCATAAAATAGGACCGTCAACGTCCTACCAAAATATACAAATTCTCATCAGAAAGTGTGGCAAGAGAACCTTGCATACATGTCAAAGTCATCCCCATCTCGACTGCCTTAACCAGTGAACCCCCAGAAGGAGAAAAGCTTGAAGTCTCCTCTATCTCCATGGCATCACTACCGCTACTCGATGAGGCCTCAGGAAGAAGTCCCTAACAAACTTCTAGAAGCAGTAGAAAGGGAATGCTCTATTGATCGCTAAAATCATCAAAGTGAGCCCAGTATTTAGCCCTTATAAGTTGGGCTAGCCAGTAAAAAAATAGAGAGAGAGCGTAGATGAGGCTTATAGCAAGGTACCCTTGTCGGAGACACCCTCTATGCAATTGCCTCTTCGACTCCCTCTATCGGGGCCACAGCTGTAGGGACCTCATCCCAAGCACCAGCAACGTTAGAAGGGAGCTCGTCCTCCTCCAAAGGAGATGAGGTACCTATGAAAAACATAAGTAAAGCATAGTATTAATGGAAATATCTATCATAAAGAGAGCACGGATGCTACCCAGATTTCCAGTCATATACCTAAAGAGCCCACAATAGAGGACCCAACTAGACCTACGGTACAGGCTGAAACCCCCTATGGAAAAGGAGGGAGAGGTAACACTGCTAGTGTCTAGGATGTCGATGTGGCTATGGCCCTAGCATAAAAAATTGTCGTACCACTTGTTGTTGTCGACTCCGCCTCAAAACAGGGAAGCTCCACCGTCGGCCCGGTAGTGACCAGCTCCTAAACCATCTCTAGGGCAGCCACGCTATCACCAGCTGATCAAATAAGAAATGAATAGACTAAGTTAATGACACCAGTATGGCAAATTTGAGAGTCAGCTCTCCACGTAACAAGTTGGTACTTGCCTGAACTGTCCCCCACTTCCTCATGCTCCTGCCCATCAACAGAAGTAGATACTCCACCCCTAGTCCTAGTAGAGATGGGAAACCCTACTACCTCTGTCGTCTCTACATATGAAAGTATAGTAATGTTAGTCTCCCAGTCAAATGGCATTGCTATATACATAACGCCGCTAGTCTCAGAGGTCTTACCTGTCTGGGCGGCCCGAGAAGTCTCCCCTAGTGCATAACTAGGAGGTATCTCAACTCCAGTTCTAGTCTCCTCCTTCACTCAAAGGAGGTCCTCCACATCAATATCACATTCGACTCCATCGCCCAGTAAGGGAACGATCTCCAAGGCCGACGAGAAGGCCACCTCCGCACTAGCCTCTAACAAAGCTATAAATTTAGTCATACCAATAAAATTAGTCAATTATAGTGGCTAAGTGAACATTAGTGAGATGGTCAAGAATCGGCGCTTGCTCAAAGCTGGCTCTTGTTCGATGTGTGTGTCCCCCTCACATAAACGGGAGGACTCTTTAGTCTCAACCACGCCAGCATCCACTTGAGGATGCTTTGATCAGGGCTAAGACTCTTCGTCGCCACTATCGACAGGTGTCCCCATCGAAGGACTAGTCACAGCTACAGGGAGCCTACAAAACACACATGTCAGAAATAATATCCCAGTGAAATAGAAAGGGAGAAAAGCCAGAGACAATATAACATATAACGTGTCTCACCTGAAGGCCCAAAAGGAGTCTGTGGCAAAAGGGCTAGCTGCTCTGACTTCAACCCTAACACACCAGTAGCCTTTGCAATGGCATCCTTGATATCCTTCAAGGTATAATTTCATGCTACATAAGAGATGAACTCCACCGGTCTGGCCACCTCGATGGCATTGGCTATGTGCTGCCTCCAATTGGGAACAGTGGTGTCCACATAGCTCCCCTCCGGTAGTACGCTGCTAAGAGGGCTATCCCTCCTAAACCAATAGTCATCCAGCAATTGCATCCATAAGGTCTTCGGCAGGGTAGTACTCGATGCCCTGGCTCTAGTAGGAAGAGTGGCCACTGTCGGCATCGACCTCAGGGGCATGATCGCCCCACTGTAGCCCCGCCTCATTGACGAGGAGGCCCGGCTATCTTAAGGCCACTCGCATGCGATCCTATCAACTTCCTAGTGGATCTAGGAGAAGTGAGTCTACAAGAGCTCCTCGTCCAAGAGAATAGGAGGCAGGTCCTCCTATAGCAGCCTATCCTCCTCAGCCTTCTTCAGTGTAGAAATCTTCTGATGGTACAGGTTGCAATGCTCGAACCACCACCGGGCGTAGTAAATGCCGAATCACCCTCGATGGTCCAATCTTATTATTGGCAGTTTCACCAGCTCACCTAGACAAGCAAAGTCCCACCAGGAAGTAGCAACTAGGTGGGTGTCCTTGCCCTTGTACAACCAGCCTACTAAAGGAAACTCTTGGTTAGGCGGAATTGTTTGGTCATACCCGAAGTTCCTAGCAAACTGGTGTGGGTAGTAGGGCTCCAGGACAGTGGCGCTAGACTAGTGTAGCACCAAAACAGCAGGCCGGGTGCTAGTCACCCACTCTATGTACACTAAGGCATCCAAGGCGTAAGATGCCCCTCCACTTCCCTGCACCAGTACACGCCTGCAACCCCTCGTGAAGTGGATCTCACCAATCGTCCTTGTGTTGAAGTAGGCTTTGCCCACATTGTTTGTCCTGTCAAAAATAATGTTCAAATTAGATTCTTCAATTAATTTCAAATCAAAATGCTTACCCTTGTCGTGAAGTTCTTGAGCCTTCCAAACCACCAACTCCTTAAGAGATTAGAACACTTCCAAAATATTAGAAAATCTCATTTTCAGTTTGTTTGGTCATCATCAAAATTCATAAGACATTATATATGAGGAGGGGGTTCAACATCCTGAATAGAATCCGTGCAGAGGACAGGAAGATGGGCTAGATGCTCAGTGATGGCATATCATTTAATTACCTTCTGAATGACGAATGTGATATCAAACTGAGAGAGGAAGCTCTGCCAGTGAGCTAACCTACTAGGAAGGACAGGCTTTTCTAGAAAATAATGAATCGGGTCCATTCTAGAGATCAACCTAACTGGGTGGGCTAGGAAGTAGTGCTTCAGCTTCTAAGCTACCGAGACTAAAGCGACACAAGTCTTCTCCATGGCAGTGTTCTTGGCCTCTGTCGGGTTAAATAACCTGGAGAGGTAATAAGCTGCCCACTTTTTACCCTCATCGTCCACTTGTGCAAGGACAGCACCTAGGGAGTCCTCAATGATAGAAATATATAGGATTAAGGTTTTCCCAAGGACAGGAGGTTGAAAAATCGGGGGATTGGACAAATATACCTTCAAATCTTCATAGGCCTTTTGACAGTCTTCGTTCCATTCAAAGTTGACCCCCGCCTTTAGCAGTTCATAGAGTAGGCAGCACCTCTGAGAATGCTGGGATATGAATCTTCGAATGAACTGTAAGCGTCCAATCAATCTTCGAAGTTCCGTGATATTCTTAGGCGGAGGCATATCCATGATGGCCTTAGCCTTGTTTGGGTCAATCTGAATCCCCCGTTTGCTAACTATAAAACCTAGCAACTTTCCTGAAGAGACTCCGAAAACACACTTCTTTGGATTCATTTTCAACTGGCACTCCCTAGCTCTCTGAAGCACCTTAGCCAAAACAGCGGGGTGTTCCTCTTTAATCCTCGACTTCACCAAAATATCATCCACGTAAGCTTCTAGGTAAAGATGCATCATATCGTGAAATATAGCCATCATCGCCCTTTGATAGGTGACACTTGCATTTTTCAACCCAAACGGCATTACCACATAACAGTACGTGCCCCAAGGCATGGTGAAGGAGATTTTCTCTTGATCTTCAGGACGAGACAGATTTGGTTATATCTTGAATAACCATCCATGAATGACAAAGCTTCATACCCGGCAGTGTTGTCCACTAGCACATCTATATGAGGCAGCGGGAAATCATCCTTGGGACATGCTTTGTTCACATCCCTGAAAGTGATACAAATATGACCTTTTCATCCTTCTTGATGACAGGGACTATGTTTGCCACCCACTGAGGATATAAGACAACTCTAATGAACCAGGCCTTATGTAATTTATCAACTTCTTCCTTCATCCTTAAGGCCATGTGAGGGTAAAATCTTCTTAGCTTCTGTTTAACGGGTGTTGCCCCTGGTTTAAGCACTAACCGATGCTCCACCAAGGAGGGGTCAAGACCCGACATATCCTCGTAAGACCAAGCAAAAGAATCACTATACTCCCTCAGAACCTTGATCAACTCTTCTTCAACTTCTGGAGGGAGATTAGCAATAATGATAATGGGCCTGGCATCTTCTTTAGTTCCCAGATTTATTTCCTTCATAGGTTCATCCACTGCTGCAAAAAAGTGAAGAAAAAAGAAAAATTTTGAAAGATGATGGGATCACTCGACCAATCCACTTAATCGATTAACCAACCCCTTGGGTGGGTCGACGCACTCTTTGGTAGGTCGACTCAACCTTGGGTCCGGTCGACCGAATTTGAGCACCAGTTGACCGATTCGGTGTCAGACTACCCATCTCTACACTATAAATGTCCTACGCATCAGGAAGTGAATAGTAATAATGATAAGATAAGAAAAAGAAGAGAAAAAAAAGGACAAAAAGGAAATTAAAAAAAGAAAGAAAAGAAGAGGAAAATAATAATCATAATAATAATAACTAAGAAACCATTGGCATCTAATCTGGGACTTCTTACTTCCCCCCTTAGACCTGGTGTAAGGGAAATAGAAATAAGGCCCTCACAAGCTGGGTTTGGATTTCGGGGACCTCCCTACCATGGCCATGTTCTATCTTTGCCTTGAGTGTACAACCCTTCGACTTCGGCCTATTTCTATCGACATGCATCACACTCCCTTTTATCACCAAATATTAAACTTGTTGTATTCCCGGTAGACATCTTTCTCGAATGCCAGTCATGCTTTCGCTATGCTTCTGAATCAGAATGCTTTCTGAGCACAGAGCATGCGATGAGCAAATAAACAGGCTTAAATGTCCCCACCCTAACACCGAAACTTTCAATGTGTTTTCAAACTATCCATTCTTTCTCTTATCATTAATGCAAATTTCAGGCTATAGGGCCCTTTCTCCTGGCAACTAATCAAGGGTTTTCTCCCTTTCAGGGAGATGTAATTATCGTCGTAACCTTTATGGCACCGTAGGCTCTGGTGTAGATGTTGTGTCTCCTCTGGATATGATGTCTAGTTTTGATGCAGGCAACAGTGTGACTGACTTTGATTGATGTTGGCAAAATCATTTAGTTTCATGTTGTCTGTCAAATGTCATTCCATTATGTTAGAATTAGATCCTGTTCTATATAAGGTCGATGCATATTCATGTATTCAGATAGTCAGGTCGGTGCATATATGCATATTGGTCTAGAAGGTCAATACATATGCAGAAGTGTTGCATTGAAAGGTTGATGCATCTCCCACTACATTGAATAAACAAGCTGGTGCATATATGCATATTGGTCTAGAAGGTCAGTGCATATGCAGACATTGAAAAGGTCAATGCATCTCCCACTGCATTGAACAAACATGTCGATGCACATATGCATTCTAATCTAGAAGGTCGGTGTGGACGTAGAAGTCTTGCACTATCAGGTCAGTGCACGTTGTACACAGGTCGATGTTGATAGGCATTATAGGCTTCATGGTGCATCATAAGGTCGATGGACATATTTTGACTGGTCGATGCTAGTGAGCCAGAGATTGCTGCATAAGGTCGATGCGATAGAGGTTATCTTTCTTAAGGTCGGTGCACCTTGTGCATTTGCCTTGAAGATAGGTCGGTGTAGTAAGGTCCTGTGTTGATGCTTTAAGCATCTTCATTAAACATCACCAGCACAGGCTGACTTGCCTAAGTGGCACGTCGATGCTATAGTTCTTGAAGTACTGGCTTGTGCACTAACAAGTCGATGCACCTTCAATGCAGTTAGAGTCTTTCTGATTGATTGAGGTCTACCTGTGCAATATACAGGTTGACGCTCCTTTGTCATATTACTGCATTTCTCTCTTCTCATCAATAGGGCAGGTCGGTGCACTAAGATTGTGCATCGATGCATGTGCATATCTTTACATACCCATTTATATGATTTGTCCCCTGACTCTAGCAACTGGTTACTAACCCTAGGCACTGGAACCGTGTGGAGCCTCAGACGCGCACCTCTGAAGCCTCGCCTCACTTGAAAATGTGAAAAAATACAGGGGATGAGCCTCATAACAAAAGGCTCAGTAGGAATCACTCGGACCCCCACCTCGCAACCGAGAAAACTACAGTGCAAGCAGGTAAAGGTGAGTACTGCACAAGGCATAGAACAGAGTACAATAGGAATAAGTAAACAAAAAAGCCTTGCTATGTCTAACACCAGTCTCACGGCACAAAAATTGAGATGACACGCCAGAAAGTAAGAGTCACTACCCGACGGAAGACAAGAGCACCTCCCACCAGAAGCAAGGCCGGATGCATCCCCTGGCGTCTTAGATCATGCCTCAGGTGTCTCCCTCATCGCCCCTGGCAGAACGGAGACACCGTACTAGTAACCATCGAACAAGGACTAGTTGGGGTTGCGCTCGTCAGCGCAGGTCCACCGCCCCCAACCATGTGTGCACACACAGACCATCCGCTCTAGGTCAAGCCCTCTAGCTGATTTTCCCCCCAGCCCGGACTCAGGCTGCAAAGGTGAGGGGCCCTACGGTAACCAGTCTAAAAATCATATCTCTCTTGGGTGTAGCTCTCCACCTACTCCCAAGTGGGTTGGCACACAAGTGCCCAGGCATGCTACGACTAGTGGAGGGTCACTGAAGGTGTAGACTCTCTAACCAACGAAAAATGACACCTAAACCAGACAAGGTGCAAGGATAGCTCCCTGTACCGACACCGGCTCATGGTGACACAGGCCGAAAACATACCACTTCCAGTGACCCCACGACACCCACACACGGCTCCCACATGATGCACGACATCAGTCGAGCCGAAGGGCAGAATGGGGTAAAGACCTACTCACCTGGGACAAGAATCGGCAAGAAACAAGCTCCAATCAAACAGAAGACAGGAGGCGGCCTCCCCCAGGCCATCTCCTATAAAGGTGGTCAGACCCTAGGCCGCCAGGAGAAGATATACGGTCCTACAAGGGCCGCAACCTCCAGAAAAGAAAATGGTCTCCTACCAGACCGCAAGAGGAATTGGCGGTCCACCGCTAGACCACCTGATGGTAGAAGCGGCCACCACAAGATCGCCACACCATGGGGTTATGAAAAGGGAGAAACGGTCACCTCTTGGCCATTTCACCCTGAAATGGTCACCCTGGGACCGCAACTGGGAATGAGGCGGTCACCCCATGACCGCTAAAATGGAAAGAATCTCACAACGGTCAAAACTCACCCTCGGGGGTCGCGCCAGCCCCACGAGGAAAAATAATCGACCGCCGTTGGTAGTAGCGGCCAGTCGTGTGACCGCATACCCTGCCAACACTCCTTTGTCGGCTAGCGGTCAGCAGGGGGCCGTTTCACTGCTAGACGGTCCCTGTTACGACCGCCTTCTCTCCGCGGAATCGAGAACAGTGAAAATGGCAGAAATCGCCATTCTATGCCCCATTCACCCCCAGGTGAAGGGGAAACAAAGGGGAAACCCTTCCCCATGCCCCAAGGCATCCTCAGGTGCCATCAAATCACAAAATAACGCGATAAAACTCTAGATCCAGCACTCGACCCCAAAGCATAGATTTCTCTTCCTAGCTCAAAATAACCCCCTCTCTACCTCCCCTCAGCCTAGGAATCGAGGGAAAAGTGATAAACGAGCTAAGGATCCGCCACCCTATCTCGGGGAAGCCCGAAACATGACGTATCACCGCTGATCTATGAACTTTGGACCTACAGCTACTTGGTGCATGCTAGGTCCTCTTCGGCCTGGGCCAATTCGGCGCGAAGTTTAGAAGTCTGCTTCTGCTGTAATGAAATCTGATCAGTGGCTCCCTCAGCGATGATCCTCTGGTGGTGGGTAGTTTCTGTGGAGGCTTGCAACGTAGTGTGACACTCTTTCTGTTGAAGCTTCAGGGCGGTCAATTGATCCCTCAGACCTTAATCGATAAATTCCCACTTATTTACATACTTAAGTAGCAAGATCACACGAGGCATCCAATGTTGAATAGGATAGCCGAAGGCCGTGACGGTATGTGACATATGCTCCACCAGCCCCCTCTGCTGTGCATAAGATAAGTCCCGACGGGCCAACACAATCTGCTTCAACATCTCTAAAATTTGCTACACCAATTCATCAGATGACAGTAAGCCAAGTGATGGTGTGTCAGGGAGATGAAATTCCAACCTACTATCGACCTCAGCCTAAATATCATCAGCAGGCTTTGAAGAAGATGAAGGCAATGTCAGCAGATAGGAAGATGGTTCCACCAACCCCTCTTCAAGCTGCTCAATGAACTCAGTACTGACTGGGGCAGGGACTTCAGCCTCGACCTCTATTGAGGCACCAAAGTCTTGGACTTTGAGGTCTGCACCTTTAGAGGTGAATTCTATATGTTGCTGCGACTGCGTCACCATTTCCACCTCGACATTAGCGGTGATCACCAAAGTAGTTAATTCACCGACTATTTCTCCCTCGAATTCTACACCCTCGGAGGTGAATTCATCATGTTGTTCTGATTGCACCACCTGTTCCAATTTACTACCGACCTTGATTGCCAAAATGAAAGTGTCGCCGATCGTCTCTCTAAGCTATGCGCCTATCGACATCTCGGTAATAGCAACATCAACTAATTCTGACTCGGTTTCCATGGACTGAAACTGAAGCTGCTCCGCGGAGGGTTGACCGAAGCTCAACGCTGAAATAGACCCAATCAGGAACTTTAAAGCAATTGGCCTCAACACGGGAGCTGTGCCCATAATAGGAGTAAAAGCCATGGCCCTCACTTGAAAGGGGGAGAAGGCAGTCATGGTGTCCACTGCTGGCAATGTCATCCCCACTGAAACCACGGGCTCCTACAAGGGACCAAATACGAAAGGGGTGGAAAGAAAGAAACATGTCAGATCTCCTGCTATGAATGATGGCAGACATGAAGAAAAGTCATGAACAAAGGAAAATCTCACCTCAACTGGTACGAGGCCCAACTCATTAGTCCTCGGGCTCTCTAATGTTGGTTGTGCTAGGCTTGAAGTGATCCCCCCTTCCTCTATAAGGGGGCTGGGCACACTCAAGGGCCCTAATGCTAGCCAGGCCGGGCTAAATGCGGGGAGGTCGCTCCCATAAGAGAAGGACGGGGTACTAGCTCGCGACTCCAACTCTTGCCCCTCTTCATTACTAGAGGGTTCATAATCAATGGGTTCTTCAGAAGGTGAACTCTCAGCCAACACAGTAGTTGTCACACTGGGACCCTCCAAGCACACCAAGCTGTCTAGAGCTGCCTCTGAAGAAACCATTTTTGTAGCCAAGGCAGCCAACTGCTCCGAAGACCGCCAGGTAGACAACACACCTGGAGCTGAGAGCTTAGGAGATAGAGCTACAATGTGCTCTGAAGGGATGATACCTAGCCAATGAAAAATGAGGTTGATGGATAAAAACATAAGAATAATGAAATAGAGGCATTCCCACTCAAAGTCCCATGAGCAACAAACAAGGTTTTCACAGCAACGTCCCAGAATTTTTTTGTTTCTTTTCTTTTTCTCCATTTTTGTGTTTTTGTTTTGGTTTTTCCTTTTTTTGTTTTTTTTGTCTTCTCTCGGGAGAAGAAGAGAAATCTAAGGGTGTAGGCTTGTTGCTCTAGGGATCCTAACAGAGACTCACTCAAACCCCAGGGATGACTAACAAGATTTCATAGGTACAACCAGCCTGGTGACCGTGTGGGAACCCACGGTTCGCAAGGACTTATGGAGGTTCCCGATTGGAAGGGACTAGTTACACCTGAGTGGGAATCCCCGGGTGAAGAGCCCAATCCAATAGGAGGGTGTTTCTATAAGTGTGGTGCTGGCTCTTCCTAGGCCCATCCATGCATTAACGTACAGAGAATGCCAAACACGCAGTACACATCCAATAAACTAAAGAACGAACAGAATTGGACAGGAGGCGGCCATACTGCTGGCCGTTGAGGGACCTGGGCGGCCAAGTCCATGGTCGCCCAGGGGAGTCTGGGTGGCCAACAGTTAGGCCGTTCGGTCTGGATGGGCGATCAACCTGTGGGCCGTCTAGTGGTCTAGGCAGCTAGAGCAAGGGCCATTCACAGGAGGGTCTGGGTGGCCAGTGGTGTGGTTGCCCTGAAGCTTAGGCAGCTAGGACCCTAGCCTTCCTCTACCTACGAACAGAAATAAAATGTTGCAGAAATTAAATAACCGTGAGCTCAAAATCCTTAAACTTTTAGCACCTCAGACTTACAGTAGGCAGTAGCGGGTCCCACCATGATTGCCAGAAGGTTGTAGGTGCCCAGAAGGTGGGTGCTAGGCGAGGGGAAAGGGTGCAGTAGGTCGGGGTCATCACGGACTCCTCCATCCCTTTCTCTCTCTGCTTGCTCCTCCTCTGCTTGATGCTGCTAGGCCTACAGTGCAAGTGTTAGATTGAAGGAAAGAAGGTGATCACCATAGACTTTTACCTGAGCCTCACAGGAAAGGATGATCGCGTTGAAGTGCCTCAAGCGGGGAGCTTGCGGGAACCCAACTTCTCCATGCTCAGCCGGCCAAGAACGAAAAGCCCTATACAATCTAGGGGTGCTAAAAGTCTTACAAACAATGACAAGAGCCCACAAAATACAAGTAAAATAAACACCAATTAGATCTAGGAAGTGTGATAAATGTTCTAAACAATGCAAAGGAATAAAAATGATGGCGGCGTGATTACCTGGGGGGGTGTTTGGGAAGGGGGGATGGCCGAGACTTTCGACCACATGCCTTCCCGTTTGTTTAAAGATAAACCTCTATAACCAGTGTCTAAAGGTTGGCTAAGATGCTATGGATGTAAATGCAAAGGGGTATGTAACGTGTAATAGAGAAAGGAAGAAACTAAAACACGGAAGCAAACCAGGGGGCGGCCAAGCCTTTGGCTACCCGGGAATTGAAGTCAGACGACGTTGGAAGCCAAGGATGACCCCCCTGTCTCACGAGCTCTCAAAACTCTAGGTGTGCATTCGAGCTCGAACTCTCTACTCATCCAACTCTCTTCCAACTCTAGACTCCAAAGAGATCTCTCTCCTTGAAAACTCCTCCACGCAGACTTCCTCCAAACTCCTTACCACTCAGAAGCCCGAACTCCCCTTTCGAACTCCCACTTTCGGAGGTTTTGTCATGGGAGCCTCCCTCTAGAAGCCTCTAGCTTCGTAGGGCCAGACGTGGGCGACGAGGCTAGGGGTCATGTGAGGTGTGGCGGAAGAACATGGCATGTTCTTGTCTATCCTAAGAGTCAGACTGAGAGGTGACTGTGGGTGGCTTCACACCATTTATCTAGGTAGTTTTTTTTATTTTTTTGTTTTGTGTTTTTTTGTTTGTGTTTTTTTTTGTTTATTTGTTGTTGTTTTGGAATTAGTCTACTTCAGGGAACACTAATGGTATATGGTGATGTAGCTATGGAGCTACTATTATATCCGGATGGGGAGGGCTCATCATTGGCATTCAGTTGTGGTGCTGATGTGACATGGCCTAGAGATGAGATGGAATCGATCGAATTGCTCCTTGGACCTAATTTTGCAAGCACATAAACAAGAAGCAGACTCGTCGCGGCACTCCCCCTTTTTATGTGGTGACTAGGTGATGGTAGGGTGTGTCCTGGGGACCTGTACACTGCTGGTGATGGATCAGCCCAAGTGTCCCTCCCGATGTTAAGGGTACCCACGATAGTGGGCAGGCTTTGTGCCTTGAGGGCACAGGTCCTCTCCTCACTCAATCTGCGGTGGCCACTCATGATCGAGAAGCCACGGGGTCGGGCACTCTCTCCCTCATCGGCTAAGCTAGGAAAGGATACTAAATGAACAAACATAAACCAGGAAGGGTTCAGTGAATACCCGATCGGTGTGAAGACACCAATCCCGAGATGGAGACGAGGGTGAGCGGGGAACGTGCATGGCCCTGCACGTGCATCGGGGTAGCTTGACTGGTGACCTATTGTTACAAGACTACACCTCGCGTAGGAGGGTGATCATGGGGTGGGGAAATTTTAAAGTTACAACCAAAGTGTACCTCCACGTAGGGAGGGGCGGTCAGCTGGCCAGGCGGGGAAGAGGGGAAATCGGTCGAGACTGGTCTGTCCCAGTGCCAATTCTGCTGGGATAGCAGGCTGAATGTCGGGTGGCCACGACCACTTTCGGGTGCTGCAGAAGGTGGGGCTAGAACCAAATTGGTCGGGGACCACGTGACAACTGGCAGAGGGAGTTGGCGGCCGCCTGGAGTCCAAGATGGGGTGCTGCAAGGATGACTTTTAGTTTCGCTCCGGTTCTATCTGCTCAGGTTTAGGCAGACAGGGGGTCAAAGTCGATGCAGTCATGGCCTCCTCCGGTTGCTGATGATGACGGGGCTCACACCAAAATACTCTGGACTGGATCGGGAAGGTGCCGTAGAATTTGTGGGCCGATCGGAGCTGGCGGGAAGGTGGAAATACTTTGGGAACCAGACTGGTCCTGTGCGGTCCTATCTGTCACAGAATGAAAGTCACCGAAAGAAGAGGGCACCCCAGACACTTCTGAACTCTGATGAGGGCGGGGCTGGAGTTAACGCGATCGTGGGAGAGTCATCTTCACCCAGAAACTGACGGGACTCCCAGACGAGGTCGGAATAGAACGCAAGAGACAGAAGAGTCACAGGGGGTCCAACCTGATACTGCAGGAGACGATCTACGCAGTCTGGGGACGAAGGCTGGAACGAGATCCTTCGGAGCCCGAACGACCTCCTTCTTCTTGGGGCTGGTAGAGGACTCGGGAAAGCTTGCCTCAACCAAAAATAATGCTAAGATCATCACTGGTCTGCCCTTGGTGGCGTCTGCAACTAGCTTCATGTGCTCTGCCAGAGCTCGGTTGCGCAGGCTGACAAGAATCAGCCTCCCGCATAGCACAAACATCGGATGAAGGTGGAAGAGCCCTCATTGGAAAGCTAGCTCAGATACAAATCATGTTACTATTGGGAGGTTCACTTGGATCTACTCATACAAGGCAAGATCGAGATTTTTAGAATGGGACGGACTGGGTCGGACCGAGACGGGACCGACCCGACCCGACCCAGACCGAGACCAGGTCGGCCGGGTCGACCGGGCCGTCAAACCCTGATCTTAACGCGTCTTATTTTATTATCAATGTGGCCCCAAATGAAACTAAATCAAAGCATTTGAACCGGTTGAATTCATTTTTTTTTTCGATTTCACCAAAATAGTGAACAATCGTTATCTTTGAACGAGCGACAACTTCATGAAAAATGAGGAGCTTTCCCGGTGAGAACCTGCCGGGTTAATTAGGCCGCCATGAGTGGTTCCAGAATCTGCCTGATGGATTGGCATCCTGGTCTGCCAACTTTCAGTAGATCTTGCTAGCTGTTCCTTCCGCAAGGAATTCCTCTTCCCAATTACTGGCTTCGTTTGCGCTTGTGACCTAGACGACTGTGACTCCCACGACAAGAGCTCAGTCCATGATCTGTATGCAATGGTCCAAGTAAACAAGCTTTCTGGTCTTCAAGCACTGATGACTTGGTGGGAAAGAGGGAGGGGGGACCAAAAGGCTTGATACTCCCAGGGGCCTCAACCTGGTCAATACGGGAACTTTGAGAGAGAGAGAGAGAGAGAGAGGAACCCACCCAGCTGACAGGAACCTTGATGTGAGGTATTGGAAAATGGGAATGGAAAAGGGAAAGGGAGGAATGGGTCATCTGCTCCGGTTAAGTACAGAAGTGGGATTGTTTTCCCATGAGCAGACTCCAGAGAGTGAAAAGCTCCCTTCGGCCGCTGGACCCAGTCCAGCCACTCTGGAAGTACCTAGAGTCTTTGATTTGTCTGAGGGGTTGTAGTACGCATGAAAACTCCTCTTTCCCTCTCTTCATTTCATATCAAGTGCGAGATCTGTTTGATTATATATCTGGGCGTGAGTTAGAATTGTAACACTTAATTTTTAAATTTTTTTAAATTTTAATTCAAATCTAATCAAAATAAATTCATCAATTTAATTTAATTTTCAAATTGAATCCGATCACCCCTACCCATAGCAAACATCATAGTCATCATGTCATCCTTCACGGCCCCTCCTTCTTCCAAGATGTTTTTTTTTTCTCTCTCACTTATCTGTATGTCAGTGACTTAGCATGCTAGCTCACATGTGACAAATAATAAGACAAAATGTGTCCCGTGATTTGTGAGTATAAGAGGATGGAAATAGTTTTGTTTAGTAGTCAAAGATGGAGAGAGAGAATCTGCTGTTATTGCTTGTCCGTCGATCCGCGTCCATACCCAGACGATCCAAAGTCCTTGTAAATGTGTGAAATTTAGAAAACTGTCGGAAGCCGACAACAAAAAGTCAAAGAAAGGCGACAAGAGTGCGGTGGGGTAATATCCTATTTTAATGTCGGCCAGATCCTCGTGGCGTGTCGTATGACTCCTTATCCGATCATCTCTTACTCCTTGGCTAACCTGTGTCGTCTGCCGTCAACGATTCTTGGACATGGTAAAGCTCCAGAGAAATAAAAATTATTGAATATTAATTAACTAATTTAACAAACCCCCATCACGAAACTGGTAAAACTCGATAACATCAGCTGAAAACGTTTCGAATGGAGACGAGACTACCTGACCTCTCGGTTGAGTTAATAAGAACTCACCCTTAAATATGATGAGCATATTGTTTTGAGAGGATCACTCTTCATAAAAAAGAGTACTTACTTGAGTAATTTTATGTTTTGAGATTGATATTGAGTTTTTTATTTTTTTTCTTCAGTTCTCTGCTGGTTTAGGTCCATTAAGTCTGAATATAGTCACTTTCAAGACCTTGTAATTTTAAAACTCAAGAAATCATAAGATTTAAACCAACAGTTAACATGTTTTGGGCAATCATAGAACTCCATAAAATAAAATTCCTATTTTAAGATTTACTCTGATAAATGAGCTCAGCAACAGGTAGGGATTCTCCCATAAATTCAAAGCATTCAATGAATTTGGAGTGAGCAATCAGTCATGAGGAAATGGATGACATATCTTCAAGGATACCATGGAAATTCAGACCCAATATGGAACATAGCAAATTCAGACCCAATATGTACACGTAGGGTACACTAGGGTGGATGAATTGAAAAGGACACTGAACACTCCCCCTAAGTATGTGCTGTGAACTCAGATGTTATAGCCAAAGGTGAGCACTGATCAAGTAAAGGATTAGGATTAGAGGAACTAAATGAATTTTTAGATAGCTTGATGCGTAGACGCAGATATGTTAGGGGGTCGACGCAGAGGGCTCAAACAGAAGGCATGAACATGGAAGAGACAACTACTGGGTCGATGCTGCAAGTCCTGTGCGTCGACGCATTCTGGCAAACAACACACAGAGTTTTCAATTGGAGCAGTTTCTCAAAACAAATTAAGCTCCCTCTGAAAATATGCATTCAATCCTTAAATCAACAAGGCATGCAGGGATGCGTCCTAGACTTTTATGATGACTCCCCTAAGCTTGTGCATGGGTTTCAAGATGCCTTCGTGAGATCCATCAAAAGGGGTGTGTCTGCACTTCAAATGAGCTTTTGGACTAAAACACAATGAATGTGTAAATTGATCTTGCATGAGCAAATGGATACATGCTACTTACTCCCCCTCTCTAAATGCACTGAGTATGTAAACTAGACGCTAAAAACATGCACGGGAGTATGACTAAGACCCATGGTACTAGGCGGACAACTTAGATCCTTGGATCACCTGACTGTGAGTTTTCAGATAGACATAATCTACCCTTCTCCCAACACCATTTAATATACTATAACGTCATGACATGATAATGCATTGAGAGTGTAAGACATGCTAGTCATGAAGTGTTGGATCCCTTTAACATGAAATACATGAGAGTGCATGAGACCACACAAGTGATGTTTAAAATGCATTCTAGGCTAAGGTGCAAACTAAATCAAAGTGCAAGCCCTCAGACTCCACCTTAAACCAATGTTTATGGAAGTTAGGACGGTCAAACATGTTTTTATGTCCACATGAATGATGAGTTGGGTTAAGTGCAGCCATGACATACATCATCAAAATAATGGTCAACAACGCTAAACAAGAAATTAATATGCCTACTAAATTGGAGGAAGCAATAAGCAAACAACAACTCAACATCATATCAATCTCATCAGCATGACATATTTCTCATGAAAATTTTAATTTCTTGTACAAGACGAAAGTATTGGTCCGAAGACCCAACTCACGCATAGTGAGAGTTTCGGATAGACGTAATCTGTCTTTCTGCCCATCACCATTTGATATACCAGAAACTCAAACCTGTTGAGCACCTCCGAGTGATTTTGATGATAACAAAACCCAGGACAATTGTCTTCCACGTGTCGTATACTCAAAAGAGGATTTTTATGCACTCACGATCCAATTCCATCAAAAGTCGTTTAAATGATTATGATCCACCTAGTATGTTTAAAAGAGGCTAAGTAGACTTGAAATCAACCATAACACGAGTCCCATTCAAGCATTCAACCTATGGACAGACTTCATTGTTAATTATATATTGTTGCCTATATTATTTCATATTTTAATGTATCCCCACACTCCTTTTAGCCCTTCTGAGCCCTTCGGCTCGTGGGCGGCGGGCCAGGATTTGAATGGTATCTGGTTATTCCCGGTATCCAGATCTTGGGTCATTACAGATGGTATCAGAGCGAGTGTTTGTGGAGTGTACATGGGAATTCAAGATATTGCAGCGTTCAGAGTCCATTAGGTCCAGTGCAGTCGACAACTGACATAGGATTTTGTGTTTATTTTTCGCTTTGTTTCTTGCGTGAGAGCTAGAGTGCGCGGCATTGGCTCTGTGAAGGCAGTTGCTGTTTTCGTCGAAGTGCCGACATGGGGCCTGAGGAATGCGATAAAGAGTTATCTTGCCCATTGGTGGTGGCCCCAGTTGTGCTGCATTGGGCAGAGTTTACCGGCAGATGTGAGTCTACGGTGCTACGTTTGAGGAATCTGTGGTGAAGTCAGGTGGCTGGCGAGAATTGTTCATGGTTAGGGGGCCATGAGTGTTCTCTGAGGGAGTTATTATTGTCTTGGCCAACCTAGTTTGAGGTTTAGCTAGCCCCTGAGACGTCAAGATCGTGGTTTGAGGTGGCAGAACGGGTGCTCTGGTCGAGAGATACACTCAAATGAGCGGAGGATGTTCCTGATGAGCTGCTAATTGTCGAGCCTGACTTCCTCATCATGCTCTATGGCGTCAGAGATGACGTGCTAGTCCTGATTATTTTACAGATTTTGAGGTAGGAATGGGTAGAGTTGTCTTAGTGAGCTCTAAGTCTTGCACTTCTACGTGTGTATGGGCTATGTTAGTTCTAGATTTGGTTCAAGATTGTGTGGCGGTGGCTTGGTTCGTAGCCCAGATTGTGGAATTTTAAAGACATTGAGCATCACCTTGGATGCGTCGTTCAAGGTGACAAATGAGATGTGAAGGTTTCGCGGTAGGTTCGGGATCGGAGGATGAGCGTTCACAGGTGCCAAGCATGGTTCGTGTTGTGGCTCTTGGCATGGTGGTCCACGCGACAGTAGCTCAAGAGATGGATATTTTGAAGGCCTAGGTATCAAGAATGGATTGGTGTTGGTAAGGACATATTTGAGGGAATGATGTCCGGTGGCTAGAGATGTCGCAGCCTTCGAGCCTGGCACCTTTTGTGATTTTCTTCGCTCCTCAGTAAGAGCTTTGAAATGTAAATGGTTTCGAGATCAAAGGTAGGCTGTGGTAGGGAGCGCGTGGGAGCGGGTTGCTCAACCATTGCAGTAGTGTGTGTGGCTGGTGATCCGCAGAGCCAATGCTCAAGGCGTCGTGAGTTGCGGTTTGGGGAATTGCAACTATGGTGCATCAGGAGATGCTGTGAGTATGGTCTGATGAGACACCTGGCAAGTGTTGTCGGAGGAGCTGACCTGATTAGAGTAATGTTTTTTCCTAGTGCTGGAAGGTGTGGTTTCCAGTTTATGTAAGGTTCAAGGTCAGGTCAAGTGTGAAATCTCCAGATTTAGAGGAGTATGCTGATTTCTCCTTGGTCGGAGAGAATCACGTTTTGCCCAGTTCATCATCTTGCATTGTGTGTTCGGATTAGTTGGCCTCTCTTGTGCGCCATGAGGTCCGTGCGAGATGTGTCCTGTGTTTTGGCAATGTGGCTGCCTGTGAGAAGCGATGCCCATTCCCTTGGCACGTAAAGGCAGTGCCTACACACAAGTTTCGGGTTCTCGACTTTCGGTAGCTTCGCACAGCCCCCATTTATTTTTGTGGTGGCGGTGGGAGGGGAGCAGAGCACAAGCTCCTTCCCCAAGCTCACCTCTCTTCTCTCACACTCTCTCCCTTTTCTTCACCTCCGGGCGCTAGTGGATGAAACTTCCTTTTCTTCAGATGCCGGAGAGAGACCAACTTCCAACCTTCCGAGAGAGAGGGATCCTCCCACCCTTTTCCATTATCTTCGACATGCCCTTTTATAGAACGGCCAGTGGAGGAGAGTTCCTGCCACCTCCGCCTCATTCGCAGCAACGTCAGGAGTTGACCTGTTGCGTTGGCTTTAGTTGGTTCGCGGAGTACGCTAGCATTCATCCGAGGACAAGATGTTTGTGAATTTGTCACGGGATCTGCTGCTACTACCACTGTTGCTACTTGCCTTTGCCATTGTTGTCGTTGCGCTGTCGAACAGAGGTGGAGATAGACTTTGTACGGCATTAAATGCCCTTTTCTTTGCCTCTGTGCACGAAGCTGATAGGAAAATAGGGTGTTACAATTTGGATGGGATGGCTTTGAGTTAAATTGGTGTGGCCAGGGGGCACGTCGGTTTAGGCCACATGTATTTAGTGCATCGGTTTAGGTGCTTAAAGGGGCGCGCTGGTTCAACAAGAGAAAGGGGGTGCGCCGGTTCAAATTCCTTGAAGGGGCGCATCGGTTTAAGTGCAAGATTAGCAAGCCGTGCTGGTTCAAGTATCCATGGGTTTTGCCTTGGCTCTGCGGTGATTCAGACTGATGCTTGCCCTCCCGTACTACTTTAGTTTTAATGCACCGCCTCCGGGGTGTTCATTTTGAAGTCCCCGGGTCCCGATTTAGGACTTCGAGTGATTTTCGGCGCGTGCCGAACCCACGTCTGACTACTCAGATTTTTTTTATGATCTGGCCTTCGGCATTGCCGATTGGGGAGTTGGGGCCATCTCTTCTACTTGAGGGGCTTCCTTGCTGGGTAGCAAATCACCCGGTATGTGTTTGTCTTGATGGAAGGAAGTATGGGATTTATTTAGCCTTTCCGTCTTCGACTTGCTTTCGGGTGCCGAGATGTATATGCCGTGTGGTGATTTTTTTGACGTCCATAAATGCCCCCCACCTGTGGGTGGCGCAAGTGAGGAATGAGTGCGCGGGGCCTGCAGGTGTAGAGCTCTTTACTCCCGTATCTTCCATTCCCAAGCCAATAGACCATTGGTTCGATGCAAATTCTAAGGAAAGTGCTCAATCCTTCAACGAAGGGTTGAGGGGACCGCTTCACCGCGTAGGCACATGGACCGAGATATCTAGGCTGAGTGAGGGGGGATTTAGTCATCGGTATGGGGTGGATACCGAAGCAAAGAGGCAGAGTTAATGCATCAACCTAGGTGAAAGGCCTAGGCTAACTAGATGAGGCCAATCCCCGAAGGGCGTTGGTGTCTCGTGTTGAATTAGGGAAGGTTGTTTATTCATCGACTTGGACAGGGTAGTCCGTGCTGAAGGTTCTGTAGAGGGCCCGATGAAATGGGAGGGATTTATGCGCCGGTTGGCATGTTCAGGTGGAAAGTTTGCAACAAAGGGGTCTTTTAATTCATCGACTTGGACGAAAGGTCCGAGCCAAGCAAAGAGGGTCTCTTAGTTCATCGACTCGGCTGGAAGGTCAAAGCCAAGCAAAGATGGTCTTTTAATTCATCGACTTGGATGGAAGGTTCGAGTCAAGCAATGATGGTCTTTTTAATTCATTGACTTGGATGGAAGGTCCGAGCCAAGCAAAGGGGTATTTTAATTAATTGACTTGGATGGTAGCACCCAGCCAAGCGCTTCGATTTCGGCGAGGACGACCTCGTCGATAAACTTGGAGTCTAGGGTCCGCTCATATTCAAAAAGATACCATGCGTAAAAGCTAGCTTCGCCGCGTAGGAGATAGATAATATCCTCCGCGCTCCGCATGCTACTTGACCAGGTTTCCCCGGACTCCCGGTGCCGCCATTCGGTCCCCCACAAGGCGACATACAGAAGCAAGGCAAAGAGTTTACTCTGGACGCAGGTCTGAATCCGCGCTGACATGACGAGATCCCGCTCCAGCGACTGCGGCGCGATCATGAAACCCACTGAAACATCGGCGATGGGTTCGTCGACGAAACGAAGCGCGATGCCAGATTCGACAAGAAGACGTCCCCGCCGGAGTACGCGGTTATTCTGATCCAATGGCCGAGCCCAGACCTGTTCATCACCGGGCGCAGCAAGACAGAACGCGTCAGTCACTTGATTAGCGGGAAGCAGACAACCCGTTGCAACGTAGGGCTGGCCATCGACTGAGGTCAAAACGCCCTGCCCATGTCGCTCCTCGGAGATCTCGGCCTCTTCTTCGTCGGAGTGGCTCCTAAAAAGATCATTATTCATGATAGGCGATCGCTTCGATTGGGGGGCGCTCCTTGAATGCGTAGGCATAGGCACGCATGAGCCGAAGGGCGTCGGGACCGGCACGGTGCGGAATATCCTTGTTCGACTTCAGCCATCTCACCATGCGGTGGGCATCTCGCAGCGGAAGCATCTCCATCGGGAGTACGCTGAAATTCATCGTGAGGCCCGCATCGCGAAATAAGCTCCGACACCAGAGTTCATCGAATGGCATGCCATCGCAAAATGCACCTCCGGCTAGCCCGAGCAGAGAGTTGAGGGCGGCAGCAACTGTCTGGGGTGCAGGCGCGCCTTCCAACTCCCTGCGCTTGATCTTATGGATCTCCTCGGCCTTCTCGCTCCAAAGGGCGTCTGGCAGTCGCCGTATCAGCGATGACCATGTTCGTATCGGTCCGCCCGAGCGCCATATCGCAACCCCGACTTCGATTGGACACACATCTCCCGACAGCGCCGGCGCCTCGAAATCGATGAAGGCAATTTCACTCATACCCTTCCAACAAACTCTATCTTGACGCACATCGTATGTTCTTGTTATGTTCTAGCCTGGATGTGGGTGGCGGTCAATCGGAAGCAACCGAATTCGGCGATGGAAATTTCTTAAGCAGCCATCTCCCCAAGTTCGTCAGCGAACGATCCAACTGCGAAGATTGATGTAGTCGTGAGGTAAGTGATGGCGTCCATAACCTATTACGTGGCCCTCCCCTTCTCGCGGGCCGAAGACGGAGACATCGTCGCAGGCGCAGCCTGTGAATGTTCCTCACCGATGGGTGCAATACACGCGGCGAGAAGATTCGCCGCGGAAGCCATCGGCGCGGTCGCATTTTCACGAACCGGCGATCCGGCGACAGGGGAGTTCTCGGACGCAGTTGTCCTACAGGCCTTCGGCGAAACTCTCTCGCTTGATGAATTCGGCTTCCATCTCCACTCAATTCTAGCGATGGGAGAGCAGACGCAAGCACTTTTCGAAAGCCAGACGGCATTCGTATACGCGTGCTCGGTGAGGAGCGGAATAGGCATCTCGAAGAGATGCCGCATTTCATTGTTGAAGGTCAGCCCTGCCAGTGGCGAACGCGGCCCACGTCCACATGCACAAAGTCAGACGTGGCGTAATAACCAACGCCGCCGCGCTGCATGGCCAGAGCGGCATGCCCAGCCCTCCAGCGTCGGCCAGTTCTCCGACGCCAGGTGCAGCAGGCGGAACGTCACGTAGTAGGGCGGCCCGCGACCTGCTTCTGGAGCCACTCCAGGATGGCCTCCAGGTTCGGCACGTCGAAGTCGTCGTCCTTGTCCTTCAGCCGGTCGATGAAGTACTGGCTCGGCGGGTTGGGCTCGGAGCCCTCGTCCGCGACGTACTCGGCGTCCAGCCCCTCCTGGAGCCAGTCAAACGTCTCCTTGGTCAGGGAGATGACCGTGCCGCCGCTGACGGTCTCCAGGAAGATGTCCGCCTGCTTGGGCGGGTAGAACTTGAACTGCGTGCCGTCGACCGTGAACTCGATCGGCTTCTTGTTGCGCTTACTGGTGGTGAAGGCCATGGATGCACTCATAGCGCCAGAGTAGCCGACCTACGTCACATGTCAGATCTTCAACTGCGACAGCACGCGGCTGAGCCAGCGCGTGGCCCGGATGCCCCGCACCCGCTTGGCGAAGACGAACGCCCCGTTCTTCCCCCGGAACCGCAGCACCTTGGCCGTGCGCGGGCCGTGGTCGCGGGTACCCCGCTCCAGGTAGATGCCGTAGTCGAGGTTCGTCCCGACCTGGTAGTTGACCCGGCGCCGCGCCGACGGGAAGCGCTGGTACTGCACCGAGTTGCGCAGCCGCCCGGTGTCGACGCTGCCGTCGGCGGTCAGGTTCAGCCGAGCGCGATCACGCGCCTGCCCGGCCACGCGCCGGGTGAACGTGTCGATGTCGCCGCCCTCGTCGCCCAGGCGGCGCACCGCCACGCGGTCGAGCCGGATACGCACGCGGGTCCGGCTCACGCCTGCACCCACACCGACGGCTCGGGCAGGTCGTACGGCTCGACAGGCAGCGGGTGCTCCTCCGGGCAGGCACACGAGCCCTGCGCGAAGTAGACGCGCCACTCCCCGCCCATGCAGCCGCCCTCGGTCTCCTTCGGCGTCCACTGCTGGATCATCTTCTTGCCGGTGCCGCTCGGCACCCAGCAGCAGCGGATCGCGGTCTCCAGCAGCGCGGCGTCGCGGTTCATGGCGGCGGCGTCGGCGGTCATCTCCTCGCCGGTGGGGAAGCCCATGTCGTCGTCCACGGTGTGCGCGCAGCGCAGCACGCTCACGCCCAACTGCACCGCCCAGAACAGCGGGTTGCAGTTGCTCGCGGTGGTGTCGATGGTCGGGAAGGTCCGGCTCGGGTAGCGCTCGATCACGCGCACGGCCAACTGCCCGGCGCAGCAGTCGTCGTCGGGGACGGTGGCGCCGGGGTTGAGGAACGCCTTGCCCACGGGCACCCCGGCTTCCTCCAGCGCGCCGTTGGCGCAGGTGAGCAGCGCCCACATCTCAGCGGTCAGGGTGTCGGGAATCGTCGCCATGCAGCCAGAGTAGACGGATTTTGCCCCAGGGGTTGTTCGCCTGGATTGGGCGTGCTAATGTTACGTATGTCAGCACAGCACACCGGGAGGTCATCATGCAGCACATCGCCACCGTCACCGAGTCCAACGGCATCAAGACCTACAGCCTGGACGGCGTCTTCATCATCCGGGACATCGAGGACTACACCCACATGGCGGTCTTCACCAACGGCGACCTGCGGTGGGTCTTCCCCCGCAAGTCGGCCCGCAAGTACACGCCCAAGGGCCTCCCGGCCGGGACGCAGTACCAGGGCGCCTACCCGGTCGTCGCCGCCTGACCCACCCCGGCCGGGCGCCGCCGGGCGCCCGGCCCCCCCCCGCAGGCGAGCTGCCGACCTAAATATTCGCAACCACTTCACTTCGGTAGCCCACCCTCAGGCCAACGGACTGGTTGAAAATGCCAACAAAGTTATATTAAAAGGCATTAAAACCAGGTTTGGCAAGGCTAAGGGAAGCTGGCACGAGGAATTACCAAGTGTACTATGGTCACACCAAACTACTCCAAGAACGGCCACTGATGAAACCCCTTTCTAGTTGGTGTATGACACGGAAGCCGTAATTTCGTTGGATATTGGCAACCCCTCTCCTAGTCACCAACTTCTCACCTGAGGTGAACGAGCAGAAACTACTGGAGAACCACGATTTGGTGAGCGAGATCCACGAGATCGCCATCATCCAAGCCACGGAATACCACCGGTGTGTCACTCAATACTACAATGCCAGAGTCTGAGATAGACACTTCTAGCCAGGAGACTTCATCCTATGGAAAGATGAAGCCTCTCGACCACTGGAGGCGGTGCGCAAGCTGGCCCCTAACTGGGAAGGCCCCTACCGAGTGGTCAAGACGCTCGAGAAAGGAGCGTACCGACTGTCCACCATGGAAGGAACACATATCCCTTGGACGTGGAATGCAACAACACTATGCACGTTTTAGTTTTGATCCTCTCTCAAAAACACACATGTAAGCAATATAGAACAAAAAATAAGCCCTCTTCTTCTTATTAATACTTCCTTGATACATCAGATAGACCGCAGCCATTACAGTACAGATAAAAAGAAATAATAAAAGTACAACCTCTATTGGTAGAAGCTGATCACTCGACGTGAACTCAGCTAGCACTCTCAGGCCGAGCCATTGACTCTACCCTGTGTAGAAATTGGCTCGGACGATGGGATGACTGACCGTATTTGCTCGAGAAATTCAGAGAAAACATACCAAAGGAAGAGAGGAAAAAGAAGAAGGAATGGCTAGAGAAAACCTCCTCTGCCAACTCTTTGGAAGGACCCTTTACGGGATACGATAAAAAAGAGGATGGTAAAAGGCATCCCCCAAAGAGTGAAAGAAAGAGGAAAAGAGGTTGGTCGAAGAACAGAAGGGAGAGAGAAGAGGCAAAGAAGGGAACTGGAAGAGTTGCCCCTCTTGCAGATGGGATCGAAGGCGGAAAGAAAGAAAGTGGGGGAGGGGAGGAGGAGAGGTGAGAACATGACAAGGGTGTGATGCCTGATTCCCCTATCCATCTGCTTCTACCTTCCTCCAAAGAAAGCATCGACAGTCCAAAAGAAGGGAGAAGACATGCCACCGCATGTTGAGCCCTGTTTCAAATTGCCCACCGACTGTTGAGGACTCTTCCAAATCGAAGTAGCAGGGATCTCCCCCCATAGTCTACATCTTCATCCTCTGAAGTGCCTTCCATGTTTCGCCAAGACCGATAGTTCAACACTCCGCGAAAAGTGAGAATTGCAAGGGATGGCCTCAAGCGATGAAGAGAGGAGGAGATGCCCTTTGAGACCTTTTATAGGCCGAAGGGCAGCTGTTGCCTTAAATGACTTTCCCCTTGAAGAAACGTGAAAGCAGAAACCCATCCCTTAAGGCGGTTACCTCGTTTCCCCGAGCACCCCCTCAATGGAAACACATGAAATGGCAAGTCATTCAAAGCATGGAAATATGGACGGGCGCCAGCACCATGCTAGTTGCCTGACTAATCAGCACACTAGATATCCGTAGAGAAAATCACCGCCGTCCCAAACCACTACAGATACAGTGGTCAAATTGCGCCAAAGGTGGTAAGAAGCAGTCAATTCAGCATTTGCAAATTCATTACATTAAATGTTATGAAGAGTATTAATTCAATCATAAATAATTAAGGCTAGGATGAATGGGAATAGGTCGAGGTGGTATGTTCAGTTGTTTTACCTTCTACATCCAAGATGGCATTTAGTCGACCTCGCCGCCCGCGTCCATTGTTATCCCTTGAAGATGTTTCCTTTATGTGACGACACGTGGGCAAGCGATGCTCCCGGCTTTCACATTTGAGACAAGTGCCGAGGCGCTTCCAGTATTCCTCGACCGTGTGTCCGAACTTCTCACAAAATGAGCAAGCCGCCATGACCTACTTTTCTTCCTCCTCCTTGGCTCTTTTAGTCTTGCCATTTCCATTGCCGTTCCTTTTACCATTACCGTTTCCATTGCGAGGCCTCTTCTTATTATTACGGAGTTCATCATCCTCCGTGATGTTAAACCTTTCCTCTTTTTTCTCTCGCCTATCAGACTTCCGGCTAGACTCCTCTCTCTTGCCCTTAAATTTCTCAATCTTTTCCAAGGTCCTTTCACATAGATGTGCCCGTTGGACCATCTCCGTATAGGTGCGGATGTTTTGTGGACTGAGTTGTTGAATAAAGTCGGGCCTTAAACCATCCATAAAGTGATTGGCCTTTAAGATACCCATGCTCACCAGGTGCGAAGCATAAGGGGCCAGGCGAGAGACTTGGAGTTCATACTCTGCCACAGACATCATGCCTTGATGAAGAGAGGTGAATTCTGCAGCCTTCCTTTCCTTGACGTGCTCAAAGAAGTATTTCACGTGGAATAGTTCAAGAAATTCTACCCAAGTGAGTTGCCTATTTTGGAGAGGGGCCGATATTGCTTTCTGCCATGTGTGTGCGTCTTTTGTGAGTTGAAAGGTGGCCAGAAGGACCTTCTCCCAGTTTGCGCATTGCATAACATTAAAAACTCGGTCCATCTCGTCCATCTAACTTTTCGCTTCATCGGGATTTGATGATCCAGAGAACTTCGGAGGGTTCAAACTCTGGAAATTTTATTGTAAATCACCATCACCTGGCTGAGCGTCGGCTTGGGCTACAGTCTGTAGGGCTTGGGTGAGGCCCACAACGGTTTGTTGCATTTCATCCCAATTAACATGGTGAGCCATTTCGAAAAGGTACCTGAGAAAAGGAATGACTTGTTAATTCCTACAGAATGAAGGGGAGTTAACCTAGAGATAATTTCTAAATAAGCTATCTCATCCCGGGCTCTACCCAATTCTCACATTGGTTAGAAATTTCTTCCTAGTTCAAAGGTATGGACCCTTAATCCTTGGACTTAGCCTATGACATGACAATTTCCTAGGACTTACTTATGCCTATGCTCTGATACTAACTTAACTGTCACGTCCCGAGATATATGTACAGCGAAAGAATATCGGGAACGTGAACAGTCGACAATACGCCTCAAGCAAGCATGATAATCAGAGCGCAACACATTCGCACATAAAAGAGGAATGCACAAGGATATACTCCAAAATCTCAACTTTATTAATCCACAACAATGATCAAAGTTTTACATCCTTCATTGAAATTGACGCCTGGATAAACTTGACTCAAATAAAAAGAAAATTACATGACATGACTCGACTTGGCTAACTATAATTGACCCACGACACTGGATGAATCTAGGGTTTTGCTCGTTCTTCAATCGCTCCCGCCCTCGGATCCGTCACTTGAGTAGTCGGAATCCGTACCGCTAGAATTTTCTGAAAAGATTGAAAAGTAGGGTAATGAGAGTACTTGCCCAGAACCAAAAATTTATTTAGTGGCTTATTAAGCCTAATTAAAAGCTTAAAAATTTTATTTAATTCTAGAAAAATCTTAAATATTTCTAAAAAAGATAGAGGTGTTACACATATACTAGCTGGAATGGGCTTTCACCTGTGGCAGCTCTCGAAGTGGTTCAGTATGACCATAGTACGCTAGGCAATTCCTCAAGCCAATTACCCTTAGCTTTCCCGAGCCTAGTTTTGATGCCTTTGATGATAGTTTTGTTGGCATTCTCGACCAGTCCATTAGTCTCAGGGGGGCTACCGAGGTGAAGTGGTTGCGAATATGTAGGTCGGCGCACCTATTCTTAAAATAAGCACAGTTGAATTACCGACCATTATCACTCACAATCACTTGGGGGATGCCAAAGAGACAGACAATCGACCTCCATGCAAAACACCAGATTACTGCTTTCGTTATTTTGGCAGTAGCTTCAGCCTCGATCCACTTGGAGAAATAATCGATGGTGACGATAAGAAACTTTTTCTAAGCTTCGGCCACAAGAAATGGACCCAAAATATCAATTCCCCGCTGAGCAAAGGGGTAAGGCTTGATCAGGGTCACGAGTTTCGAGGCTAGTTGGTGGATTAAGTGGTCGAACCGCTGGCATCGGTCACATTTTTGAATGTATGTTGAGCAGTCGTGAAGGAGAGTGGGCCACCAATAGCCTCGACATAATAGAATTCTTGCAATCTATCATCCTCCATTGTGCATGCCATAGATTCCTTCGTGTACTTCCTCTATTGCTTGATAGGCTTCTGAGAAGTCGAGGCACTTGAGGAGGGGGCTGACAAAGGATCGTCTGTAAAGGGTTCTGTCAAGGAGGATGAACCGTCGAGCTTGATACTTTAATCTCCTCGCTTCCTGAGGATCGGCAGGTTCCTGGGAGTCGCTTAGCCAGGCCACGTAGGGGACTCTTCAGTCACCGGGTGATGCTTGTATAGTTGCTACGAGCTCGGTTTTCACACTTGGTCATTCTAATTCTTCGAGTAAGACCAACCAGGTCCCTTCAGAGCTAATAGAAGAGGCCAGGCGAGAGATGGCATCCGCTCGGGAGTTTTCCTCCTGAGCTATCTGGATTACCTAAAAGCACTCAAAAAGCCAGGCTATCTCTTTCAACATCTGAAGGTATTTGACCATCTATGGCTCCTGAGCTTTGTAGTCCTCGTTGATCTGGTTGGCGACTAAATGAGAGTCGGTGTAGATTCTGACCCAATCTGCACCCAGGCATCTCGCCATCTTTGCTCCGAAAATGAGGGTATCATATTCGGAGGTACTGTTGGATGCCAGGAAGTTGAACTTCAAAGGGTATTGGAGCTTCACACATTCTGGGGATGTGAGGAAGATACCAACACTGCTGTCGACCTAGTTTGAGGAACCATCCAAAAAAAGATCCCAGGCCGGGCCGGCCACCGACTGGGGTGCTTCTTTAGGCGGGACAACATTCTCTACAATGAAATCTGCAAGAGCTTGTCCTTTGATGGCCGTGCAGGGTCGGTAAGAAATGTCATAAGCTCTGAGCAAGATTTCCCATTTGACGAGATGGCCAGAAGCCTCGGGATGGGCCAGAATCTTCTTTAGGGGCTTGCCAGTCAACATGATGATGAGGTGCCCTTGGAAGTAAGGCCAGAGGTGCTGAGCTGAGGTCACCAACACTAGCATGACCTTCTCGATTGTGAGGTACCTTTTTTCAGCCTCAAGGAGCACCTTATTGACATAATACACTGGCCTCTACACTCCTCGGTCATCTCGGACCAACACCGAGCATACTGTGGAGGGTGCTGCCAAGAGATAGAGATATAAAGTCTCCCCCAGCATAGGTTTTGATAGCACTGGAGGCGATGTAAGGAATTCCTTTAGCTCGGTGAACAACTTCTCACACTCACCATCCCAAGTGAATGCAGGGGATGCCAATTTTGGTCCTCTCAACAATTTGAAGAAGGGTAGGCATCGTTCCGCCACTCGGGATAGGAAGCGATTGAGTGCGGCAACCCTTCTCATCAAGCGTTGAGCATCCTTGACGCAAGCGAGTGGCCGCATATCCAGGATGGCCTGGATCTTCTCGGGGTTGGCCTCGATCCCTCACTAGGTCACTAGAAAACCAAGGAATTTTCCAGATCTGACTCCAAAGGCACATTTGGCAGGGTTAAGCTTCATATTGTCCCTCTAGAGGGTGATGAAGGTCTCAGCCAGGTTGGCAAAATGGTGTTCGACCTTGATGACTTGACAAGCATGTCGTCAATGTAGGCCTCGACATTCCGCCCAATATGGTTCTCGAAGATCTGATAGACCAGCCTTCGATAGGTCGCCTCGACGTTCTTTAACCCGAATGGCATTGGAGTGTAGCAGTGCACGCTGAAGTCTGTAATGAAGGCAGTCTTCTCAACATCTTCAGGTTTCATCCAGATCTGATGATACCAGGAGTAGGCATCCAAAAAATTGAGAAGTTCATTACCTGAGGTTGAATCGACCAATTTATCGATGCTCGATAATGGTTCGGGGTGACTTTGTTAAGGTTGGTCAAGTCAATGCACATCCGCCATTTGTCCAAAGCCTTAGGTACCAGGACGACATTAGCGAGCCAAGTTGTGTAAAGGATCGAGCTAAATAGTCCAGTTTTCTTTCCCTTGTTGATCTGCTCTTTAATGATCACCTATTTTTCCAGGGCGTGCCTTCTTCTTCACTGTTGAACTAGTTTCACCGACGGGTCGAGATTGAGGTGATGCATTATTGTCTCCTTGGGAATCCCGGGAAGATCCTCATCACACCATGTGAAAACTTGAACATACTCCAAAAGAACATCTTTATATTACCTTTGCACATCAAGCGGTAAATCCGCCCCAATCTTAACCTCGAGAGCTGGGTCATCTTTGAGGAAGATCGACAACAGCTCCCCACCGAGTTTGCCTGCCATCGTCTTGTCCTCGGTTACCTCAAGCTCTCTATTTTTGTCTTCTGGCTCGATGACTTCTATCGAGATTACATAGCACATTCTTGCTATTGCCTGGTTACCTCAAACTTCCCCTGTGCCGTACTTAGTGGGAAACTTCATTTTTGGGTGATAAGTAGAGGGCACTGTCATACCTCGGTCGAAAATGACATTATAGGTCAACATCCATTTAATCACAATGAAGCTCTCCATGAATGTTACGGCTTTAGGAGGGGTACCGAGGGTAACAGGCAGGCTTAGGGCTCCCTCGAGGTAAGTTGCCTGGCCATTGAATCCACAAAGAGGAGATCGAATCAGGCGAAGCCTCGATGGGTCTTCACCCATCTTCAAGAAACATTCATATGCCAGAACGTCGGGGGCACTGCCATTATCCACTAGGATCCTATCTACGCTACAGTGGTTTATAGTAGCCGAGATTACAAGAGCGTCATCATGCGGAGTGGCCACCCCTTTTAGGTCTTGGTCGGAGAAGACCAGAGCCTGCTGATCGCTCGCCGAAGGAGGAGCCCTGGGAGGCTCGGAGGCTCGATTGGCTCGCTCGGCGTAATGCTTTCTTCCTTGTTTGCTATCTCCTCTTGAGGCCGATCCCCTCGAGATGACGTTGATATGGATTCCTTGGGGGCAGTTGTCGATTTTCTCTGGGGGGACCATGCAGTCCTCACGTTGTTCGGCCACATACTAGAAGAGGTGCCCTCGACGGGTGAGACTCTCGATCTCATCCTTGAGTTGTTGGCAATCACCAGTGTGATGGTCATGATCATCACAGAATTGACAGTGCTTCCAATGATTGCGACATCATGGATCGGCCTTCATCGGCTCGGGTCGGTGGAGTAGGCCCGAGTCTTTAATTTCCTAGTATATCTCATAGGCAGGGGTAGATAAAGGAGTGTAGTGCTCAAATTTGTGCGGAGGATCCCTACGGTCACCTTCTAGATTCCTCCTCTTCCCCTGCCCAAAGGCTTGCTTGGATGATCACTTTTTCTCTCCTTCTCGCCTCGAGCCTGCGGGGTCTCAACAGGCGTTGAGGATGTTGGGTCCCGTGATCAATGACACCGAAGAGGGGGGTGAATTGGGTGTTTTCAAACTTTAATAAAATTTTTAGCCTTTTCGAGATTTGTGACAAACACTCTAACTAGTAGGTTGAAATCTGTTCAGCTACACATTCGAATACAATGTACACTACCCCTTTCCCTAGTTGGCAAGACAATTGTTGTATATTAGAATTAACACCTTTAACAAGATTGAGGAAGTTAACTAAGTAATGAAACTGATTCTCTCAATCTTCTTTTGTCGAGTTCATTCCATTTTTTTTTGCTGATGGCAAAGGGAGAGAGGATTTCGTGAGTCAGCTTCATAAGTCAGTTCTTTAAGGGGGAGAGATTTTGAGTTCAAATTTTGAGTTCACATCTAGAGTTATCTGGGGGAGAGACATTGGGGGGAGATATTCATGAGCTTGGAATTTGATGAGCTTGTGCTTAAGAGTTATCTGAGTTTGCATCTGAGCCTATTGCATATATTTTATGCCATTTGCGCTTTCTGACTCAGAATGTTCACAGTGTTGTCATCATCAAAAAGGGGGAGAATGTTGTGTCCCCTCTAGATTTTGATGTTGGCAAAACTATTTTGCTCTGGTTATGGGAAGAATGTTGTGTTATTGATTGGTTTTTGATGATTGGTTTTATTGTTGGCAAAATTGTATGTCATGTTGTTAGTCTGCAAGTCAGCATGGATATAAGCATATAAGTCATCATAAGTTTTTGTCTTCAATTTGTATTTATACTCAATCAGGTCGATGCAATGAAGGTCATCATGCACAATAGGTCGATGCATCCATATATGATAAGGCTAATAGGTCAATGCATCTTCATGCATTAAGGACATCAAGTCGATGAATCAAAGGTCCTCATATTCATTAGGTCAATGCATCTTGTGCATTTTCTTAAAAGCTAGGTCGAAGCAACAATGTCTTGCCTCGATGCTTCAAGTGACTTGTGTGGTTTATTGCTAAACAGGCCGATGCACTGCTATGGTACACCGATGTAGAAGTACCTATAGTACTAGCTTTTGCTAGTCAGGTTGATGCACTACGAACGGTGCGTAGATGCAGCTTTTGTTGTCTTGATGTATCAGGTCAACCTATTTTATTAAACAGGTCCATGCAACTGATGTTGCCTTGTTGCGTTTGTTCATCGGGTTGAATAAACAGGTAGATGCACTTAGCTGATGCATTGACGCATTTGCATAATTTCATGAGACCATTCATGTGTTTAGCTTGTCTTCATAAAAATGCTTAAGTCTGCATTCTCTAAGGACTTGTTTTTATATCTCATTAGCTACATAACAATAAGGTTGATGATGAATTTCCATACTTGTTTTGGCAGGAATATCAAGATGAGAGCAATCTAAAATGAGTCTGCAATTAGTTCGAACACCCAAAGTGTAAAATTCAGGAAATGAATAAACCGAGTCAAATTCAATCAAAAGCAAATTCCTAAGTTTGGAATGGCCCTTCTACTACTGATTAAGAATGAGAAGCAGCTGATCAACTGAAGACTTAATATGGTCACGTGGTTCGAAACTAAATCTTGTTGGCACATGATCCAAGGCGGATAGCCCAACAGAAGAATCTGCCACGTGGAATATCCTTTCTTTTTATCTGACATGTGGACTCTCGATCGGCACCTTCTAGAACTTCTTTTGGCGGGAGTGTTCCCTCCACACGCCAAAGGAATCTTGTGGGGTCCACAAGAATCAAGTTCGCTGGGTTTAAAAGACATCGTGTGATAGAAGAGCTAGAGTATGAAGAGGGAAGCATAGAGTATAGATGGAAAAATGCAAGGTGTATGAAGCAGAGAAGTGTGAGAGAGAGTTGAAAAATAGATTATCGAAGAAAGGCTTCTGTGAGCAGAGAAGAGAGGAGAACCTGAGAGTGTAAGGGTCTTCGCAGAAGTGTGAGAGAGAGCCACTGAGAAATAGAGTATCAGAGAAAGGAGAATAAGTCAGAGAATAAATAGTGAGAGGAGAAATTGAGTGAAGTTGAAGCAATTCGAATTATAATGAAATGAACTGCTAGAATCTATGGTGCTGGACTAACAATAAGAGGTTACTCACAGCAACACAGATCCTTAAAGGAATTGGAATGCAGAAGTCTAAGATTTGACTAATTACAGTAATGAACTGAACTAAACAATAAAGACTCAGATAGCAATAAGGGTGTTGCAAGTAATTCTTCCAAACAGGATCCAATTAGATAATCAATGTTTCAAAGACGATCAATATCAAACACCTGGCGGTGTATTAGTGCCATCGATATGCCAATCAAAGGGACTTAACTGAACTATGTGATTCTGTAAACACAGATCAAAAGAAGATAACACAATCACACAAGCAAACACAGTGCACCAAGAGTTTTTAGGTGGTTCGGTCTGCACCCAGTAGGCCTACATCCACCCCCCACTCAAATCGAGTGAGGATTCCGCTGACACATAGCTTAATCTGCTGATCCACAGCTTCGAGGGAATAAATCACTTACAACCGCTGATTCACAGCTTCCGGGGAACCAATCCCCTTACAACCGCTGATCCACAGCTTCGATGGAACAAATTCCTTACAACTACTGATCCACAGCTTTGACCTGAGGGAAACAAATCCCTCAACCCCTGATGTCGCACCAAGTAAGATCAGTACCACTTCCACATGCAGTGACTAGAGGAACCAATTCTCCCTTCTTCTAAAACCTCAAAAGGAACCCCGGAGGAACCAATCCTCCCTTCCTCTAATACCTCAGAGGGAAACACCAGAGGAACCAATCCTCCCTTCCTCTGATACCTCATAGGAAAATCCAACCCCAAAACAGGGTATCGAAAGTACAAGAAGAAATAAAACGAAAACATAAAACAAAACAAAAGCAAAGAAAAATATAGCTCCAAAGGAGCACACAGTTTTGGATTTGATCCATAAACTGAACTCTGATCAGATCTTCAAGTTCACACTTGGCTGCACTCTGATATGAACTTCACACGGACTGGGTCTGCAAATCTCCTGAACTGGATTCACGCTCTCTTCCTCTTTTCTTCTTCTCACAATCTCTCTCTAAACTACTCAACTCGATTTTCTCTCGGAATCTCTCTCACGCAGCCCTCCTTTTCTCTCGACAGCATCTACACCCTTCGAAGGCAGAAGGGTCATATTTATAGCCTAGAAAATAAGAGTTTTCTGAATAAACTGATTCTCAAGGAAATTACTCCATTGGTCCAAGCGTCGGATAGAATATTCTCTCCAGGGGTCTTCTAGAAAGTGTGCCAGGTGTCCTTGGATCACATGCCAATGATTAGAGGTTGACATCACGTGATTCTCTTGAAGTCTGAGCTTTGGCTTCATGAAGTCCAAGCTTAGTTGACACAGGAGTCCGAGCTTAGTTGGCAAGGGTCGACTCTGCTTCATGGTGTCTGAGCTTAGTTACCGAGGATCTACTTTATGATTCTAAGCTTAGGGGTCATGGAGTCTGAGCTTATGCTGAGTTTGATTGGGGTCGCTCGGCTCAGACCTAGCTACGTCAGGCTCGACTCTCGATAGTCGACTCTCAGACAGAGCTTGACGACCTTCAGCTTGAACTGAACATAACTGAAATCTTGATCATTTGGTCTTCTTGTTTTGATTCTAAAATGATAACTTGTCTGAAATAAACTTTATCATTAGAGCCTTTTGAGATCTTCACATTTTGGACTACCTAAAATCTGAGCATAACTATTCTAAACTTCTCTAAACTATAGAACTTATTTTTTAGATAGAGAGTGGTTCAGAAGGGGGATATTTTCTGATCTAGGGTGAAGCCATGTTACACAACCAACTCACTTCTTCTACCTCATATTTGCCAGGGAAGTTCTAAGTCCTCCATTCTAAGCTTTTCTTTCTTGGTATATTCTTTCTATTGTGTCATCTCTTCTTTTATCATATGCATATTGCACACACTCTCTCTCTATCTTTCTACTGCATTTTTCTCATCAAACACACACAAACACATCCTATCTTTATTCCATTCCACAGGAGTTAAAAACCCAACCTTCTCGGTGCATTCTTCCCCTTATTCTCATTTTTATGCTTCATGTGGGATAGATGCTACACTTCTTCAGTTTTAATGGGTTTTTCTCTTGTTTATGGTTGTTTTGTAGGTACATGTAGGTTTAGGACGTTTAGCCCTTACTTTCTAGCCGGCTGGAAGGCGAGGAGGAGAAGAATTCAGGTTTCCTGCACCTCGATTATGACTAGGACGTTTAGCCCTTACTTTCTATCCGGCTGGAAGGCGAGGAGGAGAAGAATTCAGGTTTTCTGCACCTCCATTATGAATGCGGTTGTCCAGGAGGCTGCGTTCAAGATGGTCACGGTCACGCCTGTGACCACGTTCTCAGCCAGTAGCCCTCGAGGTATTTTCTGGCTATTTCACCATATTTCCAAGACACACAGTATAGTTACTAAGTTCTTCCTATCTTTTATGCTATTGTTCCTTAGTGGCGATCACGGTCATTTTCTATCTATTGTTGCCCCTTTTCTTTATATTGCATATACCCCTCATTAGTTGCTTAGTGTTCTTTTGCGGGGCGCACTTTTATGCCTACATCTCTTTTCTGGCAATCACAGCGGGAGGCCTAGTGCCCATCACACCACTCTTGCCTTCCTAGGATCTCTGTGTGTGTGTAGATCCATTTAGGTCATGTTTCCACTGATTTTTTCCTTTTAATTTTGTTGTTTTAAAGTTCTGTTAAGGACACAGTCACTACAAGGACCGCATTCACACAGAACGTGGCCCCTGTTCAAATCGCATTCATCTTTCCAGAACCCCGGGGGGCAGCACCCATAGGTATATCTACTCATTGATCATTTGGCTTATTTCGTGGCTTCTGGTTGTGATTTCCGTATTTTTGCATTTCTGTTCATCTTATCATATTGTTCTTTTCATGTTGTTTGTATTCTTCCTATCATGTGTGCATCCTATATTGATTGCTAGTTTGTAGGCTAGACTTGCATGCACTCTGGTGCACAGAGGATTATGTATTATTTCATGTTTAGTTCTACATATCTCTTTAGTGAGTGTATCCCTCTCGGTCGCATATTCCTTGTGGCCGACAAGGGGACTCATCTGAGGACCTTCATAAGTCTTTACGAGCTATGGATTTCCACACGGATGCCAAGCTGGTTATACCGTTGCACCCCCTAGGCTCTGCATTTACATTCGTGTGAGACAGTTAACCCTAGGTCAGCCTGGAGTTCGGGGCCCTTTTTCCTTTAGGATACCCCTTCCTTGAGGGAATTTGTGCTTAATTAAAACATTAAATGGTCCACCAAAACTCTTGATAATAAATTTCGCATCATTTTAACTTGTTTGGCTTGGGTGAGACTCTCTCATGTTGCATTTGTTTCTGCCATTCGGGTTTTGATATAACGCAGCTGGTACCACGATTGTGTTCAACAACACAGCCACCGTCTTGACTGCTTTTGCTCATTCCCTTTGGCTCTATTTGTTCTGCATGTTTTCCCTTTCATCTTTCATGTAGGTTTTAGGTTGTTATAGCCTTCTCCAAGAGAATTCTCTAATTTTTTCTATTCATTAATTTCCCACAATAATACATGATGTTTTTGTATGGGGAGAGGAAGAAAACCCTAGTTTTCAAAAAGAAAATTAATTAATTTAAATTCCCTACAAAATAGGCAAGGGTGGGGGAGGGAATCTCTCTCTTTCCTAAAGAGTAGGAGAGGGGGGGCGGCTGCCATCTCCAAGGAGGAGAGGAGAGGGTGGGGTGCTCCCAACCCTAACCTTAATGGGTCTGGGAAGAGGAGAGAAGGAGGGCGGCCCACAGTGGGGCTCTCCCATGAGCGCCTATCCCAATTGGGCCCTGAGAGTGAACCAAAAGTGGCCCACTAGCCCTCACCTAGCCTACTAGATACAAAATAATGCTAAATAAGTTCAACTGGCCACAACTCAGCCTACAAAAATCTAGAGTGATAAAAAATAGAAGACTCTAGCTCATGGGTAGCTCTCCATGTCGTCTCCCAGCCATAACGATACTTGGAAGTCCTGAACAGTGATACACGTCTTGTAATGTCACTCTGCCGTGTCGTGCTAGTCTCGAGCTCGGGTGTCCTTACCAGCTGCTATAGTTAACTTGTTAATTAAAATGTAATTTTATTTTTGTTAATTTAACAGTCCCGTTCATTTTATAATTGTTGTTGCTGCATTATTTTAATATTTCAATGTACCTCCACAAACCTTACTAACCCTTCAGAGCTTCACAGCTCTTGGGTGGCGTCTCAGGGTCCAAGTGATTATCAGGCTCACCCGATGCCCAGATGTTTTGTGTTTGTTTACCGCTTTGCTTCTTTCATGAGATCTTGAGTGCGTGGTGTTGGCGCTGTGGAGGCGGTTTTATTTTCATTAGAATGTTGGCGCAGGACTTGAGGAATGTGGTGGGGAGTCATCTTTGCTTGGAGGTGGTGGTCCTGATTATGCTGCACTAGGCAGAGGTTGCTGGAAGGAACGAATCTGTGGTGCAACATTCACAATGTTTGTGGCAAGATCAGGCGGCTGATGGAAATTATTGTTTGTGTTTGGCCATGAATGTTCTCCAATGGAGATTAATGTCATTTCGGCCATCCCAGCTTGAGGTTTAGTTAGCCTCTTAGGTGTCAAGGTTGTGGTTTGAGGTGGTAGGATGGATGCCCTGACTGAGAGAGTGCTCAGAAGAGCTAAGGATTTTCTTTCTGGTGAGCTATTGTTAACTAAGTTTGACTTTCTCATCCTGTCTTGTGGCATCATTTTGAGATTAGCTTGGGAAAAGCGGTCTCGGTAAGTCCTTAGTCTTGTGTGTCTGCTTCTGTGCAGATTGTGTTAGATCTAAAGTTGATTTGACGTTCCTCTAGTGGTGGCTTAGTTTTGGACCCAGATTATGAAGTTGGGGGCCAATATGCACTATATTTACTGTGCCGCGTAAGGTGGCTATTGAGATGTGAAGGTTCAGTAATCGATTTGGGATTCAAGGATAAGCTGAGGCAAGTGCTCATTCTGGTTCGTGTTGTGGCTCTTGGCACGATGATCTGCATGGTGGCAGCTTTGAAGGTGGACATTCTGAGGACTCAAGAGTGGAGATTGAGTCTGTGTCCTGTGAGCTTGGTGTCCTTGAAGATTTTTTCTTTGCTCCCTGGTGTTTGTGGGATGGGAGTTTGCAGTTTGAGGAATTGCAATGATGGTGCATCGAGAGATGCTGTGAATGTGTTCTGACAGAACGCTTGGCAAGTGTTGTCAGAGGAGCTGACCTGATGGTCGTAATGGTTGATAATTAGGATTTGATGGTACAACCAGCTCGACGTCCTAGTGGAAATCCCAGGCTCACGGAGATTTACGGAGGCCTTGAAACAAGATCACCTAGTTCGATGGAAGGAATATCCAACGGAGAGGATCTCAAGTCCAAGAAAGTGTGCTTAAGAGTGCAAAAGTGTATCTAATGGTCATGCACCGAAGTATGCACTATGTACTTGAGAAAGACTATAGATGAGAAGGGAACGTCGTAAAATAGCGATTAGAACGTCATTAAAACAAGCCCATGAAGCATGTAAAAATAAGGTCATTAACACAAGACTATAAGTTTTGGCACGAAAATATCATAAGATAAAAATGAGTATTTAAAATAGGTAAGACATGCAATCTATCACGTATGATGAGCAATATAACCAATCTCACAGATATGAGATTAAAATTAGGGATAAAACCTACTTACCTAGGTTTATCATATAGTTAATAGGGCCAATCTGCCATCGGTTTAGAGTTAACAAGAAGCAGAGTAAAGAAATGAATAGTAGTTAGATGAGGACTGCATAGTGGCATTAGCGGTCTATCGTAGGGCCACTAAAAGATCTTGGCGGTCTGACAGAGACTGTTTATATTCTGTACCAGATAGAAGTGAACTAGGACATGCAAGGCCTATTCTAAACGACTACATGCTTGAAAACATGCTAGAAAGGAATGTAAAACATGCTAAAATGAAAATTACATCCTGGAGATGCACGGGTTTCATGAATTTGAGTTAAGATTATCGTCTTTGTAATTAAGGGTAGGAATTATGCATACAGAATAACCTAAATGCGCAGTGACAATAAATCTTCAAATATGACATGTACAATGCATGAAATCATATAAATCAAGAGGACTTTTACTCCTAACTTGTTGTTCTAGCCATCCATATGATAACCTACCTCTGTGACAAGCTTTAGACTTCAAATTTCTAGCTGGAAGGTCACTGAGGTTCCTGGACGTCCTCTGCCAAACCAGCAACTTCCTACCCCTCTATATTCTGATTCTCTTGCCCTATAGACGTGAAAATTGGATGGTAGGTAGAAGACATAAAGGGGAACAAAAAGTTTTAAAGATACAATGTAAACTAACCTCGTTTTAGGCTTATAATCTCCTGATCTTCATTGGACCAATACACTATTCCCTGTGCGACCTGTAGCAGAATAGCAAATTTCGGGGCTTCTAACTCCCTAGATACTTGATCTCCTACCATGAAATTTGGAGGGATGTTAGTTAATACTAAGGAGAACATAAAGCTCTAAAGAACCAACCTGAAATAAGGTCTCCTTACTATCGAACAATGTGAACCAAAATAAGGATTCACGCAGGACAAATCTAGGCTCTATTTATAGGGTTTGCAGGGTTTGAAGGATTAGAATGACTTAGAGTCCTAATTTAGGGGTAGGATCAATTCCCAGGAGTCCTAGACATGTTTACGTTTCTACACACTTCGATCCATGGAGATTAGGATGCCAAAGATCCAACTTTTCTCACGTTCCTTCCACTCGCGGAATCCTAAAGGGCTTAGCAGTCAAGGCAGGACCGCTTGAAGGAGTTAGTGGTCTCGCGATAGACCGCTATATGGTGTTTAATCTAAAAAATTTAGATTTTCCTTTTTATCTAGTATTATCCCCTTAGTAATCCAAAAATAGTTCAAATTATGTTTCTCTAACTGGCCTTTGGCCTAAAAGGCTTGGATTTATGATTATGGGCCTGGTTTGAGTGGGCCTATGTGTTTCGTTATTATACCCCTCTTACTCACAATGAACCCAAGCAGTTTGCCCGATGAAACACCAAATATGCACTTTTTGGGGACCGTTCCACTACACGATCAGCGACTATCCGGTGCATGCCGACTGGCCGACAACAATTCTCTTCTTCTCGACCATCACCGGCGTCGGCGGCCTTGTTGGCGGCTATTACCTCACCCTGCTTTATCGCGCTGGCCGTGTGGACGGCGTCTATGTCGCCGGCCCAAAAGTCGCGCGGCTTGGCGTCGCTGCGGTCGCGATACTTGCGCTTTGGATCGCGGTCTTCTTCACCTATGGCGCCGCGATCTGGTTGCGTAACAGCTTTATTCTTTGATACGGAGTTCAATCCATGAAACGTCTCATACTTTCTCTCGCCTGCATCGTCTTGCTGTCGGCGAGCCAGGTCGCTTTCGCGCAATCCGACGACGGTCTCGCGCCCGATATCGATGCTGGTAAGAAGCGCGCTGAAGTCTGCTTTGCCTGTCACGACGAAAATGGAATTTCACAAATTCCCTATCACATATCGCAACAATCCGAGCAGGAGTTAATTCAAATTGAAATAGGATTCTATAATTGCATTAGGGCTTCGGATGGCACATTGCACCTTGGACCATCACCCAAAGCAGCCATGTCCACCGCACTTGGACTTCTACACTAGCCTGGACCGCGGTCCATTAGGCTAGGTCATCTCCCTCCCAAGAGAAACCCTAGCTGGCATAGCAAGCTGGCTAGGCCAGCTGCCGCCATGGCCATAGGGGAATGCCCGCGGTCGTTGGTTGATCCCCGATGCCATCATCGCTGCAGGACGACCATCAGTGACATCACCCAATAGCCGACCACCGCCGCTATTGGCCCTATGAACACCCACAAATTCGGTGGTGCTCTTCAACTCTGGTGACTGTGCAACCCTTCGTTGGCATCCTAGTCAACTTCCACACCCACTTGCGACCATCGTGGTCCATCTAGAGCCATGCCTTAAGGCAACCACTGCCTGCGTTAGGTACGGTGGTGCCATCTCTAGGTGTGCTTAGCCCGGCCAAGAGTAGTGTCATGGGTGTTCCCAGGAGCGACCGGTGCTTCAGGAGGCGCCTGCCAAACACCCGCTTCCCTCCTGTCACCGATTGGACCATCATCATGGGGATGGATCCCCATCTCATGGGGTCGTTCTTCGACCGTGAAAATCCCAGAAAAATAGTTACGAAAATCATAAATTTTTTTTCCAAAACTCTAGCGAGAATCACAAGCGATTAACTTGGTTCTGATACGAGTGTAAGGATTTAAGCTAGGATTAGGAAGAGCACAGTAGACATAAGAAATTAAAACTTTATCTCGACATTGTTGATCGCTCAAGCATGATTCCTGTTAACTATCTACATAGGAAAGATCAAATCTATATCTTTACAATGCAAGGACCACAGTGAAGGAGAATAGTACTCTCGTGATGGTAATCAACCGCATAAGTACCCGATCTCTAGTGGTATCCACACGAGCACAGATGATGAAGTTTTTTACACAGAATGCCCCTCGAACAATCTCCAAGACCTCCTTCTAGTAGAATCTCAACACTTGAGAGGATGGAGAGGAGAGGAGATAGAAGAGAGGAGGACACAGTTCCCAAGAAGGGAGGGTGCATGATCTGAGTGGAGAGAGAGAGGGGGTGGCCAAGCCAGGGGAGACCTAGATGTTTGGCCTAGAGTTCTCCCATGCAACTAATTATAGACTCCTTGATTTTTCACAAAACTTTCGTAAGTCCATGTCGCTTATTATATGACCATCGTGGGTGATCCGGCCACAGACGAGTCATACTTGCTGAAATGTTTTGGGTCCTCGCTGACAGGGCTCAAATTTGAAGGGTATTCCAGCCTCCCGGCCGGGTCGATCAGCGATTGGCCGAATATGCAGAAGAAACTCAGAGAAAGATTTCATGTCACCAAGAGAGAGGTCACGGTGGCTGAGCTTTACTCGACAAGACAAAGGGCAGATGAAACAGCCCTTGAATACATTAAGAGGTGGAGAAACCTCGGGATGAGATGTAAGTGGCCCCCGCACCATGAGGACATTGTACAGATTTGTAAATAGAACCTCAAGAGAGAGGTATTGGAAAAGATGATTGGTATGAAAATCTAGTCATTTGACCGCTTAAACAATGTGGTGGCCGAAGTGGAAGCCTTCCTGGCAAGACCTGCCCCTACATGAACCATTGTCGCTACACATAAAGCCAAGGTTGTAGAGCGGCGTCAAGCGCCTAAAGAAGCAAACACTCTTGACATTAAGGCGTTTGAACAGCAAAAGGATAAAGGCAAGAAGGCAGTTGCCCCTCAACCTGCTAAAGCCAGAGACAACAAAGAGGGTCCCTTACTCCAGGACAAAATAAAGAACACCTACTCTTTTTCGAAGGAGAAGACCAAGATTTTGTTTGACTAGGTGACCCAATATAATCAGGTCACTTTGCCTGAACCTAAAAGGCTGGAGGACCTGAAGAGAAGAGACAGCCCGAGGTTTCGCTCTTATTATCAGATGCTGGGGCACCCGATCGAAGACTGCTATGTTTTCAAAGGCATCATTGAAGGCATGGTAAAGAAAGAAGAAATAGAGTTGGGAGAGTACAAGGTTGACCCTCTACAACCTCATGAAGCTCCTCTGAGAAGAGCTGTGGCCAATGTGGTCTCTTTATATTAGGCACTGCCCGAAGAAGTAGCAGAAGCCAGCACTCAGCGCACTTATGAAGCCTGCTTTCTGGCACCAATAAAAGAGCAACAAGGATGGTACCAGGTCCCTGCAAAGACTAAGAAGAAAGCCGCACCTCACCCGAAGGTGGGGGTGCATGTTCGTGGCGTCGCACCATGACCCATTCCTTCAGCGACGGCACCTGCGTGGAGCAGCCCGCATGTAGCCATCAGAATACCTACACACAATTGGAGAAGACAGAGCCCGCTGCCAGTTGTTAAGGAAATTAGTCCAGAAGCCCGACGGTTGCAGGACTATATAAACGGGCTAGACGAATATGAATAGCTCAAATTAAAGCGCTTGCTGATGTGAGACCATGTCCCATGGCAAGAGCTAGAGCAGCTCTCACTGAAACAAGAAGGGGAGGCTGACAGAATGCCAGAAAAGGATGGCAGCTTGTTCTGGGGGCAAGCGCCAGCCGGAGGCAAGAAGAAAAAGCAAAAGAAGAAAAGAAGGGCCGACAAGGTCAAGAAGGGGACAGTGCTCTCCTGCAACACCCTTTATGCTCTCTTCAATCTGCCCAGTGAGGAAGATGAAGAGGAAGTATGCTTTATACCCACTGCCGGGGCAAGTTAGGTCGAAGCCCCGACTGCTACTCATGCAACACAGTCAGGCCGAAGATGGGGGCATCAGCCGCCCGCCAACCATAATATTATCTTTAGGGGAGAACAACCCTATAAAATACCTCCCTCGGAGATCAAGGGAGTCCAAATTCCTCCTCCCTCGGGTTTATACAATCAGAGTGGGGGCAACTCTATCCCCCCTTCCTTCCTAGAATTCCTGAAAATGGTTGAGGCGTGCCGTTGAAGGCTACGCCAGGCTGTTCTTGAAGAAGATTGAGTGTGCCGTTGAAGGGCCACTTGGGGCGTGCCATTGAAGGGCACGTTGAGGCGTGCCGTTGAAGGCTACGCTAGGCTGTTCTTGAAGAAGATTGAGTGTGCCGTTGAAGGGCCACTTGGGGCGTGCTGTTGAAGGGCACGTTGAGGGTTTGTTGAAGCGGATCTCATGGCTTATTCCGGACCCGATTGACGATCCGTTTGATTTTCTTCGAGGGCCCACGAGCAGTGAGCTTCCCCAGGGGTTGGCTTCTCTTCGCTATCATGCTTCCGGGGACGGCTTCACGACAGCATTTTGTTTGTTCAGAGAGTCCAGACGGGACGTGCTCTCCAGGGTCTCTTCGGTTGAAGTTATTGTTGCTGCTGGACAGGTAGGGACATATGGGCGTGCGATTTTACACATCCACAGTGGGCAACCTTGACTTTTAGACCCTACGTCTCGAGCTTTTGGCGGTTGTGTCTTGCGTACCAGCAGTAGTCGGTCTGTCCCCTTTCTGTACATTTCACCGGGGTATGCCCCGTGTAGTTGTACTTGTGGACCTTTCTTTCTGTTGTGGGACTTGTACATTTGTAATTTTTGGACTATTGTATATATTTTATCACGCTATTAGTTTATTTTACTTCCACACTTAATAGTTAATTATCGTTTAAATTAATTTACGCATTGTAATACCAATTCGTTATACAACTCCTCGACAAACTCACTAACTCTTCAGGGACCTCATCAGCCTCTTGGGTGGCGCCCCCAGTTCTTGGTGGCGGTAATTCGATATTATCGGATTATTGGTACCCTGAACTCTGGGTCGTTACAGTTGGTATCAGAGCAGCATTGAGGACGCGTATAAGGAATTGAAATTGGATAGTGTTAGTCCAGAGCAAGTCCGCTTGAGTCATCTACTGCTGGTTTAGGGTGTTTTCTGTGATCGTTGATGTGATTTTCATCAACATATGCTTCTTAGGCTTCGATGGCACGTCACTAGAAGGCACGGATTTCCATGGAAGGAAATGGTGCTCCTCCTCCGGTGGTTGTCATGATGGTTTATGCGCCTGCGCCGAGTCAAGCTTCAGCGGTTCCCACCCCAGCTGTGGAAGGCTTGCTGGATGTTCAGTATGGAATGCAGAGTGTAGCCGTGCTGCCTCGTCTGCCATCTGGAGTAGGGCAGGTGATATCTCAAGTGCGTGCCCTAGTTGAGTCCGCTCAGCCAGGTGTGCAGCATCACCTTATCCCTCAGCCGATTGGGCAGTTGCAGCGGGTTTATCTGCCGAGCATCCCCGGAGTTCCTTCCGTTGTTCCCACTGCCGATGGTGCTTCTTCTTCTAAGTCCAAAGGCAAGAAGTTCTGGCGATTCAAGAATAAGAAGCGTGAGAATCAGCAAGGCAGGCAGCCGCACACAACTAGAACCTCCTCTCTTACGCCAGTTGATCGTGGTATACGTCCGTCCATGAATTCTAGGACTACTAGGAGCAAGTCAAAGGAGCGTAAGGAACGGCGTGCTTAACAGTCTTCTGCTGGTGCTGTTCCATCGTCAGTCTCGTCTTCTCAGCAGCGTCAAGGATCTGCTATCCGTCAGCTGGGATCGTGTGGGAGGTGTGGTGGTAGCCACCCTGGCAGGCCATGTTCTTTGCCAGTGGTTTGTTTTCGCTGTGATCAGCCATGCCATGTTGTTCGAAACTACCCGTATAGATCGATACCAGCGCAGTTCTTTTCATCGGCCCAGCCACAGCAGCCTCAGTCTCAACCCGTGCCGTCGCAACCTCAGCAGGACTCACCAGTGCCTCAGCTTCCTTGTGCTGAGCAGTGACGTCCTATCTCTTGTAAGGTGTGTTTTATATCTTTTGATTAGTTAATTTGTGCCTTAATTATTCTTGATGCTTGAGTTTATGTGATTTAGTTATCTATTAATTGTCTATTGTGATAATGTTGTTTGTGTGATTGTGGTTTTCCTTCTCATGTCCTTGTCATTTCTCCCGTTCTACTTTCTCCCACGTTTCTCTTTCCCTCTGTTTTTCTCAACGCGAGGCGCGCGACCGTGCCAAGTTGACTGAGGAAGAGATGCGATGGAATGGGCTAGAACGTGATGAAATGATGGATGAGGTGGGCGTTGGCAGGATTCGTGGGTGGATCCTAGGCTAACGTGGCTTGATTGCTTTATCGCCTGTGACCTCCGTGGAAGTGTGTTTCTCTGCGTGGGCTCAGTGGCTTGTCGCCTGTAGTGTTGACAGCCCTGTATAGTGATCCACATTGTGCTCCGTGTTTTTAGGTAGAGTAGTTGATTCTACTCTCTCCTTGTTGTATCTGATTGTCCGGACTTGTAGATTGTTCGGTGTTATTACTCGATAGCTGTCTTTTGTGCTGTTCGTGCTGTGAAGGAATTTCTAAGTGTTATTCTTGTTGGCATTTCCCTTTTTGGTCGGGATTTGCTGGTGCTCGATTCTTCTGTCAATTGCTCAGGGTGTTGTTGACCATTCGAGTTGTGGTAATGACCGTGCATATTGTTACAATATTTTGGTCATCCCAGCTTAAATCCGGTCAGCTCTTGATGTGTTCTGTTCCTATTGAAGTTGAAGTGCTCAATTGGACCAATTTGACTGAGAAGCTGTTCGAGCGAACCAGGCTCTTCCCTTCTTGGTGAGCTTCCGTTACTGAGCTCGATGCTTTCTTTGTCACTTGGTGGATCTCCTTGTGAGGTTGGCCTCGGAATTACCATTTCAGTGCTGCCTTGTCCTGTGTCTGCTTAAGTGTGGACAATTTAATTTGAGCCTGATCATCTCCTTGTTTTATGGTTGCATGACTTTTGACCTAATTTCTGTGTCGAGAGCAGTGGCGTACCGTATTTTCGTCGTGCCGTGTCCAACGGTCGATGTGATGTGAGGCTCACTTGTCATCTACAGGACATAAAGGTAAGCTGAGATTAGTGTTTTTCCTTGGGCTCTGTGCTAAAGCTGGTGCTCCTCTCTGTTGCATATAGGTTTTTCTGTTCAGTTGTTCGCTAGATCAGTGCTCGAGGTGTGTTGCATTGTGATTTTCTGGGATTGCGATGACGCCTAGTGTGTACTGAGATGTGAAAGCTGAGGATCTTTCTGATGTCTTTGTGCGTTGTTGAGTGCGCAGCGGAAGCGTGGGCTAATGACACACGAGCTGAGAATTCTTTTCGTGTAATTCTACCTGGTCGAGAGAATTGCTCCTTCTCGATGTGACTCCGTCTTAGCTGCATGTACCGAGATGTTATCGTGATCGTGCCGTTGTCAGTCATTCTTCTGGTTTTAGCGTGGCATTTGTGAGTGTGGGAAAAATCGTCGACTTCCCTGGTGATAAAGTACCCTCTACTTTGCATTTATTCTCGTGGGTATTCGGCTCTTGAGGCGTGTTCGTAGTCCTTGAGATGCGTTCCCTGAGATTGTGGTGCCTCTTGTCATTTTATGATCGGTTTCAATTGTTGTGAGTTTCTCCTTGGTGAACGGCCTGATGCATGACTCGCTCCCTGTAGTCGTGTACTCAGCTGCCGCGTGCCTTGATACGACCCTGCTTGCAGTGTGTTCCGCGTTTCTGTGTGCTGTACAGAGCTAGAATCCTACAAGTGTTGTTGTCGTTAGCGGTTATTTTTATAAGTGCTATTTTTGTGTGATTCAGCATTTATGTGTTGGACCATTGTCTTATCAGTAGCTGGCTGTGCTCCTTTTCCCAGTGAAGTAGCTCGCGACTTGATTAGATGTAATATCTGACTGAGGACTGACTTAATGTTGTGTGTGGTCCAATGTCGTTGTTCTTACTGTCATTCTTCCATGTAATTGTCATTGGCGTCCTGTGTGCCTGGTGTTCCCAGTCTCCTTTGGCACTAGAGCCGATGATGTCGTCAGGCTGTCAGCTGAGAGGACTATGTTTCCTTGTGTAAGCTGATGTTGGTTATGCCTGTCGCTTCTGTCGTTTCTGTCGATTCGTTTCTCGGCATTGTTTACTCTGGCAGTCGTGTCTCTTGCTTTGCGAGACGTAAGCGACGTTGCCTTGTTTCAGAGGTGTCGGACTGATGTTCACTTGTGGTCGTGCTCACTCCTGAGCGTGTATCCGTGACAACAGTCGGACGCTGTTCCTCTGGACTCTGTTTCTCGTATTCTGTGTCTGTAATTATCAGGTTGTTCTTCCCTGCCTTATCCTTGTTAGTCCTTAAATTTCGAGGATGAAATTTCTTAAAGGAGGGGAGGACTGTAGTTGTGATCCAGTCGTCGGATCGTGTGGGAGACTTCATCTCCGTGTGTGTGTGTGTGTTGGGGCGTGTCCCCGTGTGTGTGTGCGGGCATCATCTGGTGTGTGTTTGGAGCGTCATCTCCGTTTGGAGATTTATCCCTGAGTGAAGCCTCACCGGATTTGGTAAGGGGTGGACATAGGGAGCCCGTCGTGGTCCCGAACCACCTTAAAAATCCCGTGTCTTATGATTTGCATTTGTGGATGTGTGCTTAATAGTGTTATCTGTTTATTCTGATCGTGTGTGAAGGGTGAGATTGAGAGAATTGATCCATATTGTTCAAGTCAAATCGTCAATCTTGTCAAAGTGGTTATTTCCATTGTATAAGCATTTTAATTTATGATCATTCGTAGGGGACAATTCAACCCCCCTTCTTGTCTACTCGTCTACCCAGGGACCCAACAAAGATGAGTGACCCTAGTTGACACTGCGATGAATCAAATTGTAACCAGGGTCCTTCCTACTTTGTGTGAACTTCAGATTTCTTAAAACAACAAAAAAACAAAAGAAAAAAACAAAAAAAATATAAAAAAGGGATGTACAAGTATTCACGTGTTTGCTAATCTGTGCCACTTGTTTGTTGGTGTATGTTATTGTGCTCCAGTAAGGTCCTGCGCTCCGATAAAGCTTGGGAAATGGTCGGATACAGTTATGAGGAGTTCGAGGCTAGAGCCTTCATGGAGTACCCCTCGGGTCACAGCCCCCAGGATGAGCCACGTATCCACGCCATGGTCACAGGCCCTTCTTCCGAGTCCTCACAAGAGGTGCAAGCCGTCTTTGGGGGCGCCTCCCCACCTCAGGACATCGGCTCTTTGCTGGATGTCCTCGCCAACACAGAGCTCACTCCAGAGCAGTTCTGAGCCTTCCAGGCTGTGTTGAAAGGGAAGTCTGTTTCCCCCACTCCCCGAGAGCAAATTCCAGCTACTACTTCCGCTCCCCAGGAGCCAGCCTAGGGCAGATTTGCTGCCACACCTCTTCGATAGCCTACTTCGGCTGCCACGCCCCTCCAAGAGCTGGTACAGGTTGTTCCCTCTCCTATATTTCACGAGCAGGTGAGTCAGCAGCCTCCCTCCTTCCAATTCCCTTCACAGTCTCAAATCCCTGGCATTCCCCATACGCCACTTTAGACAAGTCTATCTACTGGCAGGCAACCACAATACCCCACCTGTTCGGGGTTTCCTCCTCAGGCCTCCGGGAGGCCTCTACCTCCTCAGTGGCAAACGCCACCTTCACCTGCCAATGATCTCCAATCAGATCCGAACGTGACTACGGAAATCAATGAAAACTCACCCAATTAGGGGTCTAATTGGGTTGAAAACTTAACCACATACTCTTGGGTTCTTAATGAACATGCTAGGGTCCTAATACAAGGATTTGGAACACGAAATTTGTCGAAAATTGATCGAATCACAACCTATCTATGGGGAACACTTAAAAACCTAGTTCTTTACATACTTCTAATAAAACATAAAATACTCTAAGCATGGTCTATGAAAATTGAGGCTTTATATATCAAAAGAAAGAGGGATTGATGTTGATTCCAACAATATAAGACATGCTACGTGGGGATCAAGATATACAATTCGAAATCAGCTCGAAATCGTACTTTAACTCGAAAGAACACATCATAAACCAAGTCTAGACATACTCCTACTCAAATCATAAATTCTCTAAATATGCCCAAGAAAAATGAGGGCTTTCTACTCCAAATGAAAGCTAACATGCTGACCATGAGCCATCATACATGACCAAGCAACATTATTTTTCCCCCTTTGTCATTATCAAAAAGAATCATGGGAGACTGTAAAAATTAGCGACCAGAATAAGAACCTCTAAACCCTCCTCTGCCTCTGGGTGGTGCAGAGCTAGAACTGCCTCTCAATGGAACTCCCCTTCGATATGGGATTCCTTCAATTGCAGAACAGAGGGATGTAAGCTTGTTCATGACAGAGGTCTGAAGTTCTTTAATTGAAGTCGACAACTCCTCAAGCCAGTGATGTAGCATACTCCCAGACTGTCCACTAGGGAGGAGCTGGAGTCTTGCTGTGTGAGAACATTTTTAAGTTTGTCAGATAGAATCTCTAGTCGAATCTGAACTGTATCAAATGTAGTAGTGAGCTCTTGCTGACTCTCTGTGAGAGTGTTCACCTTGACGTTCATCAATTCAAATTCTATTTTGAGATCATATGTGAAATCCAAAACTTTGGTGAGCTTGATAAAAGAAGTTGTCAAAGTGTCTTGAGTGCTACTGATCATTTCTCCAGTCTTACTGGAAACTTCCAGGAGTGATTCCAAAACTTCATTTAATCTTGCATCAGTCCTTTGTTTATCTTGGACAAACTGTAGCCACTGATAATTCACAGTGTTTTCTAGACGACTCATTCTATCATTCAATCTGTTAAGAGTGTAGTCCGTGTAAATGAACTGTGCAGTCATGAAATGGTTTTGGATCATCACCATATTTGTCAGATTAGTCAGCATTTCAATAACAGTCGGCCCAGAACTTGATCCAGGTGAGCTAAATGAAGAAGCACTGGAATCTGGAAATTTTGTATAATAAACAGGTGGAGGGCCAGACAGTTGCCATGGATGGCCTGCAACAGATCTTTGTGATTGCTCTTGTGGAGCTTCTGCTTCGACACCCTCTGGATCTACCTGTGGTTGCTCCTGAGGAGCTTCTTCTTCTCACGGTTGCTCCTGTGGACCTTCTTCTTCTCTCTGTTCATCACTTTGTTCTTCAATAATCGATTCAGCAATATGTTCCAAGACTTTATCAATTACTTCTTTCAAGATTTCATCTGTCATGTCAGCTAGAGAGTGTTCATCTAAAACAGTTTCTTCTTCTATTTTTGCTTCATGTATGTGTTCTTCTGTGGGAGTAGCTGCATCTCTAGCTATCTCCTCTTCCTGAACATTCTCTCTCATTCCCTCTTCCTGATCTTGTGATTGTGCTTGCATTTTGGTGACCTCCCTTAGCTGTTCTGCTCCTTGTGCTGGCTAGTCTTTTTGCTGCTGTGGCTGAGGTTCCATTCCAAAATTATCAAATAACTCACTGATATTTTGGTCTAGCTATTCCAAAATTTGATCATCTGATAGTCTTAGCTCATCAACTTCTTGATCTAACAGTAAGTCCTTGAGTTGCTTCTTAGTAGGCTCGTTATCTGTTTCTTCTTTAACTTGCTCCTAAGTGACTTCATACTCCTCGGTAGTCATTTCACCATCAATCTATGTCTCTGTTGGAGGCTAATCCTCCCCCTAACTAAGTGCTTCCTTATGAATCTCACTGGGCATACCCTCACCCAGTGGCTGTTGCAGTAACTGCTCGGAAATAATTTCTTCTTGCATCTTCTCAGTTTGTTCCTTTACTTGACTTGCAGTGTCAAGTTTTAATTACAAAAATTTGGATATAAAATTCATGTTGTAGACATTCACTTTTGGTATATCCTTTAAATTCTCATTATCTAGAGAAATGCCTACCTTCTTAAATACCTTATCGTATGGCACTGACAGAGTTAAGGGAGCTAAGGGCTCAATTGTAGGAGTTACTTGCTAAGGGCTATATTCATCCTAGCTTTTCTCCTTGGGGTGCACCTATGTTATTTGTAAAGAAGAAGGCTGTGCATAGACTACTGGCAGCTAAAACAGGTGACAATCAAGAATAAATATCCACTGTCCCAGATCGATGATTAGTTTGATCAGCTTTAGTCGGCCCAAGTATTTTCGAGGATCGATTTGAGGTCAAGTTATTATCAGTTGTAGATTAGAGACTCTGATGTGGAGAAGACTGTGTTCAGCATGAGATATGGGCATTATGAGTTTTTGGTGATGCCGTTTGGGCTCACTAATGCCCCTGCGCCATTTATGGACTTGAATCACCGAGTGTTCCATCCTTACTTGGACAAGTTTATGGTGGTGTTCGTGGATGATATCCTTGTGTATTCTGAGTCAGTGGAGGACCATGCTCATCACCTAAGGATTGTATTGCAGACCTTGCAAGACCATCAGTTGTATGCCAAGCTCAGCAAGTGTAAATTTTGGCTTTAGGAGGTGCACTTTTTTGGACATGTGATCTCAGGTGAGGGCATTTCTCTTGATGTGTCAAAGGTGGAGGCCGTGGTTTAGTGGCTGAGGCCAAGGTCAGTGTTAGAGATTCAGAGCTTTTTGGGCCTAGTAGGGTATTATCAGCAGTTTATTCATGACCTTGCCCATATTGTGGCTCTGATGACCAGAATGACAAGGAAGGATGTACCTTTTTTCTAGTCGGATGAATGTGAGCATAGCATTATGGAGCTAAAAAGGGTGCTTACCATCGCTCTAGTTCTCATGTTGCCTTCCAAGTCAGGAGGATTTGTGGTTTGTATAGATGCTTCCTGGGTAGGTTTGGGTGTGGTGTTGATGTAGGACAGGAGAGTAGTGGCTTATGCATCCCGCTAGTTGAAGCCACATGAGGAGAACTACCCTACTTTTGATCTTAAGCTAGTAGCAGTGATCTTTGCTCTAAAGATCTGGAGGTATTATTTGTATGGGGAGAAGTTCGAGATTTTCATTGATCACTAGAGTCTGAAATATGTGTTTACTCAAAAGGATCTCAACCTCAGGCAGAGAAGGTGGATGGAGTATATGAAGGACTACAATTTCACCCTGTCCTATCAACCGGGCAGGATGAATGTGGTGGCCGATGCACTGAGTAGGAAGGTGGTGGTCAGTCATATGATGTTGAGGAAATGGAGGCTGTGGGAGCAAGTGCGAGTAGTAACTTACAAGCTTAAGGTCCCAAGGGACAAGGGGTCAGCCATTCTCACTAGCCTAACTGTCACCCCAGCCATTCGTCATCAGGTGATGGAGGCCCAGCAAGAGGACCCTGAATTACCCCGCATCCTGGCGATAGCCGAGGTGGAATTCAGCGAGGATGAGGTGGCAAGATTCAAGGGTAGATTGTATGTTCTGACAGAGGAGCAAGTGAGGAGAGCCATGTTGCAGGAGGTACATGCCACTCGTTACACAGTCCATCCAGGAGCGATGAAGATATATCAGAATCTAAAGAGGCAATTTTGGTGGCTAGGAATGAAGAGAGATGTGGCAGAGTTTGTGGCCTGGTGTTTGGTATGCCAACAGGTGAAGGCAGAACACCAGCGGCCAGGTGGTACATTGTAGCCTCTCGACATTCTGGAATGGAAGTGGGACCATGTGATCACAGATTTTGTCATTGGTTTGCCGCAAACCCCAAATGGTCATGATGGCATTTGGCAATCGTATAGAGGACTAAAAATTCAGACAATTTGTCTTCTTGGTCAAACTCTAAATAAAATTTTTATCAAGCTGAATTAAGAGAATAAGAGCTAAAATCAGAGTTTGATTAACAAGGCCTTAGATCACCGAATTTGAACGCAAATTGTAACCATTTGAGCCCAGACTAGACCCATTCTGACGGCCTTGGGTAGCCCATTTCCCCTCTCAGTCCCCATAGAAACCCTAACCCTAGAAGTCCAATTTCAGGCGTGAAGGCGGCGTGACTTGGTCAATGCGCGATTCCCGTGCGCATGGAGTTCATGGACTCTATCCAGCCCTATCACCGCCCCCAAATCCAATTGCCCCTATAAATCAAACCCTCAGCCGACCTAGAAACCCCATTTGCTGCGGCGGCTGGTGAGGAACGCGATCGGGGGAGGAATCGTCCAGTTTTGGGGTATGGAGTTCATGCGATTCTGAGTGTCATCATCCCCTTTGTTCTTCAATTAGGGTAGGTTCTAGTAGACCCAACCTCAATTAAAATATATCACTTGAGGTGCCTTTGAGTTCCCTTTAATTTGGTACTAGAAGCCCCAATTTGTATCGAGTATAGAGATTGTAGTTTGTACTTTAGTCCAAGCATGTCAAACTAGGGCACCGATCTTATTACTCCCTTTATATCGATTGAATGTTAGGCTTTAGCTGGCTTAAATCTTAATTGATCATGCTATATTGTGTGCCTTTTTGTCCTCTTTCAACTAATATGATTTTGCCTAATTTTTATGCTCTATACCACGAGATTTCCTTGTTGCAATCGAGGTCTATCAGGGTTCACTGGAGATCGGAAGCGGCAAACAGGTTGCGGTCGTAACAGGAACTGCCTCGGACCTTGGCAGTCTCGCGACTGACCATTTCCCTATTTATTATTTTTGAAGCCCATTACATATTAGCGGCCCCGCTATAGACCGCAAGGGATTGCATTACGGCCAGTTCCTGACCATTTTGATCCTAGCGGCCGTGCGACAGATCGCCCAAGGCCGTGGTTGAGTTGAAACATCGTGCTTGAAAGCGGCCTCGCGATGAACCGCCAACCCTGTTTAGCGGCTCTGGGCAGACCGCCTTTGACACACAGTTTATACTTGGTCCTATGCTGTAATAATTATGTTAATCTTGTTAGATTATGTGTATAGGGTAGAAACACACTAAATAAAGGGGTTATATGGAACATTGTAATGCCTGATTTAATTATGGTCATCCACAATCACATCTTATTTATTGTTCCTCTTGTCACATATAATACAATTAAATTATGGAACTATTACTCCGATGCTAATTGAGATTGTGAAAAATTTACTAGGATTGTTTGACAGTCATGCCACTCTGGTGATGCTGGCGGACCGCTATACTCTTATTTTCTGATGTTTTATTAGCCCCTAATCTTGTAATAGTTGGGACTCTCCGTCGGATATTCCTTCCGTTGGACTAGAACCTCTATTATGAGACCTCTGTTAGTCCCCGCAAGCCTGGGATTCCCACCAAGATGCCGGACAGGTTGTACCCCAAATCATGCTCCTATTAACTCGATCAGATCGCATGGTTTCACAGCCCGAAATCGGGACTACCCCGTTCAGATTGCAGCCCTTCGAGGACCGTTTTAGTTAGTTTGTGGCCTAGGTCTGACTGCCTGACCTTGAAGCGGCCCCTTCTGTGACCGCCTCTAACTGGCTAAGCGCCAGGTTCTGCTGGTTGATTTTCCTTGAATTCCAGTTGACCTAGTCATAGCTTCCACACAGCTTGGCAGAATGTTCAGCAGAGTTTAAATCCATTAACATCACCAAAGTCATCTAGGATGCCCGTTCTTTCTTTACCCAGGGACCAGCCACCACGGCCAGTGACCTTCCCCGGTTCCCTGCAAAAGGAGGCCTTTACAGTGCAGCATCCCAGGTTGAGCCAGCTCAACTGCAGCTGCACCGCACCATGGACATCTGCATGTGCTCAACACCACAGCGAGGTCCGATCTTCTTATGATCTGTTGTGTGATGTTAAATGGACGGTCTTGATGCACAGGCCTTCTCACCAACGGCGACTTTGAGACCACGCCACCCCATGGCTTCCCCAACAGCAGCAGCAACAATGTCAGTGCCGTGGGTAGAGTCGATCCGGGCAGAAGCAGGGTGGCATGATCCTGATCGTCCCCGAAGGTACGTGGGAACCCTCTGATGCTAATCCGACCCCCGCCCATCTCCTTCCAGAGTCTACATTGAGGTTCCCTACTCTATTATAACCTCTGGTCCGATTTTTGTCTCCAACCATGATTCAACTTTCCTTCTTCCTCTTAGAGTTAGCATCGAGATTGACTACTCTAAGAGTCCATCCTGCTTTCAGTTTCCCTTCCCTTTCCTCTATTCCCGCCCATCTCTTCCCATAATCCACATTGAGGTTTCCTACTCTATAAGTGGACCTCAACTCCATCCTCCTCCACGTCTTCGTATGTTTCTTCGTCGCCGCCTTGTCTTCCCCATTCAAAACATTAATCTAACACCCCCACCCCCCAACATTCTGCTTCTTATTCTTTCTCTTTGTTCTCTCTGTTATGCTGGCAGTTTTATGGTAGCAGAAGTTACACAGGCAGTTTTACTGTAGCAGAAGACGACGTACAAGGCGTTACATTTTTCTGGTGGAAGGCAAGTTTTTTCCATCTGTACCCAAGTTGTTCTCAAGCAGTGTTGCAGAGGCTTTTCTTTCACAAAGTCAGTGCTCCATTTCCTATCCTTCTCTTCTTTCACAAACAGACTGATGCCAATGCATCCTTGGACGCGTTTATTAGAATGGAGTTTTTCTGTGTTGGAGTTTTTCTACTATTGACGTTGGCAGTATCCTTGGAAGGTTTATTAGAATGGAATTATAAAAGAGTGAATGTTTAAGAACTATAGCTTAAAGTGAAAATTTCTGCAAATTCCCCGAGTTCCAATTTGTCCTGTTCCCCTATGCTTGGTTCTCCATCATATGATGGGCCCAAAATGAATCCTGTTTCTCGGCCACTTATCTGACACTTTTTAGGGCTTCTAAATTGACAGAAGATATCATCTACTATGCAACTTCTCTTACAGAAGACTACCTGCCAACCTTTCACTGTGCTCATGTATCTATGTGATTTGCGTTGTCTTCAAAACTTGGCCCCTTGGGCAGTCTCACGTGATTTTCATGATGCTATCATGTGTCTAGCAACGCCCTGATGCTGAGTTAACTCACAGGGACAATTATAATGTATGCTCTTTGTTGAGAAGAGGAGGAGACACTGGATCATCTCTTCGTAGGCTACTCTTTTTCTAAGGAGGTTTGGACACAGGTTTTGAGCAGGTTCCTATGTGGCACCATCCTTCAAGACAATGTGTAGCAATTGATTGGAAAATGACACGAGATGGATTCTTAAGGGTGATAGGCTCATATGGTGGCTCATTCTTCATGCCCGCATGTTCAGCTCCTTTTGGGAGAATAAATACTTGAGGCTTTTATGATCGGAGTACACAGTGAATTATTCAAACCATATAGATATTTCAGAAGAAAGAATAGCAGAAGTATTCAAAGAGCTAAGACTGATGAATGTTTTGCTTGCAAACAAAAGGGACATTATGCCAGAAATTGTCCTACCAAAGCTCCTAAACATATCCGAGCACTTTACTTAAATCAAGAGAATACAGAGTGGGATTTGATAGAAACTCCTGAACAATTTTTAGTTACGCTAGAAGAAGACGAACCACTTTATAAACTCTGCAGTTCTTCAGCTTCTTCCAGCAATGAAAGTGAAGAAAGATATGTTATCCAGATGGCTAAATTAAATCCAGAATCTTCTTCCGAATCACAAAACACTGAAGATGAAGAAGAAGAGGAACAAGAACAACAGCCAGACAAGTTAGAAGATTTAGAAATTACTTCTATTGCTTCTATAACACTTTCCTCTTCCGACAGTGAACCAGATTTTATAAATCATTTTTGTCATTCAACTAGTTGTTCACAATAGCAGCAGCAGAATATCATAGCCGGAACTAGCAGGAGTGATGAACCAGAAGAAGGTATCAGCTATAAAGATTATAAACAGAAGCTGATCCCTCAGATAAGTATTCCGATGCCAAAGACATCTCTATCGGAACCTCAATTATTGAGAATTAAGAAACTTATTAAAGTCTCTACTAGCATTTTACTACCTGCCTCCGTCGCTATTGATGGGTTCGAAAATTGGAAAAAATGTCAAGTGTTTTTAGACACGGGCAAACATTAATTGGTGTAAAAAAGTCCTACTCACTACCTGGCTTTATTACCTCAATGGAGGCGATGTAGAAACAATGAATGGAACTAGAAAGGTTTCTTATTTTGCTTTACAAATACCGGTTAAACTAGGTAAACAAGTAGTGTTACTAGATTTCTTTCAGATTGATGATGGAGGTTATGACATGAGTCTTGGTTGCGTTACGCTAGACCAGTTCAACCCTTATATTGTGTTAGCAGATATATTAGTATTAACAATCAATCAGCAGAAAGAACTTATTCCGCGCATTTCTCAACACTTCAAAGGTCAGCATCAGCATCACCATTTACGAACAGAGCAGCTGTCGATTTCACAGATTCTTAGATATCAGGAAAAGCAGCAGGAAAAGAGAGAAATTTATGCTCTAGTAAAGCAACTAAATCTGTTAGCTCCTAGTTCGTAACCTTATTTATCTTCCCTTGCAGCTATTACAGCTCGACTCCAAAAATGTTGTATTGAACATCCCTTAACCTTATGGGATAAAGAATCTCCCAGAGCTTGCATTCCTACCGTTCATGATATTCCGGTTCAAGGAAAAGCTATTCGACATTCTTTAGAAGATGAACAGGAACTGAGAAAACAGATTTCAGAATTTTTGGATAAAAGCCTAATGCAGAAATCTACTTCAAATTATGCTTGTTCTGCATTTATAGTAAGAAATCATGCTGAGCAAAAAAGAGGTAAAGCCAGAATGGTCATCAATTACGGTCCATTGAATGCCGTTACAATCGACATTAAATGGCCCCTACCAAACAAAGAAGAGTTAATTCAGAGGGTTGCACAAAAGTCCATATTTTCAAAGTTTGATTGCAAATCAGGTTATCATCAAATCAAATTAATTGAAGCAGATATTCATAAGACTGCTTTCTCTTCTCCTTGTGGTTTATATGAATGGCTAGTACTACCTTTTGGCTTAAAGAATGCCCCTGCACAGTTTCAGCATCGCATGCCCATAACTTTCGTCCATGATTCCGAACAAGATAGCCAATGGAAATTGAGTAATTGTGCCCACAGTTTTAATAGTAAATTAATTTTGGCATGCAACACAACATCATACAAATGTTAACATATCTATCATGAAGCACATCGAGGATTTGAATACATGAAGGACCTAATAGGATATGCAGTAAAAGCATGCAGATTGATTGAAAATAGACATGCAGACTGAGAGACTCATATGGATGATTGATTCATCAACAACTTCTCCCCCTTTGGCATCAGCAAAACAGTAGGGGAGCTTTGTACAATGAGTAGTGGAGAGAAAATGTGGAAAGAATTTCAGAAGATGGATTCAAGTCTAAGACAATTCAGAAGAGATGACTGGATCAGTCCCAAAATCAGATATCTCCTAGCACAAGAGCATTACATGGTAATAGAGTTTGAATTGATGGATTAAAATCAAGAACTTTTAGAAGTGTTAGAATTCAATCAACTATCAAGAGAGTTCTCATACAAGAATACTGAAGCTGATGCACCGAGGTGGACCATAATCCTTTACATTCCCTGTTTAGTTGTGCTCATAAGGTCTAGTAACTTTTCAGGATCAACTACCATTAGTATTGAAGCCAAACAAGCCGGTAAAGTGAGATTGTACCCAGTCATGCGCTTCTGGTTTGTAAAAATTAGCTGAAACGGCAATCAAGTCCAACTGACACCTTTTGATGTGAGGAGTCACATTTGTTAAATGCAAGTGCCCTAGTTACTCAGTGTAGGTAACTATCATGCCTCATATAGACAAGTGTTAGCTAGCCACCTCATGCCTGATCCTCTGTCACTTCATTGGTGAAGGGGTATAGTTTCTCAGTGGACAAGGGCCATTGCTCTATGAATCTCCTTTCCTTTTTATTTTTTTTTTGATTTGAAAATAAGTCTATCAGATCAAAGATAGTCAATACATTACCTTTTGACATGAACCACCTCACGTCTCAGGTAAAGTGCACCAGGTTACTCAGTTAGTCTCAACCATTGCTCTACAATGAGTGCTTTGGATAAATCTCAAAAAATCTTGTTTGATCACATTACTCAATGCGGAGTTTATCAACCAAAAATATTACTGAATGTGCATAAGCAGACTATTAGACATTAAGGCTTAGTATACAGAATGCATCAACAGGAGTAAACCTGAGGAATCCCTCCTTCAAGCTTCTTGTTTATAGACTTTAGGAAGTTGTTGACATTAAGGTCTCAATTCATTTAAGCAACCATGATACAAAATGCAAGAGATTTCTTTTAGAGAGACCAGTCAATAAAAGGCAGTCTTAGAAAAGAATCTCCCTTTGAAATTCTGCAAGCAGGAGTGAAAAGTTGAACAGAGGATAGTACACACTCCCCCTCAATAATTGCAAGGATTTGAAAGACAAGGCACGCCTGTGAACGTTTTTAGTGGAAACTAGTGTGAAATGATACTAGAGGAGAGAGGATCAAGCATTTCAGATTGACTGGAGAAGATGAGAGAACAAGCCCTTCAGTGATGCATCACACAAAAAATGAAAAGCTGTGAGGGGTCGACCTTAGCTTGACAGGGGGTCAACACAGAGCTGTTTCACAAAATGAAGAACTTGAGCAGATTGAACTATGGCGTCGATGCACACTGATCAGTGCGTTGACTCATTTGAGTCAGACAGATGCAACACTTCAAATGCAGCAAACCCAATAATGAACCTGTCTCAGAAAGATCAACCAACTCCCCCTCAACTTATGGACACTAAAATGCAATGCATTTGAACCCTTGGTACCTGGCGGAGTATCTTCTCACGCACAGACCCTGGCTTAAGTGTAAGGCGATGTTCAACGAGCGCAGGGTCTAATCCGGGCATATCTTCATAACTCCATGCAAACGTGTCCTTATACTCTTGGAGAACTAAAATAAGTACCTCCTCTTCAGAGGGTGGCAGATTCTTGCTAATGAGGACAATCCTAGGGTTTTTCTCAGTACCCAGATTTATCTCTTTGGTGGGTTCCTCTACTGAGGCCGGTCGTCCAGCGCGCTGCTCGACGACCAGCATGGGCGGGTCGCAGTAGGCCGTAACGAGGGCCTGGACCGCACCCACACCTGGGGGCGCACCTACTGGGGCGGCGCCATGTTCTGCCTGCTCGCCGACGTGGAGATCGCCGGCTTCGAGAGCGGCGACCTGATCGTCCGCGTCCGCGAGAACCCGATCATCAATCGGGTGATCTTCGAGGGCAACAAGCGCCTCAAGCAGGACAAGATCGACAAGGAGCAGGAGTCGATTGACCAGGCCCGCGCCGCGGCGGATTCGACGTTCGCGTTGCGTCGCGCTCAGCGCGAGTGGAACGACGCTCTGACCGAGCTGCCGAAGAAGATCAAGGACGCGAAGGGCGACGCCGACAAGCTCGCCGTCGCCTACGACTCCGTGGCCGACGCCGCCGCGACCCTCGCTGACGCGGCGGTGACCGACGCCGTGAACGACGGCTGGATCCCCGACACCGAGGTCGCGAAGCTCGACCTGTTCAACCGGAAGATGCTCGAACTCGCCGCGTCGACCGAGGGCCCGGCCCGTGATTCGATCGTGTTGTTCCTCGCGGAAACGAACAAGATCCCCGCCGAGACCGTCGCCACGTTCGTCGCCGCGGTCGACCCCTACGGGTTGGACGTCGCCGATCAGGCCCTCGATGACGCGTCCGTCGCCCGTGATGCAGCGATCAAGGTCGACGCCGACACCGCGGCGGCAGACGACGCGATCGCTGCTGTCGAGGACGGCAGCTACGAGGCGACCGTGAAGGTCCACGCGCAGGTGCTGGCCGGGAACATCCGCCAGCAGATCGCGAACGCGCTCGGTCCGTTCGGCGGGTTCCTCGGGCTCGCCGCCGAGTCGGCTGACGGCCGGTTCGTGGACGGCCCCATGTTCTCACTGATCGGTGAGGCCGGCGCCGAGGTCGTGTTGCCGCTCACCCGCCCGGACCGGATGCGTGACCTCCTCGCAGACCCGCGCGTCGGCCCGAAGGTCCTCGCGGCGTTCGGTGGCCGCGCGTTCGCCGATGGCGGGATCGTCGGCCGCGTCCTGCAGGCCGGCGGCACGACCGGCAGCGGCACGACCGAGGATCAGTTGCAGGCCAACATGTTCGAAGCCGGCGCCCTCGACGCCTCCACCTACCGCTCCTACCTGTCGCAGCGGCTCGGTGACTTCGAGAAGTTCTCGGACGAGTGGATGTCGGTATGGCGGGACATCAAGAGCCTCGACGACGACGAAGCCGCGAGCCTGGCCCAGAAGGTCAAAGACGCCGAGGACGCCGCCGCGGCGGAGGTCGCAGCGGAGGACCAGCGCATGGCCGCCATGTACGAGTTGGGGCAGATCTCCCAGGCGCAGTACGAGGCGTATTTGCAGCGGCGCCTAGGCGATTTCGACATGTACTCGACTGAGTGGATGTCGCGGTGGCGTGAACTGTCAGGCATCCAGGAGCAGGCCGAGCGGGATGCCGAGCAGCGACGCGAGGACGAAGCCAAAGCAGCGCTCCGCCGCCTCGAGATCCTGTACGACCGGGCGGAGGCCCGCCGTGCATTGATCGTCAGACTTCAATTGGTATCAGAGCCAATGCTCTATTTTTTATAGATCTAACGATCTAGAGATAGATAGAGATCAATGGCCAACAAGGGGATGATGTCTGAGGGTCACTCTATCCACCATCCACCTTTCTTTGATGGCTCAAATTATTCTTACTGAAAAAATAGAATGCATGTCTTTCTTAGAGTCCAAGAGTACGAGATCTGGAGGGTTGTGGACAAGAGTCCTTATGACCTTCCTGCTGATGAGGATAAGTGGACACATGAAGATATTAAAAAATCTACTATAAATTTCAATGCCATGAACATCATGCAATGTGCCATTCATCCTAATGAGTTTCTCGTGTTTCTATGTGTAATTTTGTAAAAAAATGTGGGACAAATTGTGACTCATCTCTGAAGGAACCTCTGAAGTGAAAGAGACGAAGGCAAACTTGCTTGTCAGAGATTATGAGCTCTTCACGAAGAAGCATGTAGATCTATTTAAAAATCTACTAAAAATAACAAAGAAAGAATAATATGCACTAATAATAAGGAGAAAAGAATAGTGGAAAAAGGGGATATGGGTGCATGCGTGGGATGCTAAGGGGAAAGGTGATCGCCAGAGACCGCGGGCCTCAATGAATATAAATAATAAATAGAGTGGAGGGATCACGGATAAATAGCTTAAAGTGCAGGGGAGATTGCGAGTGCACCTTCTCTTCCTATCGACCGGTCGATGAAGAGAGTTCTTCTTGTGTAGAGTACCCTTGCAAAGAACACAGAAAACACCAACAAGAAAAGATATTGATTAGAAATCAAGTGTGTAGTATCAAACCCATAATATGAACATGAACATGGAAAGCATGGAATAGAACACACCTTGTTAGGTGTTGGCCCTTAAACCCCGATGCAAAGGGTGGGTAAAAGCATGATGATATAAAAATAGGAGTGTGCAAGTATTGCACAAAGGGAGATTCTCAACGTGGTTGAGATGATGAAAAGAATAATAAAAGAGTATGATGCATGAACATGAATTTGAACTAAAGATGAATAAGAAGAGAATAAGAGGAAAAGATAGGCTTATTGGTTTTCTCCATGGCTTTGAATCTTCAATGGGAAAGGAGCCTTCATAGGATGAAGCTTTGATACATGTGGAAGACTTCCTCCTTGAGCCTTCAAACCGACAGCACCTCCTCCTGAATGTTGTGTCTCTTCTATTTTTGATGAGTGGTTAAAGGGGAGAATGCCCTATCTCCCATATATGTGTTAACAAGGTTTTGATGATGGCAATAAAGTTTGCTTATTTGATATATCTTGATGCTGGCAATTATTTAGGATTTGGTTATGACAGCCACTGGTCAATGTCAACGCTACTGTTCAAGATGTCAACAGGTCAACGCCAGGTAGCAATTGCATTAAAGTCTATAAATCAGTGCATATTCCTTCTCCTTAGAAGGTAAGGTCAATACATATTTCAGTTTGTAGCTAGTAAGGTCGATGCATGTTTTGTATAGTTCATACTAAGGTCGACGCTAGTATGTGTATGCTCTTCACTAAGGTCGGAGCACATGTTGCGTCTTGCATTTCTAAGTCTGTGCACATTTACTGTAGCTCAACTAAGGTCGATGCACATCTTGTCTTAGACATACTAAGGTCGATGCATATCTACCTTGAGCATTTTCAAGGTCTATGTACATATTGCATCATGCATTATGAGGCCGGTGCACATTTTGCATCTCATACACTAAGGTCGATGCACATCTACTGTTGTTATTCATAAGGTCTGTGCAACTTTTTCCCATCTACTATCTAAGGTCGACGCTCTTTCATGTTTGTCCTTTATAAAGTCTGTGCAACTCTTTCCTATCTGATATCTAAGGTCGATGCACTTTCTTACTTCGAGCAATATAAAGTCGGTGTAATTTTTCCTCATGCATATTCAAGGTCGGAGCACATCCACCTTGATCTCACTAAGGCCGATGCATGTTATTGTAGCAATGCACTCAAGGTCGATGCATGTTTTCTATACTGCATACAAGGTCAATGCATGTTACTGTAGCAATGCATATAAGATCGGTGCATGTTTCCTCACATGACCTATAAGGTCGGACCAGGTTGAGTGAGATGTTGATACCGTCGATGCACATTTTGGGTGTCTGCATATGAGGTCAGTGCACATCTTGCATGACTGCATACAAGGTCGGTGCAAATTTCTGATCATGCATATGGAAGGTCTACGCACATTTTTTTGGTCTGGGCTTATTCAAGTCTGAGCAGGTCTAAGGTCGGTGCAAGTTGCATCCTCTAGGTCTGAGCACATGTGCAATGCATGTAGCATAAGGTCAGAGCACCTCTATTCTCGGTCGGTGCACATATTCATTTGCAAGCATGAAAGTCTGAGCACCTTCACATAAGGTCGGTGCACATTCTCATTTTCATAACATGAAGGTCTGAGCACCTTCACACAAGTCAGTGCATATGCACTACCTCGGTCTGACAAGTCGGTGCATCTACTACTGTCTTACCAAGATAAGTCGGAGCACCTTCACCATAGTCAGTGCATATGAAGGCATCAAGTCAGAGCACATACTCTTGAAGTCGGAGCACATTCACTCATGTCTGAGCATATATACATTAAGGTTGATGCATGTCCTTAAGTCTATACACATATAAGTCTAGGTATGCTTAAGGTCTGTGCACATGATGTCCATTAAGGTTGATGCTCATGTATGTCTCCTATAGCATTCAAGGCCAAAGCATATGTGTCTCTTGCATAGGTCGATGCATATTGAATATCCTCTTATGCTGACAACGTGTTTGATGAAATGTCTTCTATCTTACTGATAGGGACTTAAGGTTCAAGCAACCAAGATTGAACACCTGGCTCACATAAAGGCAATTATCTCACGTGGGACTTAAAGAATCATACCATTAGCATGAGAATCGAAGCAGGGAGGATAGCCAATATTCTGCCACGTAGATCATTACAACCTTAGTTCCTGACATATGGCTGAGTCTCCTCCAGAAGACTTTTGGCAGGAACGTTCCCTCCACACGCCCTCAAGATTATCTGATGGGGGACCACATGCTTCGCGCCAAAAATGGCAAGCTGGAATCAAGCTTCGGAGCCCCTGTTTTTGTATAAATAGGGACCCTCCTCATCCAGGTTTGAAGGGGGTGCGTGAAAAAAGGGCAAGAGAAGAAAGAGGAGAAGCTGAAGAGCAGAGCAAGAGAAAAGAGAGTGAGAGAGCAAGAGAAAGAAAGAAGCGTTGGTTCTGATAAAAATAGAGTGTTAGAGAAAGAGTGAGAGGAAGAAGAAGAGCTCGGGAGAGCACTTACTCTGACTTCTGGATCAGGTCTAGAGTCAGACTCCTTCATTTGAAAGACACATTCCCCTCTTTTGTTTCTGCATTCTTTAAGTTCTTTCCTTTCTACTTTGAAGTTTCATTGTAAGCTGTGAATCAGCAGACTAAGCTGTGGTGCTCAATAGGTGAGGGTGTTCCTCGGACAGCAAGCTGTGAGGCTCAACTGTGAGTTGGGATTTCTATCCCCGAAGCTATGGATCAGCGGTGTTCAAGCTATGAGCCAGTAGTAAGCCACATTCTGGTTAGAGTGTGGGTTGGATGTAGGTGAAAATCAAACCACCTAAAAATCACTGTCTAGTGTGTTTGTTCTTGTATCTTGTGTGTTTGCATTCCATCTTCACGTTGGTTAGATGTATGCTTAGGATTGCCCAAGTCACGCATGCGTTTCACTGTCTAAACTGGTCATCAGGTTTCCTTGCTTAAGTCACGCATCCAGTGGGTACATAAAAAGGGGTGGTTGGAAGGATAGGTTACCCCCTATCTGGAATTCCACCTCTTGCGTGAGGAGAGCCTCTGCCAGGTGCCTCATCTGGATGTTAAACTGATGGTTGATGCATACAGCTATATTCTCCTTTGTCTAGCCATTGCTGTTGGTTAATGTGAAACTCACTCCTAACTTGATTGCATTTGGAGCTTTTCATCCTTCATACTGCTTGCCCCTCTACACCGAGCTTTAGTTAGTCAAGTCATATTGCCTTGTTGTTCTTCATTGCTGTCAGGTTGTTTTTATTCCGCACCTTCTACCTTATCTTCTTGAGTGATACTAAAAATTAGGGTCGATCTATTCACCCCTCCTCTAGATCTGTGTTCATCCGTGACACACCCATCCTACAAGCTGGTCACCATATTCTTCTGTCAAAATATAATATTCCAGTTCGGGGTCCCCAATTGAATTATTTCTGAGGGAAGCTATCAAGAACAAATTTGGTAAGTACTAGTCGGTCCCCATTTGAGAGTAAATTTTCTTTCCTACCTGCCAATTTGGAATCAAATCTCTGCACAACAACCTGCCACTCCCTACACTGCAGAGTGTTGGGAGTCAAGGGGAGACTAGATATGTGATTGGGTACTGGCCAGTACAACAACTTATGATGGTAGCTGCTCTCTTGGCGGCTCTCTGCTTCATGTTGACACCAATAACTTGGCTTTTATCAAAATTCACCTTTAAGGCCATTGGCTTCCTGGAGAAGTTCTGGCATCATCCCGGTGGTGTATAGTTGTTCTTCACCGCTAGAGACAAAAAAGATCGTATCATTGGCATATTGTAGATGGGTAATGGATTGCCCCTGTGGTGCAAGTGTGCAACCTGGTAGTCCCTGATCAGACCATGATTCTCAGCTCTCATCCACATCCTACTTAACATATATGATACCATAACAAAGAAGAGTGGGGACATCAGGTCACCTTGCCTTAAACCTCTGCCACTATGGAAATACGGGGAGGGTTCCCTGTTAATGAGGGTGGCGAACCTGGTTGAGTGGATACAATCACGAATCCATCCCACCCATTTGTCATCAAACCCCATCTTGCTGAGGACATCAAGCAAGCACTGCCAATTGACCCTGTCATAGGCCTTCTCAAAGTCGAGCTTGAGTACTAATCCTCTGTCTTCATGGCATGGATGTACTCATGGGCCACCAGAAAGTTATCTTAGGTGCAACGCCCTCTTATAATGACCCCATAGTAAGAGCTGACAACTCTATGAATAACATTGTCAAGCCTCATAACCGGCAACTTGGTGATTGTCTTGTAGGTCTCATTAATTACACTAATGGGCCTATAATCCCTCAAGCTTTCAGCACCCCACTGTTTAGGGATTAGGACTAGCAAAGTCTTGTTGATGCCTCTTAGGTGAGCTCTTCCTTCTTGGAACTCTCCAATAGCTTGAAGTAAGTCTCCCTTGATGATGCCCCAGTAATGTTGAAAGAAAAACGTAGGGAAACTATTCGACCTTGGGGATTTGTCACCTGCAAGGGAGAAGATAGTAGATTTCACCTCCTCTTCTACAAAAGGACGAGGGAGACACCTCCTCTCCTCTATTGAAAGACGTGGAAGGAGGTCCTCTGAAATGGATGGTCTGACCGGCTCATTCTCAGTGAAAAGATGTGAGTAAAACTGTTTGTCATGCTTTTGTTGCACCCTTAATTTTCTCGACTAAGTTCGAGACAATATCATACATGTTAATGGACGGTTAAATCACGGCGTAAAGCCAACACCGTCGTTTAATGGAGTATCTCCATTCGGGCGGGTCTTAGAACCCAATCATATGACAAGATGAATGGTGTTGTAGCAAAAAGGAATGAAAGATATTCTTACGCGTAACTGACGAAGAGACCAAGCACCGTGTATCACGTGATCCAAGTAGATGCGAACCTCCTTCCTCGTCACCAACGGCACAAGACAAACACAAACAAACCCGAAGACCTCCTGCGTTCCTCTCTACATGTCCCGCTGTGAGCAATGGGCAAAAAAAGGGGTGGGGGGCAAAATAGGGCTTGAGAAGGAACGAGATGGGGACTCCAACTGGGCAAAAAGAAGGCCGCCCATGGGTTTTGATCTCGCGGGTTTGGGGCCTCTGTTGGGACCCAGCGAGGTCAACCGGCCTTGGTAGGGGTTGTTTGACCCCACTGGGTCCGCGCGGAGTCCAGCGGACCCCGTTGGACGGTCAAACATCTCCCAAAAAAATCCCTATACAAAGTGATCACACCAAGATGGTGCAGATCTCACTACCCCCCCCAACAAAACAAAAAGAGGGTAGTTGAGAGAATTCATATTACACGGTAACTCCGCCCATTCCCTCACCTTATCACAAATAAAAGAAACAAAAGACTCCTCAACTTTAACCTCCCTTCTAAAAGTACTATTGTTCCTATCACCCCACAAAGACCAAAGAGTGGCATACAGAACCATTCACCACACACTTATCTCCTCTGAGAGGCCAAGACCTACCCCAAGATCCGATGTAGTGATGCACCTCCAACTGACGGACCTCGAGGCCAACACATCCCACACCTCCCTCGAATATGAGTAGCCAACGAACAAATGGTCCAGGCTCTCATCGTCCAGCCCACACAAGCAGCAAGTAGATTGAATGCCGGGGACGAAATGAACCAGTCGGTCACGGGTGGGAAGCCTCCGGTGAAAAATCCTCCAAGTGAGAATCTTCACCTTCAGCGAGCTCCTCGGCCTTGGAACTCCTCCATCTCTACTAACCCGACATCCCTCCTGAAGGTTGGCGCCCAAGTGCCCCCTCAAAGCTGGGGAAAGCTCGGTCCATCATCCCCAAAGGATCTGCAACAACAACAAAGAGGTTGAGGAAAGACACCTCCAACGAGAGCTCATAGCACCATCTATCCTTCCAAAATAGGCACTTGTTGTCTGTCCCTAGTCGGACTCAAACACGGAGGAAAAAATATCCTTGCAAGTCAAAATGCCAGGCTAGATGGGAGAGGTTTGGGACATGAGTGGTGCATCCAAATCCCAACCCCCCTCCTACTATAGTACCTCTACTTGATCAGGTTCGCCCAAATGCCTTCATCCCCTGCCCCCAATCCCCATAACCACTTGCACAAGAGAGCCAAATTAAAATCTCCCACATCCTTAATCCCTAGTCTCCCATGCTCCTTGCTAGCAACTACCCTCCTCCACCTGATATCATGTGAACCGCTGCATCTCCCCCCACTCCCATGCCAGAAGAATCTCTCCTGAATGGACTCAATCATCTACACCACTATTCTCGGTATCCGAAACACTGATAGAAAATAGATAGATAAGTTGTCCAGAATTGATCTGCATAAGATTAATCTGCCCCCATAAGACAGCAGTCTAACCTTTCACCTAGCCAATTTAACCTCATACCTCTATAGAATAGGAAGGCAATCAACACACTGCAGAGCATCTAGGGATAGAGAGACCCAGGTAGGACAAGAGGAAGACAACTATTTGGCATCTTAATATGTGTGCCGCCCTCAGGAGTGGCATATCCTCCATATGAACCCCAACAAGAAAGCTCTTGTTGAAGTTAGCCTCCAAACCAGTAGTCTCCTTCAGCAACTCCAGAAGAAGTCTAGCCACATAAAAGTACTACTCACCCTCTGCCAAGAACATAATAGTATCATCGGCATACTATAAGTGCGTGACTGAGACGTCCCCTCTCACCACCTGGAAATCTCTAATCAAATCTGCAACCTCTACTCTTTGCCACACCCTGCTAGGAACATAAGTCACAAGAACAAAGAGAAGGGGAGACATTGGGTCTCCCTGCCTGATCCCTCTACCACTGTAGAAGTAGGAAGGTAGCTTCCCATTGACTAACATGGCAAAGGAAGTAGATGAGATATAGCTACAGATCCCGCCAATCCACTTATTCCCAAAACTCATCTTCTCCAACACATCAAACAAGTAACGCCAATTGACTCTGCCATCTTCTTCTTATCCCCACGTGGAATTCTCTTCCCACGTGGGCCCATCTTCCCATGGTTGCTCGGACCCATATGAAGAACAAGCCAATCTTATGGCCCATCTATCAGGCCTTGTTCGTCAAATGGACCCAACTTAGACTCAAAAACTCATTGCAAATCACCTTAATGGACCTTCTCTTCTTAATGGGCCTTCTCCTCTTAATGGCCCTTCTTTCCTTAATGGGCCTCATTCTTCTAATGGGCCCTACTCGCTTCATGGGTCGTTTCCTCTTAATGGGCCTCTTCCTTCTCCTTCCTACGCTGCTGGCCCAATTTTCAATGGCCAATTCCATGTTAATGGGCCTCTTCTTTCTACCCATGTTGCTGTTGGCCCAATGGGCCCATATCCTAACTTTCCTTCCAGGCCCACATATCCTTCTATTCCTAGAATGGGCCCTCATTACTCTTCTCAGCTCGGATCCTCTTATCCGGCCCGTTATCCTATTCCTAGTCTAAATTCACAACCTCTTGCTCAAGTTGGCCCACATTGCTCTTGATCTCTCTCGACCCAGGAGATGATTGTTCAAACACAATGCCAGCTTGATGAACTTCAATGTTGGATCGATCCCAAACCCTCCTTGAGTGTCCCTTTTGCATTCTGAGACCTTCAGCTCCCGCCATCTTCATAAATTCCTACATATCGCCGTTATGGTGGAGTCAGTGACCCATATGTGCACTTGAAGGAGTTTCTGCATGAGTCGGCCCAGTTTTGACATGACCAACACTTGATGGCTTATCTATTTGGTCTATCATTAGAAGGTCCAGCTCAGGATTGGTTCTTCTCTCTGCCGCAAGAGAATGTTGTGAATTTTCAAATGGTGCAAGATAAGTTTATTCAGTAGTATCAGGAGTAGGTTGGCCCCAAGTATTCTATGGTGGATCTGGCCCATAAGAAGATGAAGCCCGATGAGGAGTTCTCTACCTTTGCCGACCGCTGGCGTCGCCTGGCTGCACAAGTCTCGGGACATATTTTGGAGCAGGAGTAAATCAAGATGCTTATTTCCAATGCAACGCCTGAGTATCGGTCCATCTTAGCCCTTAATGATATTACCTCTTGGCAGCAGTTTTACAGCCAAGCCTGCTTCATTCACCACCAACTTCAAAGTTCCCTTGACCCTGAGTCCCTTCCACCTTCCGCCACATACACCTCGCTATCCACCTGTACCCCTTTTGAAACTCCCACAAGTCAGCCTTCCACCACATATCCCTCCGTGAGTCTACCCTCCACAAATCTACATACCTCCATGGGTCAACCTTCCGCCTCTACATATCCACATGTGTCTCCGCCTATGCCTCCACCTCTTGCCAAGGGAACACCGAACCACGAGCAAGTAGATGCCGTCCACTATATACCTCCCCGTCCTACTCCTACACCTCCACTGAGTCCCTCCATTAGCCACCACGTGCCTTTGCCTACGCAACCTCCACAACCCTCTCCATTGCCTTCTCATACCCCTCGGCATCTGCCTTGTCCGAAGCGAGCTCCTTGTTCTTCATTGCCAGAGTGTTTCATTGACATCTTCAGGGCTCTGATGGCAACTCATGCGTTGTAGCTTTCTCCGGTTGTGCCTTGCCAACCTGCGGTCAAAAATATGCTTCAGTATTGTGAATATCTTTGCCGACAGGGGCATTTGATTGAGGATTGCCCCAAGTTCCGGGAGTAGGTTTGTGATTTGGAAGACAAGAAGAGGATAGATTGGCCCGCGATTCGCAAGGTTGTTCTACAGCACATTCAATTTTTTCTCAAAGTATTTTTTTGCATTGTTAGATTGAAAGACTTGATTTTTTCTTAACTTTGATCACCCTTGGAACTCTGCTTGAGCTTTTAACAAGTATATCCAGGTACAATGAGTAAAATCATCAATGAAACTAATAAAGTAGTGATGACTATGAAGAGAAGGAATGGGTGAAGGCTCCCAAACATCAGAGTGAACCAATTGGAATGAAAATTGACTTCTGTTACCTGAATAAGGAAAGTTTGCACGACACTGTTTTGCCAAAGGCCATGCATGACAACTGAGAGACTCATCATTTATTTGACTAAACAACGACGGGTAGAGAACCTGTAAAGACTGAAAGGAAAGATGACTTAAACGAAATGCTGTAGATATATTCTTCAATACCTGATCTGTGGTACTGCTGGTCGTCAAGTGGAGGACTGATCCAACACCCAAGTCAAAGTAGTAGAGACCACCAACTTCATGCCCAATCCCAATCGTTCGCCTTGTCTTTAGGTCTTGGAAAAGGTAATTTAAGGATTTATTGAGACTACTCACAGACAAGAGATTTAGGGACAAGGTAGGAACATGAAGGGTAGAAGAGAGGACAAGGTGTTCGTTTAATCTGATGGAACCTCGACCTGCAACATTAGCCTTGGAACCATCAGCAATGGTCACTTTGTCATGGCTGGAGATCAACAAATAAGATGTAAAAAGTGTAGGAGTACCAGCCATATGGTCGGTTGCCCTAGAGTCAATGACCCAAGGGTGAGGTCCCGAACTTGCAGTGGCACTCATAGCAATGCCAGCCGTACCTGACATGGAAGGGAGGACGAGGTGAATGTGGGACTAAGCTGTGACAATAGACACTGCAGTTGTGCAATATCCTGAGACGTCAAACCCTATAGTGGAGGACCTTGCGAACTAGATGCATCTTGTGTCGGAGGCGGTCCTTTAGCAGGTTGACACTTTTTCCCTCTTTGAAATTTAGCTGACTTTTTCTGTGGGTGAAGATCCCAACAATCATCAGATGTATGATTCTCACGACCACAAATTTTTCTAGCCTTTGACTTGGTCGATTGCCCCGAAGTGCCTTTGATTGATTTCTGACCAGCACTAACATATGCCCCGGATTCTCCCATTAGAAATGAGACAATATGATCATTCATGGCTTTGCGTTGTCCCTCTTCTCTGAGCACCTTATAGTAGACTTGCTCTAGATATGAGTTTCTCCATGTTAAGAATTTGACCCCGTAGGGTCTCGAGCTCTTGATTCAAACTAGCCAGGAACTTGAAGACCCTAGTTCACTGAATGTATGCCACAAATTTTTTCTGATCTTCATTGCATGACCAATCATCTATGACATAGTAATCTAAATCCTCCCACTTGCTACGGAGCAAGCCATAATACCCAATGACAGAGAGAGCACCTTGGGTGAGGCCATGAATATCATCCGTCAGTTGATAGACCCGAACCATATCTTGTTTTGTCCGAACATTTCTTCAAGGAGAACCCACATATCACTTCTTGTTTTCTTTCTGATAATGAGCCCTTGAAGGTCGGGGCTGACTAAGTTCACCAACCAGGACATGACCGCATTGTTTTCAAGTTCCCATTTATCAAAATCAGGGTCAAAATCACTAGGCTGTTGAAGTTTCCCATTTATGTAACCAATTTCCTCCCTGCCTGCATCGAGCTGGTTGCAGAAGGAGCGGCTGAAGTCATCTTTGTCTGCAATATAAATAGAAGATTGAATCAGAAAATATTGGGTGGCCGGCGGCTAAGGTGGGTGTTGGTGGCAATGGTGGAGTGGGAAAGAGAGGCGGTGCTGCGTGGTGAGTGAAGCGGGGGGTGCAGTTGCAGGGGAGAGGGGCGGTGGTTGTCTAGCGCGGAGGGGAGGCCAGTGGAGAGGTGGTCGGCAGCGTGAGGAGGTGAGATGGGCGAAGGGAGAAGAAGGAGGTAGGCGGTTGTGGGGTGGAGAGGGTGATGACGGGGGGGTGTGGGCTACAGAGAGAGAGGGAGAGCGGCGAGGGAGATCAGCGAGGGAGTGGCCGTGGGTGGCTGCCAGTGGAGGTGCAGGGGGGTGGTGAGACGGGTGTGGCGAGGTGTGAGGGACAGGAAGTGGTTGAAGCAATATGAGAGAAAGAAAGTGCGATGAGGAGGTTGAGGGGCGCACTGGAGGAATGGGTCAGAGAGGGAGATAGGGTTCTCTACGTGTGGGTTAAAGAGAAGGAGAGGTTTGCATGCATAGGGTGGGGTGTGAACGGTGTGGCCTGCATGTGTGGGTCGCAGTGAGAGAGAAAGAGGACGACAATGGTGGTTATGCAGTTGAGAGGGTAGTGGCAGTGAGGGCGGAGTTGGCTGGAGAGAGTGAGATAGTGGGAGTGAGAGGGGGGAATGGGAGGTCCGTCGGGTTTGTGGGTTGTAGAGGGGGCGGGAGAGTGAGTTGAGAGATGGGTGAGTTTTTGTGCGTTACGATTGTAGGATGTGTGGAGAGGAAGGGAGAGGGAGAGAGAGTGGCCGTCGATCCCCTGGGTTCTCCAGAGAGTGGGAGAGAATGAATGAGGGAGGAGTGGGTCTCCGATGGGTGGTGTGTGACGGAAGGAAATATGAGAAAAGGAGGGGGAGAGAGATCACCGGCGGGAGAGTGTAGTGGAGAGAGTGAGAGGGATGGGAGACCGTAATGTGAGAGAGAGGGATGCATCAGAGGGAGAGAGAGAGAGGGTTCACGGTCGGAGGATGTTCGGTGAGGGGGGTGGTGACAGGGAGAGGAGAGAAGTCAGAAGAATGGAGGGGGTCTCGCAGTGGGAAGAGAGAAAGAGAGGGAGGGTTCGCGTGGGTTATGAGAGGAGAGAGAGAAGGTGGCCGGCGTGGTGGTGCGTCTGTGGGAGAGAAGTGGGGAGAGGAGTTGGTCACCGGCGGGGGTGAGAAGATGGCGTGGGGGAGCTTGCGTGGGAGGTCTGCTGGGTTTCACCGTCCGTAAGAGGGAGAGAGTGGCCTGGGGAGAGGGGGTTTCGCTGGGGAGAAAGGGAGCAGGGAGAAGGGGGTGGTGCATTGCTTCCAGCAGGCTTGGAGGTTGTGGGTTAGAGAGGAGAGGAGTTGGGTGAGTTCGATGGGAGGGAGAGAAAGAAAGAAAGAGAGAGCGGGAGAAAGGTTCGCGCTCCTGAGAGGTGGTTAGCAGGGCAGGGTGGTCGCCGATGGTGAGGAGGGGGTCGTGGTTAGAAAGAGAGAAAGGTGGGGGTTCTCTACCGTGGGTGTGAAGAGAGGAGCTGGGTGAGTTTGATGGGAGGGAGAGAAAGAAAGAAAGAGAGACCGGGAGAAAGGTTCGCGCGCCGGGGAGTTGGTTAGCAGGGCAGGGTGGTCACCGGTGGTGAGGAGGGGGGCTTGGTTAGAAAGAGAGAAAGGTGGGGGTTCTCTACCTTGGGCGTGAAGAGAGGAGCTGGGTGAGTTCGATGGGCAGGAGAGAAAGAAAGAAAGAGGGAGGGGGAGAAAGGTTCGCGCATCGGGGAGAGAGAGGGAGAAAGAGAGCTGATGCTGGCCTCCTTCTCTGGCATGAGCATGCACCGGGGCAGCGTCTGTGCGGTTCGAAGGCGAGGGCAACCTGCTCAGAAAGAAAGGCGACGAGCGTCCAGGCTTCAAAAATGCGCAATCCGACGGTGGGCATCTTCTCAGGAGCGGGGATGATGCTCCTGCAGTCCCCCTCGAGGTTCCTGCTCAAGATCCTGGAGAGCCGGGCGTTCGGGTGAGTAATCTTGTTTAAATTGCCGACGGGTCCACGCAGTGTGCCGAGGCTGGGGATCTAGGTTTACTCGAATCCTGGAGCTTGTAGCTACGTTTACGCAGGTTAGTTCGTTCCTCAGATGGTCTCGGGGTTCGGAATTGCCGGAGAACCTGGTTGCTTGCTGACCGAAATTATGAAGTCTTGTTGACCGACTTCTTATAGTTCCACGAGTTGTCTTCATCTTTCCGAATTTTTTTTAGTGGTTAACGGGGAAGGTTTAATTTTTCTAGTGCCTCTGAGCGACGTGTGACTTCGTGTTTGATTCTTCAGTGGCCCGGAGAAAAGCGTCGATCTTGATTGCCACTCGGTCGAATTCGATGATATCCGCTATCATATCCAGGTGTCTTTTTCTTTTCTTCTTTCTTTTTGGTGTATAGGTTGTTTTTTGTAGATGTTCAAGTAACATGCAAATAGACAAGGAGTAGTGCGGCGTTCTGCATAAGTTTCGATTCTTACAACGATTTTTGTTTATGTCACCAGTTCTCTGTTAAGAGCCCTAATTTCATGCTGATATCGGTGTCGCTGCCCATTCCCCCACCGGAAACTGTGTTCGTCGCTGGTCTCCCTTTTGGTGCCATAGAAGCTGTGAAGGCAGCGTACGGTGCCGTGGTGCAGATTCTTGATCCTCCAAAGGATGGGTACAATCTCACGATGAAACTCAACTTGTCCAAACTTCCATCAGATGAAGGTCCAACAAGTTCCTTTCCCAAGGTCATTATGCGCTTGCTATATTTAACATATCGGTGCATAGAAATGTAGATTACTGTCCATACAGGTGTCAACATCTTTTGCAGCTGTTAAAGTATTGCACACGGAAGATATACTGTACGTTTTTTTTAAAGTAAAAAAACGCATCTTACTGCTTAAGAACTCTCGAGATCTTGTATGAGTCTTACACATAATATAAATGAGGAAATGCTTGCCAGGACTCATAGAAGGAACTGTCACATGAAGTTCAAAAAGAGGAATAGAGTGGCAGAAGGATTTACCAGGAGCGTCTAGAGAATAAGTGGTTGATAGTTGTGCAGATCAGAAAACCAAGGATGAATATTCACGAGAATAAAGTTTATTTCTGATTTTTCTAGAGAAGCAATCAAGAAGATGGGAATTTGGGAACTCAGATATTGACCCTCCAATCCGGCACCAATCTGTCACAAGTTAGGTAGACGTTCATGATGAATTTTGCTTTCAATTCAACCATGAATTTAATAACCAAATAGGCATGTGGATGAAAATAGATGTGGGGAAGTTGTTATAGGATGAGGGCTGGTGCACTGGAGTATGCGTTTTTACAGCCCCATCTACTAAACATCTGAACTTTGCTTCACATGGCTGCTTAGCCCATCAAATCTTTTGATCCTGAATTGGATCTAAGCAGACTTGAATTTGATGGGCAAGGCTTAATGATATATCATATTAACTCAGCAGGAATGGAAGCATCTCAACAATCAATATCAGAAGAGACATCAAAGGGGGTCTGGGAAAGAATTTGAAATAACCACTGTTTTACGCCAGTATCCCTAGTTACTCAGTGTGATTGACTATCCTACTTCATTTTGAACAAAGGTAGCATGTCACTTCATGACATAGTTCTTCTCACTTCTTTGATGAGTGAACAATATTTCTCAGTGAGTCTATGCCATTGCTCTGCCGTTGTATTTTTAAAATTTTCAAACAGAGTTAACTTTGACACTTCATGACACAATCATCTTAACTTCAGAGGTAAAGGGACATGATTTTTCAATGGACCATTGTCATTGCTCTGTCATGTGCTGCCCTTGGGGATTATTAGACTGCTTCAATGTTTAACAACAATACTCAGTTTAAAGTACACCCCTAAAGTTGCCTCTATACTTTAGATTTTTAGGTTTAGAGAAAGTTTTAGGACAAAAACTTTTCAAGGCTGGTTTAGGTTCATTAAAATTGTATATAGTCATTTCCAAGTCTTTTAGCATTGTACTCATAGAATTATTAACCCTAAACTTTTAGATTATTTTGGGCATTCATGGAGCTTTATAAAAGAAGATTCTTATTTCAGTTTTCTCTGAGTTATGTAGCTTGTGAACAGATACAGATCTTCCCCTGAATCCAAGCTCATTATTTAAGGAAGTTTTGAAAAAGATAAAGCAGAATTTGGATGGAACAAGAAGGGAGCTCAAAGAAGATAACAGATGTTCACAGATGAATATCCAAAGATCAGATAATATCAGAGCATATGAGTCAACAAGTCGACTGATATTTGGAGGTTTGCAAGGATATCAAGCAAAGTCAGTCGACTTAGAACCAAGTCAGTCGACTTAGCCACCATTTCTCCATAAGACATAAATATGATAACTTCTGACCAAATGAAGAACACACTCAGTAACAAATATACTATGAACCTGTCTCAACAGCAGACAAACTCTACTGACTCCCCCTCATTTTGAGACTCTATCCAGCAAATCACCATTAGATCAAATAACTACATGAAAACAAGGTTGACTAACCTTCAGTACTTGGTAGAGACAGTTCTCACGCATAGTGAGAATTTTCAAATAGACTTAATATGTCCTTCCATAAATCACTATTTGATATGCCAGATGGTCAACCATGCATATGCAGTCAGAGACACCAGACCTAAGAATGTGACACTATAACTGACTCTCCCTTATTTTCTTAACCTATGGACTCTTGACAACTATATATAGAGATCCCTGGTACCTGGCGGAGCATGTTCTCAAGCATGATGAGTGTTTTCAGACAGACTTGATCTGCCCTTCCACAAATTATCATTTTATATACTAGTGGGTCAACTACACACAGCCAACCTAAGACAGACATGTAAAGATTAGACATGCAAAATTAACTGCCCCTGACAAGAATAACCTATGACTTCTAGGAATTACCAGAACTGAACCTGACAAGTTTAAGACATGGGAGGTCTGCATAGACCTAATTCTCTTCTTAGAGTTGAAAATATTTCATTATTCAAAGGTTTTTGTAAAAATGTCTGCAATTTACTTTTCAGTTTCTATGAACTACAATTCAAATTTTTTCTTACTAACCTCATCTCTAAGGAAATGATGTCTTATTTTTATGTGCTTTGTTCTTGAATGTTGGATGGGGTTCTTTGTTAAATTGATGGCACCTGTGTTATCACACAATATGGGTGTATATCCAAGATCTATATCATAGTCTTGGCTGGAGTTGGTGCTTTATCCACAGCACTTGGGTCTCACAGCTCCCTTTAGTAAAATATTCTACTTTTGTAGTGGATTGGTCCACTGAGTGGGGGGGCCTGGTTGGTGGGCCCGCGCCCGGGCTGGGGGTGGGGGGGGGCGGCGGCGTCGGCTCCCCCCCCGCCCCCGACGCCCGCGTCGAGCCCGCTCACGCGGCCACCGTGTAGTTCACGGTGTTGGAGGCGCCCGCGGTGGTGGTGACGATGACCGGCGAGGCACCGGCGGCGCCGGTGGGGATCGTCACGACGAGCAGGTTCGGGCCCACGTACGTGATCTCCTCCGGGGCGAGGGAGACGCCGTCGATCGTGACGGTGGCCGCCGCGGTGAAGTTGGAGCCCGCGATCGAGAGCTGCTCGCCCACGGCGCGGCCGGCGGGGGTGACCGAGGCGATGACCGGGTCGGCCAGGACCGCGGCGCCGGCCCACGGGTTCTCGATCTCGAGGATCTTGCCCTTGGAGGTGAGCGTGTGGACGACGTCGGACGTGTTGCCGACGGTGCCCGTGGTGGGCGGGGTCTGCGCGACCGACACCCACGCCTCGAACGCGACGGGGTGCGGGGTCACGCCCGCGCTCTTGGGCTTGTGGTACCAGCGCACGTGCGCGGCGTTGAGCGTGCCGGGCAGGCGCGACTTGGTGTCCAGCAGCTCGACCTCGGGCAGGTACAGGCCCGTGCCGGTGTCGGTCGCCAGGCGCGACGTGGCGGCCAGGGCCACGCCGACGCCGACGACGCCCTGGTTCGGGTTGCCGTCGTCGTCCATGGTCTGCTCGTCGCGGGTGACCTGGGTCGGGGTCGGCGTCATGGTCGTCATGAGCCGGTGCGCCTGCCACGTGGGCGTCTCGCTCCCGTCGGTGAGGTCGATGTCCAGGCCCCACTCGTGGTCCGAGACGAGGGCGTAGCCGGCGGGCAGGGAGGTGGGAAGTGCCATGGTTCAGGTCTCCAGTTCTGGTTGGATCTCGTAGTTGTCGACCCGCTCGCGCCGGCCGTTCCCGTCGATGCCGAGCTGGGTGCTCGACACGCGCTTCATGAGGTGGATCGGGCCGGTGTGCATGAGCCCGTGCAGGACGTCGAAGGCGTCGTCCGCCATGCCGTCGGCGTCGTCCGGGTCGTTCGGCCTGCCGCGGAACCTCAGCTGCAGGCGGCGAGGGCCGGGCACCTCGCTCAGGTCGTCGCTGGTGGTGTACGGCGTGATGCCGCAGGCACGGTCCGGCGCGGTCCCGACCCGGCCGTAGAAGATGCCGGTCTCCGATGCCTGGTAGTTCGGGCCGTCCGGCCGCCACGCCCAGCTCGTGCCGGCGGCCAGGACGGTCGCCACGGCGTTGGTCAGGTCGGCGTCACGCGGCATGTTCACCCCCTGGATTCCTGGCGCCCGCGCGCGGGCGGGCGGAACATCGGCGCATGAACCTGTTCACGGCACTCTTCGACACCCGCTTCGACCGGCTCATCACGCGCCAGCTCCTCGGCGTCGTGTACGCCGTCGCGCTCGGGCTGCACCTGCTCGCCGGCGTCGTGGCCGCCGTGGCGCTCATCGCCAGCGGGGGCTACGGGATCCTGCTCAGTCTCGGCGTCGTGCTGGTGACCGCGCTGCTCGCGCTGGTCCTGCGCGTTGCGTTCGAGTTCGTCGTGGTGTTCTTCCGCGCAGCCGAGGACGTGCGGGCGCTGCGCTCGGCGTCTGGGGCGACGGTCTAGCCGAGGCGGCGCTCGATCCCGGCCGCGACCACGCGCTCGTACTCGGCCACCGACTCCAGGCTGGTGCGCTCGAGGAACTTCGCCTCACCACCGTGCGGGTGCTGCAGGTCGAGCGCCTCGTGCTGGCGTCGCTTCGCCGCCCTTGGCCTTTGCTTCCTGGTCGCGTCGGGCGCGTTGCTGGGCGCCATGCAGCCGGGCTTCGCCGATGACGGTGACGACGATGCCGGGGTCATGCCGCCGCCCCGGCCGCAGCCGGTCTTCGACGAAGGACGGCTGCTCGCGACCGGCGGGGTGAGCAATATCGAGGGTGTGGGCGGCGGCGGGCTCGTGCCCTGGGCGCTCGTCACCGGCTACGGCTCGCGCGACGGCATCGGCGTGAACGCGCATGAGACCTACGTGCCCCTGCGCAGCTTCACGCTCCATTCCGCCGGCGCCGCGATCGGTCTCTACGACCGGCTGGAATTCTCCTTCGCCCATGACTGGTTCGACACCAACGGGACGGGCGCGGCGCTCGGCCTCGGAAAGAACTTCACCTTCGAGCAGAGCGATTTCGGCGTGAAGGCCCGGCTCTTCGGCAAGGCGGTCTACGATCAGGATACCTGGCTGCCGCAGACCTCGCTCGGCCTCATCTACAAGACCAACGACCGGTCCGACATCCTGAAGGCAGTCGGCGCCAAGCACGGTTCCGGGGTCGATTTCTACATCGCCGCGACCAAGCTGCTGCTCGATTACAGCGTCCTGCTCGACGCGACGGTGCGGGTGACGCGGGCGAACCAATACGGGCTGCTGGGCTTCGGCGGCGACCGCAACGGCGATTACGAGCCGGAATTCGAAGGCTCGGTCGCCTATCTTCTCTCCAGGCGCTTCGCCGTGGGCGGCGAATACCGGCAGAAGCCGAACAATCTCGGCTTCGCGGAGGAGGGGGCCGCCTATGATTTCTTTGCGGCCTATTTCTTCAACAAGCACGCCTCGCTGACCCTCGCCTACGTCAACCTGGGCAGCATCGCGACCAAGAGCAACCAGGATGGCGCCTATGCCTCGCTTCAGCTCGGGTTCTAGGACGGTGCCGCCGCGCCCGCGGCTTCTGCCGGTCCTGCTGGGGCTCGCGCTGCTGCTGGCGGCCGGGCCGGGCCGCGCGTCGAGCCTGTCCGATGCCATGGGCGGCCCGGCGGGCTTTCGCAAGATCGCCAGCGGCACGATCGACAATGCCCTGGCCGACCCGCGCATCGGGCCGGTCTTCGTCGACGTCAACATCCCGCGCCTGAAAGGGCTGCTGGCCGTGCAACTGTGTCAGGTCGCGGGCGGGCCTTGCGTCTACGAGGCCCAGAACATGCACCAGGCCCATGCCGGGCTGCATCTGCGCGAGGCGGATTTCAACGCCCTGGTCGAGGATATGGAAAAGGCCATGGATGCGCTGGGCATTCCCTATTACGAGCAGACGAAGCTGCTGGCGCGTCTCGCGCCGATGGAGCGCCAGGTGGTGACGCAGCCATGAGCAAGGCCGGCACGGTGCTTTTCGGCCTCAGTCGCCGCTGTCTCCTTGCGCTCTTCATGGCGGCGCTGGTCACCTCCTTCAGCATCGGCGCCGTGCTCGCCGGGACGACCGTGACCGTGTCGCAGAAGCGACGCGCCTTCCATCCGAACGTCCTGCATATCCAGCAGGGCGATGTCGTACATATCCTCAACGACGACGAATTCACCCATCAGATCTATATCGACAGTCCCGGCTTCAAATTCGAGTCCGACGAGAAGGCACCCGGCCAGTCGGTCGATATCCGCTTCACCCAGGCCGGAACCTTCGAGGTAGAGTGTCATATCCACCCCCGCATGCGCCTGACCGTGGTGGTCGCCCCGCATTGACCCCGCGCGATGTCCCGTAAAGGGTATGCAGGAGGAACGCGGTCACGGTGGCGATTGCCAAAGGGCCGCTATCTGTTCAGAGTGCAAAAAATGCCAGAAAACTTAAGTGTTTTCTAGACCATTGGGTTTTAAGGGTACAACCAGCTCGGCATCCTAGTATGAATCTCAGGCTCGCGGAGACTTACGAAGGCCTTGAAACAAGATCACCTAGTCCAGCAGAAAGAATATCCAATGGAGAGGATCACAAATCCAAGAGGTGTTCCTATCAAGTGCATGTGTAACTAATAGCAACGTACCAGAATATGCGCTATATGTGAACTTATAAAATAGAAAGAGATGAGAAAAGAATGTGTCAAATCATAAGACAAAGTGTAGGAACATTGCATAAAAACTCTTTAAGTACAAAACCATAAGATTTGGGCAAGAAAATAATATACATGAAAATAACTTTTAAACATGCTAACGTGAAACCTGATATAATAGAAATCATGAGTAACATGAAATAACTTCTAATCGTAGGTAGAAGCCAAAAATAATAAGACTAAGGCATGGGTTCTATCGAATCTGCTAAGGATATAGATATATCTTAATTCAGTTATAGGAACCAAGTAGCGGTCTAAGGGCCGCTACTTAGAAATAGCGGTCTGTCAGGGGCCGCCTTCCTAGGAGGCAGTCTCTGAGGAACCACCTTCTGTCTGTAACAGACAAAAGTTTACATAACATGCGAGGCTTATATTAGGGCAACTAATGCATGAAAACTATAAGGAATAGAAGGATAATATATGAGAACATATTTAAAACAAAGAAATACATGAATATAGGTATGAATTTAAGCCAAACTTGTTAACTTTTTGTTAAGGTGGTAGGGATGGCATGCAAAGAAAACCAGATTGCGCAGTCATGGGAAATCATTAATACGCCATGTATAAAGTATGAAATCGTGAGAAAATTGAGGGTTTTTACTCCTAATACATTGTTTAAGCCATCATGAGATAACCTACCTTTGGGATTGGCTCTAGACTTTGAATTTCTCACTAGAAGGATGCTCCCGTTCCTGCGCGTCTTGTGTGGAACTAGCAACTTCCTGACCTTTTAACTCCTTAACCTCTCGACCTTAATTCACAAAATTTGGAAGGTGATTAGAAGACATAAAGGGGAATAATAAACTCTAAAGGTTGGACTTGAAATTACCTCTACTAAGGTCCCTAAACTTCGAATCTTCGCCAGAAAAATATGCTCGTTCTTGTGCGTTTTGCAGAGAAACAACTACTTCCGAACATTCTAGCTTTCTGGATGCTTGATCTCCTATCACGAGATTTTGAGCAAAGTTAGACAATACTAAAAGAAACAAAATCTTCTAAAGACTTACCCTGAAATAACGAAGTCTTACCTTTGAACCACGCACTCCAAAAATAGGGTTCGCATAGAATAAAATTAGGAGTTATTTATAGGAAATGACCTAGGGCTGAGAGATTAGGTCGAATTAAGAATCCTATAGAGCATCAATACAATCCTCTAGGAGTCCTAAGTAGGTTTCTATGCCAGAGCACACCTATCCTTGGCAATTGGATGGATAAAAATCAATTTTTCCATGATTATCAAATCCCGTTTACGGAAGCAGAAACGCAGTCGAGTGTGGACCGCGTCTTGGAGGATGCGGTCATGCGATAGACCGCCTTCTGGCAAATTTTTTGAAAATTTCATATTTTCCTATTTATATGCTATTTATCTCCTAATTAGCCCATTTATCTATTTTAAATTGAAAGAATAGTCCCAATTACGTTTCTACATCACAATTTTGTCAACTCAAAGAATTTTTCACGATTTGCATAGAGACAATCTGAATTTTTCTAAGAGTAATCAAGTTCAAAATATCACTTTTTATGCGAGGAGACACATGGAGCACATGTCAGACTCTCCGGTTACTCAAAATAATGAACCATTTCACCTCATTTTGAGCAGAGGTACTACAGTACAACACCTTTCAAAAATGAATCACATCACAGTTCAGGTGACGTGCATCTAGTTTACTCAGTGAGACTGAGCATTGCTCTGCCTTTCATTATTCAAAATTTTCAAATAGAGGCAAGTAACTTTTTCCTCAACTGCCTCTACAACATACATGCAGCATGTATAATTTCTCTAGAGTATTGAAAAGAAATTCCTATATCCTTATGAATAACACTCATCTTCACATTATAGTGCATGATGTGTGTGAATTTGATTTAACATGCTTGGAGAAAATTTAACTCAAAACAAGATAGTGCAGCTCCCCCTATGTAAATGCACTTATCAAAAAGTCCTCCCCCTTAGTGTTTGACATGAAGTACACTAGTTAAGACTCAGATGCAACATTATTTATCAAGGGAGTATACGGTCTTAGAAGTTTCAAGGAATGGGTTATAGCATATACTTACATGTAAGCACACAGTGAGAACATGTAAATTGTAATGCAAAATGCAACAAGGGTGCAATATGCAAGATTTCAGATTTCACATGACAACTTTATATGCATCTAATGCAACTAAAGCATGACATGTATTTTTTCAAAATGTGATAACGTAGTTTTATTTTGAAAAGAGAATTCAGAAAATTCATTCAAAGTATTAAAATCATCACATGATAAGCAGCCACAAAGCACTATCATCATCCAAAAGAGAATGGAATAGCATGAATCTCAAATTTTTAGCTAGCAAGACTCCCCCTAAATCAAATGCATGAATTTCAAATAATTTCAATCAAGAGTGATGCCATATGCATAGAAGACTCATAGAATAATGATCAGAAAAATACAATACTTTCCCATATGACATTGGGGGGTTTAACAAACAAATGAGCATGGTGTAACATCTAAGGATTCATTCAGAACCAAACATTTGATTTTTTCTGAGTTCTGATATGAGGCGGAGATTTTGGTCCGAAGATCCAAGTCACGCATAGTGAGAGGTTCAAAGTGGACGTAATCCACCCTTCCACTACACACCATTTGAGATAGTAGAAACCTTAGATAATCTCACACATACATAAGTAATTCCATTTAAAAAGACATTCAATGGCCATAACAGTCTCATATGAGAACATAATCCAAACTGACCAATTTTCTCATAGTTAAGACCTATCGCAAGAACACCAAAAATTACTCTAGATTATGAAAACCAAGAGTTTATTTTCATACCTTTGCCTTGATCTACCTTTATTTATCAACATTCCTTCATTGGCCTCAAGGCATTCTTACAGTAAAAACTCATTTGATAGTTTTGGGTACCCAAGTCTTCTTGGGTCCCTTGGGTTCAACTGCACCTTTGGGAAGTGCTTTCCACATAGTTTGGGCACACATATCATCAAAATTCATTAAAGTACATTCATGCATGGTATGCCCAAATTTACCACAACAATGACAAGAGATATTTCTTCTTCTTTTGAAAATAAATTCATTTTGACATGCTTTTAAATCATCTCTTTTTATGATGTAACAATCATGCATTTCGTATCTATATTTTTCACAATAGAAGCATTCAACTTTCTTTTTCGAACCAACATGATTTTTAGATTTTCTCTCGCTCTGTTGTCAATCAGTTTACTGGCCAAGAAGGGTTCTCCACCCAGATTGTGCTAACTTATACGGCTGCCAAGAGTTTGTGGGATTCTATATTAAAGGGGCAATTGGCCGTATCTCTAGCAATTTCAAAGGACATTCTGCAATTTCTATGCAATCTCCTCGGTTCGTCGGCACGTCGGCCACGTCAACGCCGTGTATCACTCTCCATCAGTTCCATCCTTCTCCTCTGTCAAGGGAGTTATGCTTCAAGCCTAATTGCCGAATGGAATTGTCGAATCTCCATATCTTGGTGCCAACTGACAAGATTCCATGGTTTTGTAATGCTGATTTATCTAAGGAGTCACTTGTTCAAGAATGTCCATCTATTGTTAGCACAGAGTGTTTAGGGGCAACCGCCCCAATCAAGCTATAGGTTCATAACCGGGCCAGGCCATCTGTTAGATGGGCCTATTATTTGAGAAGATATTACAAATCAAGGAGCCCAAAGGTCTGAGCCCGCACCAGATGGGTCCACTACAAGCCAGTTTTAGCTAAGAAGAGGCGACGGCGCAAGTTCAAGGGCCGTCAGTTGTACACTCAGGGGTCCACTTCTTCTTCCTCTCCTTTTCGTTCATCATTTTTCCTGCTCAGCTCCCACCCTTAGGTGGTGTATCTTCCTTCCGCCAATCCCATTTCTACAATTTCTTCCTCTCTTCTCGGGTCCATGAACCCTCATTCTTCTCCCTCTCACCCAGATCCTTCCTATTTTCACGATTCTAGGCCTTGGCCTATGTTATCATTTCATCCCGACTTCAGGACCCCTCCTGATTCTTCCTCTTCTCATTCGGAACCTCCGGATCTTTCCTTCCATCTCGATTTTGGGATATCTTCTGATTTCCCTTCCCTGAGACTTCTGGGTGTTTTCTCTTATCCTTCTCCGACTTTGTCGGATGACTACCATTATCTTTCTATGACCTTGTCAGATGATTATCATTCCTCTTCTCCGACTCTGTCGGATGATTATTCTTCTCCTTCCTCATCATCGCAGCAATCTCCTCATTATCTTTCCATTCATTCTACCTCACCCTTTCGGGGTCCTTGCCCTTTTTCTTGCTACTTTTGAGGCTTTAGTTCACCTTGATCTCAGTTAATCCTTATTTATTCTGTATCTGATTCCTTGTTATCAGGGTCTCTACACCCTAACGAGAGAGTTCTAGCCCTCGTCTCTCTTTCTTTTTATCATTCTGCGTCTAGTTTGGCATCTGCCACTTCTCTCGTGTCAAGGAATCCAGTCCGTTGCTATCCTCTTCTTCCCATCCTATCAAGCAAGGAATACAAAGCTCGTGCTAAATGAAGTTCATTGATCAAGATCACTTCGGGATGTTACTTTCATGCCATGGATTTGCGAAGGTATCTTTTAATTGTGTAAGAACATGCTATTACTCTTTTATTTCTACACATGATCATAATATTGGTTCCTCAACATGGTTGAGTGGTATAGGTCTAGCCTAGTTGGTCATGTTCAGTCAAATGAAGCCGCTTCTGTAGCACCTTAGGCTAGTAATAACTCCACGCTGGGAGTCTACTTTCTTTCCCCGGTTGTTGAGGGTGTCCTTTTAGCATGGGTTTTTCACACACTACATGGCAAGCCATAGTCGATTTTCCTCTAGAGCAACATTGTTGCTACTTTGGCCATACCATGGGTATGCATGAAGGCCCTTTCTCTTCTTTGCTCGGCCGACTGCAAGGGCAAGAGCTTAATGGATGAGATGGTGGTGGAGAGCTTGACCTGAGTTAGACGATTTTTAGGCTGGTCTCCGTGGGCCCCTTGCCTTTGCCACCAGAGTCCAGTGGGGGGGAAAACCAGCCAGAGGACTCGACCTAGAGCAGATGGTCTGTGTGTGCACACGTAGTTGGGGACTTAGGACACGCGTTGACGAGCATGACCCCAGCTAGTCCTTATTGTGGTACTTGTGCGCGTCTGAATCTCACGCCCGGGGCGCTGTAGCTAGACACTTGTGACGTGGTGTAAGACGTCAGGAGACGCATTTGGTCATTCTTCTAGTGAGTAGTGCTCCTGTCTCCTGGTAGTTTCAGACTCGAGTTTGCTAGACCGAGGTTCAGTTGTACGGTTCTGTTAGAGTAGGCAGTTTTCCTGCATACTTTTCACATCTTGTTACTTCTACCGTACTCCTGTAAGCTAGAGTAGCTTTACTACTTTGTAGGGTTAGCTTTACTGCTGTAGCATCGGATTTTTCATGCGAGGTAGGGGTTCGCGGGATCCCTACTGAGCCTTCGTTTTGGAGGCTCATTCCCTGCGTGTTTTTACCGTGTTTCACGTGAGGCAAGTTCGTCGCGTGACGCGGCGGAGTTCCAGCGTGGTTCCAGTAGTCGAGGTTAGTGCCAGTTACCAGAGTCGGGGTATGTCCCGTGTACTTGTACTTTTCCTTTGTACTTGTACCTTTTTTCTGTTGACTGTACTTTTAGTTAGACATGAGATGTGCTGGACCCTGTAGCAATTTCATTATTTATTTAATTTCTGTATTATTATTTAGTTGATTATTGTGCTATCTCTACAGTTACTTTAGCTTCTTACACACCCTCACACCATCCTTTCTTCCCTTCCGAGTCTTTGGGCTCGTAGGAGGCGGGCCGAGGTTCGAGTCGTGCCGGTTCCTTTCCGGTACTCGGATCCCGGGTCGCCACAGCACCTGCCATTGTCGGTTGTGAGAACTCGTGGGATCCCAAACCGACAGATGATACTACGTAGCGCAAATTTCCAAGTTACTTCACTTGTGATTTTTCCCAATGGTTCTGTCTCGACCCATTCGGTGAAGTAGTCAATAGCGACCACGAGAAACTTCTTCCTCCCTTGAGCTTCAGGGAAAGGACCCAGTATGTCTATCCCCCACCGAGCAAATGGGTGAGGCTCCATCAGGGCGTATAGCTGTGTAGCTGGTTGGTGGTGTAGGTTGGAGAACTTCTGACACTGAGGGCACCTCCGGGCATACTCGAGGCAATCTTATTGTAGGGTAGGCCACCAGTATCATTGCCGGATCAGTGTCCGCGCGAGTGCTCGCCCACCCACATGGCTTCCGCAGAGTCCTTCATGGGCTTCTTGGATGGCCTGCTTGGCCTCCGTGGGAAACAAGCATTTTAATAGTGGAGCTGAGAGGGATCGACGGTACAGGCGGCCATCGACCACTGTGAAGTGCGCCGCTCATGCTCGCGTGCAGCGAGCCTCGACGCGGTCGCTCGGGAGCTGTTGTCGCAGTAGAAAATCTAGGAGGGAATCCATCCATGAGGGTTCATAGTCGATGGCATTTACTTGGGGTGCTGGCTCTTCTATGCTCGGTGTCGATAACTCCTCGATCAAGATGGATCTAGGGTTAGAAATCGTGGTTGCAGATGCCAGATGAGAGAGAGCGTCTGCTCGGATGTTCTCCTCCCTGGGAATGTGGACCATCTCGAAGTGATAGAATTCTTCTGTCGCGGCCTTAGCCTTTTCCAGATACTTGATCATGGATGATTCACGGGCTTCAAATTCTCCCTTAACTCGGCTGGCGACGAGTATGGAGTCACTGTATACTCGCACATTGGTCGCCCCCAGGTGTTTTGCCATTCGTAGCCCTGAGAGAAGCGCTTCATACTCAGCCACGTTGTTCATGGTTGGGAAGTTGAAATGGAGGGCGTATTGTAGCTCTATCCCCTATGGTGACAGTAGGACCAATCCCTCTCCGCTACCGACTGCGTAGGACGATCCATCGACGTATAGCTCCCACGTTGGTCTCGAATACTGCTCGGGCAAGTCTTCCACGGGAATCATGCATTCAGCCACAAAGTTAGCGAGGGCTTGAGCCTTGATCGCGGTCCTTGGGCGGAACTTGATATCAAACTCACTGAGCTCGATTGCCCACTTGACCAACCTCCCTGATGCGTCAGGATTCTGGAAGATCTGGCACATAGGTTGATCAGTGAGGACTGCGATTGGGTGGGCCAGAAAGTACGGTCATAGTTTGTGAGCGACCGTGATTAGGGGTAAGGCAAACTTCTCAGCCCGCGAGTACCAGAATTTCTGCCCTTGTCGTGCCCGACTTACATAGTAGACGGGCTTCATAACACTAGCCTCCTCCCGGGCGAGCACGGCGCTCATCATGCTCGGTGTCACCAACAGGTAGAGTAGCAATTGTTCTCCTCTTTGTGGCTTAGAAAGTACTGGAGGAGTCGCTAGGTAGTGCTTTAATTCCTCGAATGCCTACTCGCATTCCTCATCCCATTCGATCTGCCCTTTCTTCTCCGTTGCTTTATTGGCTTGCTTGATGAGCTGGAAGAAGGGAAGACATCTCTCGACTGCTCGGGACAGGAATCGGGTCAAGGCGGCGACAAGGCCGGTGAGGCACTGTACGTCCCTTACTCGTGCTGGTCACTTCATCTTCAGTGCCGCTCGGATTTGATCGGGATTCGCCTCTATTCCTCTGTGGGTAACAAGAAAATCGAGGAACCTTCCCGACTTCACACTGAACGCGCACTTGTTGGGGTTGAGCTTCATATTGTACTTTCTGAGTGTCGCGAACGTCTCCACCAAGTCCTCCAGGTGATTGGACACTCGGAGGCTCTTGACGAGCATATTGTCAATGTAGACCTCCATATTACGTCCGATTTGTGCGTCGAACATGTGGTTGACGAGACGTTGACAGGTCGCTCCCACGTTCTTTAATCCAAATGTCATGCGTGTATAGCAGTACAAGCCGTGGTCGGTGACGAATGTCATTTTATCCTGGTCACGTTTGTGCATGCTGATCTAGTGATACCCATAGTAGGCATCTAAGAAGCTCAGCATTTCGTGCCCGACCGTAGCGTCGACTAGTTGATCGATTCGTGGCATGGGGAAGCTATCTTTTGGCATAGCTTTATTGAGATTGGTGTAGTCTATGCACATTCACCACTTCTCGTTACTCTTAGGAACAAGGACTACATTTGCTACCCAGTCCGGGTATCGGGTTGGCCGGAGTAGTCCTGAGCGTAATTTCTCGCTCACTTGTTCCTTGATGATGGCCTGTCACTCGGGGTTACAGCGTGTTCGGCGCTGTTGAACCGGGCGGTAGTTTGGATCCAACCGTAGTTGGTGTGTGATGATCTCTGGTGGGATTCCGAGAAGCTCGTTCTAGTACCAAGCGAACACGTCCTGGTTGGCTGTGAGGAAGCCTATGTAGATCTCCTTGTCTTGTTCGGACAGGGTGGCCCCGTTCCTTAGCATTCTGCTTGGGTTTTCTCCCACCTGGATGAGATATAGGTCTTCTGCTGGGGTGCTTATGCTTGGACCTGGGTCTTCCGTCCTGGCCTTCTTCTCGGGTGGCGTCTCCTCGGGCTGTCGATCACGCGTTGAAATGAGATAACACCTTCTGGACTCCCTCTGATCTCCTCAGACTTCTCCCACTCAACGAGGCATGGGGAACTTGAGTTTCTGGTGATACGAGGAGGGGATGCCCCGAAGGGTGCCGAGGATTCCGCACCCTATGATGGCGTTATACTCGGTGATAGCGCGAATGATCGTGAAATATGCCAGGAAGGTCACATCCCTTGGTGTGGTCCCGAACGTGATCGGTAGTGAAATGCATCCTTCTAGGTGGACCATTGTGCCAGAGAAGCCATTCAGTGGTGTGTACAACGGCGTGATTTGGGACAAGTCCACACCCATAAGCACAAGACAGTCGTTCGAGAGAACATCAAGACCGCTTCCATTATCGATCAAGATATGGCGCACGGCACATTGATTGATGGTGGCCGAGACCACCAACGCATCAGAATGGGGAGTGGTTACACCATCTATGTAGCGCCCTGGATCTTTGGCGGATCTTTATTGGGTCCTGCTGAATCTTTATTGGTTTTCGGATCCTTTAGAAGAGTTTCGGACTGCTTGTGTAGCTTCCAAGTTGAGAACACTTCACCCCGTCTATCCTTCAGTTTCTCGACTCGTGGTCGCTGCAGTCGCATCGTACTCTTCGCCAGGATCGTTTCGGCTATTCACCCCCCACGGTCGCCGGAGCCGGCCACAACATCAGCCATCATCTTCTTCCTCTCATCAAGGTTATTGTCCACCATGAATATATAGTACCCCTTCACAAATAGCTAGTGTTTTGGTAAAATTTTCAAATAATATTCATCTAAGAGAGGGGGTAGAATGATTTTTTGTGGAGAGCTCGCGGGGTGGGATTTCAAAGGGACGCATATAACCTACGCCAAATGAGATTGGAGATGTTTAAAACATCTCTAACATGTTGGAAGGCGTACGGAAAAGGCGAAAAGATGTTTAAAACAGCACTAGTGACGTTGATCCAAACATGAACTTAGGCGTCAATAGGCTGACACTGTGATTGGGTCACATTACATGCATATAGTGTTATTGTTCCTATATTTGTTCCAGGGAAATTAATGTTTATGACCCGTCTCTTGTTCGGGATGAGATTGGTCAACATAGGGTGAGTGCATTGCGCCCGCTCTAATAGTATTTGAGTACCTAGCATCGCTTTTTGTTCTACTAGTATTTGACTATTTGCATAGTTTGCTATTTGAACACATGTCGGTTATAATTAAGTTCACGTGTTCTTGAATCGAAACCTTCCAAGTCACTCATTGTCGGAGTCAGCACTACTCATAAGACCGATACATCTGCACCGTCTCGAGCATGTACGTCGACTCCACCGTTTCAAATACAAGGTTTCCACAAATTCTAGAGGGACCAATCACATGAGGACGTAAAGTTCATCCACAATCAACTACATGTTCCATTTTTATGTTCGGATATTCCATTTTGCTCGAGTCCGAGGACACACAAGTAAGGTTTTTTTCCCCCAAGCTGTTCATAAAACTTGCTCTTAGAATAGAGTACCATTTTGCAAAAGGGACGGAATTAACTGTTTATAATAATGAAGCCTTCTTCATTCAAAACATCTAGGGGCCCTTTGAAAATTTGGTAGGATATCTTATTCGATCTTTTTGATCGAATAAGGTCGAACAGGGGCACTGAATGTGAGGGAGGAAGGTGACCCGTCCCACGAAACAGCCGACCAACTCCCTAACAAATCAATTTTCAAATCGGGCCTTATGGAAGTCATTTGTTTCCTCAAATCTGGCAGCTATTGCCCGGGGGTTTGCCCATGGACGGACCATGAAATGACAGTGATACGACAGCTGACGCCCATGGTTTGCCAAGGCCGCCAAGGCCAGCCATGGGAAAATGTGACATGGAGGGCATAAAGCAGCACAAGGAGTCTACCTCTAGACTTGATTAGACAATTAGTTTGAACGACATCTCACCACGAATGGAATCATTCTTCTTGGTCACATGTAATGAGCATCTAAATATGAGGAAAAAATAATTATATTTTATTGACATAATTTTGACTATACTTTCCATCCCTTGATTCTAAAGATTCATAGGATTGTGTCAAATGGTGTCTAATGACCTTTATTTTTGTTGGGGAGATGTCTCTCGACGAGGGTTGGAAAAAAACTATATATTCATTAATATAAGCTCGTAATTTGATGAACATCTCTTTGTTATACATTTGCCTTTTGTTTTAGACTTTGAAACCTTGACTTGTTACACTCATACATCCTGCATCATTTTATCACCCTTTGTTTATCCATCCGATTTAGTTTCAGTTAAGTCTCGTTAAAAGTCCAAGTCGCATTATTTATTATTAAATTTTTTTACCAGCGCTTTAAAAAAATGACTTGTATGACCCTAAGACCTCTATCTATATACCTTGTAAGTAATTCTGCAACTGGCCGCATCGCTACCCTTACCCGATTCCTATCTCGCACAACGTAAAGATGCTTGCCCTTCTTCCGACTCATAAAGCAAGCGAACTGAGGACTAGAGAGGAAGGGTCAAATCGACTAGGATCAGGAATGCGAGCAGGCATTCGAAGAGCTCAAATGGTACCTGATGTCCCCTCCCGTGCTCTCCAAGCCTCAGAAAGGGGAACAATTGCTCTTATACCTGTCCGTGACCCCGAGCACCCTGAGCACTGTGCCCGCAAGGGAAGAAGATAGAGTAATGAAGCCGATGTACTACATAAGTTGGGCACAACAAGGACCATAGTTTTACTACTCGCGGACTGAGAAATTCGCGCTAGCCCTGGTCACGACCGCACGTAAGTTGCGACCATACTTACTCACTCACCCGATCGCTATTCTCACCGACCAACCCCTGCGCCAGATCCTTCAAAACCTGGATGCCTCGGGAAGACTTATCAAGTGGGCCATCGAGATAGGTGAGTTCGATATTAAGTTCCATCCTAGGACAGCAATTAAATCCCAAGCTCTCGCCGACTTTGTTGCCGAATGCACGTTACTCGAAGAGGAGTCACCTGAGCAGCCCTCGGGGCCCGTATGGGAACTCTACGTCGACGGTTCATCTTGTGCCACTGGTAGCGGAGCAGGACTAGTCCTGTTATCCTCGGAAGGAGTAGAGCTGCAGTATCCCCTTCGCTTCAACTTTTCGACCACTAATTTCGTGGTTGAATATGAAGCTCTGCTCTCGGGCTTGCAGATGGCGAAGCACCTCAGAGCGGTCAACTTGCGAGCCTACAACAACTCAATGCTCGTCGCTAACAGGTCAAAGGAATGTTTGAAGCCCGAGAACCAGCAATCATAAAGTACCTTGGAAAGGCCAAGGCAGCCACCTCAATTTTCTCTCACTTCAAGATGGTGCACATTCCAAGGGAGGAGAACGTCCGAGCAGATGCTCTCTCTCGCCTGGCATCATCAACCACTGCCTCCAACTCAAGATTTATCTTGATAGATAAACTACTAACACCACACATTGAGGAATCAAGTCCTCAAGTGAACGCCATCTACTATGAGCCTTCATGGATGTATCCGATCTTGGATTTCCTCCTACGACAGCAACTCCCTAATGACCGCACCGAGGCCCGCAACACACGAGCACGCGCGGCACACTTTACGATTATCGATGGCCGCCTATTCAGACGCTCACTTTCAGCCCCACTGTTGAAGTGCATGCTCCCCACGGAAACCAAACAGGCAATCCAAGAGGTGCACGAGGGGCTCTGTGGGAGCCACGTGGGTGGGCTAGCACTCGCACGGAACCTCATCCGACAAGGATACTAGTGGCCAACCCTACAGCGAGATTGCCTCAACTATGTCCAAAGGTGCCCCCAATGCCAGAAATTTTTGAACCTGCATCACCAACCAGCAACACAATTGCACGCACTAATGGAGCCTAGCCCATTTGCTCAGTGGGTGGTAGATATACTGGGTCCCTTCCCAGAGGCCCAGGGGAGGAAGAAATTCCTCATCGTCGCCATCGATTACTTCCCCAAATGGGTCGAGGCAGAGCCATTGGGGAAAATCACGAGTGAGGTAGCATGGAAGTTCGTCCTGCGAAGCATAATCTATCAGTTTGGGATCCCACGCGTCCCCACAACCGACAACGGTAGGCAATTCGCGAGCACTGCCTTCCAAGAAAAGTGATCGGAGCTAGGAATTTGGAACCATTACACGTCCGTAGGCCATCCCCGGCAGATGGTGTATCGCGATGCCCGCGGACACCAACGCCAATGGCGATATATTCGGCGGCTGGCTGCTCGGGCAGATGGATATAGCGGGCGAAGTCTTCGTGTCGAAGATCGCCCGGGGCCGCTGCGTGACCGTGGCCGTCGATGCGATGACCGCGCAGGAGTGACCCGATAGGGCGGTGATTCATGACCGCCCCAGGTGGAGACGCGACCCTCGTGGTCCGGGCGATCCTCGACGGCAGGAAGACGCAGACCCGGAGACTGGCCAAGGGCATCGATCCCGTCGCGGCGGGCTCGTTCCATGTCCACAATTCTGGTGGCGGCTGCTTCGGGGTTTTTGAGCACGAAGTCCCGAGGGTCGCGCCGGATTATATGCGCTGGACACCTGGGGATCGGCTCTACGTTCGCGAGGCATGGAAACCTCACAGCCTTTATGACCACCTTCCGCCACGGGAAATTCCGCAGACCAAAATATTCTATTTGGCCGATGGCGGCTATTCCCCTTCCGGCTCTCGCGGGCGCCCCGGCATTCATATGCCCCGCTGGGCCTCCCGGCTTACCCTGGAGGTCACAGACGTTCGCGTAGAGCGCCTGCAGGATATTAGCGAGGACGATGCGATCGCCGAAGGCTGGCCGGTCGATGAGACCTCAATTCGAGACGCCTACCCCATCGGCTGGTACGCGAACCTCTGGGAGCGCATCAACGGCAAAGGCGCGTGGGAGGCCAATCCGTGGATTGTCGCCCTGACGTTCTCGGTTGAGCGCCGGAACATTGATGCGCTGACGCCACCAGCCGCCATGTCGAAGACGGAACCCGCAATCACGACCTCCATATCCATATCTACGCTTACTGATAAGGCCGGGAAGAAGACGGGGGAGATAGATCATGGCTGAAGAGGAAAACCGGCCTTGGGTTAAGTCTGATCTCGTCCCAATTACCTGGGGCGTTGCTTGCCCTGTTTGCGGCCAAACTATCGAAGTCGAAAAAGTTGAGGATGATGATTCTGGAACGTTTTACGGGGCCGAAGAGTGTTGCGTCGTCGAATGTGAAGCCTGCGATGTCATCATTGAAATTAGGGGCACATCCCTGACCCACACTGATGCTCCTCCCTTTCGCAATCGTCGCCTCTAAGACCTCCATACCATTAAAGGAATAGACAATGGATGACGTGAAGGAATTGATTGAGAGGCTCGAAAAGCGATCCGCTTTGATGCGGAAAATTACGATACCTCAGGCTCACACAGAAGACCTATACAAAGATGCGGCATCAGCCCTTGAGAGACTTCTAAATCCGTGGAAGGAGCTGGGAGACCCAGGCGATAACGCGCCGTTTGATGGATCACCAGTCATCGGTGGAGAACCGGTCGATGGCGACGGATGGGTCTCTTACGAGATGCAGTATTGCAGCGACAAGGGCCACGAAGGCTTCTATCTGGCAGGCTATCATTGGACAGATGCGGTTGAAGGCCAGATGTACCCGAAAATGTGGATGCCAATGCCTAGCGGCCCAGCTTCCCGCACCGCCGCTCTACAGCAAAAATCATGACCGTGCCGCAGAACATCGTGGCGTGGCTGCTCGCAGCTCTGATCGCCATACCTCTAGCCGCCCTCGCTCTATGGGCTATCGGATATACAATCGAGATGATGACGGGGACGTTATGATGATCACGGATGAAATGGTGAGGGTGGCCCGGGACGCCTTGAGCAGCGCATCAACGGAGAAAATACGCGCCGCCCTCGAAGCAGTCGCTCCACTCATAGCAAGACAAATGTAACAATTCCCGCCATACGGCGACCAATCCGGTATGTTGGAATTTATCCAGGTTCAAAAAGATTACGGCGCCCGGCGGGTGCTCGATATCCCGCATTTCCAGCTGGAGAACGGACTCTACTGGCTCCAGGGACCCAACGGCGCCGGGAAGACGACCTTGCTGCGGATCATCGCCGGGATCGTCAGATTCAAGGGCGACATCAGGTTCCAACAAAATAGTCTCCGAAGCCAACCGGTAAATTACCGCCGGCTGGTCAGCTGGGCCGACGCCGAACCGCTATATCCGGGTTTTCTAAGCGGCGCCGATCTGCTGAGCTTTTACCGGCATTTCCAGAAACCCGAAACCGGCCAACCGGAAAGGATTTGTGACCAGCTAGGTATCGGCTCCTGGCTGGGCACCCGTGCGGCCGTCTGGTCAAGCGGCATGACAAAAAAGATCTCGCTGCTCCTGGCGCTGCTCGGCCGGCCGGCCCTCGTGGTACTGGACGAGCCTTTTATTACGCTCGACGAGACCGGCGCAACCGGGTTAGCCAGCCTTATCGGCGAATACCATCGCCAGTACGGAACGGCTTTTTGGCTGACCTCGCACCAGGACATGCGTCTCCCGGACTTGCGATGCCTCGAAATCAATGATAAATCTATTCAACTGATCTAATGAGATTTACGGTAACTATTTTAAATAAAATAATAGTCAAAACCTGGTATGCTGAACAGGCCGGTCTCTTCTTTTTCATCTTCCTGGTCTTTTTTGGGGCCGTAGCGCCTTCGATGCAGCTGGCCTATCACTATTCGCTGATCCGGGGCATGCTCGAGGCGCCGGTCTTCATGGGGCTCGTCGCCCTGGCCTGGCTCGGGTATACGGTAAAAACCCATCAATTCGTCCACCGCATGCTAAGCTCGCCGGAATATCTTTTTCTGTACAAGCTGCTGAATCTGCCCGGGCGGCAGCTATACATCCGGTTCGTCCGTATCCAGCTCTGGCTGATGCTTCCCATATGGGGCTATGCGGTAGCAGTCGCCGGCGTGGCCTGGCAACGAAAGGTCCCTGGTTATAGCGTGGGTGTGTTGTTGTATGTGGTGGTCTTGATCTTACTAGGCGCGGCGGCATACACCTATCGCCTGACGCATCCTGAAAACCCAGGCACCGCCGCAGATCGCCGTAGCAAAAAGTTCATCCCCTGGTGGTGCATCCTGGGGAGGTTCCTGATCGTCGAGAACAAAGGACTCCTGCTCGGCATCAAGCTCTTTGGCTGCTCGTTGCTGTATGCGATGCTCTATACCCAGACACCGGACGATTATGACCTGCGGCTGCCCTATTTTGTCTTCAGCATGGCATTGTTTGGTCATGGTCTCCTGCTTTATCGCTGCCGGGAGCTGGAAACGACAAGAGGTCTGTGGTACCGGAACCTGCCGGTGCCGCGTCTGGATCGTTTTGTTCAGATAGCCCTTTTCTGTGCGCTGCTGCTGATCCCTGAAATGCTGATAATGGCCTGGCTGACACCAGCACCAATACGGATAAGGGACAGCATGTCCTTCATCTTATCGGGTTACAGCGTACTGTTACTGCTGTATATGAGTGCCGCAACGGTTGCAATGGGCGACTATCTTAAACTATGTCTGGTTCTTTTTGGGATACTGTATGCCTGTGTTCTGGGTGATCTGTTGATCGGGATGTCAGGATTGTTTCTAGTGACAGCGGTATTGCTGTTTCGATGGGGATATTGAAAGAAGAAGGATACTGAAAGAAGGTGGCAGCAAATGTCAGAGTTGACCGGAGCAGCCTGAACATTAATAGGTGGTCTGTTCAGTCCAAGAGGGGACAGAACAGCGCAACCTTGAGATCACCATGGCGTCTTCCGGCCCGTGGACTTCGTTGCCAAGCTTAATCAGCTGGACGTTGTTCTGATCGGTCGAGGTCTCTTGCGGATTGCTCGAGCTGCTGGAGTCGCTGGAAGCCTGCAGGTAATAAATGTCGGTAAGTTTGAGGTAATCGCTATTCAGACCCTGGAGCTTGCCAAAGTAGACTTGCCCATTGGTAAAGAAGACGGCTTGATACTCGTTGTTGTTCACCCCGCTGAGCGTGTCTTGCCCGCGTGACCAAACCAACCAGCCAATTATCGCAGCGGCGAGCACCACGATGATTGCTGCAATGATGATAATCAGGCGCTTCTTTGGAAATTTCTTTTTGGGCGGCTCGGGAGCAGTGCGGCTGGACTCAAAACGCGGTTCGTCAACCGATTCTGGCTCTTGGATGGGCTGCGGCTCTTCTGCTTGGCGGCGTGGCGGCTCCGGCTCGCTGGTCACTCTTCGTTCGCCTGGACGCGGCGCTCGAAACGGTCCCTCATTCATTATCTGTCTCTCCCCTTACCTATTCGTACTTCTCCCTATCATAGCATAAGAGCCATGCTTGCTCCACGCACCTGTGCGCTAGGAATTGGCTTCGGCAATCCAGCCGGCCCAGCGATTACCCTCGCCGCCAATTCGCTTCGTTCCTGCTGTTAGCCGTTGATCGTCCATCCCCATACCGGTCAGCCAGACATCGGGCGCTTCAAACCCAAACACGATTGTTTGATCGATGTCGCGTTTGGCGATAACAGCCGCGTCCTTTTTCTTTTTCACCAGGACGACCGGAATGACTTCACCGGCCCCGCAGTCGCGTAGGTGCTGAGTCGCAAACTCCAAGGTATCGCCTTCGTCGATCAAATCATCGATCAGGATGACTCGTTGACCGTTGAGTGTTCGATAGCGCTCGGGCAGATCGGTGACCAATCGCAATGTTCCCGGCTCGCGGCTCTCGCCGTAGCGGCTGACGATCATCGACTGCAGATTCGGATGAAACTCCGGATTATGCCTCGCGATGGCCATCATTAGCTTAGTCGCAAACGGTAACGCACCATTTGGAAGTGCCACAAACAGGGTGTTTTCCGGATCGTAGCGAGCGATAATATCCGCTGCCATTTGATCAATTTTGGCGTCAACTTCCTCGGTCGTATATAGTAACTTTTTGTATAACTCAGTCATTCACCAATTGTAGCAAACTGCCCGCTTATTGTTGCGGATGAAGATACTCGGCCCAATAGCGCGGCTCGAAATCAACAATTGCCGGATCGGCCAAACAGCGCACCAGTAGCCGGCCGTCTTCGGCATTGGTGATCAGCGACAGGTGATTATCGACGGCCAAGCGGCGAATCACTCGAGCGTCCTCGTCACCAGGCGAGGGCACGGTAATCATGAGGTCGAAGTGGCGCTTCTCGATCGCTGTAATGACGCCCGGCTCCTTTTGATCGCTGATCTTGTAAAGCTTGGTGGTGGTCACCCCATAATCTTTGAGATATTGGTGGGTGCCGGCTGTAGCATAGAGCTTCCAGCCAGCGGCCTCGAGCGAAAGCAGGTCCTCATTAAAGTGGTGCTTTTGTTCGTCTGGCAGGCTAATGAAGAGGCTTTTCTGCTTGACCTGCTGGTCGGTGGCCAACCACGATCGATAAAAGGCATCTGCTTGATCAGCCCCAAAGGACGACGATAAATTTGCTAGACGGCTGCATTGGCAGACGCCTTATTCTGTTGGTTCGAACACTACATGAACATAACTAGGCGACAAATGAATAGGACTGTCCCCCGTATGATCATATGCTTTAAAGATCACTCCAAAAACAATTTATATTTATTTTGATGGCGCGCTTCCATGTGTCTTCCATTGTCGGAACATCTCTATTTGATTCTTTGACGTTGTATCTCCAAAAGAGGTTGGAACGCAAATACTCACTAACCATTTAAAATATTATTTGCGAGGATTAAAATGTTGTCTATTTTATCTACCTCCCTCCAAGGAACATTATTTGGGGTACCACATGGTGCACTGCCGCCGGTTCCGGTGGTGTGGCCATTTTTGAAAATAAAAAATAAAAACAAAACAAAAATTGTTGACATCCCACGGCTTGCCGCCGTGGCATCACCCCCTCTCCTCACGGGGGGATGTCCTGAGTTCAACTATGAGTTCTCCCTCCCTGTTAACAGAAACAAAAAAGTGCATACCAAAAAAGAAAATATTGACATCAGGTCCTCTCCAAGACAATGCTGTATGGTCCAATCGACTAATGAATGACTCCAAATTTTTAAAAAAAAAATCACACACCGAAAGAATGGGTCAACCACTTTCATCTCATTTTAGATGAACAGTTTCTGTTGAGTTGTCCGATGATCGAATCAAACTACAGAGATATGCCATCTCAAATAAGATCCAACGTGAGATTTTTTTTTTCTGAAAAAACAAAAAGACGTCACGCCCGCAGCTGGACCGGCGGCAATGCAGCACGTATTTATTACTCTCGTTCACATACCTGGTGCATTGTGGGACGCACCGTATGTTTAGCGGAACCTAATAAGCACCCAAGATGAGCCCAGCCCACCGGACTCCTCGTAGTGAATAGCCAAGTAGTAGGAAATGTAAATCTTGCAGTGGACTATCTTCAACCCACCACCGCGGTAGAGTTTTTTTACAGGGTGCCCAATAGTTTTACTTCCAGCAAATACGGTTCCAGGATCGCTAGTACGGATCGGCGCAACCAAGAATGGAACACCGCACAAAGGAAGGTAATCCACAAAATACTTTTCTGCTACAGAAGGAGACATCAAAGTTTACGGCTCCTCAAGTTTCTTATATAGCCCAGGATGAGTTAACAAGTACACCAACGGGAAAAGAGATGGACAACCCAGCTTCCTAGCCACCCTTATACATTGCTCTGTTTGTAAAACTTTGTGTCGAGAACTTGCTTTCCACACATGGCACACACTCCTGCACATAAATGGCAGACATCATACCATTACCTGCATGAATTCCATCCGTGATAAATACAGTGTGGCTAAAACAACCTAGCAGCCGCCAACAGCTAGAAACGTTACATCAATGTGCCACAGATCGCAGAAATAGAGACGCCCACAAATTCTTTTTTGGAAGGTGGCCAAGAGACCACGATTCATAGATAAGAGAAGCCTACAAATTAAACCCAATTAAACGACCAAACCTTTAATTGGGCAATCCACAAGGAAGACCAAGGGACGGATGTACAGCCACTTCAGTTGTATATAGTTATGACCTTCATGAGCCACCACTACTACCAAAAGATACTGTAACCACAGATGAGGAGGATGTGCCGAGAACCGCATAAGAAGCATCAGATTTCATACCTTTTGAATAGGCGCATGTATGACAGTAACGAGCATCCTGATGGACTTGTTGCTTACAAATGATGCACTTGGCATTTCCATAAGGAGTCCGAAAAATGTCTTCTCCATACAATTCATTATTTTGGTTAATGAGAAAATAAATAAATAAATATTATACAATGCTTACTCTACATCTTAAAGACAAATAGGAATGTGTAAAGCAGAACAAGTGCCTCTGGAGCTAGAAAAATAAATCCCTGCACTCACCACCCCACTGAGTCACCAAAAAAGTGTGCATCACCTTGGTTGGACATTTGAAATAGATTCCAATCATAGAAATCTAAGATGACATATATAGGAAGCCCAACCAAATACCATAAATATGAAGCACAAAAGTAAGAATAATTGTGCACAAAGGCCAAAAGAGATTTTTGGACCTTAACATAAAATCGAGTGGCATCTAAAAGATACCAAGAAAATTTTCTTTAGAGTTGCACAAAAACCCTAAAATGAATATTCTAATCATAAGCCCTACAGGACAAATACTACCCTCAGTATTAGTTGTACACTGATCTGAGATGCAATGTACTCTCACATCCATTTTGCCTTGAACATACAAAAGATTACTTAAAGAAAGACAAATGGCAACACTCATTCACATAATGATAGAATATAAAATACTTGGAAGAGTTATTATAAGACAAGATAAGTCACTTAATAGATATAAGGGCTTGCCTTTATTAGAAAAGATTATGCCCAAGAGCTAAAACATCAAAAAAAAAGAAGAGTTAAGAAAATAAGGAATTTTAAGTAAAGCTTAAAAGAATAGGCATAATATCTTCTAAACCTGTTATGGGTAAAATCCTCATATCTCCTGACATAGGCAGAAGACCATAAGGAGATCAGTTGTACTCTGATATAACTATGCAAAAGATCTAACACAAAGGACTTAAGTGAAAACAAAGACAACTGAAATAGGCCCTACTTCAATATCTTAAAGGAGATAGGCGAAAGAGAAGATAGTCACATAGGTGAATCTCCATCTATCTCAAGAAAACAACAAAAGATAGACTTTTTCTCTAAACAATGAGTTAGGCGATCTATCACCTATCTCAAGAAAAAATTATGAAATAGTCTATCTAAGCACATTGCGCTTTAATGAAGAATAAAGACATAAGCGGAACTATGCCTATCAAGTAGAAAGGACAAAATGTCTCGATGAATATGAGACGTGTGTCCACTACAAATAATCTGCAATTGCCTAAAAAGAAAAAAGAACAAAATAAACCTTTCTATATATGGGTATGGTGTTACACATAATGCTATATCAGCCAACCTATTTTCTGCATTTAAAGCCAAGTATCTGTTAGGATACTTCTGCAAGAAACGTATATAGCTTATAACTACATTAAATACTTAATAGCCATTATAGACGCATGTAGTATGGTACTATAGTAAAAATATCTATTCTCTATTATGTGTCCATCAAACATGCTGAACAAAAATACTTTTCATATTTGAAATTCCCTCTGTATCTCACAAGTCTACATGGGAAGATTTGTTTAGTAATATGTAGGCTATACGTTGGAGAGAAGTCAGATGAATTAGCGTGGAGAAAATAAAAAGGCTACTCAGCTCGAAGATCCCACCCTACCAGAAACAAAGTTCAAAGCTAGAAGCTGACATGGACTCAACAGTCAGAAGTTCAAGACTCCGGAGTCACAACAGATCTCTCAAAGGTAAATACCAAAGATCTGACCGTTGGACGAGTTTGTGTCTAACAGACATATCATTTTCACCTATAAATATGAAGAAGATTGCAGTAAGAAGAACAATGAGAAAATGGAAGAAGAGCAAGAAATAGTTAAGCTTCAGGACCGCCCAAGGGGATGAGCGGTCAAGGTCTGGCCGCTCAAGCCCACTGACCCAGAAGAGTTCCTGGTCCAAACGATTTTGACCAAACCACTGAACGGAACCAACATACTATAGTGTCAATCAAAATGGTCTTGACCAGACCACCTAACGCGACCGACACCCAACTATTGACCAAAGGTCAACTGGGATAAGCGGTCAAGACATGGCCACACATCCCAACGGAAGGACAAATGGTTGAAAGCTGGCCACCCAAGAGGGTATAGGCGGACCTCACCTGGCCGCCCATACCATGAGCGATCTAACGATAGACCACTCAACCTCAAAACCAGATGAGGATAAACAGTCCGAGGCTGGCCGCTCATATAGATGAACGGCACCTGGTTCAACCGCTCAACTGTTACAGCGAGCAAACCATGGGGTTGGCCCAATCTTGGCCTTCCCACGCCCCGTTCATGCATAAACGAAGGAGATACAGCCATGGACACACATACAATCACATGGACTCCAACCAGAGTCAAAATGGCTGACAAATGGCGAGAAACGGGCGATTCTAGCAAAATCACCCAAAAGGGACAACCAGACTTCCCGGGCTCCCCACGGTCAAATAGGACCACCCGCGAAACTGGTATCAATGGAATGTTGACGTTCCCTGGAGTCCATTGACTCCAGCGGATCTAGAAACTGTCGCCATTTTTTGACGAAGCCTGTAAAACCCATGAAACCCCAACGAGCCCGATCTCGCTCATTCGAGCACCAAACGACGTGTAGGGATAGGGAAAACGTAGAGGACGAGTGAGTGATCCATCTCCCCACCTCCATCGAAGAAACTGTGTGCCGAAGCGACTAAACCACATCAAAAATTCCTCGGAACACGAACAATGTCTTCTCGGAATCCACTGAGGGATCGCGCCATGCCACGCTCAAACTGATGCTCCATCCTACGAACCGATCTCCCCAACGCGTCCCCGCCTTGGCCAGCTCCACAACGGTGTGCACCCCACGCCAAATGGACCAGAGACAAAAGAGAACGAGAGAGAGAAAGGGATGAGAGAAATAAGGGAGGAGAGAGGGTGAGGTGGTTTAAATAGAAGGAAAACTAGGTATTTTCTTAATTTCTGATATTTACGCCAGAAATACACTAATTCAGAAAAATATGTAAAAGTAGTCAAAATGATTCTCTCAAAGAGTACATCGCAACTGTAACATCCTCGAGTCGATGAACTGAGGAACAAACTCATCGCAGGGTTTCGTAACTTGTACAAGAGAAAAACTCACACGGATCATAAAACTCAACTCAGGAGTCACAAAAGCGATCTGAAACTCTCCAATAAGGATCCGAAAGACCTAATAAAGATTCGAGAAGACCCCTTAAGGATCCAGGGTATTACACTGGGGACCCAGGAGTCAATGACTACGTGGGTCATTATTATTGGAGGAGCAGAGGGGCCAGCTGCCTGTATAGGCAGTCGTTGGACTGGGCTGCTCATCGGCCACGGCAATGGCGCCTGAGGATCAGGGCGAGCCGAAGGCCGAGGTAGAGTTGCCGAACACGATTGGCGTCATTAGATGTATGCACCCAGTGTGGAAAGTGACGACGATTAGGCCATAGGTCGCTATTACCACCGATTTGTTGTTACTGTTGCTGCTTTCATGTTGGTCGCTCGATGCTAATCGATTACATGTTGCAGCCTGGACGGGGACCCTCCTCTTCCTCTCTGATAAGAAAAGGTGAGGGCATTGTGGCATATACCTGACAGGTGTGACTCTTCTTCGACAGAAAGAAGAAAGGCAAGATACATCCCACCGGGCGTGCCAATTTGTTTACGCACATAGGGAATCCCTTCTGTTTTCCCTTGCGGTGGGGACACACACTCACCTTTTACAGAAGGTCGAGATAAGTCAACTTGGTGTGCGAGGATTCTGAGGGTATTTGCAAGAAGGTGAAAAGAACAATAGGAACACACAGGAAAGAATGGCATATAGTTAATCATTGTTGTGTCTCCTTTAGATTTGATGATGAGTTTATTTGATGATGGATTTTGATGCTGGCAATAGTCTATGTTTTTGATGCAGTAATTGTCAATGAACATCTTGTAGTATTTTCTAAGTCATGTTGAGTCTCTAATCACTAAAAGGTCGATGCATGTTCTTTCTGGTACATAAAAAGGTCGATGCACCTTCACACATCAAGATAGGCAGGTCGGTGCACATATCAACACTTAACCTACAAGGTCAGTGCATATGCATCTCTGTTGTGTTATAAGGTCGATGCATCTTCCTCTTTCTCTGAACTATAAGGTCGACACACATATGTCGCTAAGACTAGAAGGTCGATGCACATATGTTGCTAAGACTAGAAGGTCGATGCACATATGTCGCTAGGACTAGAAGGTCAACGCACATTTGTCACTAAGACCAAGAAGGTCGATGCATATATGCCGCTGGCGTTAGAAGGTCGATGCATAATTGTTGCTAAGACCAAGAAGGTCGATGCACATATGCAGTGTTCATCTTAAAGGTCGATGCACTTTGTCACAGAATGCATTGTCGGGTCGATGTACATTTGTCTCTAAGACCAAGAAGGTCGATGCACGTATGCAGCATTCATCTTAAAGGTCGATGCACTTTATCACATAATGCATTGTCAGGTCGATGCATATTTTAATTAGCAGACACTCAGGTCGATGCATCTCATACATCATTTTCTCAACTTGTACTATAAGGTCGATGCACCTTATACACAGGTTGATGCTTGCAACCTTGCGGTTGGAGTAAGGTTGATGCTAGTGACCTAGCAACTGCAGCTACGGTCGATGCATGTTTAGAAGGTCGATGCTAGTTTGTTAGCTCTGAAGTTATAAGGTCGATGCATCTTCGTTAGGGTCTACCTATACTTCATTTAAAGGTCGATGCTTCTACTTACACTTATTGCATGGATTAGTTTTACAGGCTAATACATCTCAATTATGCATTAATGCTAGTGCAGGCATGTGTATAGTCCTTTGACTTAACGAAATCTGATTGAAACACTTTGGATTAAAAATGGGTTTAAGCTCATCATTTGTGTTATGACTAATAGTCCTATTTTATTAACCCAAATTTTTGCTCGAACACTTGGACTACATGAAGGTTGACCGCACATGGAACTTAAGCAAAGCTATTGAGGGGCACGTGATCCAAGGTAGGAGGCAGTTCTGAAAACTTGCCACGTGGATCATTGTACCATCAGATCGTGACACATGAACTCCAAAAAAGTGCGGGAATGAGCTTTCCACACGCCCAATGCGTGAGTTCATGGACCGCAGGATTTGCGATCTGTAAAAGGCCCTCTAGTGCTCGAAATAGGAGGAGACTAGAGATACGAGAAGAGAAGAGGAGAACAACAAAGAAGATCAGAGAGTGGGTTAGCAGTAGAGGAGAAAAGAGAGCAAGAGAGCAAGAAGGGTGTGTAGGAGTGAGGAAGAAAAATAGAGCACCATTGTGTTGGTCTGAGAGTGAAGTGAGATTGTGTGATTCGACTCTGTACTGACTTCTGGATCAAATCCTGGGTCAGACTGCTCCATTGGAGCTACATTTTCATCTTTGTTATAGTTTTTCTCTCATTTTCATAGTTTTCATTTTAAACTCTCTGTAAGTTGTGAATCAGCAGAGCAAGCTGTGGTGCACAACAAGCAAGGTCTGAACCACAGACAGTAAGCTGTGAAGCTCAACGATTTGTAGGGATTTTATCCCCAAAGCTATGGATCAGCGATTTCATGCTATTAGACAGCGGAAGCCTTACTAGATTGAGCAAGGGGTGGACGTAGATCTCGAGCTTGAGATTGAACCACCTAAAAATCAATTGTCTCTTGTGTAATTGAGTTTGCTTCTTTGATATTACAATTCTATTCTACTCGTTAATTAGTTAAATGCTTAGGAGCGCTTAAGTGAAAGCATGCGTTCAATCATCTAATTCATTAATCTAATATGCATGCCTAAGTCCCTCATCTAGGAGGTATCTAAAAAGGTGTGGCTATAAACATAGGTTACGCCTATCTGAAACTTCACCTCTTCCGTGAGGAGATCTCTGATCAAACCTCTGCCAAGTACCATACATGGATGTCTGACTGATTCTTGATTTAAATTGTGATAGGTCATAATGCATTGCCATCACTGAGAATTGATTTGAAATTCTTTCATCTTATCTTACATTTGGTGTAGCAATCCTAAGAACTGAAGGAATAAAAATCTTAAATGAATTAAAAATGGTCCGCGGGCCCACCTCGAAGGAGGCGGACAGCGCGACGTCCGGGCCGAGCACTTCGCGGGCCAAGACGAGCAGGCGCTGTTCGTGGGCGGGATTGACGTAGCTGTTGAGCAGGCAGATGGCCACGCCCCGCACGCCACAGTGCTTGAGCAGGTCCAGTTCGGCGCGCGCCTGGGTTTCATCGAGGGGGATGAAAACCGCGCCCGAGGCCAGCACGCGCTCGCTCACCCCGCGACGCAGATAGCGGCGGACCAGGGGCCGGGCGGCATCCCCGAAGGGGCGGTGCCAGCGGGCGTCGGTCTGGTTGTCCAGCGGGCGCAGTGCGCGCCCGGCATCCAGCATGTCGCGGTGCCCGGCGGTGGTCAGGAAGCCGATCTTGGGCAGGGAGCGGGTGAGGACGGCGTTCAGTCCCCCGGTACTGGCGTGGCTGAACACCGCCGCCTGCGTCGTGCCCAACGCTTCGGCGGCGCGGGTGCTGCTCACCAAGGCGCAACTCGACCCCGAACTGGCCGCGCACCTCCTGGAGCGCGACGTGAAGACCATGAAACTGCCCGCGTGGAACAAGCGCCTGACGGTGCTGCTGGGCCTGGGCGAGGCGAGCCGGGAGGACGGCGAGGATGAGTAACGTCGTTCGCTTCACCGGCGCCACGCTGCTCGACCTGGACCCCGCGCAGGTGCTCGAGGAAGCGGCGGAATACGAGTTCAAGGAGGTCATCGTCATTGGCGTCACCGCCGACGACGGCTTCTATTTCGCCAGCTCCGTGGCGCACATGCCGGACGTCATGTGGCGGCTGCGCGAGGCGGAATACTCCCTGCTCCACCCGGACGACGCTTGACTTATTGTTGGTAGTGTTGGTAATTACCTACAACTACTCACGACACGATGCGGGGAGTCTCAGGAGGCGAGCGGCGGCGCCACCGGTCGAAAGGCAAGATAGAGCAGATCGGGTCCGGCGTCGTGAATGTCATAGCCCCGAAATCTGCTCAACCGCCGCAAATAACACAAAGGTCGGAGGGCTGGAATTGACCGTATGCGACGACAAGCTGCGCCCCTACGCCACTGATCGCCAGTGGGAGATCATGACGGCGATCGACGCCGAGGGCGGTCTGCGCGCGGCGGCCCGGAAGCTAGGCGTCCAGTTCAATGCCGTCCATAGCGCGCTCAAGCGGGTGAAAGACAAGGCGGCGCGCGCCGGCTATTCGCCTGAGCACGACATGACCCGCCCGGTGCCCGACGGTTTCTACGCCAAGGGCGTGTCCACCTATTACAACAAGGAAGGCAAGCCCGCCGGCCAGTGGGTGAAGTCGCAGATCGACCAGGAGTGGCAGCGCCGGCTGTTCGAGGAGGCCGTCAAGGCGATGGCCGAGACGCTGCCGAGGGTCGAGCCTGTAGCCACGCCCACGCTTACCGAAGACGCCCTCTGCAATCTCTACGTCATCACCGATTTCCACATGGGCATGTTGGCCTGGCACAAAGAGACCGGCGCCGACTGGGACGTAAAAATCGCGGAGCACACGCTGCTCACGCTGTTCGACAAGATGATGGAAGGCGCGCCGGACGCGGAGACCGCCGTGTTCTGCCAGCTTGGCGACTTCCTGCATCAGGACGGTCTGGCGTCGGTGACGCCCACCAGCGGGCACCAGTTGGACGCCGACAGCCGCTTCGACAAGATCGTCGGGGCCTCCATTCGCGTGCTACGGCGCTGCATCGATCGCGCGCTGGCGAAGCACAAGACGGTCCACGTAAAGATGGCCGAGGGCAACCCTTAGCAGGATGAACAAGTAATTGAACCTAAGCATGCATTAAATGCACACAACTCATGCTGTCGATGGACGAATTTGGCAGCAGAACAACATACAGTCATCTAAAGAATATTATTGATCATTAGGTCTGTATTGGGCCGAACAGGCGGCCATTTCCCAAGCTGGGAGAAGCTGTAGTAGCCCTGATGACAGACATCATGCTCAAGCTGCACCTTCCCACGAAGTGCGTGCTCCAAAACTTGCGCCAGAAGTCACCTAGAGAAGACTCCAAAGGAACATGCCATCCCCATTTCAACGGAACAGTGGCAAAATGCCCCATTGGTGCAAGAACCCTTCGCCTGTGGTTACTTCCAGGACTAATAGTACCAAAACAGCCAACATGGCAGCTCTGCCGTTCCAGGTTTCAGCACTCTTCGTCCAACCCCATTCCCAGACTGTAACAGGAGGGGGTAACTCCGCACGTTTAGTATCATATGCTGCCAATAGCTCTTCCACACTTCCGAGGGGGACCAGAGACTGCACGCAATGAAAATGTTCAACATTATACCATATTTCTGATGCAAAACGATTAAAACCATGAGGTTCCAATTTCGATTTCCATACATTTCATGAAACCTTGCCAGCTAAAACAAACAACCATTCCGGTCAGAAACGTGGTACCACAGATAAATGTTGGGGGGGAAATATGGTATGGTATTCCACGGAAAGAGACTCTCCCAGGAATGTATTAATTTCAATTTCAACATTACACCAATGTGGCTTTCATAATTGGGATTCCTGATAAATACACCAATTTAACCTGTCATGAATCTCAGACTCCAGAAATATTGAAACATGTGAATAATGATATATATGACATTTTGTACCCACACAACTTCAAGTTCAATACTCTGTTGCTAAAACCAGTAAAATAGCGAAGGCTCTCTAACCCATGATGAAATTTCAACCTCCAGAAATATTGAAAAATGTGATTAATGATATATGTGCCATTTTTATCCGCACAACTTAATGTCCAACACTCTGTTGCTAAAACCAGAAAAAAGAGTGAAAAGGCTGTGTGTGTGTGTGTGTATGTGAGTCTCAGAGAGAGACCCGAACTCCTCTCTTTAATCTCAAGGTAATAGTATTCTACATATTCAAAAGTCGGTAGTTAGTATATCCACCGTGTATTTTTGTTGTTCGAATCTACGTTACATGAGATGTATGATCTTGGTTCCCAAGGGTGGGGGGAGAGGGAGGGTGCCATCTAGGGTGGCTGCTTAAGCACCTAGTCACCACGACAATGGCTTGGGTCACATTGTCACCTTGACAGGTATGAGCTGAAACCAGAGCGTTGTCCTTTTAACAATGATATGCATATAAGTGAATAAGCACAGCAATAAGGACATTCTGTATAAAGAACAAGGATCATTTACATGATGGAAAATGTCCAATCAAATAAACCCTCATCAGCAAGCAAGTTACCTGACGAGCCTCAAGATTAGAGACAGCCATTGCTCCAACATAAGGGAGGCTTTCGATTACAGCATCAGCAAGGTCTGAAATGAAGGTGGGCTCACAACCTAATGCAGGGACCCGCCCCCATTCCTCTATGCCAGATTTTAGAGCCAGTTCTTTGTATTCAACGTCAATTTCTTCAAGTGTTTCAATATGCTCACTCACAAAACTGCAGTGGGAGAGGGGAGAGAGGAGGGAAGAGCGATATCAAGAACAAAATTAAATAGGAGATGATGAATTTGAAAAATAACATGAGAACCACATCGTCAGGCAGCTCGGCGATGATCTCCTTGATAAAGGCTTTCCCTAGATGCCAGCAGGCTTGCATGATCTGCTCTTCACGTTTGGCTAGTTTCTGCATGATGATCCTAATTTTTAGGGAAGCTACTACTAATCGATTAGTTTGCCAACTAATTCATTAGTTTTTTTGAAAAATTCTGCGCGCTTCCTCTGTGGTAACTATTATGCGGCGGCAAATAAATTTGGAATACCTGATAATTGAGATAATTTTGATTCGTGCATCCATAGATGAAAACCTTACCACTGACGAATGAGAATGAACTGCTTGCCCGCCTGACCCGAGGGGACGAAAACGCCTTTGGGACTATCTTTCATCACTACCGTCACAAGATATACTCCTACGCTTTCCATCTCTGCCGCGACCCGCATCAGGCCGATGAGCTGGTGCAGGAGACATTTTTAAAGGTCTGGTTGCATCGCGACAGGATCCCTCATGTTCTTCGGTTTGACAACTGGTTGTTTACCATCGCCCGAAACCATGTCTTCGACATGCTCAAGGATATGGCCCGGGAAGAAGCCTTCCGCCGTCAGGCCGCAGGCGACCTCCAACCCGCCGGTAACCCGGTGGAAGAGCAGCTGCTCAGCCGCGAGAACGAGGTGAGGTTGCGCGAGGCCGTCGACCAGCTCCCTCCCCGTCAAAAGCTCATCTTCACGCTCAGTCGCCATAAAGGGCTCAAACATGAAGAGATCGCCGACGAACTGCAGATCTCCCGGCATACCGTCAAAACCCATCTCGTCCAGGCATTGAAGGCACTGCGCAATACGCTGAAATTTTTTTTCCTTTAGACTACTCCTATTCCCCCGTTTTCCAGTCTTCAGGGCATGGCATCACCGCAACGATTGGCTTACCTTTTCCGCAGGTACATGGACAAGGCCTGCACCCCGGAGGAAAAAGACGAATTTTTTTCGCTCTTGTTGCACAGCGGGTACGATGACCAGCTGCGCCGGCTGATCGCCGACACCTGGAACGAAGACC